>CM043115.1:76050755-76760493 GCA_023701765.1 Hylyphantes graminicola | reverse complement strand
GTTATGAAATTTTAAAAATACTGGAAGATTGTTAGAATTAATAAAGTATTTTCTTCTGAAGGATTCATAAAGAGGACAAGTTAAAATTATGTGTTTCCAGGTTTCATTTTTGGATGAATTACATATTTTACATATAGTGTGAGGAAATATTTTGTAAATTGATTCTTTAAAGTATAAGTATGTTTGATTACAACGCAACTACGTTAGAATTACAGCTTAAGACACTTACTTAGATCCTGACAAAGAATACGTAATTAGTCCATTCATTGAGATGTCTTCATCCCTAGCCTGCAAAATAGAAATACACTTAATACCTAGGAGGGACACATTACTAAAACGAAACAACGAGAAGTGCAACAAAGGCGAATATAAAAGTTTTGAACATTGAACTTGTGAGAAATACAAAAAAAAAAGGCGGTGTAGCCTACCTGCACAGTTCCGACATAGGCGTCTGCTTTGCCCTCGTCTACTCTGAACGTATATTCAGACTGCAAAAAGACAGGGTTCTGGTCGTTGATGTCTGTTACCCTGACGTCCACTGTCGTAGTTGAAAACTGAAAAAAAGAGAAAAATAGGTAATTACAAGGAGAAAATAATGTAATATTCTCAATAGACATGTTTCACGTCTTGTACGTCATGTGGTGTTTTTTCTGACACACCAGTCACAAGCTGACGGTTTTTTCTATAAAAACAACATACTTTTTATAGTGTAGTCTGCAATTTATATAAGAACCAGTAGTCGCTATAATTTTAAAAAAATAGAGGGGAAATATCTGAGAAACAGGCTTTTGTTTTAAACGTGTCACACACACTTTACTAAGTGCAGAAGCACATATATGTCATGTCTATCTATTTTTTACTTACAAGAGTTCCAGGATCAGTTGCTCTAACCAGCAATGAGTACGCAGATACTTCTTCCCTGTCCAAACGTTTAGCCACCGATATGACACCGCTAGAAATACATAAAACAATTTTAAATATGAAAACTCGTATTGTCTGTTCAAAAATTCCAATACTTGGATTCACTAAGTCTGTGTTCTCATTGCACATTTTTACCTTTTTGGATCGATGGAAAAGTCTCCATTGATATTTCCTTCAATAATGGAGTAGGTAACTTCGTCCTTCTCTGGATCTATCGCCTTAAAAGGGAAAATCATCATAAATTAAGTACAGAACCTAAATATTTACAGTAAAAGGTTAAAATTTATTTAAATAAAAATATTATTCCTTCATTTCTGCAAGAATATTCTCATTATCACCATGGCATTACTTTAATTCGGCGACAAACATCGACCCTGAAGTTGTAAAATTGAATAGTTTTAACAGCAATTGTCTAACGGCAAGTTACCTTAGTGGTATGCCAAGTGGAAAGTTATTAAAATATAAAAAATATATTGCGTTATTAATAAGAGTTTTTAAAAAGTAACGTATAAAACGTAAGTAACATATTAAAAGACCTTAACAAAGCATACAGCTATTTCAGGAATGAACGCATACTATAAAATCTATGCATGAATTCGATGACTGAAATGGATGAAGGAAAATGTCATTATTCATTTCTTTTATGCACTGAAGACTGAACTTTTTTTGAGTGCGGAAACTGTCTTATTTATTTTTGTTTTTAAACATCTTTTAACTTTTCCCTCTTGTTTTATACATTGCTTTTTCAACTTTTACACATGATTTACTGTAAAAAATTATACATTTTAAAAATGCAGATTATCATGGGATTCAAAGTATCTCAAATACTTCTACCTAATCCCATTTATGTATTTCTCAAGTACGCACCGTTAGTGTGATGACAGTCGACTTGACAGCGGCCCCTTCGCTCACTTGGGCGTCGTACCTATCTTGCGTGAATACAGGGCCGCCCGCGTTTGCCCCTGCGACCACGTTCACGTCCAGGATTGCCTGGCTGAACCTGAAATTATTTCATCATAAAGTAGTAAGAAGGAAAACTATTTGTTTAGACGATAAAACAGATTTTGCATTGATATTTAAAGTGAGGGAGATTCACATTTTATATGTAACGAAACTCCAACGCAATGTCAAACTTCAACGTAAAGCTAATATTAATTTAACTGTTTTGTTTATGTAACCTATAACGATTTAAAGAAGGAAAACGGATGTTTTCCTTTTTCAAAGCAAAGATCATTTCAATTTAATTTCAAAATCATTCTATAACTGCTCAATGATGCTTCTGGGGAACTTAACAACATCTTCCTCAAATGGTTCGTAGTAGGGATAGATTTTTAATAATTTCCTCTTAATTAACCATCAGCTAGGTAAAGCGGCCTGCACCAAAGACACATAAACTAATAAGTCCAGAGAACCTCTCTGTGACTCTATGGCTATATTAGCGTTGGCCAGGGCTTAGGAAAACACAGACTATAGGGACAACAAATTTTGGGGGTCACTTTATGCGGAAAATGCAGTGTATGAATGTCCGCAATGACGGGGCCACAGTTGGCCGATGTATCCTATTTTTCTTGCTACCATTTTATCTGCTTACATCGATCGAACCTATCTCGTTAACCATAACGTCTGAGTCAAAGTCAAATTAAAGACAATGTAGGGTATTTTACTGAATGAAAAATTTTTAGACGTCTACAGCACACTCGCATTAAATAGAAACTGAAATTTTGTGACCCCTAATATTTGGGGTCCTACACTCTTAAAACAAACGAGTGAATTTAACTCAGTCTGAGTTAATTTTCACTCTTTTTAATGTCAAAAATGCACTTATCCTATTGGAGTGGATTTCACTCTCTTGTTTAGTTAAACCTCCGACAGGATCTCTCCAAACGAGTGATCTTAACTCCGTCTGAGTCAATCTTCACTCCATTCCAGTGTCGAAAATGCACTTCTCTTTTATGAGTGGATTTCACTCTTTTGTTTTAAGAGTGTAAGCTCTTCGCGACTATTTATAACTATTAGCCAGGAGCCGCTGGGCTATATGGCTATACACTCTTAAAACAAACGAGTGAATTTAACTCTAAGTTCATTTTCACTCTTTTCAGTGTCGAAAATGCACTTATCCTATTGGAGTGGATTTCACTCTCTTGTTTAGTTAAAACTCCGACAGGATCACTCGAAACGAGCGATTTTGACTCAGTCTGAGTTAATATTCACTCCTTTCCAGTGTCGAAAATGCACTTCTCCTTTATGAGTGGATTTCACTCTTTTGTTTTAAGAGTGTGCCACACTCTTAAAACAAAAGAGTGAAATCCACTCCAGTTGGAGAAGTTGCATTTTCGACACTGAAAAAGGAGTGAATATTTACTCAGACTGAGTTAAGATCACTCGTTTGGAGTGATCCTGTAGGAGGTTTAACTCACAAAGGATCCACTCCTGTAGGAGAAGTGCATTTTCCAGACTTGAGAAGTGAAATTAACTCAGACTGAGTTAAAATCGCTCTGTCGTTTTAAGAGTGTTTAGGCCCGGGTATAATGAGCCCTGGACTGGAGTTCCTCCTTACCTCCCCCCTGGGTCGGTGGCCTGCACGGTGATGCTGTACTGCTCGCCCGCGGCCACCTTGTCCACCACCTGGACGCTGCCCGTCCGTCTGTCCACGCGGAACTTGGACATGCCGTCGTTGGAGACGTGGTAGATCGAGAACACCACCTGCTCGCCGCCCTCCACGTCGTCGGCGTCCCTCGCCTCCACCTATACCAAACGGAAAAAGAACCCGACGTATGAGAGAAGGTTAGGTTTGAATTTTCGTCGCACTAGAGCTACACGAGGGCTATTGGTGACGGGCATCGTATTTTAGAACAACAGTCAGGTGACGAGCCAAGCCGGCCCGCTGACGTAGTGGTTAGTGTTCTAGCCTTTGGAACTGCTGGGCTCGGGTTCGAATCCCGGTAAAGGCATGGATGTTTGTGCTTGTCAATAAGTGTTGTTATTTGTCTATGTGTTTGTGTCGTCCTTCTGTGTGTCTCTTGTGACTGTCTCTTCTGGCGAGCTGTGTAATGGGCTATAAAGCCTACACTCTCCCTTCTAGAGGGCGCAATCACTGTCATTTGTCAGGTGACGAGCCGACACCTGAATAGGCACCCAATGCAACCGTTAAGGGCGACATCGTACGCAGCGTTAGGACTTTGAAGGATATTTAACGTGAACTCCCTTACACGGGGTATTATTCGTCGGACATTTTTTTGGCTGCACGGGCCGTTTATAGGTCGGCAGCTATTTTGGGATCTCCAGTCCCTGGGATCTCCAGCCCCTCGTGAGAGAAGGATTCTGGAAAGTGGGATCTCAATTTGTACACTTGGAGGGTTGGACATGAAAAGGGTCTTATCACGGCCTTCGTAAATTACAAAGCCAGTGAAGATCTTCCAAACATGAGCGTGGACGGAGAGTTTGACGTCACTGTTTCGAGTGCCAAATGCTAAAGTTAAAGAAACCAATTCGGAACTACTCGGAACCCAAAAAAATGTGGTCGGCCGTAAACGAGTGGTTACGAACAGGTTTCGAGAACAGTTGCCTCCATTTTTGGAACAACGACACTCGGAACAGTGACATTAAACTTTACGAACTAGTACTTCGTATTAGTAATTAGAGTGTTACTAATGTCAAGAGACTGACAACTGATCCCCCAAGCTTCCTCCCGGTTTATGCCCAAAAGTAGTCGTTATTGCTCAATGGCGCCTGATAGTTAAAACTTTTTAAAATATGTACAAATATAATGAATGAAAATAATAAAATATATGAAATATTAAAATCCCAATTCCATAGACAACTGAGTGACGCTCAATGAAATTCAATTTTTATGCCTTTCAGTAGACCAATGATCTTACATTTGCATTTCCTTACATTGGCGACACTCTCTCTCTCTAGGGGGAATCCTAGTCACTCCAGTACAAGATGAATTTATGTGCTATAGGCATGAATTTAAGTACGAAGTACACACTGATGACTGAAATCTTTATAATTGAATAACGGAACGATAGACTTAAGTTTTTTTTTACTGTACCCAAAATCTATAATAATAAAGAAAGAGTCTGTCTGTATGTCTGTGGTTCGCAAAAGACCTACTTAGACTGCTCTAAAAAATTCGCAATTTTTAATATAGATTCCTTTTAATACCTACGTGTGCACCTGAGGCTTCGTTTTTTCATATTTGATTGTGATTTTTAATTAATATAATTAGCTTCAAAAAACGTCATCCGCGTGGAAGTGCGGGACCATTAACAGGGCTTGAAAATACATGCACAGGGAGGAAACGGGTTCTTGATGCCATCCCCTATTAGCGTTTGCATTTTAAGTGCGCATGCGCTAACACGAATTTAATTTTCTTTTGATTTTGTGTGTATTTTAATAAGTAGGCAGACCCCATAACAGACCTTCAAAACACAATGACCGGGCCGTAACAGGGTCTTGACGCCATTCTCTGTTATTATTTGCTTTTTTCTTGCGCATGCGCCAACAAGAATTGAATTTAGTTTTGATTTTGAGTGCATTTTCACAAGTAAGCATGCCTCTAAAAGGAAGCAATGCGAAGTTAACGGGTTCCCAGTAAGGCGGGATCATACTGCTAGTCTTAAATATGCATTATAATGTTGACTGTAAAAATATGCCTGCAATGTTCTATATTTGCTTACCTTCGCCACAGGCCTGAGCCCGTCCCCCGCCGGCAGCTGGACGGTGGGGAGTGGGGCGATAATGGGCGAGTTGTCGTTGACGTCATTCAGGTGCACGCTGATGGCCACCGGCGCGCTGGCACCCTTGCCAGGGAGGCTGTCGACTTGGCGAGCGATCACCTGTGGCGAACAAGCAAATTGCAATTAAAAACTGTTATATTATATGTTATATATCTCCAACCTTTTAAAAAACCCATTTTAGAGCTTAGTAGAAGAGCGTGCCAAGTGACATTTTTGAAAGAAAAAATTAGATCTTGTGTCAACGGACATGTTATTCCCTCTTTTAAAGATAAAAAGATTCTACCTTTTCATAAACATAAGTTAAATAAATTTTTTACCTTTTGCGCCGTTTTTAACGTATTTCAGGGGGCTGTGGGGGGGGGGGGGCTGTGGTCAGATTCTCGATCTCCGGATCGATCGCTGGTCGCTGAAGATCCACCGAGTATATGCGGAGTACGTGCTCGTTAAATGTGTTGGGTCTGGAAGTCGTGTGGCGTAGTTTAGGAAGTCGTGTAGGCGTCCATTGCGTAGTTTCCCACGGGTACAGGTTCCTGGAGACTATTTCCCTCCCCTTCAGGGACATGTCTAAATTATTAAGGTGGCGAGCGATAGATGGCAGCATCTGTCACGTATGTGTGTGCCTGTGAGTGTGTGTGTTGTGTCTGTCTTACTTGATGAAGGTTTATAAGCGGGTCTCTGACCAAGCACATAAGCCTGAAAATATGTGTATACCAACCAACCAATGTATCTCAGTGCAAACCATTAAGCTTTAAATCCCATTTTCTCGTTTTGACCTTTTTGCCACTTAGCACCTTCTTCCACTAATGTTCGTTTGTGAATGGCACTAACACCTTCCTTTCCGAATAAAGACGTTAACTTCATACGTTTACATTTAGCTTTTCATGCAAATTGTATCTTATTAGCGATTCAGTTCAAGAAAAGTACTCCATTTTCTTTATTTAAGTGCTTCTTGTTTGAAATCGGGTATTGTTTCTATTCGCTGAATATAATCATCAAAAAATGACCAATGAAATGTTTCTGTTAATTTCCCCAATTGTTCATGAAATTTATATAAAAATAAAACGAAATTTCATGCCGGTAATAAAGTGCAGATTTTAGTTAAACTATTCCTAAAGGAAATCAATACCTTTTTTGTCTTTTAACCTCTTAAGACCCGAGCAAAATCCTACACGCATATTCTTTTAATCTAAACATACTTTTCATACAAATATACGCTAAAAAGTATGTTTTGCAAAGACATTTAAAAAAAAAAATATTTTTAATAGTTGCTTAGAGACACGCCCTAAACTCTAAAAATACACATTTTCTGTGCTATAAATGCAACAAAAAAAGGCCGTATCACTTATTTGTAGTTAATAAATTATTTTATTATTGTTTTTAAAAAAATGTCCCCAAATGAGGCCGTCATCAGGTCACAGGAGAATATATGACAATAAGCATAAAATTTAACGTACCTGGAATGTGTATTTACTCGGATTAGGAGGATCCCTATCTAAATTGGGTTCGTTGACCACCAAATATCCGTCCGAATTCACCCGGAAGGAGAGAGTAGTCACTTCGAATGTATACTGGATTGTGCCTTCTTCGCCACTCTGAAGGACAAATATAAACAATGATTTGATTGAAATTAATAAATATTAAAAAATATATTTCAATATAAATCTTATTTTATGGTATCTTTATGCACTTTATCCCAATAGTTGGTAAAGTAGATAAATTGGTACAAATATGTTAAAATGGAATGCAAATAAAAAAAATTCTAAACACGATATCATGAAGTTCCATTTCATTACCTTTATTCCTTAAATTTCTATTACGATGTTATGTTCAAGATTGCATTATTGTGACTAAATGATTTATTTTATTATTTTCCACCACAAAATTGGATAACTATTATATTTTCAAATTGTATCGATTTTGTATAAACAAAATCGATACTATATTAAAATAACAATATACGGAAATTTCATTAATATTATTTAATTAGTTCTATGAAATTCCTTTACTGTTATCCACGAAGTTTCATTAACATTCCTCAATAACTATTATTTTCCCATTGCTGTTGTTCTCTTCTATAATTATTATTTTACTTAATTATCATAATCCTTAAATGTTTCATTATTACTCACAATATTGATCAGAGAAATTTTATTATTATTACCCACGAAATGTCATTACTATTATCCTATTTCTTCAATTCATATGAATTCCACTGTTTCCATTCGTGAAATTGCATTACTTAGGAATTAGGAATATTCTCGTCCATTTTCGATCACGTGATTGTTTTACAACCATATTAAAAACAATAGCGCTCCCCATGTCGGCGTCCATGACAGTCCACGACAACGACTTCCTTCCCAATATGAAATTCCACCACTACTATCTACGAAATTCCATTATTTTTATAAGAGAAATGAAATTATTCACGGATATTCTCGTTCATTTCCCATTATTTTGGTTGGTGATTCCTTTTAAGCCACAAATATACTTTATATATGAAAGACAAATGAACCAAGTCCATAAACAGCTTCTTTTTACTACCGAGGTTTTAAGTGAAAGCCTTACAACAAAATTACTCGCAACATTTTTTTTTTAATTGCTGCTGCCTAGCGGATATTATCTGAAGTAGGGCTTTTTTTTCATTATTGCACAAAAATTATGTATATTTAGTGGATGTAATTGCCCTGCCAACTCGAAATTGACAAAAATGGACTTGGTGCCCACCATGTCGGCGTCGGTGAGGGTGAGCAGCAGGGGCTTCCTGCCCTCCATGTCGACGGTGACGGTGGTGCCGACGGGGGCGTTCTCGTCCACGAACCCCTCCACGGCGGCCGGGTGGAGGACGGGCGGGTGGTTGTCCACGGCCTCCACCTCCACGTGCAGCCTGGCGGTGGAGAAGCGGCGGCCGTCGCTCACCTCCTCGGCCTAGTCGGAGAGAGAGAGAGAAGAGGGTTAATGTTATTGTCACACTCTCAGAAATAACACTTTCATATTAACGATTCATGAATCCTCAAGCCTCATTTCGTTAATTTTGAGGATTGTTTCGTCAAACTATCACTTGACTTTTGAGTAAACGCGAATCCTCACTTTTACGATCGTGATTTGACGATTGTGTATCTTGATTTTGAGGAAACTGAATCTCATTGTTGCACTCACATGCTCAAAAATGACGAAATATTTCTTTAGATTAGACGACATTCAAATCCTCATAAAAATGAAGATTCAAATTTCCTCACTTTGAGGAAACGAAAATTCGGAGCATTTGCCAGTAACGGAATCGTCAAAATTAAGGCAAATTCCGTCTTTTTTGAGCAATCATTTTTTAAAGAGTGTACTAAACCTTTTTGACCCAGCAACAGATAGCTAAGTGCATGAGTCCATATATTTTAGCAATAACAAGAAGTGGTCTTCTAAACATAGAACCAGGCAGTTTAGGACATAATCCTGAGCTTTAAATCAAACTTGTTGAAGGTTTTAAAAAAATTTGCCTTAACTCAACTTTGCCTTGAAAACTTACTTCCTCAGCCTGGATTATTGGAAAGAGAAGAGGGTAAATGTTGAGATAACTTGGACAATGCCTAGTGCACTGTACGTGCACAAATATATCTATTAATTTTATAGAACAAAAAACTATATTTAGAAAAAATAAGGGGTTATTTTATTCGGTGGCTGGGCCATCTGTACAGATGTCCCGAGGACTTTCCCACCAATAAAGTGACTTTTTCCAAAATTGAAGGTACAAGACGTAGGGGACGACCACCCACACGATGGTTAGACGATGTCGAAAGGGACCTCAAAATAATAGGAGTCAACCGATGGAGAGCCATTGCGGCTAATAGGGCCAACTGGAGGAGGATCAGCGAGTCAGCCTTGGCCTGCAAAAGGCTGTTGAGCTTATGAAGAAGAAGAAGAAGGGGTTATTTTATTTTCTTCAAACAGTTTTTTTTCTGTAAAAATACGCTTTGTAATCCAGTGACTAAGAATTTTAAATATATATATTTCTTTTACCTACGACTGGTACATATTGTTTCTGGTACATATAAGTTTCTAAAGGCTTTTCAGCTTCTCACCCCATTAGTAATTTTTAAACATTTAGACTTGGCATTACAACGTCTTGGATAAATGAGTCCCGTTCGTCGTCAAAGGGACACACCTTTTACTCCTGTTTTATAACCCGAGTATTTGACTGCAACCGACAAGTATGTAATTTTTTTTTTTGGGGGGGGGGGGGGGGGGGGAGGGAGAGAGAGGGAAAGGGTAACCAATTACATTGAACTGGCAAGTTTTGACAAGATTTAACAAACTTTTTATTATTATCTTTTTAATTACATAGGCGATATTTAAGAAAAAAAACTTTCGATTCGTTACAAAAAATGAATCGAGAGTTATTGAAATTTTGTTAACAACTGTTTCATTTCACGGGAACTAAACTGCGGATGCTTTTTTACAAAATAAAATTTTTCTTCCGACAAATCTTATTTCTTAACAACTAATGAACTGATTGTTTATGCAACTTTTTTGTGTCTTTTAATGGTACTATTACTTGAAGAGTAGACTTAAGACTAGTATAATAACGCATCGCAATAACAATTATTTAAAAAAAAAATATTTAGTTTTTCATCCGTTAATAATTACTGCTAAAGATCTCAACCTCGTTTTTTTAATATTATGAAACGCTTAGTATCCAACTTATGAAAGTTATGAGTTTTCTTTATAAGTAACCTATAGGCAATATTTTCTTGTGTTACCTGATTTTCATCACAAAATATAATAATAAACAGCACAAATGTAAACAACTTTTGTATGCACATATTCATACCTTGACAATTATTTCCAATGATTTCACCATCTTCCTGTCCAAAGCCTTTATCTGTCGCACCTTGCCCGAGTTGGCGTCGATTTCAAAGTACTCGTCGTACATCGGAGGAGTTCCTAAAATATTAAAAGAAAAGCAGTTTTACCTTGCAAGAAAATAGTTTATACCTCACCAAAATGTTATAATAGTAATATTTAATGATATTTAATTATAAGGTGGTGGTCCAAATTATGCTTTTCATATACCTGGCAGTTAATTTTCTTTAAATAAGTCTAAATAAGGAAGATACATTTAAATTTTCTGGGCTTTGTGTAATGTTACCTTGAAAACTTAATTCATCGGTTGCGATCAAATCAATTGCCTTAGGCCAAGTAGTTGACTTTTGGTCTTTTTTTTTTTTAAATGATTCGTTTTAATTTTATTTATATTGAATAAGGGAATGAAAGGCAATGTTAAATTCATTATTAGACATTTTATGAAGCTTTAGTTTAATTCTAAATACAATTTAGCTATTTTTTCTATTTCTTTGGTGCAAATCTCGCTTAAAGAAATTTTTGGCGACAAATGCATTTTTTTCTTAGAAATCACTATATATACAGCTTAAAGACCACAGTCTTAACAGTTAAAAAAAAACGCTATTGGGAATATTTCGTTTGGCGGTGGTAGTATATTTTTAAGACTTCATCGCTTACGCTCGTGAAATAAAAAAAAAGTACTGTAATTTTTTTTTATTCCTCAAAATATTCATTTTCTATTCCCTAATGCAAAGATTTTCAAGCAGAGTTAAAGTGTACAGTGCATATCTCACCATTGACGAATGAATATCGAATAACGGCATTGAGAGAGTCCCTATCTTTCGCCAATATAGACTCGGGCATCACTTTCAGAAGTCCACTCTAAAATAAGAGACATAAGACTAATATAAGACGACATTTTATAAGCATATATAGCATTAACGACTCAAAACAAACTAAATGAGCGTAACTTTGAAAATACCTATTATCTAATCATGGTTTCTTAACAACAAAGTTATATTTAAATTATGTAATAAATTATACTGAAGGAAAAAATAATCAATATAGTTTACTATTATAAAGATAAACCTTTTTTTGTTTTAAAGCCCTAACAAATTAATTTAACAGTTCTTTTATTTTTAATATTGTTAAAAAAAATTGAAATATCACATTAATTATTTATACTTATTTTTTACTAAGTTGCTATGAACAATAAGGAGAGTATTAAAAAATTAAAAAGGAATTCTTTATCTACAGTAGTATTAATAATATTTTATTGCCTCTTTTATTATTACGATAAAATATTAATTCCGATAGAAAAATAGAATTTCCGATTTTCTCATTACGTTATCACTTGCATATAGTTTTTTTTAAAAAACCTTACCATGACGCCACTAGTGACGTGCGCCTTGTATTCGGGGTTGACGCATGCGCCGTTGACCAGAGTGCATGCGTCATAGACGAAGGCGGGGTCTTGGTCATCCCCATCCGCCACGTGAATGGTCAGAGTGGTAGTGGACGTCATTCGCAGTGCGACGTCAGAGGCCTTGTCCTAGGAGGTGATGGTTGTATTGGATGAATTGCTTTTTACTTATTATTAATAGTTTACGATATTTTTCTTCAAAGTTCAAACCAGAAAAAAAAACATTTAAGGCACAAAATCTTACAAAAGATAGACGAATTTTCAAAATTCTAAGATTTTTTGTTATTACTCAATTTTTTTTCAAATTTGGAAAGGGGATTAAAAATAAAATTATAAATTTCATTATTATTTTTTTAAATAATGCTTTTAATTAAAAAAAAAGAGGGTTTTGCGCTAACACTATAAGTAAAAACAGTTTTACATTACTTTATCTAAACTAATTATTATTAATGATAAAAAAATAAATCTATTTTAAACGGATGACAAAAAAAGCGTTACATAAAAGTTAGGTTCAAGTTTTTCTCCTAAACCCTACATCGGCAAATCCTTTACGGTTCCCCCCAAAATGAAGAAATGAGTAATAAAATGTTCTGAAGTTTGCTAAACAAGGAAAGTATAGCATTAAATGCATTATTTATGCAAATACGTTAGGTGTATTTATTTAGAAAAATATATTTCACTTACCGTGGCCAGTATTGTGAGGTAGTATATGTTGGATCTTTCGAAATCTAACGTCCGCTGCACCGTGACCAGACCTTGGTGAGGCAGATTGATGGAGAAGAACGGATAACCGTCTTTCTGCAATAAGACAAAGGACATCGTTCAATTTTACTGCTTGTCGAATATTCTTAAACTTTGATTTGAATGAATCATCAGTGGCAATTGCTTTGCTATCATGCATGTTCATAATATTCAATGTCTGACTTGTTTCAAACATGCATGGTTTGTGAAAGTGCACACAGAAATCTTTTTACTGGAACTTTGAAAGTAAGTTCGCATCTAGTTTTATTAAGTTTTACTTACTTTTGTTCAATTATTTTTAAGGAATCTTAAGTAAAGCATATTCACTTATGAGTGATTGGTTTTGTGTGTCCAGGGGACATATATGAACCAATCGTCGACGAGTGAAGCTTTCGGTAACATCTTAGAGAAAGTGGTTGGTAGACAAAAAATTTTTCGGGTTTGTGTGCTTGGTCATAGACGCGCTTATAAACCTTCATCAAGCAAGACAGACACAACACACACATAAGTGACTCATGCTGCCATCTATCGCCACCTCCACAATTTAGACAAGTCCCGGAGGGGGAGGGGAATAATCTCCAGAGACCTGTACCCATGGGAAGTTGCGCAATGACCACCCACAGGACTTTCGAATCCACAGATGAGCACGTACTCCGCATATACTCGGTAAATGCGGAGAACGCGCTCGTTAAATCTGTGGAACTCGATGGGTTTTCAGTGGTACCGGGGCTCGATTGCGGGACCTTCCGAATCCCGCGACCGAGAACTTAACCACTAGGCTTCCCACAGCCTCTACAGTGAAACTCATATTAAGTTTGCAGTATAGAAATGTTCTACGAGAAAAAGGACAAATAGTTCTCATTTTCGAGTGCGATAATTGAATAAAAAAAAGGTATTTCACATTCAATAAACCAATTTATTCGTTATTTTAAGACATATTTTAATTTTTTTATTAGCTCCTACTCAATTAGAATGAAATATTGATTATTTTTTCCTTCGATTTTGACGTAGCAGGGCGAACGAATATCAGGACGGACGTATCGCGTAGGAGAGACCAATGAGAGAGGCAAAATTCCGTTTGTTTACGCTCGTTTCCTCCACGTAGAACATCTTAAGGGGGAATGGGAGTGCAGGACCGGGGGTCTCCAAACTCAAGTGCCTCAATGTTAATCCAATGGGAAAAAACTATTTTCTTTGCCACATTTCTCCGGCTGTATTGAATATTTTTACAAGCGGATTTTTTTATGTGATAAATGTAGCTGACTTACAGGTCCCGACAATCCCCCTTTTTGAAATTAGTACGAATATTTTTTCAATAAATTATTTTACACAAAATATTCGAAGCAATTTCAAAAAGTGGGAAGATAGAGAGACCTGTAAGTCAGCTACATTTATCACGTAAAAAAATCCGCTTGTAAAAATATACAGCCGGAGAAATGTGGCAAAGAAAATAGTTTTTCCCCCATTGGATTAACATTGAGGCACTTGAGTTTGGAGACCCCCGGTCCTGCGCGTCCTCATTCCCCCTTAATGCTGCAAACTTAAGGTGTGTTTTGGTATAGAATTAGATCGTTGGTGCTGTTTTCATATCGGCAAACAGAATAGAAGGTGTGTCTTACTTCTGTTGCGTCTCCCGGAGCAGTCGAATACTCCACGAGCCCGTTGCTGTCGGAATCGGCATCGGTGGCGGCCAAGTCGCGGAAAATGGTGGTTCCGATCGGCGTCAACTGGAAATACACACATGACACCCGTTCAATATTAATTGTTATTTTAAATAATTATTTTTATTATACAATATGTGAAAAATGGGACTGAAGCTGTTATGAAACTATGTATCATATAGCCATAGGATGGCTAGGTTTTCTTCTCATTTACAATGATTTAACATCCTTTCATTCGACACCAAGTTTTTGCCCCTGTAAAACCTTCTTTTCCTTTCACGTACTTTTCCCGCAGTGAAACCCGTTCAAGGAAAATTTACTTGATGTATAAAAGTGCGGCAACTCTTTGAATTTTAACAAATAATTATCAGCCAATCAGGGTAAAGAGATGAAATTCTTAAGGAATATATATTTTATAAAAAAAAAGATTATCCCATTTAAGATCCATTTATGAATATCATTAATACCTTCCATGCCGAATAATAATATTAAATTTTAAGGATTTTCTGAAATTAGTTTTAATGTAACTTAATTTGTTCTGCATAAATGGTTCAGTACTTTGGTCTTTAATTATCTTACCTTTTTAAAATTGAGGTAAAATTAAACAGAAAACTCATTTTCGCGCATCAAAAGTTCTTGCTAATCGTCTTCAGTGGATGAAACGGCCATAACGTGTCCACAACGAATAACTTTAAATAAACTCGTCTACAATCGGTGTTTTTTTTTCGATGGGTAAAAACTTCGGACACAACTCTAAATTAATGGGCGTATATGATCATAAGAGGATTAAAAAAGTCGAAATATGAAATCGTTAAGCCAAAATCTAAAGTAAAAGTAAAATTCTGAAATGATTGAATTCTAAATCTTACCTCGGAGACAATTGTTTCGTAGTTGTTGGACTTGAAAATCGGAGGGTTGTCGTTGAGATCTCCAATGCGAATCACAACAGGAATATTACGCTGCAAAAAAAGAGGAAAAGTTTAAATTACATATTTTTTGATTGATAATAACTTGTATTATTTAAGATGTGAAAGACACTGTTTGAAATATTGAGTGCGTAATAAAGTGGAAATGTAGGCAATTTACCTGAATTTCCGACGTTGTATCTTGACAGGATATTTGTAATCTCACCATCGTCAATTCACCATTCTGAAAAATATACCACATTAATGCATTTTTAAATTTCTTTGTCTTACTTACTTAAGAAAGGCTTAAGAATCAGTTTTAAAGATGTTAAAACTATTTTACTTGAACGACAAACAAACAAAAATGCGTTACAACCGAAAGTTAGGCAGTTTAAGTTTTTTCTCCTACACTCTTAAAACAAAAGAGTGAAATTCACTCCAATAGGAGAAGTGCATTTTCGGCACTGGAAAGGAGTGAATATTAACTCAGACTGGGTTAAAATCGCTCGTTTGGAGTGATCCTGTCGGAGGTTTAACACACAAAGGATCCACTCCTTTCGGGGAAGTGCATTTTCAAGACTAGAGGAGTGAAAATTAACTCAGACTGAGTTAAAATCGCTCGTTTGTTTTAAGAGTGTACATCCTCCATCGGGAAAACTGAGGCCCTTTGCACAGTTTATGGCCGCTTAAAAAAAACTTAAAATTTAAACTTTAGAATTAAACTTAAGTTTTAAAACTTTAAGCTACGGACGTTAAGATTTTAAAAGAACTAGAAACCAAAACATTATAAGTGTTTTCAGAATGCAAAGCATCACATTTTTAAGCATTTTCCATTTTATACTGTTTACTTTAGTTGTATAGTTGTTTAGTTGCTTCATAAATATTTATTAGTTTATAACTCCTGAAATAAACATAAAAATTGGTGTACATATATTTTAAAATATGTGCTCGTACTGGCCTCTGCTGTGCAATTAAATATGTTAACACTAATAATGCTACATTAATTGCTGATTATTGTGAAGATAAAAAAAATCTGTAGAACACGCACACACTACAATCATTAACGTAGGGAAAAAACGAGTTTATAGTTTTTTTTTTTTTTTTTTTGTAAAAACATTAATTTTTAAATACAAGTTTTAATTTGTTAAGAAGCAATTTAAAAAAAAATGGTTTTACTTGTCACAATCTTTGCATTTAAATTTACTTGTCCATTATTTTTGGTTCATATTACCGTGTCAAAAATGCTTAAATATTTATTTATTTATTTGTTTATTCAGTTTAAAATGCACGTTACAGATAAAAATCTTTTTACAATGCACATTGCACTAAACAATTAAGAAATAATATTAATTATTTAAATTACAAATGCCAAACTTTAAAATGTCTCTAAAAAAATAGTTGGGGAGGTACTCACGTCCCTGTCGATGGGCGTCTTGAGCACGAGCCTCTTGCCGTCGATCGCGAAGTAGTCCGCGGTCGCCGTCTGGATCGCCAGCGAGATCAGCGGAGGGGAGCCCCCTATAGGGAGCTCCGCGGGCACCGTGCTCTGGTTCATCTCTGCACCACAAGAGAAAGAAGAAAATTATGTACTATTTGCACTCAAGAACATCGTAGATAAAACAACGTCTTTAGTTTAGTTTAGCCAATGCCCTTCGGTGGCGGTTGGGCCATTAGACGGCGAGCCTCCTAGTAGCGAGAAATCGAGTCAGGAGAGAGGTGTTGAGGTCCAATACACGCGCTACGACCATGACACAAGAAGTTTAGATAATCACCCGTGGTGGCTGACGACATCTACGCATGTCATGTCCCAAACTTCGAGCTTCTCACTAAAAGCTTTGCACACTGGACTATCTGTCTTTTTTTTTTAGCCTTCTCCCAGTTTGCTGAATGAGTGCGAGGCTCATTCACCTTTTCCGATCATAAGCAGGTCAATGAAATGGGAACCAAGCATGCTTGGGAACTAAAAACTGAAGATTCAGCGTGAGATTAGCGACCATAACGAGCCCCTAATCACGAGAGTTAAAAGGGACACAAAGGGCCTTGGCCCCCCCTATGTGACTATCACACTAATGAGTTTGTTTTAACCCTTTCAGTCCCAATGAAAATTTGGTATCATCATTTTAGAAAAAAACATTTCGATTGTCTATAGCCAATTATATGATATCAAAAAGAACATCATTCGATTCTTCAAACTTTTTTCTATTAGAAAATATTTTTATCAATCCCAATCGATGTCAGCCCTATTTAAATTTTTTTTTAAAATTATGATCAGAAACATGATGATGTCAAATGGCATCACTGGGACTGAAAGGGTGAATTAGACTTTGGTGTATGGTTAGTCTCATGTTAAAGTTACAGTCTACGCTCGGCTACTAGCTAAGGAAGAGTTGGCCCAAGTGCTCTGGTTCATCTAATGCACATTCACCGAAACAAAGTAGATATATTTAACTCTTTTACTATAAGTTGTGAGAAGTTAAATAAAATATTTGCAAAACATATACTTACGGTTTCCTCTGCTCTCTAAAATATCTACGATTATGACACTTTCTCCTGTTTCTATTTCACATTCTAGAAGAAAATCGCATTCATCAATATAAAAGTTATGTGTCAGATATGAAGAAAAGCAAACATAAAAAGTAATGTATCACATATAGTAAAAAAAAAATATTATTTTACATTTTTTTTTGTAACATTGTGACTTTTTAAGGTTACTGCTATCAGTTACTTCAAATTAATATTAATCCCATATTGAAAATAAAGTAATTGAAGAGCTATTTAGTTGTCACTAAATATATAATATAAACATAAACTTATTATTATTAAATTCTTGCGATTACCCGCGAAATATTCTTAAATACGTAAAACCAATGAAAAATATTTTTTAAAAAATTCCGTCATTTTTTTAAAACTAAAATTTCACATTGACCATCACATTTTAAGGCAACTTGAAGGTTATACTATCGGATTATACAATTATAAACTAAATACAATGTGATCAAATCTAAACTAAATAATCACATTTTGTGTTTTTAATGTTATTTTACTAAAATCATAGAACTAGAAGGAAAACTGGAGTGAGGTGTGTTATTCACTGGACAGGGCAAAGGAGCCGGTCCAATAACGAAAAAGCGGAGGAATACACTACACAGCCCTGCAGCAGAAACGAACCGGGCAGAAAAACCAAGAAACTTTAAAGAAAGTTAATTCTTGCGAACTAAAAATTTAAAAATAAATTTAGGAGCCCAAATCAATATAATGGAGGGGTCTTATTCAAGTCCGGTTCGCTCAAAAGGGCGCAGTGGGTTTTCTGCTTGCTGACACCTTTCTCCAGTTTCCCTTATAGCTCAATGACTAAAATGTCCTGTTTGAAATAAGTTCACTCACGGCTTTTGCAGAGGCACATCAGCAGCCAGAAAGACGAGAGCAGCAGCAGGAGCCTCTCTGGTGCTGCCATCTTTTGGCACTATCTAAAAACAGAAATGAGGGCGTCAAAAATGAACAAAGAAAAGCATGCAAATCGCAAAACATTGAAAAAAATTAGGTAAAACAAGGACATTTTTAAAGAAAATATAAATTAAATCAACAATAAAACTTCAAATGAATTAAATTTTGTTGAAAATATAATTAAATCAATTTTAAAACTTTAAACGAGTTACAATTACTTAACAGTTTCTTAAGTGCATAAAATTAAGAGAAATTTTGTTTCCAATTAATGCTGAATGGACATGTTTCACGTCGTAAGTGATGATAGTACTATGAAATAGTCACTATGAAAATAGTCAAAATCAGTTACTAAACTGTGGGCAGAGCTTACTGAGTCATATCACCAATGGGCGAAATTCAATCCAGGAATGAAAGTTCCACGTGAATCAGTACTTACGGTTTTACCTGCGGTTTTTAATTAAGTTCAAGTTCAATTATCTCTGCTGCAGTACTATTAGAAATTTACCATCCAACCATAGCCAAACCAGCCAATTTTTACTTTTAATTCTCTTAAATTTGCTAGAAACCAGTAAAAATATATTAGCTAATTATTTCACTTGTTTTTTAAAAATATGTGTTTTATGTTTCTTCTATTTTATTTAAAAGTGACCGGATAAATCTTCTTTGGTTGTTTTTATGAACGGTAGTAGGTGTTGTAAAACTGTTTTATAGTTACACTTTAATTCAAATTATGATTAGACATAACATGAAAATTAAAAGGAGGCGATGGGTTTTAGTCAACCTAAAGCGGGAGTAATTCAGAAAAGGTTGGGAACCACTGGTCTTGATACTGCAGTTCGCCTGCTCACAAAAGAATACGTATACATACCGGGTGGTTATAAAATAACGCTCGGCATTCGGAGTGGCCTCTAGCTTGAATGAATAATCCAAATGCATCAAAAATTGAGACCCTTACTAATCAAGAAGGGGGGGGGGGAAATGGAAGCATAAAAAGATAGAATGCTAAAAAAGAATCTTAAAAAAGAATAATCATAAAAAAAAAGAAACTCGTCTCTTGACCAGGGTTCTAAATTACGAGGCGTAGTCAATTATGGCCAATTACGGCCAACACAGCTAATTACGCCTCGTAATTTAGAACCCTGGTCAAGAGACGAGTTTTTTTTTTATTTTTCGAAAAAGAATGGAATCATAAAAAAGAAACCCGTTTCTTGACCTAGGTTCTAAATTATGTGGCATAGCCAGTTGTAGCTAATTGCGGCCAACACATCCAATCGTAATTTAGAGCCCTGGTCAAGTGACGAGTTTGTTTTTTATGATTCCATTCTCTCTCTCTCCCCCCCCCCCCCTCCCTGATTAGTAAGGGTCTCAAAGTTTTTTGCATTTGGATTATTCATTCCATCTACAGACCACTCCGAATAGCGAGCGCTATTTTATAACCACCCTATACATATACCATGGAACACGAAATCTGATAAATACGCAACTTTCCCATCGTACAAAGTATCTCTCAACCTTAATTAGTAACTTGTATAAAGAAACAAACAACTACAAATACACAGGAAAGGGCAGATGAATAGGCAGAGAAATTTGTCTTTCACTTTTTACCATTGTTTCGTTCAACCTTTGTGTACAAATATTAAGACGCTAATTATTTTTACATGCCATATCATTCAATTACTGATCATTTTCAAGGTAATTGTATTCGTTTGCCTTGTTGGTGAAAGAGAAAGAAATGTCATTCGCTACTTAGAGATAAATAATTTGAAAAGGGAAAGTTTTATCGGCTGCTAAATTAGAAATGAAGACATAAGGCTGTTCTCATTTGTTCAATATTTTTAGAGGACTAACAAATTTGGTTAACAAACAGTGAAATAATAAATCAATGCATTTAGTACAAAAAAAATTCATGTTAATTTTGGGACAAAGGCCGACATAGATAAACTGTTTTATTTGGGATAACTTATGTTATATTTGTTTTTGTCAAGATTATCTATTGTGAGAGGAAATCAAACAAATTAGTTTTTTTTAAAAGGATTGTCGATTTAGAAAAACAGTAGAATTCATATTGCTCTCCTAGAATTAAGCCGTCAGAATCCAACTAAAGAGGTAAATTTTACTTCTTTAAATTGTACTTGTACACTCTTACAACAAACGAACGATTTTAACTCAGTCTGAGTTAATTTTCACTCCTTTTGGTGTCGAAAATGCACTTCTCCTATAGGAGTGGATTTCACTCTTTTGTTTGTTAAACCTCCAACAATCTTAACAACAAACGATCGATTTTAAGGCTATTAGGACCGATTTTGGGCGATTGCGAGCGATTTAGGGGTTAATTTTCACTATTTTCCAGTGTCGAAAATGCACTTCTTCTATAGGAGTGGATTTCACTCTTTTGTTTTAAGAGTGTACAGGTCCAAATTTTTACTTGAACATATCCAAGGCATTTTTAAAAATACGATGTAAAAATAACCTATGTCTTTTTTCTGTACTTTCTATTTTACGGGGACAAGCGATGACGTCGAAGAAAATGTTTAACCGCCGCCACGTGGAATATATAAATAGGAACCTTTTAACTGTGTATATTGTGTTTTGTCTAAAGAAAATTCTTTTTGTGACAAAAAAATCCTGTTTGGCGAGATTTGCGTCCACAAAATGGGAATGCCATTTTTTCTTGCTGTTATCAAATTTGGATGAAAACTATAAAAAAGATATAAAGGTTTTTGCTATGTTATTGACATGATAACAAGTATGATTATTTGTGTTTATTAAAAAAGATATTCAAGTATTATCAGTCCGAAATCAGGATTTTAGGTTAAAAAATCATGTAAGGCTCCTGTTGACATGACGATGGCTTTACTGATTCACATGGACCCGTTAATGAAAACGTGTGACCAATAATTGATTTAAAAATTTCCATAATTAACCTAACCTGTGCTAATTGAATTATAAATATTCAAATGGCCCAAGGACCGACCGCGACGAAAAACCTGTAATTAACCCAAATAATCTTTTCGCGCGTCATTAAGATAGCGAAAATCTGTCAAAGTCATAAATTCATTTTGCGCAGAACAAGAACAGTTTCTAATGCAAGAATAACAATGGATCGTGAAGGCCGCCGTGGAGAGGGTGGGTTAAGGTGTCACGTCACGGAAGGACACCCTCTCAGATTCTAATCCTTCACTGCTTAATTTTTTTTGCTTGGTTTCACAAAAAATATGGTTCTAGTAGCTGTAACAAAAACTTTAGAAATGGTTCAACCGAAAACATGATGAAACATTTTACCATATAGCTTTTTTGCAACTACTGCAAGTCAAATTGGAGGATCCTCTTGCGTGCGAGTCCAATACTTTACAATCTGTGACAAAGTAATTACTCGGTCACGATTTCCAGTATAGGGTATTTTATTTTAGCATTGGATAAACTGTTAAAATAACAGTTTCTCCCTGTTAAAATTACAGTTTTCCTGTTAAAAAAATTACTGTTTTACTGCAAAAAAATTACAGTTTTAAACTGTAAAAAAACAGTTATTAACTGGCGTCAAAGTTGACAGTTCTTAACTGTAAAAACAACAGGCTTTTTACAGTGCAGGCGTCGTCGTTGTTTTTAACTGCGGTCAAGTGATGAGAATGACACCTGAGATGGTACCCAACGCAACCTTATAAAACCACATAGCACGAGGCGACAAGACTTTGGCAGTGCCCAATACCATATGCAAATCATTATTAATTGATTTTAATTTTGTCAGGGAAATTGTCCTCTCCCTAACATATTGGTTAGGTACTTTGAACATTTCCACTATTTATTTGTAACTGTCATATAAACATTATCACAATTTTAAAAAAATCAATTTTTCGGCACACACAAAAAATTAGTTACTCTGAAAGAATAACAATGTATTCTAAACGGTTTTTATCGTGAAGGTCCCGCGTTGATGTCAGGGCCATGGTTTCAATTGTTACACAAAAAGGCGGGTGCCAGCATCACAATGAAAAAAAGTTCGGAGTGATGCAATTTGGGCTAGTGGTGGTAAAATTATGAAAAGTTGCGATCCAGTTGCGATCCTCTGCTAACAATTTACTTAGGTTAGGTTTGAATTATCGTCGCACTAGAGCTACACGAGGGCTGTTGGCGACGGGCGTCGTATTTTAGAACCACAGTCAGGTGACGAGCCAACACCTGAATAGGCACCCAACGCAACCGTTAAGGGCGACATCGTAAGCAACGTCAGGACTTTGAAGGATATTTAACGTGCACTCCCTTACACGGGGTATTATTCGTCGGACGCTAACAATTTAGTGAAAACTGTTTTAAAACTATTTGCGTTCATATAACATTTTTTTTTTTTTTTGTATGTGAAAATATTTTATTTTTCACATAGGGCATTATAAAAATAGAATTCGTGATATAAAATAAATAACGCAAAATGAACTTGTAGTAGATATCTTATAAATTAAGCGAGGATTTAGTGTTTCAAATACTTAAATGCTCTATCATCTGTTGGGTTATTTTTGGCGAAGAATCAATTGGCAGTTATTAAACTGTATATTATTTTGATTTTTGCCAAGAATCACAATCAAATCTTACAAGAATCCCCTTTAAAATGAAACAATTATATCATAAATAATAATTTCATTGAAGTAAAACGGTTTAATTTTAACTGAATATTATAAACGCCTTAAACTACATCATCGTCTCTCAGCAATACGCCACTGACCGTAACATTTTATTGTCACGAAACTGTCGTTTTAACTTTCGCTGGCGAAATCAACAATTGTCCCCACTATTTTTACATCACGAACAAGACTCTCCATCATAAAGTAAAGAAGATGAAGGAGAAGTTGCGGGGACGAAACTAATACAATATGGTTGCCCATGCGAAGCCATTGATCGCCTTAAAATAAGCCCAATCAAACGCTCTCAACGGAATATTTGGCGCTATTCAACAACGGTTAGCGCTATTCAAGATCTTTCAACTAAACCTTTTCATTGACATTTTGTTACTCAAAATTATTTTTGTCTAAATTTTCTAGATGGACCTATACAGCAATTTTCTGTAAATTCAGATCTCGTACAACTGCCCAAACAGTCATTTTTGGATTTTTAAATATTGCTTTTTTTTCGGTATAAAAAGATGCGTTTCAGCATGAAGAAACATTGTTAGCGTTTTATTTGGGTTTGCTAGGGTTGGGCTTGGCGACTATCTGACGGCTTTCGCCAAGCATCTCCAGCTCAACTCTATGCTCTCCAGAGAAGACAGCGACAACTGAATCTCCAGCACGTGACCAAAAGAGGTAGTTTCGAACTCATTTCTATTATTCTTTTTTTTTCTGGCGGGAAATGGGTCAGATTGGACAGAAAAAGAAGGCACAAAATAGAAAGTCGCATCCACGCAAGCGGAGAGGGACTTCCGGTCGCTCACCGCTGCCACCGGAACAAAGAAATAGACAGAAATAGAAACTCGACACGCACATTTTTTGTGTGTCGGAGGTAGGTATAATTAGTTGTTTTCGATGCGATTCCCGTGGTTAATTTGACATGAAGAGATGCGAAATTGCAAGGTATAAAAATAGATTTTCTCATTTATATAGTATTTGTTTTTACAAACGAGCGCGTGTTTCATGCTCGTAGTTATTCATTTAATCAGAAATACAGGCAGTCAAATCGCGGTGCAAATATTTTACGATTTTAGGTGAACTCCTCATTATTTTTTTGCTGCCGATTGAAATATGCTCCTTAATTCAAAGAAATTTACTCCTAAATGTTACTAGTATCCTACACCAGAATACCATCAAACCCAGGACGACAGGGCCATGCTCTTCAAAGTTCTTGAGAATTGCTTTATATGTATCACTGAAGTGAAAAAGAACTTGTATAATGAGCTCAAACACAGATGCAAAATTTTGTTGAAGTTGTAAAATACAGTTTTTAACATTTATTAAGCGTTTTTAAATTTTTAGATCAAAACTTCGAAAGAATGTCGGACAAGTAAATTAGATGTATTTTATCTAAAAGTTAAAAAATATATTTTTTACACAATTTGGGGGCCTTCTTGAAGTAGCTGCCCTGGGCACATGACCGTTATCAGGGTCTGATTAAACCTCAAACCTTTTTTAAGAAATAAATGATGATAACCATTGAGTTTTACTTCCTGATAACAACAGTAAGGCAGTCTTAATAAATAAGTAAAAGCAAAATATTTTAACCTTATAAACGATAATTAAAATATTTAATAAATATCGTCGATGTTTTTTTAACACTAACTAGTTCTTTCCGTATCGAAAATGACTTTTAAATAACACATGAAGATGCTATCTAAAAGACCTTAATTAGATTACGGCCGCGACCGAGTCTTACTACGTACCACGGACCATTTTAATAACTCTTGAAATCGTCTGGGGGTATAACTAGGGTGAAATGCATTCATCTTTACCAGTGAAACTATTTCCGTTACTCCACATTTCCCAAAACATAATCCAGTTCCTTTTTATCCACCTGTCCTTATTCTTTGCACCTGAAACCTTAAGGACATTGAGACGGCCATCACTCAAAAATCCCATCCTAACCTCCTTTGCAAGTATTAACCCAGTAGCCGGCAATATTCAAGCAAATGACCTTGTGATGAAAATAAAATTCATATTTTTTCGTACAGCACGAATAAGAACAAGAAAACCCGCAGAATGTGCGAGTGACCTTTGATTCATAGAACACATTTCTGTGTGGTCACCCATTCTAAAAAGAACAATAAGGTTCTTAAAGAGAGGGGAAAAAATTGGTTGATGGTTGTTCGCGGGAAAAAGTCTTCGATTCAGGAGTCTTCTTTATTGTTGAAGAACAATAATTTGGAATGGTGTTTACTGAAGGACGAATTTCCTCACTTCATCTTCTTTCTATAGAACAATTATGTATTTTTTTTAATAATGTGATTATTGAGTTCCGAATTCTAAAGATAAGTATTTTAAGGTGGATAATGTATTGTAAGCTCAGCCTACTATAACAAAAAATAATTGAAACTATAAAAACCGAATTTTGTCAGCATAAGGCTAAACTAAAAAGATTTTATTGATTGGAACACTTAAAAAGGAAAGCGTTTGCTGAAAAACTAGAAAATTTTGAATGCACCTTTGTAAAGAAATTAAAAATTTGTTTGGAAATTTTCATGTCGAATTAGTGACACATAATTGTTAGCTGAAAAATAGATTAGGAAGATTAACCATCATTTAAAAAATAATTCGAATTTCTTTTTAACTTATTCTATTGGGGGGATTGGGGAGAAAATGCGGTTGCAGAAATTAAGCTTTCTTCTTGAGTTTATCTAAATAAACAAAAAAAAAGTAGGGTACTGAAATGATGATCAAAGTACTGAATAATTTATGTAGTACAAAATCAAGTTTTCCAAAAAAAGAATTTTAAAGTTAACGCTTTTATTCGGAAAATAAGATGTATTCACTAATGTACCGTTAATTGGTTAAAGATTTACATTTTTTCATGAATGGTATTTTATTTTATCAAAAGTCGTGATAATTGTTGTAATTTTTAAACATCCCGTATAAACTTTAGAAGAATAAAAAATGAAATAATTGCAATGCAAATCTCATTGTTCTACATTTATAATTGAAAAATCGAACACAATAAGCAGAGGCAAGACGTCTATTTGTTGGAAAACATATCTAATTATTTTTATTAACTACTGGAATTAATCCTTCCTTTTGTAGTACGAACTGCAACTGAAATGAGAAGAAGAAAGCCCGCAAAAGAACACGAATAAATCCAAA
Organism: Hylyphantes graminicola; assembly: GCA_023701765.1. Taxonomy (NCBI): domain Eukaryota; kingdom Metazoa; phylum Arthropoda; class Arachnida; order Araneae; family Linyphiidae; genus Hylyphantes; species Hylyphantes graminicola. Next base: position 76,734,054 of record CM043115.1, on the reverse strand, counting down.
TAATAAGCCCATGATAATCGTCTGCGCTTCCTGGTCTGGTAGAATTCAAAAGTGAAAGTGAACTTCAATCACACGACTTTCACAAAAGCACAGATTTGTGTGCGCGGGAGGCGACAGCATTGTGACGCGAAAAATGGCTTGTCACACCGTCCGCTGGGCTTTTCAATTCGCGCCGCTATTGTCCGAACCTCGATTTGGCAACGCTGGCCTAGTTTCGGAAATGAAATGAAATGAATATCTCTCGCGGTGGTGCGACGAAGCTGTAACTGACATTTAAGGGACTCCGTAGCCCAGCCGTCAAAATAACGGCCTCTCATACAAATATTCCCGCGTTAAAAAAAATTGACTTTTTTTTCCTCCAATGGGGCTGCAATATTGGCGGTCAAGCCGTTGCAGACTCGGCATGTCCCCCAGAACTGGGAGCCATTTTTCGTTGCACCATCTAGGCGATTCTCGATACCAATTTTGACGCTCAGATTACAATGAGTGCTAGCTCTCTGTGGATGTATGACGAGATTTAATTTTGCCAAGAGAGCCCCAAGCCAAATGGATACTCCAGGGATCTTTTACATGCCACATGTTCATATGAAATGTGTGCCCAAAAGTTTCCCATCCACAAAATCCGACGACTCAGCCGGGGCTCGAACCAGCTATCTTAGCTTATGAGGCGGACACGTTAAACCTCTCAGCCACTGAGCGAATGAATTCGAAGCACAATGGAGCGATATTAGTTCTTCTTAAGAATAATCGTTAGAAGTTATCGAAAAAATTATTTCTAAATAAGATAAGAAAAGAAATGCAATATTTTGTTGGAAAAAACATCGGATTTATGCGGTTTCTTGTGTATCAAACTAATTTCTGACACCAAAAAAATGTTAGTTCCCACTTTGCCAAATTACTCTAAATTTATCCACAGAGGGGGAAATGGAAGGGAGAAATTGATTTGAACTACATAATGGTTGCAGTTAATGAATATTTCGATTAATGGATCAAAATATCAATGAACTTTATATTTTTGAAATGAGGTGAAAAATGTAATACAATTCAAATATTCGGCATTCTGATTTCACCATTTACAAAAGCCATGTAAGAAGAGTTAATGAAGCATGAATAAATGATTTTAGTTTTTATTTCGTACAAAATTCGTACATTTATTATTTTTTTTAATTCGAAAATACATTTTAAAATTAGAGATACGTTTTATAAAATCCTAACGGCGTAACTCGATAAAATTTAGTCCGTTTAATGACTAATGATTGGAAAGTTGATTGACACCACCAAACAACCAATCAACCGCCCAATAAATCCATAGACACATTTATAGGTAAATTAGGTAATACACGTTTATACAGTGGTGGAAATTGATTTATGAACTAACATTCTTTTCACCAGATATCGCTTTGTATTAAGTGCTAACAATTCAAATTTTGTGTGTTGGATATTCAGAGCACAATAAAAGAATTTCACACATAATATTTTTCAAAAAATGATATTAAATAAAAATATATCTAATTTTAGTTTTTAAGCATGTCAAATGATGGAAATTGATTTATGAACTCAAATTTATTTTGAACCCAGGTACCAAATATTTTAACTAGTTCTTCGTTGGAACTTCAGGGGAGCTTACTATCAGTGTTTATAAATAAGATTAAGGCCAAATTTGTTGAAATTTATCTGTTTTATTCCCATTTTACTAAATAGGAAAGCTTGCGGGACTGCCTGAAACCAAAAAGGTAAAAAATGACCCTTACATAATATTGTAACAAATCTGTAAGAGAAATTAGCATATTAATTAAAAGATCAATAAATATAATTCATAAATATTTGAAGAATCATTCTGACTTCGGCAAAAACCATCATTAAAAAAGGTGTAACCCTCGTGGGACGAGGGACAAAAGCAGGATTATTGGACTTGTATCCCAAAAAGTTACCATTTGTGTCAGCATTTGTGCATTACAGGGCGAATTTGTTATGAAAAATCACTTCCTGTAACTCCCTGAAGCGTAGGACAAATATTGATATCGTCGTCGAACTTGAAATGTTCCAAAATGAAGACTGGTCCAAAGCTTACTCTTCACCATAAGAACAGGCTATTTAAATATAGTCGTAACTACATGAAAATGGATTGGGTGGGAGTGGATGGAGAGAAATGGGGAAAAAGTGACATTTGCTGATGAAAAAAAGTTCAATTTGGATGGACGTGATGGTTTAAAATGTTATTGAAAGGATCTTCGGAAATAACCAAGATCTGTCATCAGCAGAAATGTTAGTGGTGGAAGTTTGATGGTTTGGGCCCCAATATCTTATGATTGAAGAAACAAGGTTATGTTTCTGAATTGTTGACAAACATCACTTTATTGCAGATTAGTTCTAGAAAATTCTTTAATTCCTTTTTGCGTTGCAAAACTATGCTTTTGATTAGATTTTTATGCATGATAATGCAAGTATCCACATTTCAAACGAAATTAAAGACTGTTTAATGAACTAAGTGTTGTTCATTTAGATCATCCTGCCAATAGCCATGACTTAAACCCCAAGAATAATGTCTGAGATCAATTGGTTTGAATAATTTACTCAAATGGAGTATGGTTTTAATGAAGTGTGCATCAGTTATGGAATAGAAGGACTTAATCATTAAAAACTGCAAATTGCTTGACCAAAACTTGACCCAAAGTTTTGTGTTGTCTATGAAAAACAAAATCAAGGAAGCATTAGCGACAAAAAATAGTTTTAGCAATTATTAATTGAGATTGAATACAAAAGTTCATAAATCAATTTCCCTATTCTAAAACTGAAATGTCAACAAAATAAATTGTTTACGAATTTATATAAAATTTTATTTAAGTGTATAGTTTAAAATGCAAAGCCTCTATAGTATATAAAAATTAAATCGATAAAAATGCATTTAATAAAGAAATACTGTTAAAAAACTGTCAGTTCATAAATCAATTTCCACCACTGTAGGCTTATAAGGTAATTTCCATACGTTTAAAACCAAAAAGGTTCCATCGCAGCTACCCTTTATACATACAAATATTCCCGAAAACTTTATTATGACTTTCAACAATTGCTTGGAACACGTGTATTAATTTTGAAGACGTGTTAGTGTTTGAAGAATCCCTTATCGTTTTCCACAAATACATCTAAAAATAAAAATAAAAGTTTAATGGCAGAAACCCCTTGCGCATGCGGATTTTTTTCGAAAACCTATTATGTCTTATAACAAGTAAAGAAACTGGTGTACCAAATTTTAAGTCAATGCTTAGTAGGAGCTGTAGAGGGGCTTCAAACAGATTGACAGACCTAGGCTGAAATACCACTTTTTCGAAATCAGCACCCTCCAGAAAGTGTAGAAAACACAAATTCTCCCAATAGGATTTTCGAATCCATTGCAATACAACTTTCATTACCTTATATTTCTTAATAGGTTAGGTTTGAATTATTGTCGCACTAGAGCTACACGAGGGCTATTGGCGGCGGGCGTCGTATTTTAGAACCACAGTCAAACGACATTTCTTAATAGGTAATTGAAAGAAAAAAATATACATTTTATGTTAATTGTTGTTTTCTTCTCTATGTACTACACCTTATTAGCATCTTGTACAGCATTATATTGCCATTACTTTCCCAAGTCCTTTCCTGCTTCCTGTTACTTGCGCATTAAAGCCACTGAGGCTGATGTTGCGCTAATGCGCCAATAAAGAGCTTGCTGTTGTTCGCAAGCAGTTATCTTTTGGATGCCTTGTCGTGTTTTTTTTACGAAATTTTTAGTGCTACGCAAATGCTAATAGCAGATGAAGATTGGCCACAGAATTCTTTAAAGAATGGCCGCACTTAAAAACCGCCATATACGTAAGTACTTCTAAATACGTAAGTACCACTTTCCTTAACCAGCTATACATAAATAGAGTGAAATAGTAATCTAAAGCAGTCACCGAACTCAAGATGAATCTCGCCAAATTACTAATTTGATTATTCGGTTTGCTACATAAGGCAACTTATTGCCGAAATTTTGTCAGAACAATGCCGAAGAAGAGAATAAACAGGCAAATTAAAATGGTCTTGGTGACTCACATTTTTCCCCCCCCCAAAAAAAGGATTTGCTGAAATGTAATGATTTTTGTAATAAGAATAACAATTCGTAATAAAATTTAAATTATTAATAATACATATTTTAAAATTAGATTTTCATTGACGTGACGGGCTTATAATTCTGTATACCTCAGGCTGAAGTTACAACGTTTTCAGTTCAAATATTTTTAAATCAGAAAAAAAAAACTTTTTTTTTTTGTCATTACAAGTTGTTTTTCATCCTAAAAATGTACAGTATACAGGTTAAGGTTCCTCCAATTAAACCCATTCCATCCCACACTATTTTGCATAAGCTATAATAAATGTACTAAGTAATGTATTTTTTATTTACCAAGTGAATTATGAGTGCGCATTCCTGTTTCAGAGAAAAAAGTTACAGCACAATGTCCTTTCTGCATACATATTCATAAGAAAAACCCCTTTTTTGCATAAATTCCACATCCACCACAAGTCATTTCCTAGACAGGTATAAACAAACTTGAAACATCATCATGTCAAGACTTACAAGGTTAAATGTGTTGAATTCGTGCAAAAAGTCGACTTCGTGATGGGGCACTTTAAACATGTTTCTGGGCCAGAGATCAGAAACATGCATTATTTGTAAAAAAGAAGATGGCCTCTACTGGCTTTCGTCTCTTTATTTTTTGTTAAACTTTCATGAATTAAATTTCACGTTAAGTATTGAAATACTTTAAGAACATTTTAAGTGTTTAAAGAGACATTTAATAATAAACTATTTGATATTGCCTCTGCTAATGGGGTTGTCTCACGTCGTAAATGGCAACAGCTCAAATGATCTTGTTTTCATTTTTTGTCTGGAACTACTATTGTTTCGGTATTCTCGAAAGTGAGTTTTTTTGAAAGAATATTTTACTTATTAAATTTTTAAAATGCCAACTTCCTGCTGTGCTGTTGGTTGTTAAAATTATTTGTTAAAGAAATATTGCATAGAAAGAAAAGTTTCTTTTCATCTATGACGTCATTCGGAGAGTGAAACCGAAACAACCCATGAAATCGCAGGACACGGAAAACTGAAACCAAGAGCGTTACATCATCTGAAATATTCCCATTCTCACTTCCTTTTACTTGTCATATTACATAAGAAGTAGCATCATACATGAGTATATGAAGGGTCTACCTTCTAAGGTTTGTAAAGCTGAACCAATTTTACATTGTTCAAATTACGTCTTTTTAGCATATCTCCTTAGTTTTGATGAAGTTACAATACGTGAAGAAATTACTTGGTTTGGAATAAGAAAACTTTCGTACATAAAACATGAAAGTCAAATTTACATTAAAATATAATTAGTTTCGTAATTTCTGTCTTCTTCAACAGTCACAAACAATTGGTTAAATTTAATAGGAATTATCTTAAGAACACACATAATTAGTTTGCTTAAGGGTCATTCCATGTGAAATCACCTAAATTTAGAAAATTTGTTGCCGACTAGTCACCGATTTTTTTTAAAAATTACCTCTTAAACTTGTTGTGGAGAAACCCTCAAATATCAATTTTTAGCGCATTTTGTCGATTATTTGTTGAGATACGGACATTTGAAAAATGACCGTTTTTGACGAATTTCGGCCATCTTGGATTTAACACTATGCACTAAAACTTCAATAACTTGAGAATGAATTGTTCAAATTTAACAATTTTGGTGCCCATTTAAAGCTATTTATATGAGAAATATAAATCTAGTGTTTAAAAGAAGTTTTAAAAAAATGTTACTGAAGTTTTAGAAGGAAAATTAAAAAAATCACTGTTAAAATTTTAAAAATTTCAATAGGCTGTAAAAAAAATAGGAATAATTTTTTTTCTTCGAAACTTGGTGAAAACATTAAATAATATGTGTTCTTTAAGTACAAAAAAAATTGGAGAGGTAAAATTTCTTAAAAGCTAGAAAAGAATTTTTTTGTAACCTGTGATATTGAGCGCTACGGCTGCAATAAATTGAGAAATAATTCTTCAAATTTCACAATTTTTGTGTCGTTTTGAAGCTAATTATATGAGAAATATAAATCCAGTGTTTAAAAAAGGCTAAAAAAAATTTATTATAATTTTAGAAGGAAATTGTAAAAAAAAAAAACTCCGTTAAAATTTTTCTAAATTCAATATGCTTAAAAAATATATACCCAATTTTTCCCACCTGAAAATTGGTGAAAACATTAATCAATATGTTTACTTTAAGTACAAAAAAAATCAGAGAGGTAAAATTTCTTAAAAAATAGAAAAGATTTTTTTTTGTAACCTATGATATTGAGTTAACAAACTCACAAATGTAGGAGTAAGAATATATGACACTGAAAAGTTTCTAAAAAATAATTGTTAGTACTAGCAAATGAGATCCAGGTACATACCATTTTTAACATTGAAAAGAAATAATTTATTCCTTCCTGAAGTTTCAAACAAGTGTTCAATTGACTTTCTTTCATCAGGGGTGATTTTGTATGTTCTCAACATTTAACAATCAAACAAAGGAGAGCTAAATAATCTTGTGTAATATAGTTTCAGAATTTTCACAGTTTGCAAAGCAGTTCAGTGACAAATAGTATATCAAAAGAGTTAGAAGTGCCTCTTAGAAAAAACAAATTTCAATTCTGCATTACTTAATATAAACAATCCCTGCACCTTTTGCCTATGGATTGTTTGTTTTTATTACTGAAAAATGACATGGTTTAGTGATGACTTGTTTTGATTTTTGAGGTTTCGTTGAATGATTTAATTTCCTGTGGTCATAGGTTTTGAAGAAATTAGGCAGATGTTCAAAGCTTTTTCCTTAATAACTTACCATGTGGATTAAAGACTTTATTCTACTTGATGCAAAAGACAGTCTAAGGGAAATGAAAACTTATTAGACAGGAATGAGAGATTCAATTTATGTAAAATTATTGGATCGAATTACACTTTTATTGTTATAAAAACCTTTTTAGTGCTTAAAATCAAGTTAATTTAACATGATAATGAAAATTTTATTTTTTAGAAACATTTTCATTGGCATATTCCTGCAACAAAGGGTTTTATAGCTCAGTACCATGAGTTACAAAAAAAATTCTTTTCTAGGTTTTAAGAAATTTTACATCCATTTTTTTTGTACTTAAAGTACACATATTGAATAATGTTTTCACCAATTTTCAGGTGGTAAAAAATGGGTAGATATTTTTTAAGCATATTGAATTTAGAAAAATTTTAACGGAGTTTTTTTTTTACAATTTCCTTCTAAAATTATAATAAATTTTTTTTAACCTTTTTTAAACACTGGATTTATATTTCTAATATAATTAGCTTCAAAACGACACAAAAATTGTGAAATTTAAAGAATTATTTCTCATTTTATTGCAGCCGTAGCGCTCAATATCACGGGTTACAAAAAAATTCTTTTCTAGCTTTTAAGAAATTTTACCTCTCCAATTTTTTTTGTACTTAAAGAACACATATTATTTAATGTTTTCACCAAGTTTCGAAGAAAAAAAATTATACCTATTTTTTTCACAGCCTATTCAAATTTTTAAAATTTTAACATTGATTTTTTAAATTTTCCTTCTAAAATTTTAGTAAAAAAATTTTTGAACTTCTTTTAAACACTAGATTTATATTTCTCATATAAATAGCTTCAAATGGACACCAAAATTGTTAAATTTGAACAATTCATTCTCAAGTAATTGAAGTTTTAGTGCATAGTGTTAAATCCAAGATGGCCGAAATTCGTCAAAAACGGTCATTTTTCAAAAGTCCGTATCTCATCAAATAATCGACAAAATGCGCTAAAAATTGATATTTGAGGTTTTCTCCACAGCAAGTTTAAGTGGTAATTTTTTTGAAAAAAAATCGGTGACTAGCCGGCAACACTCATTGGGTGATTTCACGTGGAATGACCCTTAATGTGACGTAAATAATTTCTGCTTATATTCCTGGATTTCATTAGAGGTTTGAAAGTAAACATCCACAACATTAATTATTCTCCGAGACATTATTTTTTTCATTCATCTGGAACTGTTGCCACTCAAGACGTAAGAAATGGCCATTTAATAATTTACAAAACCTGAGGGGAAAATATAGTTTAAGACCTCGGTGAGTTTTAAAGTTCATTACGAAATGAGAAAGTTTTTTATTGCATTTATTAAAAAAAATATCCTACATTTTTAAATTGATATCTTGTACAGTGAAAACAAGTTTTAACTTTTTTTTTACTCAGTTGCTCAGATCTTAGTAGGTATGGGCTTGTTTCAACACTTTGTCAAAGACAACAAAACAACCAATGAAATCGCAGTTCGGAGAGCGTGACATCATAAGAAATATAATATTCCCATTGCAACAGCTCGTTTCAAAAAATAACGCGGCGTATTTGTCTTGCTCATCCGAATTTTTTAGGGCAACATCAGAGATCTGTCAAAGAGCAAGCACATCATCTCTTTGTTCAAGAATGGAACCTGTTTAAAGACACTTCCTACATCCACCCCTGCAGAGTGCTCGTTTTTCTTTTTAACTTTTTTTTTAAATATTGTTTTGTTGAGGTCAAGTGACTGACGTGCTTTTAGAATTAGCGGCCAGGATGGAATTCCTTGGTAATTTTTCAGGAATTAGAATAAGTTACTTGAAAGATTTCTGTGAGCAGGTCTAAAGTTTTAATGGTTGTCCTTCTTTTTGCATAAATAATTACTTGTGTAAGTAACTTTACCGTAAACTTGTAAATAGGAGCCAGTGATACTTTTAACGAAGTTTAGTTTAGTTTGAATTATCGTCGCACTAGAGCTACACGAGGGCTATTTGCGACGGGCGTCGTATTTGATTTCAATGAAGAATTCAATAAAAAAAATAGTTTTCCCGGTATGTTCTGAATTTGAATGTCTTAGTTTTCGACTTTCCGTAACGTGTAATTTATCTTACTGATTGAAACCATATCTGAAAATGTAATTTAATTAACTAATTTTTAATTAGTTGTACTTGTTTAAGCAGATTTAAAAAGAATAAAGAGGATCTAATATTTTTCAACAAGAGAGCTAAGTTTTTAATAGATTCCTTAGTAAATAAAGTAAGAGTAATGAACGAATTAAAAACTTTTTGCCTAGTAATGTGAGAAATAACTTTAAGTAAATAGAATAGCGTGTTTTCATATGAAGAGTACACGGGAAGAAGCGATTGATTCATTAGGCGGACGCCCGCAATTGCCTGCTTGGCGGCATAAAACCGGTTTGCTCTCTTTCTTCTTCACTTGGTCCAAGCGTCGGGATCGCCAATCGCCTGAACTTGGTAGCTAGGAACCACAGAGGCAGTAGTTAAGTACTACAGTGGCTTATCACGTGACCTGACTTCATTGGGGCTCTTCTGAGAGCTCCTTGCGCGTCCCGTCGTTAGCATTGGAGGTCACGTGATCTGCCACTATATTACTTTAACTATGATATCTATGGTAGGATCTGGTTTCCTTACACAAGTTTAGGCGATCACTCGCTACCATCGCCAAAGTGGCCTGCTAAGGAAACTTCTCTGAAAAATCAATCGGTTTTTCCCGTGTACTCTTCATATATGTTTTAAAACTAAGAGCCCTTATTTACTTAAACACCCTCTTATTCTAATGTAAGAATAGGCTGTCTAACTAAAAAAAACCTCTAGTTCTTTTAACGTCTTTTAAATAGAAAAATTACAACAAACAAAGTGAGACTTCGGGGCGTTTACGTGGAATCGCCCAAAACACAAGAATGCCCGTAGAGTTGTATCCGCTACTTTTAAAAATGATGTTTAATTATAACCTGTACTATGGTTTGTCTGATTTCATGTTTCAAGCGTGATGTTTACTAATAACTTCAAGGGTAAACGCCTGAAAACACGAATTTTTATCATTCCTGCTTCCATTCTAAATTTCAATGGTGGATTGACACGTTGAGCTCCGCTTAATACATTGATTTGCCAATAAAGACATTATTTCCATTCCTGTGGAAATGTTGCCTCTCAAGATGTGAAACATGCTCATTATAATGAGGTAAATATAGCAAATATTTTTTCAAAATCGCATTAGCAGAACAAAATTTTTTTTTTCATAATATGAACAACAATAATATCATTTCTGTTCGTATTATGAAAAATCAACTCGTGCGTTAAATGATAAGTACTTACCTTATCTATTTAGTAACTAATCGTAATAAAAAAATCTCATATAATTAACTACTAAATATAGTTAAAAGTAGTACAAATTTAATACGCGACAAACAACTTAATAGTATATTTAGTATAGTACTAACGACAGGGATATTTATTGAAAAAAGATTTATACTACATTAAACAACACGTTGACAACATCTAAGATGGCCGACGAACCAGGAATAACAATAAATATCTTTTAAAAAAGAATATTCCCTTCCGAACAATAGAGGTGGGGCTAAGGGGCGTTGCTCGGGATAGCCCGTGCCGAAGAATGCTCGCTTAAAAGTTCTTCTGGAACGGGTTCTAAAAGTGTTCTGTGACACCTTCCATCCCGACTTCCGCAATATTCAGATTTTTATCTCGATCTTAATGGATTGTTACGTCATCGTCATTAATGGCGGGACATCTTTGTTCGTTATTCATTTTGGGATGCGATTGTTTAAAGATTCGTGTTCTGGATGCGTATGAAAGCATTTAGCCTTGAATTAGTGAATTGCTGACGATTCATAGTGTGTTTTCAAGGCTAAATGGTTGCCAGTTTTATGGCTAACAAATTAAGGAAATTCTAATATAGGAATTCTAATCAGGTTTTACCTTATTAGCTCATTTCCAATAAGTTTCTTTCAGGTGATATATCTCGCCTGTTTCCGTCTTTCCTGTGATTTCATGGTTGTTTCCCAAACGAAGTAAGTCACAAGTTTAAATCTTGAACCAAAATGGGTTTTAAGTCTTGATCGTCATAAATTTCAAGGGAAAAAACGCATAGAGATATACAGACCTGTTCTTAAATTTTTGCCTGAGCGGAAATAACAAGGAGCATCATGTCCCGTTTGTCTACAATACAATTTGAATGTGACGTAAACTGCGAATTATCGTCTGCTGCTAATCACCAATCAGTAATTTCTCGAAAGAAGTGTTTTCAAGTTAAAAATTATTAGTTTTCTTCGTTCTCTTAGACATTTTTCAATAAAAATTATAAAGCGTATTTATACTTATGTAGGATTATTTTTAAGAAATAATTGAACGTACTTTTACGGTGCAATAAATATTTTTAAAGAAAATAAAAGAATAAAAGAAAGAAATTTCTGTTTTTTATTGCGAGTAACTTTCATTTGTAAAAATATCGTCTGAATTTAAATGAATGATTGCATAGTTTGGGATCAAAAACATTTTGACCAAAGTTATATTTCAGCTGTAATTTTTAGAATAAGGTTAAGTTGGAAATACTATAAATGGATTTAGAAAGAAGACGCTGTTGTATTATGTCGGCATTCGATAAAGAGAAAAAGTGACTCAAGTCTACATAAAAAAATATACTAATTCAAGATGGAAGTAAGTCATTTTTTTTCTTTATATGTTTGGGCCAATGAGTTTTATTCTAAAAGGACATTTTCTACTTTTTCTATTTCTAAATTACTATACTGTCACAGTCTTTTAACCATATATACATAATTTAGTGCTATTTTCATCCATGTAAGAGATAAAAAAATTATCTTTTTGTCAGATAAAGATATTATATATTATTAATAACAAAATCGCATTTTCTGAGAACTGCAAAAATTCGCCAAATTGGAAAAGAGCTCGATTACTGATTTAGAATTTTTAATTTTGCTATAAGTAAATTATTAATATGCTTGAATTTATATCACACCTTGTTATATTTATGTTTTATTTACGCAGTGTATATATTTTCATAGAATGTTTTGTTTAAAATTATAATAAAATCACTGATTATCCTTTTATTCAAGTTATTATGATTATCCTAAATAAATGGAATGAAACTGCCATCGCCTAAGTTTGGTTAACTCGGGGAAATCATACATCTTACAGTGCTATAGAACAGTGCTATAGAGCGGACGTGCTCAGAGCGGACAGTCGTAGAAAAAGTAATTTGTCACCAAAGGGTTTTCACTTTGAATAGTTTAATCACCAAATTTAATTTTAAACCCAATTGCAAGAGCTATAAATATATTATTTCAACAATTTATGGCAGTATATTTTATTTGCAGGTAATAAAGCGGGTAAAATAAGGTTTTCACTGAATTAAGTAAATCATAAAAACTTTCAAACATGTAAACAAAACTACAAAATTTTGACCTCTACTTCTCCAACTTTAAGCAGTAACTTAAACTCAAAATCTTTACCTCAATGTCATTTATTTCAATAATTATAGAAAGTGCTAAAGATTAAATTACATAACAGTTCAGTTACCAAAGATAGCCGCATTTGCTCTGACATTTACGAATAAGTTCCACAGCTGCTTCCTATTGTTATGCGTTAGAAGTGGCGTATGTCTCCTCCCGACACCCCTGTTTCAAAATAATGTCCGCTCTGAGCACCAAAATGCAGTAAAATGAGTGTCCGCAAAATCTAAATGTCCGCTCTAAGCACGGCACCAGTTAGGTTTGAATAATTTCGCCCAAGAGCTGATAATTCACGGTCAAGTGACGACAGGGCTGCACCAAAATGGGAACTCCCCAAGACCTTATTGAAGAGCTACGACATTGAAAGACGACTGATTTCACGTGCACTAGTCTCCTCTTCGCAGAGTATTTTTAATTTTAAGCATCACTGCCTGGTAAAGAGCGTTAGTTCAATTTTCCCAAGGAATATACCAGTAGGAAATAGTGGGCTATTAAGATTTTACCTAGGAGAAAAGTTTAACAAGAATGTTCGTTTCTTTTATAAAAAAGTTGTCGTTTGATCTTATAAAACTATTTAAAAATTATTAAATTTACTTCCGGATTAGATTATTAAAAATGAGAAATTTATTAGCGGATAAAGATATAATTGAGATAATTTGTTCTTAAGATTAATACAGTGGGACTCGGTTACAACGTTCTCGTTTACAACGTCAAAACTGTTCGCTCCCGTAACGACAATTTTATGAATTAAAATGAATCAAAACATCTAAAATAAGGAAAATAAATTGAATCCTTTTTAAATAAGTTTATAAGATCGTATAAATAGCTTTATAAGAACCGCTAGATGTTTCGGTTCATTTTTAATTAATGAAATTGTCGTTAAGGGGTCGAACATTTATTACGTTGTAAACGAGTTCGTTGTAACCCAGTCTCACTGTATTAATCTAATGAGCAAATAATCTCAATTATATCCCTATCCGTTTAAATGTTCAAAGAATAAGACATAAAAGAAAAACTACAGGTTAGTAAGTGCATAAAACAAATGAATCTAAACCATCGCACAAATTCCCACGGCGAAACTTCCCACAAGCCGATCACAGATTAACAAAACTGAGCATCAATACAACTTTCACAGGTACTTGTTTAAACCAGTTTGACAAAAAGTCAAGTGGCAATTCTGACAAAAAGACAAAAGACCTTTTGTTTGACAAAAACGATTTCAGTACTTATGGAATCTACTTTATCAAACTCAACACCCTTAAAACGAACGAGCGATTTTAACTCAGTCTGATTGATTTTCACTCCTCCAGTCAGGAAAATGCACTTCTCCTTTTGGAGTGGATCCTTGTGTGTTAAACCTCCGACAGGATCACTCCAAACGAGTGATTTTAACTCAGTCTGAGATAATATTCAATCCTTTCCTGTGTCGAAAATGCACTTCTCCAACTGGAGTGGAATTCACTCTTTTGTTTTAAAAGTGTATATTTTAAATAATGAATTCGCATGTATGGGGAAAAAAAGTTTGATTTAAGTGTATTTTTTTCTTACTACCATTGGTTTTATTTTAATTGATTTGAATTTTCACATTACACATTTAAAATGTGTGTTATAAAAAAGGCATTTTAATAGGTTTTTTTTATCCGTCCTCAAATTTATCCATTTTCATAACCAAAACTACAAATACTACAGACAATTGCTTTTTGTCAAATATGAAGGATATAGTATTAATTCTTATTAGCGTCCAATAATTTTAAAGAGAAGTTTTTTTAAAAGAAAAACCCGAAACTGTTCAGACATTAAAATTTGTGTGTACATAATTTTTACGATTTCCATTTAGAATATTTTAAACAAAACACAACAAATATTTAAAAAAACGGAAATCTGGATCACTAGATGAAAAAACTACGATAATTTGAACCAAAATAGGTGAATATGTAGAAACTAATGCTTCACACTTTTGTATCATAAAACGCCTAAATTTGCAACGAGCAAACTAAAATTTGATTGCAACATTGTATGATTTAACAAAAAAAATTAATTACAAAAATATTTTGAACAATACATAAAGGGCATTTGCATGAATATGGGATTTTTTTTAGTGTAAGGCATTTTTAGTTAGAACGAAGCGCCAATTTTCATATGTGCCTACTTTTAACCCTCCAAAGAATAAGAAGAGTGTAAACTTTTTTTTTGCTTCATGATATATTAAAATTTAACTAAAAGTAATCATTTCGTTAAATTTTTGAAAATTATAATTATGTAACAAATTCAGTTCAACGAACTCCTCCATACTTCAAATTTTAAAATTTGTTAAAATTATAAAACTTATAAAGTTTTAAAACATAAGTAAGTTACTGGGAAACCAGACAAAAATACTTTTAAAGTGACTAAACTTTTAAAATGCCAATTTCTTGATGTGCTGTTGTGCTGTCGGCTGTTCAAAACATTAGTTAAAGAAAGATTACATAGAAAAAAATGAGTCTTTTCACCTATGACAGACAATTTAAAAGAGAAACCGAAATAATCTATGAAATCGCAGGATAAGGGGAAACGAAAACAAGAGATTAACATAATCTGAAGCATTCCCATTGACACAGAGTTGTTCTTTTGTCCAACCAAGACACCAACTCGTTGAACACTAAGCCTTATTTGTAATCTTCTTACAAGGAACGGAAAGAACACTCTAATAGCACAAAAAGTCTCGGAGAGTGATTAGGCCTGCGAAGCGTAACGAAGAAAAAGTGTTTTGCTTCTCTGTGAATGGAGACAAACGAAATGAAAATCTTCTCCGTCTATAGTCAAGATAAATACTTGGCCTTCGTTTGACACAGTGCTAAGGATTTGATCGTAAACTTTGTCTGAAATCAGTCAGACCTACACCCATAAAAAAAAAACAAGTGTACATGTCCACGTAACTCTACGTTGTCGTAATTTTGAACTGTCTCATCAAAGCCATCACGTGTAAAATTAAGTAAAGGTAGTGGTGTGTAACACCATACGACTTTCACACATAATTAACTCTCACTAACTACTTCTACTAATTACTAATTTTTTACTAACTACTACAAACAATTTTTTTAACGTTTTAATGGAAAAGAAGCGTGCATAAAAATCCATCTTGCGGGGGTAGCACCCTTTTTAACAATCCAACATTCAATGAAAAAAAAATGCCTTTCATAATAATTTGAAAATTATTTTCAGCTTTGTTGCATGCTTAAAAATTTTCTCAGTCTATTTTTTTTTGTTGCCGAAAATGTAACTTAAATCTAGATTATTTTATTATTATAAAAGACTTAAGACTTAACACCTAATCAATACTTGGTTGCAGACTTGTCATACCAACGGAGACTCGGAAGATAATTATTGTAAACTGTAAAGGGTGACGTTATTTACACAATCGACTTTTGTTATATTATGTTATTACAATTGAAAGGGTAGATAACTCCAAATCAGAATATATTACTACAGTTGAATTGATTTGTTAACCTCTTCGTAAACGGTGTCTGAATATTCAACTCGGTGGTCACATATTTGCTGACAAAAAAATTCTGATGTTAATTCTTAATTATATTTTAGTGTTTTATTCCGTAAATCGTCATTAAGTACTTATTTACCTCATTAAGTACGTAATTTTTAATCAAACCACATTAAAAATTTCGTAAACATATGACGTATTAATACAAATAAGCCAATTTTAAACCAAATATAGTTTTTGGCGAGTTTTTTTTAACGTTTCTGAAATTATATAATATTCAACAAACACATGGCTAATTTTTAATATTTGAAATACAAATATGTTTAGAAGCAATAGTTATAAAGTTTTCAATGAAAGAGAGCTTGTTTAGTTTTGAAGTTTAAAAGTTTAATATAAAACTAACTGGTTGTTTGGTGCTTTTTTTAGACACATGATTTTTGTGTGGTTCTAAGTATGAACCCAATAACGACGGTTGGTAAGAGAATTTGCCTGCGAAAATTCCATTTCGCTTGTTTATCTCTCTATATTAAAAAAAAGTAAGCTTTTTTGATCTGTACGGCGCAATTTTTGGAGTACAACTCCAATTTTTTTACTGAAGGTCTCAATTGGTTTAAGTGTCATGTCCACAAAATAATTAAAAAAAAATCCAATTAGTTTTTTAATTAAAAATTAAAAAGGGGCTTTTTTTGACTAAAATCGAAAAAAAAAAATTGGTCTCTACGATTTTTCTGAATTTTTGGTATTTTGTAGACTTCTTATGTATGAACAAATTACTAATTACATGTATGTTCAATATATATTCGGTTTGTAAGTTATGGGTTTTTTTTATTTTATTTTTTGTTATTTACTGTCATGCTTTTTGATCTGTACGGCACAATTTTCACCAATTTTCTCCCATTTTTTTACTGAATGTAGAAAAGAGTATAGGTTTTTTGTCTGCAAAGCATTTTTTTAAAATTCAAATTAGTTTTTTTAATAAAAAATAGTTTGTAAAAGGGCAAAAAAGGCGTTTTTAGCCTACATTGAAATAAAAAAAAATTGGCTTCTACGATTTTTCTGAATTTTTAGTATTTTGTAGACTTCTTATGTATGAACAAATTGCTAATGCATGTATGTCCAATATATATCCGGTTTGTAAGTTATGGGTTTTTTTTATTTTATTTTTTGTTATTTACAGTCATGCTTTTTGATCTGTGCGGCACAATTTTCACCAATTTTCTCCCATTTTTTTACTGAATGTAGAAAAGAGTATAGGTTTTTTTGTCTGCAAGGCATTTTTTTAAAATTCAAATTAGTTTTTTTAATAAAAAATAGTTTGTAAAAGGGCAAAAAAGGCGTATTTAGCCTAAATTGAAATAAAAAAAAATTGGCTTCTACGATTTTTCTGAATTTTTAGTATTTTGTAGACTTCTTATTATGAACAAATTGCTAATTGCATATATACCCAATATATAGCCGGTTCGTAAGTTATGGGTACTTTATTTTTTTTTTTTGGAATTACAGTCATGATTTTTTAATCTCTACGACACAATTCTTATAGTACAACTCCAATTTTTTTTTAGAACGTAGAAAATGGTCCAAAATTTATCTCCACAAAATATTTTTAAAATATTCAAATTAGTTTTTTAATTAAAAAATAATAAAAAAGCCAAAAATTGCATTTTGCCTACCAAAATTTATAAGTTTTCAACCAAACCAAACATAGTGTTTCGAAAAATGTTTTATTGGTGTAATTTCACTTTAAATGATACCAAAAATGAAAACTTATATTTTTTTTTACAGTTGTAACTGTTATATGTGCTTTACAATAGTTTGAATTATATATTTTTTGTCATTATTGAGTCGCTGTAGTTATGGGTCGTTCCAGACGAGACGAGGACAAACTATGGCGAATAATTTCTTACCATTTGTTTAACGAATGGCAACACCATAATCGTAAACAAAAACAAACAGAGCGTTATTTTTTTAAATAAGTTGTTTCTTTATTGATCCAACGAGATTGATCCCCTACTCTCTTTTCACTTGGATAATGTCTGGAATAAGCGCCCCTAGGGACAGCAAAATCCAGCAAAACCACTACCCAACAACAACAACATAAGTTGTTTCTTTTGAAACTTTTCAAGGCGTTTTTTAAATGTTTACGTTACTTTTATTTTCAGAGTGTGTGTTTTAACTGATTTTATTTTTCTAAATTGTTACGCTCACGGCACTGATGATTATTTTGAGAAGTGGTTGGTTTTGGTTCATAGTAATTAATAGTGAAGTGAATCTTTTCTTATGTCTTTGTTGTCGACTACAAGAAGTAAGTATACCAAATCTTTTCGACGGTGAGTTGTTGGCATCATAGCTTAGGTATTGGTGCGAGTTATACTGTCGTATCTGCTTTAATAAAGGTGTAAGCTGCAGAAAATTTGTAATATAAAATCTAAGAATGTAGTCTGGTACAACCACGAATGTATACCAATTCTAGAGATTAGCTGTCGTGCTTATTTTACACCCTGGGCTTAACAGTAAAAAGTTTTTTCGTCCCTGTGTATAGCACATTCGTAATTTAGTCATTTGACCGACGATAAATGTATCATGGAGGATCTGGCAATAGCTTCGCAGTCTTGTTTTCATTTTTCTTGAATTACTTTTGTTTTGGTAGGTTGGTTGGTCGAGATATATTCAGGTTTTTTTCGGTGACCAAGCACACTAACCTGAATATAAATAACTTTGGTCTGCAAAACAAAAGTAATTCGAGAAAATGAAGGCGAGACTGTGAAGCTGTTGCCAGATCCTCCGTGAAACAACCCCATTTATTTATTACACTAATATTGCGTGCAAAATACTTCTGACGGCTAATTAATGTTGAAAAGTTTTGACCAAAAAGTAGGATTTTACCTGTAATTCCATTAATTTTCAAATAAAATTATAATTTCTGTACTTTATGTTGTCATATGAATATATTTGTACTCATTTACGCGAAAGTTATAGGTAGGTACTTTTGGTTCGTCGAACTAACCTCTTGCGTTACATAATTCGGGTTTTCAATTATTTAAAATTTGAATCTGTAGCCAGTCTGTTCTTTTCCTCTGAAAAAAAAAATACAAATAATACATTCTGAAATTTCCTAATTTGAAAAAAAAAAGTTTCTGGAGCTGCTGGGCTCGGGTTCGAATCCCGGCAAAGGCATGGATGGTTGTGTTTGTCAATAAATGGGGGGGGGGGGTTGTTATTTGTCTATGTGTTTGTGTCGTCCTTTGTGTGTCTCTTGCGACTGTCTCTTCTGGCGAGCTGGGTAATGGGCTATAAAGCCTACAATCTCCCTTCTAGAGGGCGCAATCACTGTCGTATCTGCTTTAATAAAGGTGTAAGCTGCAGAAAATTTGTAACACAAAATCTAAG
Source organism: Hylyphantes graminicola (assembly GCA_023701765.1). Classification (NCBI taxonomy): domain Eukaryota; kingdom Metazoa; phylum Arthropoda; class Arachnida; order Araneae; family Linyphiidae; genus Hylyphantes; species Hylyphantes graminicola. The sequence continues at coordinate 76,714,820 of CM043115.1, read as the reverse complement.
AATGTAGTCTGGTACAACCACGAATGTATACCAATTCTAGAGAATAGCTGTCGTGCTTATTTTACACACTGGGCTTAACAGTAAAAAGTTTTTTCGTCCCTGTGTATAGCACATTCGTAATTTAGTCATTTGACCAGGGCCGGATTTAAAGATTTGACGTGGGTAAAGTTTGGTTTGCTTTTTATTTTAGTGTTTGGTTTTTCTTTACGGCCTCGAGGAGGTACCAGTGCGCAATCTATTAGCTTGCGAGCCTAGGGGCGAAGCCCCTACGAAGATTGCACAGCAATCCAAGGGTGCGAACCGAGTTATTACTCGCTTGCGAGCCTAGGGGCGAAGCCCCTACGATGAGATTGCGCAGCAATTGAAGGGTGCGCGCCGAGTTATTACTCGCTTGCGAGCCTAGAGGCGAAGCCCCTACGATGAGATTGCACAGTAATCCAAGGGTGCAAGCTTGGGAGCTGAGAGAGATTGGGCAGCGGGCGAAGCCCCCTACCGGTCTCAAAATTCTCAAAACTAAACTGTATTTGTTAAAAGTTCACCATCTTTAACCGCAACCAGGTGTTTACCTCTTTGTCTGTGCAAGCCAATCTTGGCGCGCGTATCGCCCGATTTGGCGACCAGATCTTACAGATGAGCATTCCTGCATTGGCAGTATCCTTTTAATAGTCTTGCATGTTTCTTTGTGGAGCAAACAAAGAGAAATTGCGTAGCAATTCTCGGGGGTTGTCGAAAGGTAGCGAGCAGGGGGCGAAGCCCCCTGCCGGCCGCGAAGCGGCCAATGGAATTGCGCAGCAATTCCGGGGGTTGGCGAGCGATAGCGAGCAGGGGGCGTAGCCCCCTAGTCTAAAAAAAAAATATATATAAGGCAAATAAAGACCCTAGTTCGGACAGCTGGAACAAATTAATTTAAACGAAAAACAAATTAAAAAATAAAGTTAATGTTTTTATTCATAAATGAAGATGTTATAATGGCATTAACAAAGACGTTGTTAAGTAGTAAATTAACCAAGCCGGGCATATAACTGGAATTGAAATAAATTAACAGAATTATAAAGATTTCGATAGCAAAAAATTAATTCTGTTCTCGATCAAAACGAGGGGTGGAGAGAGGAAAAACGAGACGTTATAATTTAGGATAAAAAAAATAATCAGAGGAATCCCGTAGAAGGATACTTTTTAGAAAAATACACTCCTTGCCAACCTAAGTTGGGTAAATAAAATATGCTATGGAGAAGATCTTTCCGCGGACTTTCGCAACTTTATCAGAATGGAAAGTGTATTTTGGTTAAATTGCATTAAGATCATTTTATGTAAATATTACCTTACAAGAGTTTCCAACAAACGGACCAACCACGCTTTTCCTCCTGCCTTTTTACTATTTGTTTTTACCCAAGATAGGTTGGCACGCGCGCGCGGAGTGTTGATACTTTTTAACATTTTGTAACAAATATTCAAATAAAATAAAAAATAAATTGCTGACACTCCACTAAAAAAAGAAATATATTACCGAGGAAGTATAACACTTCAGTTCAGATAAAAACACGAATTGAAAGATTTTACATTAAAAAGAGGAAATGCATATAATTTGCAGTCAGATTTTTTTAATGTGAGCTTCAGTTAGGCGTTTTCCATTCGAGTTTCAAACCTTTAAAAAAAGTTTGTTTGTAAGAAGTGTCTCGTCGAAGCGAAACCAGTTGGCATACGCCTCTCTCGAAATTTAGACCTACGCCTACGCCAGAAAAAATAGTCCGCCTTGCAACAAAGAAATAAGAAGTTATGTTTTTACAAGCTACATTATTTTTAATAAACTAAGTATGTTGTTTTTGAATTCTAATGTAACTTTCGGAGTAAATTTGAACTTATACATTTGTTGTGTTTATTCTGCAGTACAAAGATATATTTGATTTTAGGTCTGGATGTTTTTAAGTTTCTCCTATTTAGAGCATTTACGAAAAACGAAATGTAACCCCATGGCTAGGGATAATAACGTTCTTTTTTAACTTTGGTCTTGCAATAAGAATTTTCTATCCAGACATTACTTAGTGAAAAGAAGCAAGCTACACTGAAAAATATGAGATTTTCAAACCTGAGAAATCTGTTTTCATTTTTAATGAAACATTTTGTTTCAAATCTGACTACCTATTCGTCAAACCGTATGACCCATTCTTCAAACCTTGAATTCTAAGATATAAAATACTAAAAAGCGTGGGTAAAGATGGATAAAAAAAACTGAATTTCATTTAAGACATTTTAAAGGTTTTCGTTCTTTCTACATAATTAACCATGTATTACTCAAATCTGGCACACATTTTGTTTTAAAACAGTGCGTCAAAATCGAAAAACACCCCTATAAGGGTTCATTAACTCGGGAACTGTTTGTTAATCAAGTCGAATTTGATGTGAGTCACAAAAAAAAAAAATACGAACCCGCATTAACATAAAATAAAAATCCATGCGTTCATTTGTCAAGATTCTAAATAACTTTTTACTGACTTCAGTAAATTTAGTGGAGGTGAGAATAATACAATATTAATATCATTTTTAGCCTACTTTTCTTTTTTTTTTAATTCAAAGAATTACAAAAAATAAAAAGTAGGTATTGACATGCGGTCGATGTCCGTCCGTCCGTCTGTCGGTCTGTCCGTACCCCCCTTCCAAAATCGGTTCTATCCATCCGATCTTAAAAATTCTTTTTTGTTAGAAAGCTATGACCTCAGAGACCCACTTTCATACTTTTTGTCCGTCTGTATGTACGATTGGACGGACATAAATCTACTATTTGTCGACGAATTTCCCATTGAACTAGCATTGAAATTCAATTTCGAGTCATTTAAATCGCTGAATTTAACTACAAATGCTACGGACAAGTGAGATACGTAATAAAATTCAGCGCATCGAAATCAGAATACATTGAAAATTTCAGAAAAGAATTCGAATTCTAAGTACTTCAATGATTTAAAAAACTGCAAAAATGCTCATTTAAAAAGCATAGGAAGCCATTTTTATTAGAATTAAATCACCATTGCCATCGCAACAATCGCGCGAGAAACTTTAATTCTTTTAGACAAAAAATTAAAATAAATTTATTTTTGAAACATCGATCAATTTAAGATGACGTCAAATATATATTTCACTACGAGATCTTTGTATGATAATATAAATTGTTTTCATTCTATATAAAAGCTAGGAATATTACATATTTATTCTTTGAAATATAAATTTTTGCAAACGATTTAAGTAATAATTATTAAATTTTCGAAATAAAATAAATGAAACTAGCCGAATTTATAGCGGGTAAATGTTTAATAAAGAATTAATGCTGTGTTTGGCGCCTTTTTACCTGTGGAAGCGGGTTAAGTGACAGATTCTGTTACAAACCTATTTTTTAATTTACATTTCCTATTTTAAGTGAATTTTGAAGTAGTTTTATGGTTTTTGTTCGGTGAATAATTAAATATTTATTTATAACTGCAAATAATCATGCGGACGATCAGTAATATTTATTTTATTGGCGAAAATTAATGAAAATAATTGCTTTAGAAGTTGAAATTATAGCTGGATGCTGTGTTTAGTGAAATTTATGTTAATGTATATAAATTTAATTTAGAAACGGTTGTTGATGTCATTTACTGTACTGAACCTACTTTTTTCAAGATAAGAATTTTAGTAGGTATTTAAGTAACAGGAAAGTAGGCTATTTTAGTTCTTTTAGAACTTCTTGTTTAATCTGGTCGGAGCCTGATGTATACTATAACACGAGGCACAGGAATATTTGGGGCTTCCTTAAAGAAACGTTTTGTGCATGATTGCTGTTCTAAATCAAAAATCAAGGGCTAGAGCCAATTAATGTTCAAGTTATTTTTCCCCTCCATTGGATTAACACTGATGCACTTTGCTTTGGAGACCCACGGTCCATCACGTCCCCCTTCCTAAGATTCCTTATTTTCGGTACAAATCCCATGACACTATAAAATGAAAAACAAGAGCGTTACATCAACTGAAACATTCCCATTCTAACTACATAGAACGGTCACGTATACAGTTACGCCACTGTTATGCCAAGTATTTTCTTCTTTCCCACAAATAAATCAAGGGCCGGGATAGCTTGGTCGGAAAGTCTTGGACTGGCATCCCTAAGGTTGCGAGTTCGAGTCCCGCTGCCTTCCGAAGACCCCCGTGTACGCTAATGGTGACTGGTGCACGTTAAATCCGTCGTGGTCACAAAGTCCTCCAAGTTCCCATACCAAATCAATATCTCTGGGGGTGACAAGTCAATTCTGGGGATCCTCTAGTTGGCCTCTGTCTCTAAAAATTAGATGGATCCACTTGTGTGTGTTGTGTCTGTCTGACTTGACGAAGGTTTATAAGCGGGGCTCTGACTAAGCACACAAACCTGAATATTTATGTCTACCAACCAACCAACAAATCAAGCTCCGTTCCTTTCGAATTGTAAATTTAAAATCAAGCCTTTCCAATAGTTAAATAAAAATTGTAATTAAAAGTTTTTCGAACCAAGAGTAAGCCATAATGTTAAATTTTCGATGTTACTGTTGTCGGACAGAGATGAGGAAAAACTAAACCACCAACAGAGATTTGAACGTCCAAGAAAAATAAATATGTCGAATAATATCTATTGAAGCGAAACTAGTTTTTTAATCAACTCAAATTATATTGTACTTTTTTAAAAGAATAAATAATTACAATGCAGAAATACTCATCAAGATTTATTTTGCTATTAAAAGGAAATGAGTACATAAAAGAGTTGTTTTTTTCCTTGAATACCATTCTCTACGGATTGCTGAAAGGAAATAAGTTATTTTATATAATTTAGATTTTAATTTATTTATATTTCAATGCAATAAGATTCAACAAGTAACCAAATAGTGACTATCTGATTTAAATCAAACGCATTTAGTTTTTTAAATTCAGTTTGTGAAATCAAATACTCTTTTCAAGTTAGCATTTCATTAATTTTTTCTGCACATGCTTTTAATCTATATATTCGATGAAAAAAGAGTAATACAGCATAACTATGTAGTTTTTAATTTCTAAAACATTTATCACGTAAATAGACTTAAATAAAAAAAAATATTTAAGAACCTTTTGTTATCGCTTCACTTTCTGTTTCTAATTGGTTATTCCAGAAATAACATTTCTATACCTATTAAAAGAACAGGATGTAGTAGCTATGTATCAAAACATTTAACTTCAAGGATTCTCAAATAAACTACAGATATAAAATTAAGTCGTTTGCGTAAATGATTAGTAGAATTAAGTTTCTTAACTGATACTAACAGCCATTATTTAGCTTTATAAAAAATCTAAAGTACTAAAGTATTACTAACATAAACTAAGCTAAGGTAACAGTAATTATACAGTTAGAAGTAAATACATGTTTTTTTTTCTATACAATTGCAGTCAAAAATATTTAAAAGTCAAATTATCATGAAGTTGCATAGTAGGTCAATCGGAACGAAAATGCTGAATGTAAAGAAACAACGTGGAATGACCAATCGAGACCGGTTTGATGGAGCTCCGAAGTATAGAGTGGTCATTCGAGATGACCAGCTTCTTTAGATGCGAGATAAGAAGTTCAAAAACAGTCAACAGGAAACTCTAGAGGTGACCTCTTCACACTCTTAAAACAAACACTCCTAATTTAACTCATTCTGAGTGGATTTCACTCCTCCAGATTGGAAAATGCACTTCTCCTTTTGGAGTGGATCCTTTGTGTGTTAAACCTCCGACAGGATCACTCCAAACGAGTGATTCTAACTCAGTCTGAGTAAATATGCATGCCTTTAGGGTGTCGAAAATGCACTTCTCCAACTGGAATGGATTTCACTCTTTTGTTTTAAGAGTGCATATTGCGAAAAAGTTATTGAAACGCTTAGTATATACGGCTTGCTAAGACATGAAGACTAATTATTAATTATTATTATAAATTCTACTTCAATAAAAAAAAATGACTTATAATCATTACAATTGCTATGCTTAAATGTTATTGCAAAAGAAACCATTTTAGGAAAAAAAAAGAACAAAAATTAAGATGAATTAAATAATTATATCTATGACATGCAATGATAAATTCATCAAAACTCAAAATGATATGAAAATATATTTATATTAATAAAGAAGCTTTCGTCAGAAAAAATGACAATAGAATGTAGTAATTAATTTCTTTCGCAATGTACATTGTGCGTGCAAGGCGACGACACAATACAAACCTTTGAATTTCTTCAACAAGTTTTTGTTTTGATAGCTTCTTAGAAAAAACTGACTGAAAAATTGTTCGGTATCGAGAATATTCGAGACAAAACTGTATTAGAATTGCGAAAGTTACATCGAATTCTATGTTTAATTGTTTTGCTGCAAATGTGTTAGTCATTTAACGGTATTTTAAAAAATTTACACTCTTAAAACAAAGGAGTGAAATCCACTCCAGTTGGAGAAGTGCATTTTCGACACCCTAAAGGCATGCATATTTTCTCAGACTGAGTTAAAATCACTCGTTTGGAGTGATCCTGTCGGAGGTTTAACACACAAAAGATCCACTCCAAAAGGAGAAGTGCATTTTCCAGACTGGACGAGTTAAAATTAATCAGACTGAGTTAAAATCCACTCTTCTGTTTTAAGAGTGTATTTACAGTTGAACACAATGAAAGGTAAACTGATCTTTATAGAAAACACATTATTTGGAAAGGAGATAGTTCATGAGACCTCAATACGAAATAAATTTATTCTGAAAGAGAACTTCTCGGCAAAATTGACAAAGCAAACTCAAAAGAAAGTAGGTTTAATGGAAACTATTATTCTGAAGCAGATTTTATTGAGTATACGACAGAATCGAGCACAATGGCTGTCAGCAGAAGAATTGATACGGATAGAGAAAAATTTGACCTTAAGTAGCTAAAACCCTAACTTAAAGAATGAACTCCACTTAAATTGAATTGTTAGAACAATGGGCATATATCACGTCTTAAGTGGTAATAGTTCTACAGGAATGAAAATAAGGCATCGATTGGTTAACTTATCGATTTTTCAATGCAGTGGGCGGAGATTCAAGTGTCGTCACAGAAATTACCATAGAAATACAGTGAGGTGAGGTGACCGGTGTTGTTATAGAAAAATAAGTTGAAGTTTATCAGAAGGTTTTTAAGACATTTTATGTAACGACCACAGCACTAAACTACATAACAGATAACAGTGAAATTTGCATCAAAATGACACAGGTCCTTTTGGACTGAGAGATGGAGCAAAAGTGATGTCTTGTTCGGTTCGAATCTCACTGGGAATGAATTTGTCCCGCCTTTATTGTGCAGGGATTGGTTAAAAGAATATATAAGAATTTATACTATTGGGTGAGAAAATTGATTGACAGAACTTTAGTTTTAGTTCGCACTTTTGAAGGATTCGGGTGCAAAGAAAAGTACCGTGTGCAAAGGTTTTACTTCCCAAAATGGGGCTAAAAATGGGGTGTCGAAACTAAGGAAGTTAATAGAAATTAAATTAAATGAGATTCACCACAGAGTATCCCCCCAGTGAGGGAACCGAACGATACAAAACGTAAACATGGAAGAAAATATACTTTGCATATTTATATACACTAAGAAAATTTAGAGATGATAAAAAAAAATTTTCAGACTATATAGAAGTATTTCTCTGAAATGCAAAGATAAAATGATATACTTCAGTTTTGCATATAAAATATAATATAAAATGCAAGAATTTTGAATATATAGCAATTGAAAATTTTCATGAAATATTAGGAAAATAAAACATATATGAAAAAGCAATCTAATATACTAAAGCACCTGAATGGAAATATTTTGTTAAATGCAAAATATAATGATAAAATTTTAGTTTCCCATAGAAAGTAAAATGAATATAAAATACAAGAATTCAGAAGTAAGGTTTAAAAAAAAATAGTTGCCAACTAAGTATACACTAGTCTATCGGGGAAATGTACTCTTCTGCCACTCCTAGTAGTTCGCAAGGGTTGTTCATCACTGGAAGTTGTTTTTGCAGTTATGCATGGATCACTAAGAGTGGGCTTACCCGCGCTAGCATTAGAGGCAGTGTTACTGGGAGCGATGGAGATGTATTCGGACTCCTGTAAGAGGTATGCCGGTTTCACACGATCTAGGGAAACTGTAGGCGAGCGGTTCTTTAGTTGGATTGTCATGGTTTTTTCTGACCGTTGTAGCACTTTGTGAGGACCAGTGTACGGTTGGCTGAGAGGAGGTTGTGTTGCGTCAGTGCGTAGAAAGACATGTGTGCACGATTGCAATGCTGGGTGCACAAATATGGAGCTCTTTCCATGGCGTGACACAGTGGATGGATTTAGTCTTCTCATTTGATCTCGCAAATTTGCGATATAGGTGTCATCCAGTTTTTCCTTGCAGTCAGGCTGGTGAAACATGTCAGCTGGCAATGTTAGAGATTTCCCGTACACAAGTTCGGCGCTAGTGGCTTGCAGGTCTTCTTTATAGGCAGTTCTTATACCTAGTAATATTATAGGGAGTGTGTCTGTCCATCGAGCATTTTCGTGAGCTTTTATGGAGCCCTTCAGATGTCGATGGAATCTCTCTATAATCCCGTTGGAAATCGGATGATATGCCGTGGTACGAATACGGTTTGTACCCGTCATGACTTGTAGCTCATGGAATAAAGATGATTCCAGTTGTCTGCCCTGATCGGTTGTTATAATATCAGGGCAGCCAAAACGGGAAATCCAGCCAGAGAATAAAGCTCTACACACCGTGGGTGCCTTGGAGTCAGGTATTGGGATTGCCTCGGCCCACCGAGTGAATCGATCGATTATCGTGAGACAATATGTGTTACCGTCACACGGTGGTAGTGGGCCGACCAAATCAAGGTGTATGTGAGAGAACCTTGCATCAGGCAATGCGAAAGTTCCAAGGGGTGTTTTGGTGTGCTTATTCACTTTCGATCTCTGACATGGAATACAACATCGTACATTTTCGGCTATGAACTTGTTCATATTTGGCCATACATATCGTGCACTGATCAACTTTTTTGTTGCGGAAATTCCGGGATGGGACAATCCGTGAAGTTGATTGAAGATGATTTTTCGATATGATTCTGGAACAAATGGTCGAGGTTGTTCTGTGGATAGGTCACAGTATAATGAAATATTTAGGAGAGGTACACGAGTTAGAGTTAACTTTAGGGAAGACGGGTTTTCGAGTAATGATTTTAACTCGAGATCGTCGGCTTGTACTCTCGCAAATTCTTCGAAATTTAATGTTGATGATGAAATGGAGTCGATTTCTATGCGAGAAAGTGCATCTGCGACTTGATTATCAGTTCCTTTTAAGTAACGGATGTCGGTGGTGAACTGAGAAATGTAGTCCAAGTGGCGTAGCTGGCGAGGTGAACACTTGTCGGGTTTTTGCTTAAAGGCAAAAATAAGTGGTTTTTGATCAGTCCAGATGTGGAATTCACGAGCTTCGAGTAGATGCCGGAATTTTCTAATCGCTGTGTAGATCGCCAATAATTCTCTATCGTAAGTGGACCAGTTCTTTTGACTCTTCGTCAATTTCACTGACATGAAGGCAATGGGTTCCCATGAGTTGTTGTGGAACTGCATCACGGAACCTCCAACTGCGTAGTCGCTAGCATCAACGTGGACACATATTTTGGCACCAGGAATGGGATGCCGGATCAATGTGGCTGTGGCTAGAGCATTCTTGGCATCCGAAAATGCCTGCTCCGCCTCCTCGTTCCATTGAAGGATGTCGCACGGTTTTGTTTGAGTAGGACGTTTAGCTTTCTTTTTGTTTTTTATACCTTCCAAAAATTTGTTTAAGGGAGCTAAAATAGTGGCGGCTTTTGGTATAAATCGCCTATAAAAATTTAGCAAACCGAGAAAACGTCTGAGTTGGGTGATCGTTTCGGGCCTAGGGAATTTTAAAATGCATTCAACGCGTTCTTTTAAAGGTTCAATGCCGAATTCTGATACATTAAATCCTAAAAATTCTACGTTAGATACGCCAAAAATACATTTAGAAGGTTTTAAACTTAAGCCATAGTTATCTAAACGCTGGAATAAAATTCGAAGATGATTTAGGTGCTCTTCGGGAGAAGTTGAGGCTACTAAAATGTCATCCACGAAAGCGTAAACGAATGATAGGCCACGAGTTACTTCGTCAATAAATCTTTGAAAAGTTGCAGCAGCATTGCATAGACCAAACTGCATGCGTGTACTTTCATATAACCCGAAAGGAGTAATAATTGCCGTTTTATGCACATCGTCGGGATTTATTGGTATCTGGTGATAAGCCTTTACCAAATCGATGCGAGAATAAATTTTTGTACCACTTAATTGAGAAGTGAAATCTAAAATATTTGGAACTCCGTAGTTATCTTTAGTTGTTTGAGAGTTAAGAATCCGAAAGTCTCCGCATGGACGCCATTCCGTGGAATCTTTTTTAGGGACCATGTGTAAAGGAGATGCGTAGTTGCTTTTGGAAGGACGCATGTGACCTAAGTCAATCATGCTTTGAAATTCCTCCTTTGCAACTTGCAATCGGTCCGGCGCCAGGCGGCGTGCTTTGGCAGTTACTGGGGGACCAGCTGTTTGAATAAAATGCAAAACAGAGTGTTTGACCTCTTTGTCAGGTCTAGGAGGTTTAGAAATTTCTGGAAATTCTCGCAAAAGATCATGGTAAACACCTTCACCAGATACGGTTTTAATTGAGTGAATCTCATCGCTGGTGCTTACTTTGCAGTTTGTAACTAGTTTTGTAGTGGAGTCTATTAGTTTTTTGCGAGTGAGATCGGGTAATAGATTAAAATGAAATAGGAAATCTGCTCCGATTATGGGTGTAGATACGTCACCGACTAAAAATGACCATTTAAATACGCGCCTAAGTCCAAAATCCAGGATTAAGGTTTGCGTTGCATAAACCTGAATAGCGGAACCATTAGCAGCGGAAAGGGTCATTAGGGTTGGGTTACGTTTTTGTAAACTTGTAGCCGGACATATGCAGATCTCCGAACCAGTATCCACTAAAAACTGTACGTTTGTACGCTTGTCACGCACAAAAAGGCGACGAGAATTTGAGGACAAGGTGACGGTCGCCTCTACCCTTGCCGGTGATCGTTTTTTGAGTCAAAATTGCAAGGTTTTGTGCAATTTTCTGCGTCTTTACCAAATTTAAAATGATACCAACAATATTCGTAGTTTTTAGATTTTGATTTACTACGCTGGCGTCGTTGGTAAGAGCCTTCGCGTTTATGATTTCGGCCTCGCGAAAATTCGTCAAATTTAGCATTTAATTTTTTAAATTCTTCTAACAACATTCCTTCAATGGAGTTTGGAGAGGTGGTAGCGGAGCAAGCACTTACCGCTATGGGTGACACCTCCATCACTCTATCAGCGATTTCTGCGGCCTTATCCAACGTGAGTGGAGTGACTGCCGCAAGAACCGTCTGGACGTGGGAAGGAAGATGTTGAAGAAAGAGCTCCAGCATCAGCTTGTCCGGAACCTGATGGGCGGCGGCACGGCGTTTCATGACGCGGAGCAGCTCTGTGGGTCTCCGGTCGCCGATGTGTTCTCCTTGCAGTAGCCGTCGGATTTCTTGATGGCCGGACTCACCGCTCCGGTCGATGAGAGCTTCCTTTAGGGTCTTGTAGGGATCAGCAGTGGCCGGACTCAGCAGGATGTCCCGGACGAGTGAGGCGGTCTCCGGCGGAAGATGGGCGACACAGTAGTTATACTTTGTTTTGCTTTCGGTGACAGGCTTGGGTGTCCCGAGTTCGAATGTGGCTTCACACATCTGAAACCACAACGCTGGATCACCATGGTTGTACTGGGGTATTTTGATTGCAGCAACCACGGGAGTTGGCTCCGTCATGTTGAAATAAAGAAGATATTGAGTCCGAAGCAAAGAACTGTTCTGAAGAAATCACTGTTCAGTGAGGGAGAAGAGTCGCCGACAGGTTCACGCGGGGGCGATGGGGAGAGAGAAGGGCGAGGTCATAACTCTTCCAGCATCTGAAGTCGCCGCGGCAGCGGGCGAGGGGCCTCCAAAGGGGAAGGTGATGAGGGACGTGCGTTTCAGTTCATTTAAGAGAGTAGCTGTGCGCGTTTGTGGTCGTGGATATTGTCCGAAAAGTGTCCAAACCGGGTCACCAATGAGGTGAGGTGACCGGTGTTGTTATAGAAAAATAAGTTGAAGTTTATCAGAAGGTTTTTAAGACATTTTATGTAACGACCACAGCACTAAACTACATAACAGATAACAGTGAAATTTGCATCAAAATGACACAGGTCCTTTTGGACTGAGAGATGGAGCAAAAGTGATGTCTTGTTCGGTTCGAATCTCACTGGGAATGAATTTGTCCCGCCTTTATTGTGCAGGGATTGGTTAAAAGAATATATAAGAATTTATACTATTGGGTGAGAAAATTGATTGACAGAACTTTAGTTTTAGTTCGCACTTTTGAAGGATTCGGGTGCAAAGAAAAGTACCGTGTGCAAAGGTTTTACTTCCCAAAATGGGGCTAAAAATGGGGTGTCGAAACTAAGGAAGTTAATAGAAATTAAATTAAATGAGATTCACCACACAGGAATGAAAGTGGGAATGGATCTACGTCATGTGAAACAAAGCCAATTGTAATCAATTTTTAGCAAAGACGAGTTCTGGAAAACTCAATAAAAATAACCATTTAAAAATAATGAGAAATGAAGCAGAATTTAGTCTATAAATCGTCTTTTATCGTGTATAAACGAAATCTATCGTGAGTGCAATTCTTAAAACTACGAAGTACGAATCTTCGAATTCCAGAAAGTTTAAAACTCAAATGAAAAAATATATAAACTTAAATTAATTTTATATTAATGGAAAAAGAAAAACAAAAGAAAAGATTCCTAATTGAAACAATACTTAATCTAAAGAATAGAATTTATCAACAAAACTTATCGACTGTCGAATCGAGCACAACGACTGACATCAGAGAAGAATTGTTCTGCATCGAGGATATTCGACCTCAAGTGGCAAAGGCCAAAGCGTTTTATATTTCGTTGCTCGTTATTGTTTTCTGAACAACAATTAATAAAAAAGAAGCTACCACTCATCCTACGGAACGTTATTCTGAATTGTTGGGTAAGTACAGAAATAGCAACATGATCTGATACAATAAAAAAGAAGCCCTGAATTTGTTTTGTCCTTTTCCGTTTCAATTGTTTTCAATCCAGTGGTTTTTTCCTCGCTGAGTGTAGAATCGAAAAACACATTGTGTTTCGGATTAAATTCTTTTGGAATTGAAAGTTGTGGTGCAAGTTTCAAGGGAAAATTTATACCGAAAAAGAGTGTTGTAGTTAGTTTTCGATATTGAAGAAAGTAAAAGAAATATTTAAGATGAAAACCAGAAAAGATAGTAACGTTGTAGAGGATACATTGGAAGATATTGATGCTGTAAGAGAAAAATGAGGAATGGGAATGCATTTTTCTTGCTACTCTTAATTATAACATAAAAACCCATTTAATTGTGTAATTTAATTAAAAAGGCTCATTTTTTTAAAAAACTTCGAACCCGAAAAAATTATAATTAGCCCTTTTCCTAGAATCGTATTTTTTACTGTAATGGCTAAAGTGTCAATAAAATTGTTTAGATGATACTTTAACTGAAATTTTCAACATTAAATTATTTGTGTGCATGCTTTTACAAATTTATATTAATTGTCTTTAATGCCTTAACCCGTTAAAGAACCATTAGTGAATTGTGATTTGTGAATATTTGTGAGTATAATAATATATTAATATCTTTCTCACTGAGTAAAAACGGTTTTAAATTATCATTTTTTTTTTTTTTTGGGGGGGGGGGGGTACTTTTATCTTTATTTGCCCACTATTTTCGTTCCCTTAGATGAGCTTAATTTCGCAAGGCACATTTTCTTGCCAACTTTTAAAATTTTAAAAAATGTATATATTTGTTAATGAATAATGTTGGTGATCCACCGTCATTGTATTTATGGGTTTTACACATCTGCATCCCTATAGCGTCTATAATGTATAAGAAATTCTTACACAGATTCTGTCTTTTTTTATATTAACATCAAAATCGTCCAATTGCATCACGTTCGGTCGATACTTAAGATTGGTAATCCCATTCAAAATAGCATGTTAATAAATGTAACGATGTTTCGATGTTGGATTACTACAAAGTGATGTTTTCGACGTAAATTTACGACAATTACGAACAAGAATTCTTTGTCACTAATCCCCAATTTTTCACTCCAATGGTCGAAGAACGAACCATTCGAACGACATTTTAGAACGAACTCTCCCATGTCCCCTACGTGAAAATTTAAAGGTTTAACATAGGACAGGATCTGAAAATGCCATCCAATACATTGGAAGATAGGTTCCGATACACTGTTCCGTGAAGGGTTGGGATATTAAAGATTACCAAGTAGTTAAGTTTTCCGAGTTTTCCTAAATATCGGTGGTTCGAAATATAGGAACATAGGTGGTTCTTTCATTCTCTTTCGAAAAGTCTGTTGTTTTGCATAATTAACCTATAACTTCTTATGTTAATAATATAAATTTATATATTAATCCGATAATTTATTTGCAATAAAAAGTGCTTAATATGGTTAATAATATTTTTTTTTCAAAGGCAGGTGGCGGCTTTACTTGTAGGCTTTACAATATCTAAAGAATATTTCAAGATAAATTCCTAACATAAAATGTTTTTGCCCTTAAAGAAAGAAACAATGCAATACGAAATATTCTGCATTCAAAAGCTCCAAAGAAAAATTAAAATACGTAATTAAGTTTCAACTTTTAAAAAAAAAAAATTTAAGTATTACCAATTTCAGATTAATCATTTCTGCAGGATTTTCCGTTGTTGTTTGTTTCTTTATTGTGAACAGTGCATTTGTCGTTAAGATTGGATTTCCAAGTTGTTAATCTGAAGGCAACAAGGCGATCTTGTTTAATCCTGATGGACTATTTTTTTTTTTTTTTTTTTTTTTTTGGAATGATGGTAATTTTTGTTCCTGTCGCAAAAAACATTCTCATCTTACTTTCAGACTGAAAATTTTAGTAAGGCAATTTATTTATATATCTAAAAAATAATCGGAGATTAAAGTAAATGTTCCACAAACACAACGTAAAAGCCTGAAATTCTAAATCGTCGGAAACAATCGGAATTCGATAATGGCGAGGAGATAAGGGTTTAAAAATGGCGGAAATTACTCTGTTCTCTGGAGAAAATGTTTGATGGGTTGGAAACAATGGGAAAAGGGCATACTCAAACGATCAGACTTAACAACAGTTTGGAAAAACTGCAATTAATATTTAAAAAAAAAAACGAATTTAGAATTTGCAACACGCTCTATATTCACGATACAAAATTTGATGAATTAAAGGAAAACGGACAAGCCATTAATAAGTTCTTATCGTTTGATAATTAAATTGTTATGTATATCTAATTTATAACAATGGCTGTCATATAGCTCGATTAATCGACCAAAACAAAATGCGTCAAATATACGTCGATTAACGGGGCCTGGGACACAAAATCTTCAAAATAATAATAAGAAGAATAATCTTAAAAAATAACACGATTATTTTTGAATAATTTGATACAATTTTTTTTTTTATTTATATCAGCAGTAGAACGTGAGATATTAAGTTTCTTGTGTCATACATAACATCTGCATTGGCCGCGAGCAGTATGTATAATAAGGCTAGCAAATTAAGCTAAATATTTTTCTGCTTTTGAAATATATGTCCACTTATAGACTTATTATAAGGTAAAGCAACAAAGAAGAAATTTTCCCTGCTCCATCAAATCACAATGTCTCGAAATTTTGTTTGATGGAACCATTTAAAATGTTTTATATTTCTAATTAATAGTTAGGGTTTTTGCAAAACGTTGAACTTCGCAAAGGGCCTGATTTGAGTCTTGTAATTGCTTAAAGGAAAATTAATAAAACAATTTATATTTAAAAGCCAGTTTTATGAAACATAATTTTAATTCATCCCCAGTTGGCCGCACGAGGCCAATATTGTGCGAGGCCCAGTGAAACGGCCCTTCGGCATTCACAGATCCCCTTTAGTTAACTGAAAAGGTCAGTTGCAACTTTTTCAAAAGGGGATTTGTGCGCGAGTGTTTTATTGGTGTAGTAGTGCTGAAGCATTGAATGGTTGTTCACACAAAGTGAGGATTAATCGGTTTCCGGGTCACAGGGACAGAACCCCTTTTACCACCTCAACATGGCGAGAGCCACAAAACAGTCTGGAGTGGTCGGAGTCCACACAAAAGTGGTTATTTCAGTTTTGATTTGTTGTGAAAGTTGAGAGTTCGGATTGCTGCGTTGTAAAAGTTTTATTTGTTGTTGTAATATCTCAATTTGAACGTTTTAAAATATAGTATCTTAATATCAAAACGTTTTTTTTTTCTGTATCTTCAACAATTTTTTTCTGTACCTTATATTATGAGGATAATGAGCTGATTAGCCAAGTAATATTAATTTAGTCGTGGAGGACCAAGTTAGCATTTTTACAACCCAGAAAAGGTGTCCAGATGCGTCCGGTGAATCTTTTGTGGGTCGGCTCACCAAAGGAAAGGGGGCTTTAATCGAACATATTGAAAATGGTTCTTGGGGCCAGCCAGACGCAGGAAGTGACTTTACACTTCACATACCCCCTCCAACACTTAACAACTAATTTTTATATAATTCCTTAACTTTCAAGGAGCTTTTTTTTAAAAAAAATACCTTAATGGCTAAAGTATTAATGCCCAAAGAAATGAATAGGAGGGTTTTCCTATATACTATCCCATCTCCCTTCTTCTTATGTTGATAAACTGTATGGAGAAATCCCCCTTCTGACCTTTTCAAACATCAGCCTTTTTTCTACTGATAGGGTAGACTGACCAGTGAGTGAACAGACATTTTTGCGTTCATTCACTGGTAAAAGAGCTGTTCATTCACTTGGCCTTTGTACCACTTTTTATTTGGACCCCCAAAAGACCCAAAGCAATGCAATATAAAGTCACCTCCTTTTTTTGTAGAATTTACATGTAATGAGTTAATGACAAATGTGTTCACATTGTCACAAAACAGAAGCTATAGTTTCTTAAAATGTATGAATTTTCTTTAAAAAAAATTGTGCTTAAGCGTTCATTCACTGGTTGGTCTATCCTACAGTACAGATTTTTATTGGCGAAATTAGCATGTCCATTTTTTTTTCTCAAAGCGGTCAGAAGAAGGTATATAATTTCTTTCAGTTACGGAGGCAGTGAACCGAAGACGTCGAACCCACTCTCTAATCGAGATCAAGTCCCTTTTCCCACACATTCGTCTGCCTACTCACAACCCACGTGACGAATGGGACAAAGTCGATAGGTTTGGTGGAATTGACGTAGCACTAGAGCTACACGAGGGCTATTGTATAATTTCCAATATTTTAGTAACGCGGTTACGTGTAAAAAGATCGAAAACCGAGCTAGCACCTAACGCGACCTTATAACGACTTAAATTCTTTTTCGGACGACAAAATTTACCATTTCCATATCAGATTTTTTTTTTATTCCCCGCAACTCATAATAGAATTATAATAACTATAACTATGCCGCAATTTTGATTCGTTCAAGTGCTAATGTATCCATTACTCCGTAAAAAAAGATAGTTGTAAAACCACGCTGAATACTAAAAACGTGTCTCATTTTGTAGCAATAAAAATAATACTTTGTATCTATACTTTCGAACGTTCTTGTACGAAACTGGAAATTGAGTTATCATCGGACACTTTAATGGCTTTATAATGAGACACCTAGCGTGTGATTCTTTTACAAATCTGCATTTAATTTCATTTCCGCGCGATTGTGCTGAATTCACTGTTCACGACATATCCATAAAAATGGATGAAGTTATCCATGCTTTGTAACTCGTAAAAGAAAAGTCGTATATCTAAGACTTCGAAAGTAACAGGTAGAAAAAATTATAAAATTTTACTCCTATGTCACAATTTAAGGTTAATGGCCCGGAAATGATGCTTTTTTTAGAAGAAAAAACGGAAATAATAAAATATATTTTGGTTTATTGGTTTATAATGTAACAATATAACGTAAGAAATCAGTTACTTTTACAGAAAAAAAAAACATACATTTACGGAAAAGTAGAGTTATTTTCTTTAAACAGTTATTTTTCTGTAAAAATAAGCTGTGCGTTTTATCTAATTTCGCTTTTCTTTTTCAAAAGAGTACTAAACTGCAAAGGCATTTTAACGGTTCTCTGAAAGTCTGTGTGTCGATGTTGTTCAGTACTGAATTCTAGGTTCTGCAGTTCTATTCCTTGGTAGCATTGTGATCAGATTTTAGGCCTGTCAGTAAGATAACCGTTGGTTCTATTTCCAATTAGGTGAAGCAGTACTTTGTTTCTCGTGACAATTTTTCTTTTAAAAAACAGCGTTAAAATTACAATTTATTCGTATAAAATAAAACAGATTTTCTCTGTAAAATATACGGGCTATTTTTGGAACACCAGCCGATACTTTTTTCTGTACAAAAAAAAATAAATTCTTCTGTACGGAATACACGTTTTACAGAAGAAGATCTGGATGACACAATGTTTTTAAGGTTACTGCTGTTATTTTTGGAGATTTAAGTAAAGGAAAATTGACGGCGAATCTTGAGAGTTTAAGATATTTCAAATTAAAATAGTTAATTTAGGGTATTAGAAGTAATGCCAAAGGAGTGTTCTTGTAACAAAACGACAGTCTGTGCATGCATTACAATTGAAGAAAACATGGCAAGGGATCGAGGATTCACTACATTTTAAGAGCGTTTGTTTGCAATGGGGGGGGGGGGGATAAAAATTGGGTTTGGCGTAAGCGTGGGGTCTCTATCCTGTACCATTGGGAATTTCTGGGTAAAACTATGCAATAAAGAATATAGCCAAGAAAAATTTATAATTTTAGAGCATGATATCGTACAGAACGATAAAAACGCAAAACCAAAAGAAGCTTAATGCGAGATTTTAAGAATTTTTTACACATAAAGGTTCTGGAAACTTACGTGATTACGAACGATTTTAACGAAATGACAATATGATCATCTTTTTGCTACATTTCATACTATGTCTAAAATAACACATAACAATGAAACGAAAGCCATAATGCATCCGAACAAAAATTGTATATTTGTTGCAAACAAATTATAATAACAAAAATGAAAAAAAAAATGGGTGACGGACGATTTTTATACTCGATTTTTGAATATTGCTAACAATTTTTTGGTGGGTGACATGAGACTCAAGTCATATGACTTATGACTTTCTTGGTGGGCGGCAAGTTCGCCGAACACTGCGACCATACACTCTTAACAAAACAAAAGAGTGAAATCCACTCCTATAGGAGAAGTGCATTTTCGACACTGGAAAGGAGTGAATATTACCTCAGACTGAGTTAAAATCATTCGTTTGGAGTGATCCTGCAGGAGGTTTAACACACGGAGGATCCACTCCAAAAGAAGAAGTGCATTTTCCAGACTGGAGGAGTGAAAATCAGACTAAGTTAAAATCGCTCGTTTTAAGAGTGTGGGTGACTCAAGTCTTACACCTGAGAGGAGTGCAGATTGTGTTGACACAAACACCGTCCATTCGGGCGCCGTTGATAAGGGATCCGCGTCGGCCTTTAATTGCGTCCCATTGTCCGCGTTCAGCTATGGGATGATTAGAAGCCCCGATTTCCTGTCATCCTTCTTTTTATTTAACGAGATCTCATTGTTCGTCGCTTCCGGAAAGCCAAAAGCGTCCACATCAGGAACTCTTCTCGTGTGGGATTGTTTTTGTGAACGACTGCCCCACACAACGGGCGGGCGGGCAGCGGGGCATTTTTCGCACT
The DNA here is from genome assembly GCA_023701765.1 of Hylyphantes graminicola. Lineage (NCBI taxonomy): Eukaryota > Metazoa > Arthropoda > Arachnida > Araneae > Linyphiidae > Hylyphantes > Hylyphantes graminicola. Next base: position 76,694,936 of record CM043115.1, on the reverse strand, counting down.
CCATTGGACACGGAATTACTCTTAAAACAAACGAGTGAGTCTGAGTTAATTTTCAGTCTTTTCAGTGTCGAAAATGTACTTATCCTATTGGAGTGGCAGTCTGAGTTAATTTTCACTCCTTTCCAGTGTCGAAAATGCACTTTTCATATTGGAGTGGATTTCACTCATTTGTTTTAAGAGTGAAAGACCCGTTTCAAACACTACAATTCCCATATTTTTTTGCCGACCCGGCGGCGCAATAGTTTAGGTGTTAGCCTTTGGAGCCCCTGGACCCGGGTTCGAATCCCGATAAGGCAGAGATGTTTGTGTTTGTCGAGTACATGCAAAGTACGGGCTCTTTAAATCTGTTGAGTCTGAAAAGCGGTCGTTGCGCAGTTTCCCACGGGTACAAGTCCCTGGAGACTATTTTCCCTTCAGGGACATGTCTAAATTGTGGAGATGGCGCGCGATAGATGGCATCATTTGTCGCGTATGTGTGTGGGTTGTGTCTGTTTTACTTGACGATAATCGGGTCTTCGACAAAGCACACAAGCCTGAAAATATATGTCTACCAACCAGCCCATAGAGTTAGGAAGGAGGAGTAGAGCTGTCTATCAGTTCAAATGGTTTGAAGAAGGGCTGACCACTCTCTTTTCTTTCCTAACTCTATGAGAATTCCCGATAAATTTTGTAATGTTGAAGAAGTTGTGCATGAGATTACAGTGTAGGGGTATTGGTAGATACATATATTTTCCACCTTGTGTGCATGACCAGAGACCCGCTTCATAAGCCTTCATAAGACAGACCAGCTTCCACCTTCATAAGACCGGAGACCCGCTTCATAAGAAAAGACACAGAAGGAATTTTTACTGTCACAGAGAAAGGAATATACACCCAGGGGGAAGGCGGGAATCGAACCATCACCCATTGCAGCGCGCAGACTGCTACCGTAATGGTCCTAACCACTCGGCCATCCGGGCCCAAGTTACAGTGTAATTATTAGCCCATTAACGAGCTTGTATAAGGAAAACGTGCCATGCGAAAATGACTTTCCGCTTAAGTTTGTTTGTTTTGGACACGGAGTTTTTTGCAGCAACATTGGAGATCTCTATAACCCTGTGAAGGATACGTATAAATCCTATTCTAACAGGTACTGGGAACGCGTGTACCAAATATGAAGCTCTTTTAGTACAAGCTGAAGAGTTGTTTGAGCAGATCTCTCGGCTCTTCGGCCTCATTGTCATTAACCCTCCGTCGTTAGACCCGACTTTTTCCGTATTTTGTGCAGCAGTCTTTCTTAAACTAAACTTGAATTTTTTAAAAAAATATATATATTTATATATTTTTATTCATAAAGTATTTTTTTAAGTTGTCATAATGTTTGTTGTTATTGTGTTAAATGTTTTTAAGATCATCTCTTCGAAAGTAATCCTAATTCTGATTTTCGATATAATTATTTAATTCGAAATAAAATAATTTTTTTATTTATGCAGTAAAAACAGCCATACATTTGCCTATTTGTAGGCCGTTCTGGAAGGCTATCCCCCTGGATTTATATGGGATGCGTATAAACTGGTATTTCGACAGGTATACTCGTGTACCAAATGTGAAGTTCGTAGCTATACTTGTAGAGTGATTTCAAACAAGCAAGAGGACCAATGCTAATAAACATAATTTGCCGAATCAGCCCCCTCCAAAATGTGTAGAAAACATGCAATCTCCATTAATTTCATTATTATCTTATCCTTTCAGACCGAGACCCGAGCAAAATCCTACACGTATATTGTTAATCTAAACATACTTTTATATAAATACTACCAAATTTATACCCGCACTTCGCACGGATTAAATAAATATCAAATCGATCCAAGTATGTGTACCATATAACCTGTTATAAAATCATAAACTTAAGTTATTCTCTTTCCACTCGTTATCAAGTAAAAAATCTCAATTCATTGCCCTAATATTCTAAAATCAAAAATACGCTGTAAAATGTACTCATAAATGTCATCACAATTCTCTCATAAATACATAAAACCTTTTTTTAACTCTTTTAGCTCGTTTTGGTAAATAATTTGGCGAGAAAATAGATATAGCTACAAACACACACATTATACAGCTCGAACACAACGACCTTAGCATATCCAACCAGCTTAAAAATTATTTTAAAAAACATTTTGCCCATTTGGCGAGTTTTAATAAATAATTTGTCGAGATTGGCAACATATTTGGCGAAACAATAAAGACATAATACCCTTATATGCAGCTCTAGTGCGATGGCTTTATTAACCATCATAGTTCAGTAATAGCTTAACAAACATTTTGCTCATTTGGCGAGTTTTAATCAATGAATTGGCGAGATTGGCAATGTATTTGGCGAAAAAGTAAAGACATAAAACCCTAATATGCAGCTCGTGCGATGACCTTTATTAACCATCATTGTTCAGTAATAGCTTAACAAACCATTTGCCCATTTGGCGAGTTTTTATTATAATTTGGCGGGATTGGCAACGTATTTGGCGAGAAAATAAAGACCTAACGGCAGCTCTAGAACTTATAGGTAAACTACACATTTATTGTTTGAACATGCATATTTGTAATCAACAGAACCATCATTGACGAAATCATCCTAAACCCATAAGAAATCGAGGAATCAAGACTTGTTGGAAATACGTCACTTGAAACATATCAATTATTTTCAAATAATGAATTTAGTTTCTGAAAGTTATGGCAACACAATAAAATAAACATTTTCAATTTTATTTATTTTCGTTGAAAGTTTTATTTAATTGTTTCTTCAGATGGCATCAGGAAAGAAAAGAAATCGTCGGATTTCAGCCAAAGTGGTGTAGTTTTCCCAGAAAATTCGAATTTTCTCTAAAAAGAGAACACTTTGAGCTCTGAAAGTTCTTATTCTGTAACTCAAGTATGAACTACGTATTTGTACCAAGTTACGAGTCAAACAAATGTGTGTTTGTGAGTTTCAGAGAGACATACATACACACACACACACAAAACTTCATTTTTATTATTATAGATATCCTAAAAAGTATGTTTTGCGAGTAATTAAAAAATATGTTTAATAGTTACTTAGGGACACGCATTTAAATTCTAAAAATACACATTTTTGATGTGCGATAAATGCAATAAAAAAGGCTGCATCACTTATTTGTAGTTAACAGATTATTTTAACATTGTTTTTAATGCAAAATGCCTTTAAAATTAACTATATAGAAATAAATGACTGATACCTGTTAACAAAGGCTAAAAACCGATATTTGTATTTTCTTCGATCGGACCAGGCCGATTTTGGAACTAATTAACATGTTACTTGTTTGTGGAGTGGTTTTAAAAAATTACCCCAAATGGGGACGCCAGGTAGCAAGAGGTTATGTGTCGTATAAGGTAATTTAAAGTAATAGATTTACTTGAAAATATGTCGGAATTCTTGATAATTGGAGGAACAAAAAAGGACGAGATTATAGAACGATAAATGTTTGTCATCAAAAACCTATATTCCACACCACAGCTTAAGTATGCAGTACAGAAATTTTCTACGGGAAAAAAGGGTAAATAGTTCTAACTTCCGAGAGCGAGAATCGAATAAAAAAAGGTTTTTCACATTCAATAAATAACTTTATTCGTTATTTCAAGACATATTTTTATTATTTTTTATTTCTTTCTGCTTCAATTCGAGTGTAATATTAATTATTTTTCCCTCGATTTTGATGTAATAGGGCGAACGAATATCGGGACGGACGTTATCGCTTAGGAGCAACCAATCAGAGGGGTAGAAATCCGTTTGTTTACGCGCGATTCCTCCGCGTAGAACATTTTAATGCTGCAAACTTAAGGTGGGTTATGGTGTAGTTGCCGAATAAAAATAATATTTTAGATGACCATTAACATTAGCAATCGTTGATCCGCATTTCTACACTCAATAATAGTACATGATAAAGGAAATAAGCTTGTGCTCTGCCTTGTAGGGTAATGTTGTTTATAAACACACAACCGACACAACTTTTGTTGCACCGAATCAAACAAAGCTAACAAACAAGTTTTTCTGGGAGTAATTATTATTTAAAGTGCGTCTAATTTATGCACACAAAAAATTAGGCATTATATTAAGTTATTTATTATACTGTTGTTTTGCACTTAAACTCTCATAGTGTCCAATTAAACAATACTTAAAAGCTCATGATCCTTAACTTCAATTAGCCTGTTTGCTGCTTCTATGTGATAGAACTAGTTGCTTACCATATAATCAGTCTCAAACAAATAAGAGGCCAACAAACTGTTGATAAGCAGTAATTGTAGCAGTAATTTTAATTGTTAATTTGCTTTTGAATTTTCTATTTTAACATAAAATAGCTTTAATAGAAGAAGAACAAATGTAAATTAATGTTTTCCTCCTTCTCCATAACGTGACAATCTAATCTAGAATTTTAAACAAACGACAATGTATTACATTTTTTAATTATTGTTGATAAGCTTTATTATGTTTTATTGAATGATAATGGGACGAAACTTCCTTTTTTTTTCAGCGGAATAAAAATTAGATTTAGCAATTAAGAGATTCCAATCGAAATACTATCTGATAAGCATCTCTCCATGATTACATTGAAAAAAATTAACAAATATAACGAAATAGTAAGCAAATTACAGATTAATCTGAATACGGAAGAAGACACTCGACAAAAACAAAAGCTCAAGTCAGATACACAAGAAGACCTTGAAACGGTCAAACAAACAAACAAAAAATGACCAGGTGGGGAGTTTTCAAGGTCACCTTACCCTCATTCTCGGACGAAAGGGCAACGTGAGGGTGGGGGACTTAAAAATACTCACAAATAAAAATAATAATAATATTTAGACACACTCCTGCCCTAGAAAATGATATTAGGTAGCCCATGTGTATGCACACATAAAAATTAAACGTTTTCTAGCAGACATGCAATCACAAGTTTTGTTTAAATATTTTACAGATTTACAATGGAATTTATATTTTAATGTCAATACCACAGCAATTTGTTATCGATGAGTTGAGACAGTTTGAAAATGTCGAAATTGATAAATCAACCAAAAGTGCAACAATGACGAAAATACAAGGGAAAGATAGTAAATGATTAAATTAACGGCCGAGTTGCTCTACGGAAAAGTTCAGTTTGACGAAAATCGATATATATTATATATCCGATTGTAGAATTTGTGTGTGTGTCGACAGCATTTTTTTCCAGCCCCCCAAAACTGATTGTTCCATACAAACATTCTACTCAGAAACGAAGTATCGATTTTTAGCTACTCAAAATTTTCAATATTTACTAAACTCTTTAGTTTCACTGTGGACAGGACTATCAAATATGAAATCAAAAAGTTGCTATTTATTTTCATTTTATTCTAAATATTGATTTGAGAAAATCTATTCTCAGAAATATTCCTTTTGAAATTCTAAGATTAAAGATTATCAATTCCAGAATTTTTTTGAAGTAAAATAAATAGTGATTAATTTTTCCAAATGCAAACGAGTTTGAATTGTTTGCAATAGAGTTGAAATTCTACCAGTGACGAAAAAAGAATACTTTCTTGCATAGATCTAGTATAGACGGTTCAGATTAAATATTTAAGACTATTGTTAATTGAATGGGCTTAAAAATGAATTCGGAATAAAAGATAGCTAGGGATAATTGGCAGACACATAGGGTAATAAATAGCTCCTTTTTGTACTATTATAATACTCAAATTACTTGTCACTATGATTGTTACTCAAATACAACCTATTTAATAATACTCGAATATATTTTTGAAAAAATTCATTAACTCCTTGTTCCTTTGACGTACTCGTAGCTTTTTTTTAAATCCCTTTATATGTTCTTTTATTCATATTACGTTTTGAAAGAAAAAGATAGCAAGTCAAAACAAGCGTGTTATTTCGACAAGTTCACATTTTGGAATAAAAAAGTTATACATTTTTTAAAAGTTCTTCAAATTCAATGAACGAATTTAGATAGTGGATTGTATTTTTTTAAGCCACGATATTTCTTTTAAGATGTGCGCTTTTAAGTAGGAAAAAAAAAGAGGAAGAATTGAGAAGAGCCGGTATTTTTCAAAACGAGGTGATTTAATGATGGTGTAATCCAGTGGTTCCCAACCTTTTCTGTAACATCGCCCCCTTCTTTAAGTTGACAGCACATATCGCCCCCCTTGAATTTTTATAATTTGTCCAATTATAATTTGAGTTGAAGTGTAACTAATAAAGCAATTTTATAATTTCAAACACTTACTACCATATATAAAAACAACCAAAGCAGCTTTATCCGATTACTCTTAAATAAAATCGTAAATATATACATATTTTCTATTTTTATTTTTTCAAGGAATGAAAGCGAAATAATTAACTAAGATCTTTAAACTCAATTCTGGAAAATTTAAGAGAGTTGACAATAAAAATTAAAGAAAAAATTGAATGTTGAAAACTATTATTCTATCTTTTTTCAAGTTCATGCGCAAGTCTTTGAGGCAAATGTTCAATTGATTTTTTTTTGTTTAATAAGGAGATGGATAACAGAAGTTTAGCTACCACAGTTTAGAATCAGTGTAAATAAGTTTCACGCATTCTAACTCATAACCTCTCTACTTGAAATGAGTTTTGCCTCACAGTCATACTTCAGATCTACAAACTCCGTCTACAAAGAGTTATCAAGGTTATCCACAACCCACAGATTCAAAAGGGATGGATCAACAATAGAATCAGGAATTTCTAACTTGGTCAAATACTCAAAACTTGTAAGAATGTCAGTTTGAAATTGTCATGGTGACAAAAAAGATGGAATGGTTTTACTGTACTATAGAACAGTATATTTTAATTTTTTCCCTTTGGATACTCATCGCCCCCAAACTATTTATTGCCCCCTTGATAACACAAATCGCCCACTTGGGGGCGATCGCCCCCAGGTTGGGAACCACTGGTGTAATCGGTGAGAGTTCAAACCGCTGGTTTTTCTTGTTGGCAAAAAGGAATTTGTAGGAATAAAAGTATTTGGCTGTTTTGGCCATAGGCTAGCCACAAGAAGTAATTTGAAATACTATTTTAATGAAATGACCTACGTTGAAGCAAACGAGAGTTTCCCAAAATCTTACACTTTTCAAAAATAGGCTGTTTTAAAACATTATTGAACAATATTAAATTTAGTATTAGTTAAAAAGCATTGTTTATAATAGTCACAAAACGAAAATAATTTTCACTTGTTATCTGTAACCAACTGGTTTTAACACATCAAAAATCCCATAACTCTCGAATATGAGATGTGAATTTTAAACAGGGGAAAGTTTCTCTAGTTTACGATTTTTTTAGAATAACAAATTATCTTTTCGTTTACCCAATACCACTGTAAGCATACATGCGTGACGAATTGTGATTGTAACACTTACGTCATTTATGACAAAGTTTAACCACGAAACTATCTAAAATGCATGCTTTCCTTTTTTTAAATGCTTTCTAAAAACTTTAAATGAATCAAAATGTAAACAATGCGTCCATTAGTCAAACTGCCAAAAAAAAAAGTAAATATTAAAGATGTGGAGCTCATTTCGAACAATTCCAAGAATGCAATTCCACATTATTAGGTTAATAATTTGAAAAAACGTCCTTGCCCAAATTTCCTTGTCTTGGTCTTTAGAGTTAATTTGACGAAACTGTAACTGATAATTAACTGATTTCGATCAACCTGAGTTGTGGGTAATGGAGGATTATGTTGGACATTATTTAATAACGTCCAACATAATCTTCCATCATTATGTTATTATGATTTATCTCCGTTATTATGATTTTTATGAAGGCAATGATAAATTTATTCTATTCGATACATAATACAAGAAAAGCGTACGTCATAATGACTCTTATAATCCGAAAATTTTTGAGGTTCAGTTCCTACTACATTTAAAAAATATATTTTATAAATTTTGAATTGAATTTCTTTGTGCTCCTATGCGTTATTTAAGGATATCATTTTTTTAAAAAGAAATATTACAACTTATATCAAATGTCTTTTACGACATAATATTGTTTTATAAATACGTACAATTTTGTCAAAAATTTGAATAAATTATAAGTTAAGTTTTTTAATGCTATGTTTAAAAATTATTGAAACAATTTAAAACATATTTTGACTCGCAAATAAATTAAACTTTTGTCTAACCAAACCAGCAACATTTTCTCTTTTTACCCATTCTTATTTTCCTCCCTTATTTTAACTTTTTTCTTAATGCTTAAATATGTCAAGGTTTCCAATAGCAGTTCAATTAGCTTCTGAAGAAATGGTTTACCATCTTTCATTCTAATATTCTTTTTTTAGTGATTATAATGCTTTTTTGCATTGCAAAATCTCTTCTTGAATCTCTCATTGGCTCGAATATTTTTTGGCCTTATTATCATTGATCCAGAGCATCCTTATTAGCAAATATTTAAGGTTTTTTTTATGTTAAAGCTTTTAAAAGCAATAATAGTATATATCGGTGTTGGCTCATCACTTGACTGTGGTTCTAAAATACGACGCCCGTCACCAATAGCTTTCGTGTAGCTCCAGTGCGACGAATTCAAACCTAACCTAACCTAATAATAGTATATTTTAATTGTTTTTTTATTTCAAAAAGTGTTTTGCATGGATAAATAACCAAAAGTATTTATTTTAAAAAACATATACTACATACCTACTTCATTTATACAAAGTATAATTTGTTATAAAAATTTATTTTAACAAAATATCGCGCAAATATAAGATGACATGTAGTGAAAACATTTTAACGGCAGCTTTCCTTAACGGTCACAGAGTTTAAAATAATAATGGAACCATTGGATAATGGCATTCCTTATTATGATATCCTGATGCAACCAATAACGTGTTTGACTGCTTGCCACAAGGAAACGCAAAAAGGGTTTGTGTTTTTCTTCATGTGGGCATATTAATCTTAAGTGCAAGCATTTCGATTTAAAGAACCCGTGTGATTAAAGATGGACGACGTTCTTCTGTGAATCAATTTGTTTTAAATGGAATGTCAGCGAGCGGTAGAATTCTTTGCTGTTTATATTTATGATTGTTTAGTGGTCAGTTTAGTTACTTGCGCATTTTTTAACAGTGTTGATACCTATATAATTATTTTTTGTAATTAAGAGTTTTTTTTAATAATTTGTTTTGTTCCATGTTGATTAATATTATATAAAATACCGACTATATCACTTTCGGGTTTCAATTGCGATTAAAGAGAGTTAATTTTTTGTATCGATGAAAAGTGTGTATGAGTTGTTTGAAATTGTTTGTTTGACTAATTTATCCCTAAGACAATTTGCAAACAATGAAACAAATCATATTAACATTTTTTCCGAAACATTAATATTATTTGAACTATCAAATTTCTATATTAAATAATTATTGTTCAGATAGTTTATTTTTATTACTTTGCAACATGCATTTAACCAAAATCACGATAACCTATTTCATAAAAACTTGCATTTAATTAGACAATAAATGTCTGAAATATTGAATTAAATTTTACACTTGTTGATTACTTCATGTAAAACGTAAATAAAGAGTAATGTTTTTTCTGCCCAGTCGGTTAGGCAAGGCACTCGCCTAGCATGCGAAAGGTCTTGGGTCCGGGCATTGCCAAAATAACTGCCGACCTATAAACGGCCCGTGCAGCCAAAAATATAAGATGAATAATCCCCCGCGTAAGGGAGTGCTCGTTAAATATCCTTCTAATTCCTAGTGCTGCATACGATGTCGCCATTAACGGTTGCGTTTGGTGCCTATTCAGGTGTCGGCTCGTCACTTGACCGTTGTTCTAAAATACGACGTCCGTCACCAATAGCTCTCGTGCGAGGATACTTTAAAGTTTAAGCCTAACCTAATGCAGCAGTTACTGTTTTTTCTCTCTCAAAGATCTAAGTGCCTTAACAGTTTTTCAATACAATTTAATATTGTTGCGCTAAATAAGGCTATTAAATTTTTAACTTCAAATAAAAGTTCTCCAGTTCATCTGGTTCATTCATTATTTTTTTATACTACGGGGACATTTGATATTTGTTTTTATTTTATTAAAAACGTTATTTCAGTTTTAGTAATTAAGAATATTTTACATGAATTAAAATGAGAAAAAATGCTTACGAAACTATGACGACTTTCGGTGGTTTTCCTCAGTTCTATTTATTGAATTTTTATTAATATAAAACAATTAATAAAAAGCAATTATTCTTTTATTAAAAGAAATTATTCTTTAAATTATTTAACAAGGAAACGCAAAAAGTTTTTTTTTTTCAGCATGTAGGCAGATTAATCTTAGGTGCAAGCATTTCGGTTAAAATAACCTGTGGGATTAAAGATGCAAATCAATTTGTTTTGTTTTTAATGGAATGTCAGCCACATATTTTTTAAATATTTATTCAAAGATTTAGTCGTTAACTTTTATTTTTATTTTATTTCATTATAGTGCTGCTGATAATGGGACATACTAATGTTAAAAAACCATAACATCATAATGCTGAAAACTATAACATACTATTATGTTAAAAACAATGACATACTAATGTTTAAAAATATATTGCCTTTAAGATTAGCATATTATTTTAACGTTACAAATTATGCCTGAAAATACGAGTAGCATCTCATAGATATTATTTAACGCACGTCATAATAAAATACGCATCTTTATAAAAAGTATCCATCCTCGCGAAAAAAAAAAGTTTGACCTGTTCACGATAACAAACCCACATGTTCCCCCTCCCTTCCTACAAAATAAAAAATCCCTCCCTTAAAAATATAAAGGGAACTCTCTCTTACCTCAACAATGGAATCCGATGTTCGATTTATAAATCCATAAAATCCCGCGTTTCTTGGAGAAGAAAAAAACAAACAAACCAGGAGGATAGATTTCACGGAAAATAATCCAAAATGAAGTGCGGACAAAATAACAACACACAATTTTCCACTTCCACACGGCCGCTTTGATGTCACATGGGGGTTTGGGAGCCAAAACTTGATCGGCGGTTCGGTTGATACCTGTTTAGGGACGAAAGTTGGAAGTTGTCCCTACGCGATAGGGATTTTTTCGGGGCGGGAAGTTCCCAAGAGTTTAGAAATCAGTTTCGAAGGTAGATAAACGATTTGGTAGAAAAACAACTTTTTTTTTATATTACACAAGAGTTCATAACTGGTAATTGAAAATTTATTGCTGATATAAGATATTGCAATAACAATTTGAATAGTGTTTTGGTATTTTAAAGTAATGTCTTTTGCATGATTGAAAATAATGTTAATGTTTAATGCTTTTTTATTATTTAAATAACTGAAATGTATTGTAAATAAGTTAATGTTTTTAATGTTATTTAATTTTTGTTCGATTTATATATTGGATTGTTTCAGAAGACGTAGTAGCCCCGCTTTCATTCTTGGATTTCCTTCTGCGAGTGGTGTGGTTCCCACGTAGCATTGATTCCTCAAGAGCAAGAAAAAGAATTTATTTTATATCAGCATTTCTGTTGCCACCTGAAACATGACCTTCGCAATTTTCATAAAGAGAAACATCGTTAACATAAAAAATGTAATCTAATATATGATTTCCGTCTGCCTATTTCTGGCCTCCATTCGGAGCTTTAATACAACCAATAACACCTCGTAATTTAAACCTTGGTCAAGTGACGAGGTCGACATGTGAGCGTAAACCCAACGGAACTTCGAGCGACATCGCACTCTAACGCCGTCGGGACGGGACTTTGAACTCCACAGATTAAACGAGCACCTGTTCCAGTGTACTCGGGCCCATCCGTGATTAATGATTTTTTCTATTTCCAGAATAGATCCGATTTATAGGATGACTAGCAGTAAGGTGGAATTCGAAACCCCGCCCTCCTGAGAAGGTTGAAGCTCTAAGCTGATGCTCTGACCACTCGGCCACGGACGGGCCGCCACATCATTACAATGATGAGGTAGGTGTTGATATTTTAAGTTTTTCAAAATGTTTTGTAAACTAGGGATGTGACACCACTCAATAAATTGGCCATATGACTCGCCTGTTCGATATGACTGCGCCAGCTTCGTTACACGCAAACCACTCTTGAATTTCCAAAACTCTTTGAAGTGTTCTTTAACCGACCAAAAGACCCGAACTCTTTAGAATATTTCGAGCAAACGAATGTGAATGAAAAAACTTTAAAAGGAAAAGAAGTACACTCTTAAAACAAAAAAGTGAAATCCACTCATATAGGAGAAGTGCATTTTCGACACTGAAAATGAGTGAAAATTTACTCAGACTGAGTTAAAAATCACTCGTTTGGAGTGATCCTGTCGGAGTGTTAACTAAACAAAAGAGTGAAATCCACTCCAGTAGGATAAGTGCGTTTTCGACATTGAAAAGAGTGAAAATTAACTCAGACTGAGCTAAATTCAGTCGTTTGTTTTAAGAGTGTAGTAAACCCCCGACACTACCCAGCTACCCTCCATTTCTGTAATGTCTCCTCAGCAATCCATCAATGAAGTTCATGGGGATAAATGTAGGGATATTTTCCCCTCCTTTGTACCTGCCGCCTCTCGTCCAATCCGCGGCTACTCAACCGGTCACGTGATCCTTCCCGAACTAGGTGAGTGTGAGTTCATGGCGAGTTACAATAACAACTTACGCGTGAGAATTTTATTTTTTTTTCTGCGGACTTTTCCGCTGTTACATGGGCACAGCTAACTGAATTTGTAAATAAATGTTGGCTAAATTTTTTATATTACACTACAACCCGGTCATAGCGTCTTTCAATGGAAGTCATAAACGAGTAACGTTATTTAACCCTTTCAGTCCCAGTGATGCCATTTGGCATCATCACTCTCAATATTTTTTTCAAAATTTTTATGTCCCGTTATGACATCCAAAAAACACATCATTCGATTCTTCACACTTTGTTCCATCAGACAATATTTTACATTAATCTCAATAGAAGTCAGAACTACTGTTTTTTTTATTTAGAAAATAATCAACAAGCGCTTCTCCTGATTTTTTATAAGTTCACTTCAGTTCCACATATTTAAAACACAATTTAAACTATTTCGGTTAAAATAATTACTAAATATTTTTTAATAATATGGTCAGATACCTTAAAATATATAACTCGAAGTGTTTTTAGGTAATATATATATTTTTTTATTTTGTTGTTTTCCACAGTTAAAGAAATTTGGCATTGGTTCTAAAACCATATAAAAAATTTAAATGATTTTTTTTTCTTGTGGAATTCGTATATTTAACCGAAAATAAGAAGTTATAAAATGACATTTTTTTTTCCAAATGAGGCTGCAATTTTGGCAGTCAAGCCTTTACAGACTCGGCATATTCCCCAGAACTGAGAGCCATTTTTTGTGGCACCATCTAGGCGACTCTCGCAGCCAATTTTGATGCTCTGATTACAAAGAATCTGAGCTCTCTGTGGATGTTAAAGTATGCCGAGATTTTAATTTTTCCGGAGGAATCCAAGCCAAATGGGCCCTCCAGGGATCTTTTACATGCCACATAATCATATGACAAGCGTGCCCAAGATTTTCCTATCCAGAAAATCCGACGACTCAGCCGGGGCTCGAACCCGCGATCTTGGGCTTACGAGGCGGACACGTTAAACCTCTCAGATATAATGGCATCTATTGATTAAATTTATGAATTTTTGATATGCATTTTTAAAAAAACCTCTTATTATAAGGAAGGCATTTTGGATATCATATTTTTAGTTTTATGGAAATTAATTAAAAATGGGCGCGTAAGATATCATAACATTAAGCTCTATATGGACCATTCTAGGGACCGAACATTTATGGAGTGTTCTAAACGGGTTGTCATTATAAACGTGGTCGTTGTAACCGAGTTAGTATTTCAAAAATAGCATATTATTTGTTTCCAATTTATAAAGTATTGTTTTCATTTTTCTGGGCTGGATTTCTTTTCGCCGAAAGTTGACTTGAGGGAAAAGGGGTAGGCTGGACCGGGAGTCTCCAAAATCAAATGCCTCAATGTTAATCCAAAAGGAAAATCCCACTTTTTAAAATTGCTTCGAATACTTTTTGTAAAATTTACTCAATATTTAAAAAAAAATGTTGAATTACGGCAGAGAAAACATTTCAGGTTCGGGCCCAGGCATTGCCACAGTAACTGCCAACCCATGAACAAGTTGTGCAGTCAAAAAGTCCGACGAAAAGTACCCCGTGTAAATAGACCTGGTGTAGCTCTAGTGCGACGGCAATTTAACTCATCTCTAACCTTTGCGTTTCTTTTTTAAAAAAGGGTCACGTGTTGGAACTGTGTACATTCTTCAGATCTTCCTTTCTGTTTTTGTTATGAACCTATCGAAGATTTTTTTCATACGAAAAAAATTAAGCCCCGGGCACGCGGAAGTGAAAGTCGCCTTCCCCTGGAGCCACTGTTTCTATTCGCTGATACATAATTGATACTATTCAGTTTTCTCACACGTTATTAATGGAGTGTTAATGCATTCCGCCGAATAAACATTTGCAGTAAATCCGGTCAGGAGTTTTATTGGAAAAGCACAGTTGATTGAGTTTTTGGGGGAGGAGTCTGTGTTACATTTTCGAGATCAGAATAAATATTGTAAATGTTTTTCGGTTCTCGCAGGTTCAAGCCCCGCCTGAGTCGTCGGGATTTTTTGGATGGGAAAATCTAGGGCACGTATGTCATATGATTATGTGACATGTAAAAAATTCCTGGAGGGCTCATCTGGCTCGGGTTCTCTCTCGGCAAAATTAAATCTAGGCATACTGTAACATCCACAGAGAGCTCAGATTCATTGTAATCCGGGCGTCAAAACGGGTAGCGAGAGTCGCCTAGATGGTGCTACAACAAAGAAATGGCTTTCAGTTCTGTAGAATATGCCGAGTGTACAAAAGGCTTGACCGCGCCAATATTGGAGCCCACATTAGAGAAGAAAAATGTTTTTCTCATGAGCTGCCAATCAAATACTTCAACTTTGATTGGTTGGTTGGTAGACATATACTTTCAGGCTTGTGTGCTTGGTCGCAAGAACCCGCTTATGAACCATCGTCAAGTAGGACAACACAAGACACACACATACACAAATGACAGATGCTGCCATCTGTCGCCACCTCCACAAGTTAGATATGTCCCTGAAGGAGAGAGAAATAGTCTCCAGGGACCTGTACCCATGGGAAACTGCGCAATGACCGCCCACAGAACCTTCGGACCCATATATTTAACGAGCACGTACTCCGCATATACTCGACAAAAGCAAACATCCGTGCCTCAACGGGATTCGAACCCGGACTCAGCATCTCCAAAGGCCCATGTCTTAACCACTAGGCCACCAGATCGGCTTCAACTTTGATATCTACGGATCAGACTCTGTGTGGCCCTTTGGAGTGAAAAGGATCAGTCCAAAAAGATATTAACAGGCCTCCAGTTCTCATTTTGACAATGTAGCAATGAAATGTCATAGCACATGCTTTTGACCTCCCGTTCCTCCTCTGTCGGCTTTTCCCAGCCGATAAGGAGAGAGGACCGTTAGCTCGTCCGCCTGACCCGGGATGCCCGCCATTTCCGCATGACCTCGACCAGAGAGAGGACAGCCCGGCCCCTGCAGCGACACTCTTACCTTCCTCACGCAACATAGAAGAAGATGCTGCCGCCTGACGAAAACGAATGAGGAAACGGGTTTGCCAAATGACGCCATCGATTGCTTTGTAGGCAGCCCAAACAATTCTAACAAATCTGATTTTTGTATTTTAATGTATAATGTATAAACATACTGAATTTTAAAATGAATCATGTATTTCTCCCCTTTTTATAAGGTCTCTGAAAAACGATCAATTTCAGGTAGTTACATGTATCTCGCCAAGGTATTTCTATTACTATAACCATCTTGAATAAATTTAGATCTTTTGCGCTACTGTGCAAACAGACATTTTGTTAGCCTACTTTTCTATTTTTAATTCGAAAGAATCTAAAAAAAAAGGAAGTAGGTATTGACATGTTGACATGCGGTCGATGTCCGTCTGTCTGTCCGTACCCCCCCCCCCTCCCAAAATCGGTTATTTCCATCCCATCTAAAAAGTTCTTTTTATGTTAGTATGCTATGAACTCGGAGACCTAACTTTCATACTTTTTGTCTGTCTGTACGATCGGACGGACTAAGTCTAATATTTGTTGACAGTAGTAATAACCCCACAATGTGGCCAATCAAGGCGTGGCCACCTGTCAAGAGGCCACGCCCACCTGTCACTCAAACCACGCCCCCTTTGAGAATGGAGGCTTCTGATTTGTCGAGGGGCGGAGCTTATGGAAATGGAGGCTTTTCATTGGTCAAGGGGGAGGAGCTTATGAAATGGAGGCTCCTGATTGGTCGAGGGGTGTGGCTTAAGAGTTGGACTATAAGAGGAGGGTTTTAGCCGAGTTGAGATGTTTTGTTCCTGCTTGCAGACAAGGTTTCGGTATTGTTATAGGTTCTTATTGTGTGACGTCATATGGACTGTTGCAATGCATGGTTCCTGTTATAGGTTCTTTTTGTGTGACGTCATAAACTATAAGAGGAGGGTTTTAGCCGAGTTGAGATGTTTTGTTCCTGCTTGCAGACAATGTTTCGGTATTGTTATAAGTTCTTATTGTGTGACGTCATATGGACAGTTGCGATGCATGGTTCCTGTTATAGGCTGTTTTAGTGTGACGCCTTGTTGAGTTGTACGTATCCTGCTTTAGTTTCGGAATTCGCAGTTGAGTTGTTTATTGCTGCCGTGACGTCATGATTACGTGTTGAGATGTATGGTTTCAGTATTGTTATAGGCTGTTTTAGTGTGACGTCATATTTCACTTATTGATGGTAGGAGTTGGGTTGTTGGGTTCCTGCTTACTCACAAGGTTTCGGTATAGAGTGTTTTCGTGTGACGTCATATGTTGAGTTCTAGGTATTGAATTGGGAATTGTTTTTTTGTTGATTGGGAATTGTTTTTTTTCTAACAGCAATAAGGGAAAGTTTAGTGTGACATTTTTTACGTAAGTTAGAAAATGTCTTGTTATTATAAAGATGTATTGTAATCATTTCTCTGGTTTAGTAATTGTATATTAAAGTCGTAAAAATATTAAAAAATTATTATTTACACCCGTGAAAAAAAGTCTTAAAGATGCAAGTATTTCCATTATGTAAAATTCACAAGTTCAAAAGTTATGTTTTTTTTTAATGTTGAAGTTATTTTAGCTGTATTTAAAGTTATTACTTAAAAAGTTTATCCTAATTTTTTTATCTTATTTTCAAAGCAGCAATAAATACACTATTTTTAAGAGACATCAACATTTATTAATACTAAATTTATACATGGAATAAACACTAACATTCTTCTAACATAATATTTCTTCTGAAGTGCAAACATATATTCACATCATAACAAAGGATGGTACATTAATTATTGTAAAAAAACAAATCTATGATCAGAATCAAGTTCACAAAATAAACAGTAAATTGACTTCCACTTTGTCGTGTAAAACAGAAATATATAATTTTTCCAAATCTATAGCAGGATTAGTTGCAACTGTTTCGAGAATTTTGTTAGGTAAGATAATATAGTGGTTTTAATATCTCATATAATCTCGCAGATTTTAACTAGATTAGAGAAGACATATTCAAAACTTCGGAATATTTGTTGAAGTACTATGACACTCATTATAGCAAGTCGATTTGCCCCACTACTTGACTGTATTACATTGATTTACTCTCCTGTTTCCTTATCTTGTTAACTTAGATATATCCTGCCTCCCTACTCATCAAGTAATTCCTATTCACCATAACAATAAGTAAATTTCTTGCATAAAAGTCAAATAATATGTAGCGAGTTTTGCAAAGGATACTAGAGGTCTGATAATAAAAAGTTATTTGAATTTCTTACTAATTGCACTTGGCTTTTCCCCCCCTTCAAATGTTTATTTTACCTAGTTATTTTCTAAATTATAAAAATAATTTTTTTAATATTCTTATTTAACATTTGTTACTGTTCCATTTTATTATCGAAGGTAAATATTTATGCTGATCAGAATAACACAAATATGGCTTTAGATTCGGAATTACATGTTTAACAAATTTGATGTTATTTATACTTTTGCGTAGCAGTTTAGTTTATTTATATAATTAAATTTCATTTCAATTAAAGAGGAAAACTCACTAAGTTCAACTATTATTTAAATGATTTACTTATTTCTTAAAAGTGCATATTTACAATACTTTGATTAAAATATTTTGGTGAAAGGTGTAAGGTTATACGATTATTATCAAGACGCTTTTAATAGTTTTATTCAATGATTCTTATATTTTTTGTTAAAACCTAGATTATTTCTGCTGTTTAATGTGAATTTTTGTACTCAAATGTAGTAAACGTATAATTTTATCCGAGTTAATATTTTTTTTTCTGATTTAGAAACAGAAATTTTTAATATTATTTAAAAAAAATTCTTATAAAAGTATAATTTTCCTTGTATTTCACATCTACATTGTACATAGTATGTAATGGTAATACGATACCTTGCTTGGTGGGGAAGCAGTTAGATAATTCACATATTTTTTTTCCTTAAACTAGTTTAATTATTTTCAAGTGGAATGGTTATTTCGCAATTATTGTTACAGAAATTTAGTATGCTATAATTTTTATTTTGAAATCGCATTTTTTTTCCTACGATCTAGGTTATGAACCTTATAGACATAGTCTTACAAAGTTCTAATTAATTTAAGGGAAGGTGTCCGAATATTTCAACTGAAGATTAAAACTTTTACACACCATATTTTTTTTCAACTAAAATACATAGTAAATAGCTTTTATTCAAAATAGCTAACGAATACGAAATAGATTTGAAGCATACAATAAATTTTTTATTCGATTTATGGAAAGCAAAACTTATTATTTGTTATATCTATATTGTTAAGACGCAGCATTAACAATTCTACTATACAGATATATACATAACAAGAAATCATAATATTTTTATTATAATGACTGTAGACGATAAGATTGGGGTATCCAATGAATTTGTAAATGCATAGTATCCCTCCGCAAAAACTTTGTAGTCGTACGCGAGAGGATTAAAGAAAATAGTTCGAAAAAATCCCCTTGAAATATCCCCAGATAGCAGTCTAAAATTGAAATTTCATTATCTAATCGGGGGGAAAATCCTCTTCACTACAATAATTATGATTTAATTAATTTTAAATAGGGGAAATTGTTTCCTATAAATATCGAAAGGGTAATATCACAGATTATATGATCTTCGCGAAAAGAATCTAAAACTGATAAGGATTATCTTCTCTAGATACTAAACTATTCAATAAATAATGTTTTATTAAAGTACAATTTCATATTAACCTTACATTAAAGAATGCTGAAATCGCCAGGGTATTTATGCGAGTTCTAACAATATCCATGAACTCTATCATCAATTTTAAAAATATTAATCTTAATTTTTCATTCATTAAGTCTAAAAGTTTAAAAACTATTTCATATGGTTTACATATTTTCTCAAATGAAATAATATCGCAATCATTAAAAAACCAAATAAGTATTACAAATTTTAATATACATATATGTAAGAGTTGAAAAACATTATCAAAAATGTCATCGTATCGCGAAAAAAAAAACATGTCTCTATAATTTCATATAGATATTTTTTTTATCTAAGTTAGTATTAAATGACTTCAACCATTAAAATAAATTATTTCATTCAGTTTCAAACAGCTTTAGTAAAAGTTATACAATGTTATTATATAGTTTCCATTAGAATAATCATTACTTTTGCGTCGATGTAAACAGTGCATTCCATTGGTATTTTTAATTGTTTACTCATGTCTTCGATAGATAGTATTTCTTTTAAATGATTAACTATTATGGAAGCCTATAGGTATTGAAGCGTTTTTAGTTCATCTAAAAAATAATGCGTACAATTAATTGTATGTCTGTGTTTACGGTTACTTGAATAGTATTCTTAAATTTGTAACCTACTTTGTAGATCATAGGTTGCCCATTCATTCGAAAACGGTTTCCAGAACTTCGAGAATCTTTTTTTATGATTCCATCGTAGGCTCCTTTTGATATTTGAAATTTATTACCTTTTTAAAAGTGCTAATTTTTTTTCTACCTTGTTTAAGTTCTCCATTCATAAGGTTAAGAATTAATTTAGATAACATATATCCTTCCTCAAAAATTCATATTCATACGTGAAAGGTTTAAAAATCAATTCGAAAATATCCTTAGTTTTATTTGATAAAAGTATACAATTGAAATTTCGTTATCTAATCAGAAAAAATCTTCTAACTACAATTACAATGATTAAATTACTTTTTAAATACTAGAGTTTTTTTAAAAATCGCAGTAAAAAAAACCTATAAATCTCGAAAAAAGTAATAACACAGGTTATAGGATATCTTAATCACAGAGATAACAAACCGATTCCTTACTATAAACCAAATTCCTTACTGTAAACTGCTGCCACCAACTAAGTACATAGAAACATGTAATTCTAAAAACCTAACCAGTTTTTTTTTATCTGTGTCTCATTCTGATTAACAAACAAGTATTCACCACTTTCTCTGTAATCAACACAAGCATTAATGTAAGTAGAAATTTAAAATTAAAATGTTACCTTATATACCATGAAAAGATTATTAAATTTTTATCAAATAATACTGTGAAATTAACCTCTGTTTTAAATCCATTTATTTAATAAATTTAATTTAAGTAAAATTGAGTTTCTCGAATTTAGTTTGATTTCTATATTCGGTAACTTTATCATAGATACAGACTCTATGCGATGTTAACTAGTACTCAAAATATTCAAGTTATTCCCCTGGTTTAATGTAAAATAACACCATGATATTACTCTGCAACTTACACATTTTGTATTGAATTAAACAGGAGATAATGGTATGGAAACGTGTAAAATTCTATTTCTTTCGTTATGAAATTAATAGTATGAAAATACATGTGTTTCGAAATCTTAGTATAAAATTATGACCACTGATTGAATATTATGAAAGTAAATAAAAACGTTATGTAGTTTTAGGAAAATAAATTACGTAATGCCCACTTCATTGCCATTAATTTGCATACAATTTTAAAAACTTACCATATGTAATGGTCTTGTACAACCTAACGTTTGTTGCAAATCAGGATTCGATGATGTAAATTTCAGAAGACAAGGCTTAATAGCGAATCATTTCGACAAGACTAGCATGCAAATAAGGATGATACCTAAAATATTATATACCAGTCTTAACTTAATACAAATAAATTTGAACGAAAGTCAGCATTATATATTTATATTTATTCGACAGAAAAAAAATATTAGTTTCGATTTTTAGGAGTGTAAATTTATAAGACAAATTTATTTTTGAATTGTAGCAAACTCTCAAACTAATAAGGTTAAGAATTATTAACTATAAAGCAATATTATTGATGGATTAGAGTACATATTCAAAAATACATAGCAATACTCAAATGTAAATACAATAAAATAAATTTTTAAAAATAATGCTAACATAATAATAATGATAACTAATTTATGATGATATCAAATTCCCAATATTTTTTATATAATCATATTATTACAGAATTAATTATACTATATTTAAAATACGTAAAGCGTACTAATGCAGTCTTACAAGCCAAAAATAAAACGTGCATTAATTATGTCTTTTTTAGATAATTATTATTATTTTCTTACCTACACCTCTATTAACAAGAAACTACTTCAAATTTTTAAACTAAAATTCTTTTACCTAATTCGAACAAAGGGCATACATATACCTGTCGTAAACAATTAGCTATTAAACAAAAGAAAATTATAAATGATATTAGTGTGGTGAAATTCATAAAATGAGACTCGAGTTTATTTATATACATACAAAAATGGACAAATAATCTTCATTAATTATTCAAAACAAACTTTAAACATTATATAAGAGTAAGTTTTACACGTAAAAAATTATAAAAGTGGATGGCGAAATAATTTGTATACTTTTTCATTTACAGATAAAAGAAAATCATTACTCGGAAAGAAAAACATGAATCACTAAAAAATTCGTGAAACCCTTAAGTTGAAAACATTACCAAAAAAATATTATCTTAAGTATATATAGATTTTTTTTTAAAATTTATTTGTGATGCCTTTTTTTTAAATTTATAATGCCTTTTGGTTTTAAAATTTGTAATTTTCTTTCATATGAGAAAAATATGTAGATTTTATGAAATAGTTTGTACACTTTTAGACTTTATGAAATATCAAAAAATAAGGTTAATATTCTATAGATTTATGCAAGTCTCACTATTTACTGTGACAACGAAAAAAAATTATATAGATTTTTATGTTTTTCTTAAAATATGTACATTTTTGTAACCTTCTATGTACTTGAATCATTAACTGAAGAGAAACACCTAAATTTAATTTAGTGCATTGATTTCTAAAAAAGTTAGTCCGAAGATTATTTATGTACTTTTTACATATTTTAGTCCGAGAAGTTAAGGTAACCGTTCAGCTGCCTCAGTTCTTGTTCTATTGTTAAGATGGTATCTCGCAGGTGACCGATTGCTTTGACTTCTCGGTCTAAAATATGTAAAAAATGCATAAATAATCTTCGGACTAACTTTTTTAGAAATCAATGCACTAAATTAAATTTAGGTGTTTCTCTTCAGTTAATGATTCAAGTACATAGAAGGTTACAAAAATGTACATATTTTAAGAAAAACATAAAAATCTATATAATTTTTTTTTCATTGTCACAGTAAATAGTGAGACTTGCATAAATCTATAGAATATTAACCTTATTTTTTGATATTTCATAAAGTCTAAAAGTGTAGAAACTATTTCATAAAATCTACATATTTTTCTCATATGAAAGAAAATTACAAATTTTAAAACCAAAAGGCATTATAAATTTTAAAAAAAGGCATCACAAATAAATTTAAAAAAAAATCTATATATACTTAAGATAATATTTTTTTGGTAATGTTTTCAACTAAAGGGTTTCACGAATTTTTTAGTGATTCATGTTTTTCTTTCCGAGTAATGATTTTCTTTTATCTGTAAATGAAAAAGTATACAAATTATTTCGCCATCCACTTTTATAATTTTTTACGTGTAAAACTTACTCTTATATAATGTTTAAAGTTTGTTTTGAATAATTAATGAAGATTATTTGTCCATTTTTGTATGTATATAAATAAACTCGAGTCTCATTTTATGAATTTCACCACACTAATATCATTTATAATTTTCTTTTGTTTAATAGCTAATTGTTTACGACAGGTATATGTATGCCCTTTGTTCGAATTAGGTAAAAGAATTTTAGTTTAAAAATTTGAAGTAGTTTCTTGTTAATAGAGGTGTAGGTAAGAAAATAATAATAATTATCTAAAAAAGACATAATTAATGCACGTTTTATTTTTGGCTTGTAAGACTGCATTAGTACGCTTTACGTATTTTAAATATAGTATAATTAATTCTGTAATAATATGATTATATAAAAAAATATTGGGAATTTGATATCATCATAAATTAGTTATCATTATTATTATGTTAGCATTATTTTTAAAAATTTATTTTATTGTATTTACATTTGAGTATTGCTATGTATTTTTGAATATGTACTCTAATCCATCAATAATATTGCTTTATAGTTAATAATTCTTAACCTTATTAGTTTGAGAGTTTGCTACAATTCAAAAATAAATTTGTCTTATAAATTTACACTCCTAAAAATCGAAACTAATATTTTTTTCTGTCGAATAAATATAAATATATAATGCTGACTTTCGTTCAAATTTATTTGTATTAAGTTAAGACTGGTATATAATATTTTAGGTATCATCCTTATTTGCATGCTAGTCTTGTCGAAATGATTCGCTATTAAGCCTTGTCTTCTGAAATTTACATCATCGAATCCTGATTTGCAACAAACGTTAGGTTGTACAAGACCATTACATATGGTAAGTTTTTAAAATTGTATGCAAATTAATGGCAATGAAGTGGGCATTACGTAATTTATTTTCCTAAAACTACATAACGTTTTTATTTACTTTCATAATATTCAATCAGTGGTCATAATTTTATACTAAGATTTCGAAACACATGTATTTTCATACTATTAATTTCATAACGAAAGAAATAGAATTTTACACGTTTCCATACCATTATCTCCTGTTTAATTCAATACAAAATGTGTAAGTTGCAGAGTAATATCATGGTGTTATTTTACATTAAACCAGGGGAATAACTTGAATATTTTGAGTACTAGTTAACATCGCATAGAGTCTGTATCTATGATAAAGTTACCGAATATAGAAATCAAACTAAATTCGAGAAACTCAATTTTACTTAAATTAAATTTATTAAATAAATGGATTTAAAACAGAGGTTAATTTCACAGTATTATTTGATAAAAATTTAATAATCTTTTCATGGTATATAAGGTAACATTTTAATTTTAAATTTCTACTTACATTAATGCTTGTGTTGATTACAGAGAAAGTGGTGAATACTTGTTTGTTAATCAGAATGAGACACAGATAAAAAAAAACTGGTTAGGTTTTTAGAATTACATGTTTCTATGTACTTAGTTGGTGGCAGCAGTTTACAGTAAGGAATTTGGTTTATAGTAAGGAATCGGTTTGTTATCTCTGTGATTAAGATATCCTATAACCTGTGTTATTACTTTTTTCGAGATTTATAGGTTTTTTTTACTGCGATTTTTAAAAAAACTCTAGTATTTAAAAAGTAATTTAATCATTGTAATTGTAGTTAGAAGATTTTTTCTGATTAGATAACGAAATTTCAATTGTATACTTTTATCAAATAAAACTAAGGATATTTTCGAATTGATTTTTAAACCTTTCACGTATGAATATGAATTTTTGAGGAAGGATATATGTTATCTAAATTAATTCTTAACCTTATGAATGGAGAACTTAAACAAGGTAGAAAAAAAATTAGCACTTTTAAAAAGGTAATAAATTTCAAATATCAAAAGGAGCCTACGATGGAATCATAAAAAAAGATTCTCGAAGTTCTGGAAACCGTTTTCGAATGAATGGGCAACCTATGATCTACAAAGTAGGTTACAAATTTAAGAATACTATTCAAGTAACCGTAAACACAGACATACAATTAATTGTACGCATTATTTTTTAGATGAACTAAAAACGCTTCAATACCTATAGGCTTCCATAATAGTTAATCATTTAAAAGAAATACTATCTATCGAAGACATGAGTAAACAATTAAAAATACCAATGGAATGCACTGTTTACATCGACGCAAAAGTAATGATTATTCTAATGGAAACTATATAATAACATTGTATAACTTTTACTAAAGCTGTTTGAAACTGAATGAAATAATTTATTTTAATGGTTGAAGTCATTTAATACTAACTTAGATAAAAAAAATATCTATATGAAATTATAGAGACATGTTTTTTTTTTCGCGATACGATGACATTTTTGATAATGTTTTTCAACTCTTACATATATGTATATTAAAATTTGTAATACTTATTTGGTTTTTTAATGATTGCGATATTATTTCATTTGAGAAAATATGTAAACCATATGAAATAGTTTTTAAACTTTTAGACTTAATGAATGAAAAATTAAGATTAATATTTTTAAAATTGATGATAGAGTTCATGGATATTGTTAGAACTCGCATAAATACCCTGGCGATTTCAGCATTCTTTAATGTAAGGTTAATATGAAATTGTACTTTAATAAAACATTATTTATTGAATAGTTTAGTATCTAGAGAAGATAATCCTTATCAGTTTTAGATTCTTTTCGCGAAGATCATATAATCTGTGATATTACCCTTTCGATATTTATAGGAAACAATTTCCCCTATTTAAAATTAATTAAATCATAATTATTGTAGTGAAGAGGATTTTCCCCCCGATTAGATAATGAAATTTCAATTTTAGACTGCTATCTGGGGATATTTCAAGGGGATTTTTTCGAACTATTTTCTTTAATCCTCTCGCGTACGACTACAAAGTTTTTGCGGAGGGATACTATGCATTTACAAATTCATTGGATACCCCAATCTTATCGTCTACAGTCATTATAATAAAAATATTATGATTTCTTGTTATGTATATATCTGTATAGTAGAATTGTTAATGCTGCGTCTTAACAATATAGATATAACAAATAATAAGTTTTGCTTTCCATAAATCGAATAAAAAATTTATTGTATGCTTCAAATCTATTTCGTATTCGTTAGCTATTTTGAATAAAAGCTATTTACTATGTATTTTAGTTGAAAAAAAATATGGTGTGTAAAAGTTTTAATCTTCAGTTGAAATATTCGGACACCTTCCCTTAAATTAATTAGAACTTTGTAAGACTATGTCTATAAGGTTCATAACCTAGATCGTAGGAAAAAAAAATGCGATTTCAAAATAAAAATTATAGCATACTAAATTTCTGTAACAATAATTGCGAAATAACCATTCCACTTGAAAATAATTAAACTAGTTTAAGGAAAAAAAATATGTGAATTATCTAACTGCTTCCCCACCAAGCAAGGTATCGTATTACCATTACATACTATGTACAATGTAGATGTGAAATACAAGGAAAATTATACTTTTATAAGAATTTTTTTTTAAATAATATTAAAAATTTCTGTTTCTAAATCAGAAAAAAAAATATTAACTCGGATAAAATTATACGTTTACTACATTTGAGTACAAAAATTCACATTAAACAGCAGAAATAATCTAGGTTTTAACAAAAAATATAAGAATCATTGAATAAAACTATTAAAAGCGTCTTGATAATAATCGTATAACCTTACACCTTTCACCAAAATATTTTAATCAAAGTATTGTAAATATGCACTTTTAAGAAATAAGTAAATCATTTAAATAATAGTTGAACTTAGTGAGTTTTCCTCTTTAATTGAAATGAAATTTAATTATATAAATAAACTAAACTGCTACGCAAAAGTATAAATAACATCAAATTTGTTAAACATGTAATTCCGAATCTAAAGCCATATTTGTGTTATTCTGATCAGCATAAATATTTACCTTCGATAATAAAATGGAACAGTAACAAATGTTAAATAAGAATATTAAAAAAATTATTTTTATAATTTAGAAAATAACTAGGTAAAATAAACATTTGAAGGGGGGGAAAAGCCAAGTGCAATTAGTAAGAAATTCAAATAACTTTTTATTATCAGACCTCTAGTATCCTTTGCAAAACTCGCTACATATTATTTGACTTTTATGCAAGAAATTTACTTATTGTTATGGTGAATAGGAATTACTTGATGAGTAGGGAGGCAGGATATATCTAAGTTAACAAGATAAGGAAACAGGAGAGTAAATCAATGTAATACAGTCAAGTAGTGGGGCAAATCGACTTGCTATAATGAGTGTCATAGTACTTCAACAAATATTCCGAAGTTTTGAATATGTCTTCTCTAATCTAGTTAAAATCTGCGAGATTATATGAGATATTAAAACCACTATATTATCTTACCTAACAAAATTCTCGAAACAGTTGCAACTAATCCTGCTATAGATTTGGAAAAATTATATATTTCTGTTTTACACGACAAAGTGGAAGTCAATTTACTGTTTATTTTGTGAACTTGATTCTGATCATAGATTTGTTTTTTTACAATAATTAATGTACCATCCTTTGTTATGATGTGAATATATGTTTGCACTTCAGAAGAAATATTATGTTAGAAGAATGTTAGTGTTTATTCCATGTATAAATTTAGTATTAATAAATGTTGATGTCTCTTAAAAATAGTGTATTTATTGCTGCTTTGAAAATAAGATAAAAAAATTAGGATAAACTTTTTAAGTAATAACTTTAAATACAGCTAAAATAACTTCAACATTAAAAAAAACATAACTTTTGAACTTGTGAATTTTACATAATGGAAATACTTGCATCTTTAAGACTTTTTTTCACGGGTGTAAATAATAATTTTTTAATATTTTTACGACTTTAATATACAATTACTAAACCAGAGAAATGATTACAATACATCTTTATAATAACAAGACATTTTCTAACTTACGTAAAAAATGTCACACTAAACTTTCCCTTCTTATTGTGTGACGTCATATGGACAGTTGCGATGCATGGTTCCTGTTATAGGCTGTTTTAGTGTGACGCCTTGTTGAGTTGTACGTATCCTGCTTTAGTTTCGGAATTCGCAGTTGAGTTGTTTATTGCTGCCGTGACGTCATGATTACGTGTTGAGATGTATGGTTTCAGTATTGTTATAGGCTGTTTTAGTGTGACGTCATATTTCACTTATTGATGGTAGGAGTTGGGTTGTTGGGTTCCTGCTTACTCACAAGGTTTCGGTATAGAGTGTTTTCGTGTGACGTCATATGTTGAGTTCTAGGTATTGAATTGGGAATTGTTTTTTTGTTGATTGGGAATTGTTTTTTTTCTAACAGCAATAAGGGAAAGTTTAGTGTGACATTTTTTACGTAAGTTAGAAAATGTCTTGTTATTATAAAGATGTATTGTAATCATTTCTCTGGTTTAGTAATTGTATATTAAAGTCGTAAAAATATTAAAAAATTATTATTTACACCCGTGAAAAAAAGTCTTAAAGATGCAAGTATTTCCATTATGTAAAATTCACAAGTTCAAAAGTTATGTTTTTTTTTTAATGTTGAAGTTATTTTAGCTGTATTTAAAGTTATTACTTAAAAAGTTTATCCTAATTTTTTTATCTTATTTTCAAAGCAGCAATAAATACACTATTTTTAAGAGACATCAACATTTATTAATACTAAATTTATACATGGAATAAACACTAACATTCTTCTAACATAATATTTCTTCTGAAGTGCAAACATATATTCACATCATAACAAAGGATGGTACATTAATTATTGTAAAAAAACAAATCTATGATCAGAATCAAGTTCACAAAATAAACAGTAAATTGACTTCCACTTTGTCGTGTAAAACAGAAATATATAATTTTTCCAAATCTATAGCAGGATTAGTTGCAACTGTTTCGATGATAATGGAGGCTTCTGATTGGTCGAGGGGCGGAGCTTATGGAAATGGAGGCTTTTCATTGGTCAAGGGGGAGGAGCTTATGAAATGGAGGCTCCTGATTGGTCGAGGGGGTGTGGCTTAAGAGTTGGACTATAAGAGGAGGGTTTTAGCCGAGTTGAGATGTTTTGTTCCTGCTTGCAGACAAGGTTTCGGTATTGTTATAGGTTCTTATTGTGTGACGTCATATGGACTGTTGCGATGTATGGTTCCTGTTATAGTTTGTTATTGTGTGACGTCATATGGACTGTTGCGATGCATGGTTCCTATTATAGGTTCTTTTTGTGTGACGTCACACTATAACAGCCTATAACAGGAACCATGCATCGCAACAGTCCATATGACGTCACACAAAAAGAACCTATAATAGGAACCATGCATCGCAACAGTCCATATGACGTCACACAATAACAAACTATTAAAGGAACCATACATCGCAACAGTCCATATGACGTCACACAATAAGAACCTATAACAATACCGAAACCTTGTCTGCAAGCAGGAACAAAACATCTCAACTCGGCTAAAACCCTCCTCTTATAGTCCAACTCTTAAGCCACACCCCCTCGACCAATCAGGAGCCTCCATTTCATAAGCTCCTCCCCCTTGACCAATGAAAAGCCTCCATTTCCATAAGCTCCGCCCCTCGACCAATCAGAAGCCTCCATTATCATCGAAACAGTTGCAACTAATCCTGCTATAGATTTGGAAAAATTATATATTTCTGTTTTACACGACAAAGTGGAAGTCAATTTACTGTTTATTTTGTGAACTTGATTCTGATCATAGATTTGTTTTTTTACAATAATTAATGTACCATCCTTTGTTATGATGTGAATATATGTTTGCACTTCAGAAGAAATATTATGTTAGAAGAATGTTAGTGTTTATTCCATGTATAAATTTAGTATTAATAAATGTTGATGTCTCTTAAAAATAGTGTATTTATTGCTGCTTTGAAAATAAGATAAAAAAATTAGGATAAACTTTTTAAGTAATAACTTTAAATACAGCTAAAATAACTTCAACATTAAAAAAAAAACATAACTTTTGAACTTGTGAATTTTACATAATGGAAATACTTGCATCTTTAAGACTTTTTTTCACGGGTGTAAATAATAATTTTTTAATATTTTTACGACTTTAATATACAATTACTAAACCAGAGAAATGATTACAATACATCTTTATAATAACAAGACATTTTCTAACTTACGTAAAAAATGTCACACTAAACTTTCCCTTATTGCTGTTAGAAAAAAAACAATTCCCAATCAACAAAAAAACAATTCCCAATTCAATACCTAGAACTCAACATATGACGTCACACGAAAACACTCTATACCGAAACCTTGTGAGTAAGCAGGAACCCAACAACCCAACTCCTACCATCAATAAGTGAAATATGACGTCACACTAAAACAGCCTATAACAATACTGAAACCATACATCTCAACACGTAATCATGACGTCACGGCAGCAATAAACAACTCAACTGCGAATTCCGAAACTAAAGCAGGATACGTACAACTCAACAAGGCGTCACACTAAAACAGCCTATAACAGGAACCATGCATCGCAACTGTCCATATGACGTCACACAATAAGAACTTATAACAATACCGAAACATTGTCTGCAAGCAGGAACAAAACATCTCAACTCGGCTAAAACCCTCCTCTTATAGTTTATGACGTCACACAAAAAGAACCTATAACAGGAACCATGCATTGCAACAGTCCATATGACGTCACACAATAAGAACCTATAACAATACCGAAACCTTGTCTGCAAGCAGGAACAAAACATCTCAACTCGGCTAAAACCCTCCTCTTATAGTCCAACTCTTAAGCCACACCCCTCGACCAATCAGGAGCCTCCATTTCATAAGCTCCTCCCCCTTGACCAATGAAAAGCCTCCATTTCCATAAGCTCCGCCCCTCGACAAATCAGAAGCCTCCATTCTCAAAGGGGGCGTGGTTTGAGTGACAGGTGGGCGTGGCCTCTTGACAGGTGGCCACGCCTTGATTGGCCACATTGTGGGGTTATTACTACTGGATTAGTAGTAATAACCCCACAATGAGGCCAATCAAGGCGTGGCCACCTGTCAAGAGGCCACGCCCACCTGTCACTCAAACCACGCCCCCTTTGAGAATGGAGGCTTCTGATTGGTCGAGGGGCGGAGCTTATGGAAATGGAGGCTTTTCATTGGTCAAGGGGGAGGAGCTTATGAAATGGAGGCTCCTGATTGGTCGAGGGGGTGTGGCTTAAGAGTTGGACTATAAGAGGAGGGTTTTAGCCGAGTTGAGATGTTTTGTTCCTGCTTGCAGACAAGGTTTCGGTATTGTTATAGGCTCTTATTGTGTGACGTCATATGGACTGTTGCGATGCATGGTTCCTGTTAGAGGTTCTTTTTGTGTGACGTCATATGGACTGTTGCGATGCATGGTTCCTGTTAGAGGTTCTTTTTGTGTGACGTCATATGGACTGTTGCGATGCATGGTTCCTGTCATAGGCTGTTTTAGTGTGACGTCATTGTTGAGTTGTAAGTAACCAGCTGCAGTTTCGGAATTCGCAGTTGAGTTGTTTATTGCTGTCGTGACGTCATGATTACTTGTTAAAACTCGTATTGCTTTTAGCCGATCGTGGCGCCATCTCTGAGACGGAATGGAAATTAATTATTGTATTTGTGTATATGAGAAACCTAGGTTATTTTTATTACTTTAAAAAGGTAAGAATTTTATTTTTAGTTGGTTATAATTTAAATATTTTAGAATTCATTTAGTTATTCTGAATTAATTTTAGTTGGATTTATTAGTAATTTTTAAATATATATATTTTTCTGACTGGGGAATCGAACCTGCAAAAGAAATTCGTCGCATGGTGATTTACCATGTACCTTAACCACCACACCACGAATTCCCAGAAAACAATTCTATTTTAAAGTATAAGTCCAAAAACGAAACCAATCTTACAAACGCATATCCATACG
Organism: Hylyphantes graminicola; assembly: GCA_023701765.1. Lineage (NCBI taxonomy): Eukaryota > Metazoa > Arthropoda > Arachnida > Araneae > Linyphiidae > Hylyphantes > Hylyphantes graminicola. The sequence continues at coordinate 76,662,856 of CM043115.1, read as the reverse complement.
TCACGAACGGCGAAACCGATAACGTGGTGCTAATCTGGCAACGATACAGAGGGAGGAATTAACTCCGCGGAATGGCAGCACCTGGTGTGTGCCCTCATTGGATGACCATTGGACGAGCGTGGTTGGCTGATAAGATATTGAGGGAAGGGAATTATCTGTGGATCGCCATTACAACATTTAGTTTGTTTCAACTACGTTTGTTATTTTTGGTGATATTGTGCGTGAATTTCAAGTATTGTTGTGTTTCATCTTGACTTTTTGTGTGTTCTTTGGATTACAACAAGATATATAAGTTTACGATGTCTAAGAGAAAATTTGAAGAGGTTAGTAAAATTATATTATTTATTTACCATTTAATATTTTTATACATGTATATATTTCTGTTTATTTCAATGATCTGCTTATTCTTAGGCCTAGTATTTTTAGTAACACGTTGCTTCATGACTCATTGTATTAAATCCTATGTTTTCTTTAAAAGTATATTGCTTTCAATGTAGTTTACCATGTTATTCTTTTTAATTCCATATAAAATTATCCTTAGGCCTAGTATTTTTAGTAACACGTTGCTTCATGACTCATTGTATTAAATCCTATGTTTTCTTTAAAAGTATATTGCTTTCAATGTAGTTTACCATGTTATTCTTTTTAATTCCATATAAAATTATCCTTAGGCCTAGTATTTTTAGTAACACGTTGCTTCATGACTCATTGTATTAAATCCTATGTTTTCTTTAAAAGTATATTGCTTTCAATGTAGTTTACCATGTTATTCTTTTTAATTTTCAATGATCTACTTATTCTTAGGCCTAGTATTACAAATTTAAAATAATATTTTCAAAAATCTTAAACAAATGTAATAAAAAAAAACTTGTAAAACTATAATAAAAAACTTACCTGCAATACTCCAACATTTCCTTCTGGAAATCAAAATCTTCTTCCTTTCGATCTTCATACCATTCATAAAACTTTTGTCGTTCTGATGAAGACATTCCATCTGGGTTGTAGAATCTTGCATCTGGTAGGGGTCCAATGTAGCTTTGATTTTCAGGTGTATTAAAGAAATGCGGGAAATATCCTTTTTTTAATTCTGTTATACCAAAGGTGCGAGGTAACTTGGCCAGACTCATTGGTAGAAAATTATAAGAATCAATAACTCTTATATTCAAACTCTTAACTTCTATTGACATCAACTTTGAACCATTTGGTATGACCTTCGGTTGTAGACCTTGTTCCAACATCCATCTCAAAACAAACTGTCCGTCGAAGCCTTTCATGTTGTGGGCGATCGCAATACAGTCTTTATTCTGAGGACGAACCAAAAATGAACAAAACTTATCCAGGGCGTCGTAACCGGAAAATACTAACTCTTGTCCATCATAATACTGACAAACAGCAAAATTAACTAAGTGTTCACCAGAACTTTGATCCGTTTCAAAATCGAAAAATAACAAATTGGTTGATGGATTTTTAGGTTTTACTACATTTAAATAGCAACGGTGATTTGCCGGATCGACATAGGAGTTGCATGGTTTGCAACGTACTTCACCGCAGCGATGTAAATGCATAGGTCTCTTGCGGCGTTTGATTACTTTACAACAGTCTCTACATTGATATAAATCGTCACAATAGCTAGTTTGACGGTTTCCTGTTTTCTGCTTGTGCACGTTATAACATTCAAATGATACACATAGTCTGTCACAGTCTGTACATCTAAAAGGTGTTTTATTTGCTACAGACTGGATTGTAAACCCGATTCCCCTTTTAGATGTACAGACTGTGACAGTAATGTAGATCTGGTAGATGTACAGACTGTGAGTAGTAATAACCCCACAATGTGGCCAATCAAGGCGTGGCCACCTGTCAAGAGGCCACGCCCACCTGTCACTCAAACCACGCCCCCTTTGAGAATGGAGGCTTCTGATTTGTCGAGGGGCGGAGCTTATGGAAATGGAGGCTTTTCATTGGTCAAGGGAGAGGAGCTTATGAAATGGAGGCTCCTGATTGGTCGAGGGGTGTGGCTTAAGAGTTGGACTATAAGAGGAGGGTTTTAGCCGAGTTGAGATGTTTTGTTCCTGCTTGCAGACAAGGTTTCGGTATTGTTATAGGTTCTTATTGTGTGACGTCATATGGACTGTTGCAATGCATGGTTCCTGTTATAGGTTCTTTTTGTGTGACGTCATAAACTATAAGAGGAGGGTTTTAGCCGAGTTGAGATGTTTTGTTCCTGCTTGCAGACAATGTTTCGGTATTGTTATAAGTTCTTATTGTGTGACGTCATATGGACAGTTGCGATGCATGGTTCCTGTTATAGGCTGTTTTAGTGTGACGCCTTGTTGAGTTGTACGTATCCTGCTTTAGTTTCGGAATTCGCAGTTGAGTTGTTTATTGCTGCCGTGACGTCATGATTACGTGTTGAGATGTATGGTTTCAGTATTGTTATAGGCTGTTTTAGTGTGACGTCATATATCACTTATTGATGGTAGGAGTTGGGTTGTTGGGTTCCTGCTTACTCACAAGGTTTCGGTATAGAGTGTTTTCGTGTGTGACGTCATATGTTGAGTTCTAGGTATTGAATTGGGAATTGTTTTTTTGTTGATTGGGAATTGTTTTTTTTCTAACAGCAATAAGGGAAAGTTTAGTGTGACATTTTTTACGTAAGTTAGAAAATGTCTTGTTATTATAAAGATGTATTGTAATCATTTCTCTGGTTTAGTAATTGTATATTAAAGTCGTAAAAATATTAAAAAATTATTATTTACACCCGTGAAAAAAAGTCTTAAAGATGCAAGTATTTCCATTATGTAAAATTCACAAGTTCAAAAGTTATGTTTTTTTTTAATGTTGAAGTTATTTTAGCTGTATTTAAAGTTATTACTTAAAAAGTTTATCCTAATTTTTTTATCTTATTTTCAAAGCAGCAATAAATACACTATTTTTAAGAGACATCAACATTTATTAATACTAAATTTATACATGGAATAAACACTAACATTCTTCTAACATAATATTTCTTCTGAAGTGCAAACATATATTCACATCATAACAAAGGATGGTACATTAATTATTGTAAAAAAACAAATCTATGATCAGAATCAAGTTCACAAAATAAACAGTAAATTGACTTCCACTTTGTCGTGTAAAACAGAAATATATAATTTTTCCAAATCTATAGCAGGATTAGTTGCAACTGTTTCGAGAATTTTGTTAGGTAAGATAATATAGTGGTTTTAATATCTCATATAATCTCGCAGATTTTAACTAGATTAGAGAAGACATATTCAAAACTTCGGAATATTTGTTGAAGTACTATGACACTCATTATAGCAAGTCGATTTGCCCCACTACTTGACTGTATTACATTGATTTACTCTCCTGTTTCCTTATCTTGTTAACTTAGATATATCCTGCCTCCCTACTCATCAAGTAATTCCTATTCACCATAACAATAAGTAAATTTCTTGCATAAAAGTCAAATAATATGTAGCGAGTTTTGCAAAGGATACTAGAGGTCTGATAATAAAAAGTTATTTGAATTTCTTACTAATTGCACTTGGCTTTTCCCCCCCTTCAAATGTTTATTTTACCTAGTTATTTTCTAAATTATAAAAATAATTTTTTTAATATTCTTATTTAACATTTGTTACTGTTCCATTTTATTATCTATAACAGGAACCATGCATCGCAACAGTCCATATGACGTCACACAAAAAGAACCTATAATAGGAACCATGCATCGCAACAGTCCATATGACGTCACACAATAACAAACTATAACAGGAACCATACATCGCAACAGTCCATATGACGTCACACAATAAGAACCTATAACAATACCGAAACCTTGTCTGCAAGCAGGTACAAAACATCTCAACTCGGCTAAAACCCTCCTCTTATAGTCCAACTCTTAAGCCACACCCCCTCGACCAATCAGGAGCCTCCATTTCATAAGCTCCTCCCCCTTGACCAATGAAAAGCCTCCATTTCCATAAGCTCCGCCCCTCGACCAATCAGAAGCCTCCATTATCATCGAAACAGTTGCAACTAATCCTGCTATAGATTTGGAAAAATTATATATTTCTGTTTTACACGACAAAGTGGAAGTCAATTTACTGTTTATTTTGTGAACTTGATTCTGATCATAGATTTGTTTTTTTACAATAATTAATGTACCATCCTTTGTTATGATGTGAATATATGTTTGCACTTCAGAAGAAATATTATGTTAGAAGAATGTTAGTGTTTATTCCATGTATAAATTTAGTATTAATAAATGTTGATGTCTCTTAAAAATAGTGTATTTATTGCTGCTTTGAAAATAAGATAAAAAAATTAGGATAAACTTTTTAAGTAATAACTTTAAATACAGCTAAAATAACTTCAACATTAAAAAAAAAACATAACTTTTGAACTTGTGAATTTTACATAATGGAAATACTTGCATCTTTAAGACTTTTTTTCACGGGTGTAAATAATAATTTTTTAATATTTTTACGACTTTAATATACAATTACTAAACCAGAGAAATGATTACAATACATCTTTATAATAACAAGACATTTTCTAACTTACGTAAAAAATGTCACACTAAACTTTCCCTTATTGCTGTTAGAAAAAAAACAATTCCCAATCAACAAAAAAACAATTCCCAATTCAATACCTAGAACTCAACATATGACGTCACACGAAAACACTCTATACCGAAACCTTGTGAGTAAGCAGGAACCCAACAACCCAACTCCTACCATCAATAAGTGAAATATGACGTCACACTAAAACAGCCTATAACAATACTGAAACCATACATCTCAACACGTAATCATGACGTCACGGCAGCAATAAACAACTCAACTGCGAATTCCGAAACTAAAGCAGGATACGTACAACTCAACAAGGCGTCACACTAAAACAGCCTATAACAGGAACCATGCATCGCAACTGTCCATATGACGTCACACAATAAGAACTTATAACAATACCGAAACATTGTCTGCAAGCAGGAACAAAACATCTCAACTCGGCTAAAACCCTCCTCTTATAGTTTATGACGTCACACAAAAAGAACCTATAACAGGAACCATGCATTGCAACAGTCCATATGACGTCACACAATAAGAACCTATAACAATACCGAAACCTTGTCTGCAAGCAGGAACAAAACATCTCAACTCGGCTAAAACCCTCCTCTTATAGTCCAACTCTTAAGCCACACCCCTCGACCAATCAGGAGCCTCCATTTCATAAGCTCCTCCCCCTTGACCAATGAAAAGCCTCCATTTCCATAAGCTCCGCCCCTCGACAAATCAGAAGCCTCCATTCTCAAAGGGGGCGTGGTTTGAGTGACAGGTGGGCGTGGCCTCTTGACAGGTGGCCACGCCTTGATTGGCCACATTGTGGGGTTATTACTACTGTTGACGTTGAATTAACATTGAAATTCTATTTCGGTTATTGACAGTGACAGTTAATAACTTAAACCATGTTGCAGGTAGGTTGCTCTAAATTAAAATTTTACATAGCTTATATATCATATTTAAGATATGCTTTATTTTAAAAACTCGATGTATTGTTAATTCACAGAAATTTCCATTTTTAAGTAGCAGGATGCATTCGTGGTTGCAAAAATGTCATTCCGTCACATAAAAAGAAGTTAGTCAAAAGTAATAAAATACTTAAATTTTTTTTTTAAAATTTATATAATCTTTTAAAATATTAATATATAATAAAAAAAAACCTTTCCTTTGTAAATAGCTATGTGGTAATAGTTTTACTTCCTTTCTACAGTTCAAAATGTCATTCCGCCAAGCATCGAATTGCAGGCTTACAAGGATTACTTGGCGACTTTCTGACTGCTTCACGTGATTTCACGCCAAGCATCTCCATTTTCTTAGTAACTCCATGCAAGAAGGAGAGGATGTTTATAGTATCATAAAGGGAAATTCTGGTTTCTAATTGCCCAAAGGTCTATGAAATCGTGTGCCGTGGATTCGGCGGAATCGACATCGCACTAGACCAGTGAAGGTTTTTAGGTTTTAGTTTGAATCATCGTCGCACTAGAGCTACACTCTTAAAACAAAAGAGTGTGTCGAGTTGCACTAAAACTAAATCGTACTACCAGTACAGTCTGTCTAGTAAAACTTTATAGAAAAAACTTTGACGCAATTAAAAAATAAAGACATTTAATTTCGAAGACTTCTTTTTAAAACAAGTACAGCGTATTCCATTGCTACCATGGCAACTATTTTCACAACAAAACTTATCTAGCCGTTGCCATTAAGCGAACAAGAAAAGAAAAAATATTAATTTAACAATTTACAGACGATAAAATAAATAGTTTTTGGTAGGCAAAAGTCCAAAGTTCCAACATCCTCCCACCTTAAGTTGTCGGTTGACAACTTAAACATTCATCTATTGTTCAGGTTCCTGCGTCTCCGGACGGTGAGTTGACAGTACTGACGAAGTTGTGAGCAGAAACCTCCAGTGGATACAGGCGCTGAATTGGTCGAATAACTTGTCCATTGGTCGTTTTAAGACGTACTACTCTCACGACATCATCCTTCCCAGGTAGCATTTCGATGACAAGTCCTAAAGGCCATTCATTACACTTTGCGTTGTCGCTTCCAATCAGCACTATATCCCCAAGTTGTATCTTCCTATCATGTTTTCTATTGTCATTTTTTTGAATTAAAAGTCCCAAATATTCTGACCTAAACCTTTTTTTGATGTCTGTTATTAACTTGTGTCGATATTTTAATCTGTTGTTTAAACACTTTCCATCTACTTGGTCGAGGTCTGGCACTCCGGGTTGTCGCAACTCTTGTAAAAATGAATTTGGAGATAGTGCCATCAGCTCGTTATCACTTTCTGCTATGTGAGTGAGGGGTCTTGAATTTATTACGAATTCTGTCTCGCACAAGATGGTGGTCATTTCTTCATAAGACAGGAAGGCATTGCCTAAAACTCTTCTTAAAATCTGTTTCATCACGCCAACTAGTCTTTCCCAAAATCCCCCATACCATGATGCGGTTGGCGGGTTAAAAAACCATTGGATTTTCTTAGTTGTGCTGTACCGAGCAATCTCATCCCAGTCTACAAGCTTCAATTGGTTCGACGCTCCTACGAAGTTAGTCCCGTTGTCACAGTACACTACAGAAGGTCGTCCTCGTCTTGATATGAAACGGCGAAAACTTTGCAGAAAAGCCTCGGTGCTTAAAGATGAAACAAGTTCCAGGTGAACTGCCCTGTAGACTGCACAAGTGTAAATACAAATCCAAGATTTGGTTCCGCCTTTCAAAAGGAGTGGTCCAGCCATGTCAAATCCAACTATTTGAAAGATGGCAGTGTCCTTTATTCGGTTTTCTGGGAGAGGTGGTATTGGCGCTGTCAAGTTCTGTTTGGCATGTCTCAAACAAATGACACATTTTGACACAACCGATCTCACAGTTTTCCTCGCGTTTAAAATCCAATAGTGCTCTCTTAATATATTTGTCAACATCTGTGATTTTGCATGAGAATTTTTCAGGTGTTCAGTCATTATTAATCTTTTAACCACTTGGTGATCAGAAGGCAGAATCATGGGGCTTTTAAAATCCACCGAATCCTTCTTATACGTGAGTTTGGTTCGCAATCTGAGTATTCCTTCTTCATCAGTGTATGTAGACAAATTCTTTAATCTTTTCATGTTGTCTTCGTCAAAATACTCGTTTTGAATTAGCTTCACAATCTTCTTTTCTGCAACTTCTACTTCTGAATATGACAATTCTCCAGTTATTCGTGAAAATGCTTTTTGCCTACAATTGCAAATGAACCTTTGTATCCAAGCGACCATGCGAACAATTTTATCATAGTTCGAAAAATAATGGTAAAACCATCTGGAATCTAGGTATTGGCATTCAGTGGTCTTGTTTCTGCTGGATGTAGGATCACCAACTCCGCACTCAGTTGATGGGTTTAAGGCACAGATAGTCGATACTGCTTCAACTTCCTTTCTCATTTTCTTTCTCTCTTGTGAGATAGCAGCTTCATCAATGACTTTATCTGTAGATGGCCAGTTTTCTTCTGTTTCCGTGAGCCATTTAGGGCCCTCCCACCATTTAAGCGTTAATAACTGCCGAGCCGAACACCCTCTCGAAGGTAAATCTGCGATATTATGAGTCCTAGGAACATGCTTCCAAGAAGCTGGATCGGTTAGCTTTCTGATCTCCTGAACACGATTGCTTACAAATACTTTCCAGGAGTCGTTTTGTTGTATCCAAGTCAAAACAGTTGTTGAGTCAGTCCAAAAATATTTCTCCACAGTTTTCCATTGTAGACCTTCCAGTACAGATGTGCATAATCTAGCTCCCACCGTTGCCGCAAGTAACTCCAGTCGTGGAATGGAAATTGGTTTGGTCGGAGCGATACGAGACTTTGCCGCCAACAAATTAACTGTCACTCCTTCAGAATGTTCCACTCTTACAAATACCGCTGCTGCATACGCATGGGCGCTGGCATCACAAAATGTGTGTAGACTAATGCCATCAACACAATCAGAATCTTCGGAAAACCACCTGTTTATAGTGACTTCTTTTAGAAGGTGAAGTTCGCCAAACCAATCCAGAAACTCCTTTTTTATATCTTCTTTCAGTTCGCTATCCCATGAAGTGTTATCTTTCCACGTTCTCTGTAGCAGCATCTTTGGTAACATTAGAACCGGGCATAAGAATCCAACGGGATCGAAGACTTTATGTGCTACAGAAAGGATGACTCTTTTGGAAATGATCGCCAAGTTATAATTTTCCAGCCAATCAAGATTTATGCTGAGCGTATCTTCGGCACGATCCCACTTTAATCCCAAGACAGAAGATACATTCTCTGGATCATCATCTCCGGTGTATTGCCACCCTCGCAAGTTGAACTTTCCTTCCGACATAATATGACGAGACTCTTCGATAAATGGGGAGATTTCACATTCATCATCCAAGCTTGTCACGACGTTATCCACGTAAAAGCTGTGAAAAAGTCTGGTTACAATTTTTTCATCAAATTTGGCGACTTCTAAGTACTTCGTCAAATGATATTCTAACACAGCTGCTAACAGAAATGGACTACTTTTCACGCCAAATACAACTCTAGTATGACGCATAATTTTCAATTTTTCATTTTTATCCCCTTTCCACCAAAAGAATAGAAGGAAGTTTCTCTCTTCAGGTCTAACACTAATTTGAAGAAAGGCTTTCTCTATATCAGCGATAATTCCATATTTACGCTCCCGAAATTTCAGCAGAAGACTAGGTATTAATTCTAGTAAATTCGGGCCGCTCTCCAAACACTGATTCAATGACGGCGAACCTACAGGTTTCGCTGAAGCGTCAAACACTGGTCGTACTTTCGTGGTACTTTGCTCTTTAACAACAGGCCTATGTGGTAAATAATGCTCATGATGAAGAGCTTCTTGATTAACTTCCTCTATAATGCCTAATGTTTCCCATTCCTTGAAAACCTTATCATAATCCTCAAACAAGGTATCTGACTGTAGTAACTTATTAGTTGAAATTTCCAATCTCTTCAAAGCAAGATCCTTATTACTTGGTAAGGGTAAATGGTCTTCTTTCCAGGGCAAAGCAATTTCGTAACGACCGTCTTCGTTAATTCTAACCGTATCTTCAAAGTATTGTTTCGTACGGATGTCTCTCTCCTTTCGCGATTCAGTCTCAGTCGGATCAGTAATACCAAGGACATCCAAGCTAAATAAATCCGAAATACTCGCAGTACGTACAAACATCGATATAACTGCCATTGCAGTATCTTCTTTTTCAGCGGGCAATGTGGTTTTCCCCATTAGAGTCCAACCTAAATAGGTCTCAGTAGCAACCAAACCTCCACTTAAAATCTTCCTTTTTCCTGTAAAAAGTCTGCCTGCCACATCAGCACCAATCAATACATCGATTTCGCTACTCTTTTCTTCACAATCATTGAGGAAAATATTCATAGATTTCAATTCTCTCGTCCAAGGACCCTTTGATACTGACGGCACGTTATCACATATCTTTTCTTGACCCAAAACATCAAAATCGCACAGAAAATTACTTTCTAACGATCCCAGTTTAATTTTATAAACATTGTGATTTTTGGCGCCAAGCTTGGTTCCTCCAAAAACTGAATGTGACACAGTTTGTTGCCTTGAAGGTAATATTTCTAAAGTCTCAGCAATTTCCTTCCTTACGTAAGATTTTTGTGATCCCGTGTCAAACAGTGCTCTAACACTCATAGTAGAGGTTGTTCCAATTATTTTAACTCTCAACGTTTGCAATAAAACTTGAGGATTCTCACAGAAACTCGCCAAATTAATCGCCTTCTGATCTTGGCTATCATTATTTTCAACGGTACTAGAATTAGTTTTTTCTTCCTTTGCTTTGTTCTGAGTAGTTTCTGGACACATTATTACGTGGTGAGCTTTGGCACAAACGGGACATCTTATGAAACAGCGGCATTTATCAGCCCGGTGATTTGCTTTAAAGCATTTGAAACAACGCCCCTTATCTTTTAATATGTTTCTCTTATCCGAAATTGACATCTTTTGGGCCTTGAAACAATTTACACTTTCATGTTTTTTGTGATTGCAAAATATACACGAATTTTCTACTGACCCATTTGTACTTAATAAACTTGCTGCCGAAGTTGTCTTATATTGGTAATTGTTTGGCGCTCTTTTCTTAACGAATGCATCATCTTTGAGGCCAAAACCTGTCATCGCCAAAACAATTCTTTCTTCCGACTCAACTTCAGACTTCAAAAACTTTAACAAACTGTCCAGTCTATCCTTTGGATCCCCACAATGGTCAACATTAGGACTTCTCTGCCAGGCTCTTAAAAAATCTTCTGGCATACAGGATTCAACCAAAGGATGAAGTAAAGCGGCGCTCTTATCTTTCGTAACACCAAGCGTCTCAAGAGCTCGAATTTGCGTTTCTAAACTATCATAAAGCACACTCAGATTAGTTGGCGCAGTTTGAGTGGCATTCTTTAAAACCAATTTTAATAGCTCTCTCACGTAGACTTCAATGAGCAAATCCTTTCTTCCAAAACGAGCTTTTAAGCAGTCAATTGCCTTCGGATAATTTTCAGCCGTTGGAGGAAAGCTTTCTATTGCTTCTCTAGCTCTCGAAAATTCTACAGTGGCTTGTAATAAATATTGAAATTTATCTGAATCTTCAATAGTACTATCTTTATCAATTTTCTCAAATTGGCTCCAAAATGGAAGCCATTCTTTTATATCGCCATTAAACTTTCTTAATTCTAATTTAGGTAACGTAAATTTTCTTCTTACCTCTACATTATCAGAAGCGAGATGCTGAGGATCAAATGAGCTCTGTTCTTGTGCACGAATCTTCGCCAAAGTAACTTCATGCTCTAACTTGGCTTTTTCTAATTCAAATTGATATTTTCTTTCCTGTTCTTTATCTTCTCGAATAATTTTTTCTTCTTGTTCCTTTTGTAATCTTTTTTCCTCTTGTTCTTGTTGAAATATTTTTTCTTGTTGTTCTTTTTCTTCGCGCGTTTTTCGGTCCGACACGGTATTTTGAAGCAACACTTGAACGAATTCGGGATCCTTTTTATATTCCTCACTATTTAAAATAATATTCTTCAAATCCGTTACCTTGGCATCAGCGGTCACAACTTCACCAATTTCTTCCGCAACGCTTCTCAAGTCTTCCTTCTTAAAACCTTTTACGTCTTTAAACATCTTGGAATAGTTCTATTCTTATTTGTTTACTGACAGTCCCGCCGAGGGTACCATAAATGTCGAGTTGCACTAAAACTAAATCGTACTACCAGTACAGTCTGTCTAGTAAAACTTTATAGAAAAAACTTTGACGCAATTAAAAAATAAAGACATTTAATTTCGAAGACTTCTTTTTAAAACAAGTACAGCGTATTCCATTGCTACCATGGCAACTATTTTCACAACAAAACTTATCTAGCCGTTGCCATTAAGCGAACAAGAAAAGAAAAAATATTAATTTAACAATTTACAGACGATAAAATAAATAGTTTTTGGTAGGCAAAAGTCCAAAGTTCCAACAGAGTGAAATCCACTCCAGTTGGAGAAGTGCATTTTCGACACCGCAAAGGCATGCATATTTACTCAGACTGAGTTAAAATCACTCGTTTGGAGTGATCCTGTCGGAGGTGTAACACATAAAGGATCCACTCCAAAAGGAGAAGTGCATTTTCCAGACTGGAGGAGTGAAATCCACTCAGACTGAGTTAAATTAGGAGTGTTTGTTTCAGGAGTGTACACGAGGGCTATTGGAATCGGGCGTCGCATTTTAGAAACACAGTAGTCAAGTGACGAGCCGCGACACCAGAGTAGGCATATAACTCAACCGTTATGGGCGACATCGTATGCAAAGTTTTGACTTTGGAGAATATTTAACTTGCTCTCCCTCCACACGAGTTCGGACATTATCCATCGGACATTTTTTGGCTGCACGGGTTGTTTATAGGTCGGCAATTATTTCGGCGATGCCCGGACCCGAACCTGGGACCTTTCGCATGGAAGGCGCACGCCTAACCGACTGGGCACCTCAGCCCACTAGACCAGTGAAGGAGATGTAAGCTGGCCAACTCGTTTTTACTGCAAAAGGTATTAATTTGAAACTCATTCATTAAAATTGTTTGCAAATGAGTCATGAAATATTTTCTATAATGTTACAAGCTATTATTATAAATTAATAATCATTAGGGAAATCGATTATGTACCTTTGGAGCAGAAACAACATTTCCATGGAGAAAAGCAAGGTTTTTATATTTTTGTGAAATTGCTTATTACCTAACTGCAAATCATTTTTGTACATTGCACTTTTGGGAATGTATTATTTGATGATATTTAAACCAAAAAAATTATTTGTCGCCAGAATATGTATATAATTTTAAAATGATCTTTTTCTTGAATTTCCTGAGGATAAAGGTTGAATTACCTACAGAAGTGTTCCATTCTGTTACTTAAAATTTTTTATTATCTTTTAAGTATGTGTTACCTCCTAGTCAATGTGGGAGGGTATGGGGGGGGGGGGGCAAAAATGAGCATAATTTAAATATATATATATATATAATATATATATAATATATATATATATATATATATATATATATATATATATATATATATATATATTTGTTAGCTTTGCTCTTCAACAATTCACATCTCTAATTCCCTTTCTTGTGCTAGGTGTCCTCTGATTTTGCAAATTAAATTAACAACCGTTTACTACAAAACTTTTTCCAAGGGTCTGCTCCTCTAGAGGTTCAAAATCCCAGCTTTACGAAAAAAAAGCATTGCTAATAGCTATTTGTCTTTACATAGTGTGCTGTTATTTCAACTAACAAATATTTTGAGGTGTCAAAAATTCAACTTAAACAATGAAAAAATGTATCGACTAAACTAAATTTATAAGTGTTAAATAATTTCGAGCATTAGTGAGTGGTCTCTTCATAGATATAGAAAGTAGCAGATCTGCCCCTAGGAGATAGGTGAAGCCACTAGTGAACCAGTATCAGTATCCCATAAGGCAGTTCGCAAGCCCTAGCACATGACATGCAATAAGCCACCAGATGGCATCAGGAGATAATTCGACTAATAAAAAATATATATTTAATATCAACCAATAAAAATTTTTACCAGTTTTGCTAGCATAAGTTTATAGCTGGATACGTATTGATAATTTCTGGCAGACATGAGGAATATATTCATAAAAGAAGCATATTAAAAATGCAGTTTTTATTGCATGTAACTCTTCAGCAAAAGCATTTTTTGTGAACCAGTATCCCGTGATGCATTGCGGAAACGGTGAAATGTGGATTTATCACGCAATCATGATAAATGTAGCTCACTTACATGGTCATTATAGTCCCACTTTTTTTATTAGGTTCGATAATTTTGTTGTAAAATTGTTTATTGAAAAATTAAAAATATATTTTAATCCTTTTCAGAAAAATGGATTATGGAACCCTGTAATTCAGCTACATGCATCATACAAAAAAAGTTTGTAAGAATACCAAATACACCTAGATAAATAAGGTTTAAAAAATTATATATTTTAATTGGGATTGGCACAGAAGCCCTTTGGTTTGGAGACCCACAGCCATTCGGTCTCATTCGGAGTTAAAACCTGAGCACAGAAGACAACCCCATCCCTCTAGTTCCTGAGGTATTTTTTCTTTTGAGTCGTTGTTATTCTAACCATCCTTAGATTTTGATTATTTTTTCAAACTTGCATTGTTTGATTTATTTTTTTCTGGACGGTGGCAATGCTTCCAGCATGACACGTTATCAAATATTTTTGATACAAGCAATGAACTGTTGTTTGAAAGACAATAAAAAGGTTTTTTAATGATGATAATTATAATTTTAAAAAATTAGTTCGTTTTTATTCTGTAAATAAACCACTTCAGTTAAGCTACTCCTCATGAATAAGCTTCTCCTCATACTAAAAATTAACTGCACGTGAAAGTGTGTTGGTGTCGCCATCTCTTGTCATGTTTATAAAATAGAAACGTACCCATCAAATGGGGCTACGGTGGGTTTATACGTCCGAATCCATCAGAGGATTAAGTAAACGTCTTTTGTTGTCAAGCATTATCTTTCCTTCTAAAATTATAAAACTTATTTTTTAAAGAGCTTTGAACAGTTTTTCACATCACCCCAAGGGGTACTGTTCATGGATGCGTTACCCTCTTTTAGGCCCCGGTTTAAATCCCGGTTTCGAGTACTTGAAATCTGTCTTTAGGCTGAATATTCGGAAATAGTACTATTCCTAGATAGCAAATCGATAGTAGATAGCAAGAGATCGCATAGAGCTTCGCGTTAAAACAACATAGCACCGAACATACATCCAAATGGTATGTTAAAAAAAATTAATTAGGGATAAAACGATCGTTTTAAAGCTATTTTGATTGCAAGGCCATTGGACGCATTTCGTGCAATGTTCTTTCCTAATATTATTAAAATGTAATCGTGAAAAGAACTTTTCTTTGTATGCAAGCTGTATCGCCGATAGCCATCTACCTCTGTCTTGTATGCCGTTGTTCATACTTCAGATAAAATATTTTGAGGTTAATTCAACTTTATCAATAAACACATTTTGTAAAGTATTAAACGCATTCAAGTTTTTGTGAGTGGTCTCTTAGCCGTTGTGTTTTCCCACTTGGGGGCAGCACATGCGTTTCCGAGGAACGCCAACGGGGAGGCGGACCACTCGTCGTTCCTCATGGGGTTGTCTTCTCCTTCCCCCCTCTCTATTCCCCCTCCACTTTATAGGCCCAACCCTTAACGAAATCGAATAACCGTAGGTCTTCAAGCAGCCTCTGTGTTAATCCAAAGAATAAAAAGGAAATTCTAAGCCACATTTCTCCAACTGTATTGAATATTCCTACAAAAGGTATTTTTTAATCTGATAAATGTATCTGACTTGCATTGTTCTATAATCCCACTTTTTAAAATAGGCTCGAATATTAGTGGAAATTACAGAAAAATTCGAAACCATTGCAAAAAGCATGATTATAGAGCCCTGTAAGTCAGCTACATTTATCACGCAAAAAAAAAAACCCGGTCAAATAAGAATATTCAATACAACTGGAGGAAAGAGGCTTGGAAAATCACTTTTTTCTCATTGGATTAACACAGAGGCACATTGATTTGGAAACCCGCAGTCATTCGATCTCATTCGACTTTAAAAACCTGAGCGCAGAAGACAACCCTTGGAGAAGGAAAAGTGCGAATTTTAAAGATTGCATAAATGACTATGAAAACAAAGCGCAAATAAAATTGTACTTATAAACTGTACCAAGATGAAATTTGAACTCTCTGAGGGATACAAACTTATAAACGGTTCAGGTGGCAGTCAGGTTTTACAGCAGCACGCATAAATGTTTTGAAAATTTATTAAATTCCATGATATCAATTAATTTTGAAATTTTAGGTCTGGAGGAAGTTTTTAGAATCATCTATATAGAAATATAATTAAAAAAAATGAAAGAAATTAACATTTCAATTAAAAATTTTAATTTATTTTCATCTTGCTAAGACAAATTTATGTTTCAGCCAATTTGCTCATCCCTCAGAGATAGAATTTCCCTTTTTTATATCTCGCACTGTTCCTCCTTGTACCTAAAGCCCTAACCAATAACTATCTGATTAACATCCAAGCTTTTTTTTAAAATTTTAATTGAAAATAAAAATATTAGAGATTGATTAATTTAGATTATTATCGGGTTTTGTGTAATTTTTACTTCAAATTAAAGATCTTTCTCTCATTCCTTATCTTTTGTTTATTTTCTGAGTTGGTGTAAAATTCAAAAAATTTCAAAAGTCAACAAAGTTTAAAAACTATCAACAGCATGAGTGTGCGTAATTTTTCTAAATTTACTATAAAAGCTGCTTTTATACTCTGCTTTTTTTATTAAATACTGGCGCAATTTTAAGACACTTTTAACTCAATATTATTTTGCCCTTTGCTAACTTTTTAATTATAAATTAATTTGTGTTACCAAACTTCATCGATATTATTATTTATTAATTATGAATGGGATGAAACCTAAATACTTCCCTAATATATATTTATTGTTTTTACTATTAAGTTGCACATAATATTACATAAATAAAAGCTGTTTAAAGTATCACCCAATACCTGAACACTAAGCACTTTTAAATTTAACTCATATCATTAAAACCACAACTTAAATCTCCCAAAAACACTATTTTACCCCTTGCCTAAAAAAATCTAAACTGCTTTGTTGATTTCTTTTTCTTAAAATACTACATATCTAAAAGAAGAAAAAATTCACGCACAACAAGGTGTTTAATAAACCATTTATTGAGATGGAACACATCCATATTCAACTCGGCATTATGCTAAATTTTTTTATGAGAAAAAATAATTACCTAAAAATTGATAGTGTAGTTCGACCTTATAATATATTTTCTTTAAAAACTCATTAATATTATTTTTGAATAATTTTTGAACAAAATTATACTTATCATTAAAAAAAAATTATAAATGAGCAGCAAAAAAAAGTTATATATTTCAAATTTAATATTTTAATGTAGCTTTTTCATTTAATTGTGAAATACTATTGAAAAGAAGCAGAAATTATTATAAGAAAAAAAATCAGAAAACGTTGTATTCACACACCTGAATAGATATATTAAATCTTATTACCAGAAATATAGTTTGAAAATAGGCATTGATACTCTTACAATGAATTTTTTGGGGGGTTTATTTTAAAGACATTTTTAAAAAAAATGAATATTAAGTAAAGTATTAAAATAAATAACCTGAAAAAAAGTAGATAATAATGATGCAAGTAATAACAATAAAACTGTGGTAAAAATATTATACAGTAAATATGACAATGAATCAAGAATAATAAAATATATAATAATAAACACACATATGCACTTTGATATTAAATATATATATTCTCAAAGTAACAACACTTAACTAATTTTTTTGGTATTTTTTCTTTTATATATTTTTTTGGTATTTTTTCTTTTATATATTTTTTTGGTATTTTTTCTTTTATATATTTTTTTGGTATTTTTCTTTTTATAACTTTTTATGCTATATTTTAAAAAAAATAAATATTAATGTCACATAGATACATAAATTTTCTGTAATAAGATTATTTACTTCAAAGATAAATTCATTAAGAATTTGAAAACCTGAAAAAGAAGTTAGTAAATCTGCACGCAACACTATATATTCTAACATTAATTTAGATTTTTCTATATAATATGAAAGTGGAAACGCATCTGAAAAAAAGATGAATTAGTATATATATATTTTTTGTATTTCAATTTTGAACACAATAGTAATTATAGTTATTACACACACAAGGGTAGTTATTAAACAATAGTAATGATTATAAAAATATAATAAATTTTAAACACACTTTCCCATTCTAAAATCAATAATATTTCTATATTCTCAAAGTAAAAACATTTTTTTTTAATAAAATACTTTATCTAATTTTTTGGTTTTTTTAAATATATTTTTACTCTTAAACTATCTACTGTCATTACCCTTACTTGGAAACCTGATGTAAAAAGGAAAAAACTTAGACTTTATTTAAATCAGAACTTATCAGGTGTAATATGGCAAACTGATTATTTATCAGGCAAACTGACTATCTGACATAAAAACTGTATATCTGGCCCCAAATCTGAATATCTGACTCCAAAACAGTATCTGACTCTAAAACTGTATATCACATTTCAAAAACTGTATATCTGACTAAAACAAGATACTTTCTCGATTGAAATTAATTATGAATTGCAAATTTTCAAAATTATTTCACGATGACATCATCGAATTCCATTTTTTGTCAGTGCAGCTTCCTGTTTACATTTAAATAAATTTTACTATTGCGAAACTGTTTTGAGGTTGCATGCATATGCATACTTAATTATTCCCTACATTTGCCTATTGAAAAAAAAAAATAAACATTTTGGAAAGGGCTGACATCCAAGATAGCTACTCTTTGAGCTTAAACATTATTTACAACTGATTGAAAAAAATGTAGCACTTTTTTTAAACCCAATTAAGACCCATTTGAGAGTTTCATTGCATTTAAATTTCGAAAATTCGTTTTTATTATTATTTAAGGTAATACTACTTAAGGTACTACATAAAATGTTTATTATTCTTCTAAATTTGTTTATTTCGCTAAAATGAAAATCGAACAAAACCACAAGTATAATGATGAAATGTTTTGTAACTGAATAAAATAACATGACTAACTTATCTAACTTAATTTTTAGGAAATAACAATTAATCGCCGAAATTACTTACATACTTTTTTTCACTTACCTCCTTAGAGGACCGACACATCTTCACAACATTACGCCTTAAAATGTGGATTGTAGATGATGTTATCTTCATTTGTTTCGTTGTCCATTTGGTCTTGAGTGGGAAACATTTTAAGAGTTTTGAGAGAAATGATAATTGGCGTTTTATTCATGACATTGAAGTACGTCGAGGCCTGTTCTTTCAATAGACTAACTTCGCCTTCTAATTTTTCAGCATCCTCGTGTTCTTTGGGTGTGCTTATTTTTAGAGGTGCCCTGAAATGGTCCAGTTCTTTCTCAGTAAGTATGTCTTTCTCATTGTTAATCGTCTTTGGCAATTCCTCCTTGAGGACCGGTTCATCCTCACAAAAATTTCCCTTAAAACTTGTGTTGTACACAATGTTCTCTTCATTTGTTTCGTTGTCTATTTGTTCTTGAATGGGGAACATTTTTAGAGTCTTGATGGGGATGAGGATTTGCGTCTTATTTATAAAATTGAAGTAAGTTGATGCCATTTCTTTATACTGGCTTACTGTGAGGACTTCGTCCTTCTCACTTACTCTTGGGGGTTCCGGGAATTGTTTGAGTTCTTCCTCAGTAAGAAATTCTCTTTCGTTGCAGAGGTATTTAAGTTCATATGGCTTTTTGTAGGGTGTCCCATACAACTGTTCGTACAACATCTGATAGGGTCCCTTTTTTACTTCCATTTTAGTATTTTTAGCCGATTCTCCATCAATGCAACTTTCCACTTCTTGTTCTTTAAGAGCGTCTTTGACTTTCTCACCATCATCATGTTCCTTGTGTGTGCTTACTTTCGGAGGTTCCGGGAACTGTTTCAGTTCTTCCTCAGTCAGGAATTCCCTCTCATTACAAAGATATTTCAGATCAGAGTGGGGCTTGTAGTAGGGTGTTCCACACCACTGTTCGTACAACGGGTGGGGTCCTTTGAAGGCCACTTTAGCCGATTCACTGCAATTATTTTGTACTTGTTCAAAAGGAGCACCCTCGACACCGGATCCTGATTGACTTTCAGTTTCATCCATACTCTTGTCGTCGGCACTGAAGATGTCACAGAAACTTTCTGAGGATAAATCATAGAAAGGAAATTCAGACAGTAACACTTCCGATGAGATTTCTTCATCGTATTTCTCCACAATTTCATCATCCGGGACAGTGCTAGGGTCCTTCACTTCATTGACAACTAAACTTTCCTCTTCATCAATTCTTTCTACTTGACTTACACCATCAGCAAAAGAGCCAGTTTCCGATGGGAGAGCAGATTCAGACCTTTTATTCTAAAAGTAAAACAAAAGTTTATGCAATCGTCGTTTTAAAGGGGGGGTATTAAAGTGTCTTCTCATCACTTGACTGTAGTTTTAAATTACGAGGCTCATCGCCAATTGCCATAGTGTAGCTCTATATTGTAACAAAACTTTACACTATAGAATGTACCGTCGTTTTTTAAAAATATTTTTTTTTGTTTGAAATAACTTCGCACCAGAGATATGAGTATAGCCCTCGTTAATCATTGCTTAGACTATTTCGGTAACAGACTGGTCCTTTTTCCAACGTGGCCTAGTTACAACTTATACGCGGCGAGACTTTACACCCGACATATTATACAGGCATCAGCTAACTATACCAAAGAGTTCTATAGTAGGGTAGAGGAACGACTCGTACTGAGCTGCCATCGGCAGCCATGGATCACTACGGAGCCCGAATAGAGTGGTAAAAGTGCTAGTTAATTTATAGTTTTGATACTGAGAAAGGAAGCACACCCAGGGCAAAAGCGGGAATCGAACCCGTACCCGTTACAGCACACGGACTGCTAGCGTTATGGCCTGCGATCCAAATCACATGCCACCTTACATTGTCTCCGTGTTGGTCCATGGTGCTGTTGGTAGGCTCATTCTATACCCTACTATAGAACTCTTCGAAATATACGTGATGCACAACATTTTTAACTACTATTTGAAACTAAAAATGACGATTCATTATAATACTGGTGTATGAAATTATTCTTCATTCATGTTATGACAGAAAATAACATGGACATTATATGGACTTTATTCTATTTTTTATATTAATAAAAGCTGACTTACCACAGGTTTCAAATTCTTCTTCTTTCGCAAGCATATGCAGCAAAAAACATATTGCAAAGCATAACTATGGGAGAAAACACGTTAAATTACAGATTCACTTTGGATTACATGATTAATTTTTTCCTCATTTTCAATAGATGCACTAAGTATTGCCTATTGTAAATCCAACGTTTTTAAATTTTTTAAATGTATGATCATAGAAATAGAAAATAACGTAAATTAAAGTTGAATTGTACCCATATGTGTAGACATAAAATGACACTGCCACATTAACGACACTGCCACATTAACATCTTATGATTTACGGGCGTACGGTGGAGCGTATGATTGCGTACGATTAAAGAAAGTTTAAAGAAAGTTTAAAGAAGGATAAGAAATGAGTTATTACTTTATTTAAGGAGTTTTTACTTACAAATTTGCTTCCAACACTTTGCCACAAAAAACAAAGCAACCAATAAAATCGCGGTTCGGAGGGAGTGACGTTATTAAAAAAAAACAATAAGCTTGTTTCAACACTTGTCAAAGAAAACAAAACAAGCAATGGAGAAGAGCGTGACATCGCAAAAAAATATTTTCTTACAACATTTTAGGATCATTTGGATGTCAAATGCTAGACTTAATTAATTTTACTAAATCTTTTTTGAATTGTAATTTTACCCAACTTGGAATTCAGACGTATAAACCCATCCGATTTTATAAGAGTTTTCTCAGAAGTATGCAGATTTTTTCAATTGTAAATTTTTATTATTTTTAAATTTTTTATCATAATAAAAACTTTGAAACATTGATAAAACAACTACTGAATTTTTTTTATTAAAAAAAGTTAATGAGTTGAATATTTAAATTTGTAATCTTATGTTGAATGCATATTTATGTTTTGTGCAAATTGAGTATTTCTTAAATGATAAAAAAAACTGTTATTATGAATAATTAATTAATATGAGAGACATTTTAAAGTGTTAGAACAGAACTTTATTATTGCATTCCAAAAAAAAAAGACAAAACCTTAAAAAAATTCATGCACAAAATGAAAATAACATTTCTCTGAAAATAACCTTTAAAAACATTTATTGAGCATTAAATTTTCTAAAACTCATTTTTTAGAAGCAATATTTTACATTAAATTGCAAAGAAATATTTCAACAAGAAAAATCTTTTGTAGTGTGAAGGTGTACATACACACAAGTCAAATATTTTCTTTAAATAATTGAACTTTGACTCTAGTTGATAAAAAAGATTACAAACCAAATTTTTTTAGATTCCTAACGTATCACAACTAGTTATATATATTTAAAAAAATCCTTAAACAAAGTTTCCCTCTCAAATTCAAAAAAAAAAAATATTAAAAGAAAAATATTTGGTAGTTGAATTAGATATAAAATTTAAAAAAGAAATGCAAATTTTGGCGATATTTTGTTATTGCTCTGTATGTATGTACACCTTAATATTTTTTTTACAAATCAAATTTTTTCATATTTATATATTCCTTCCTTTTAGCAAATATAATGTGGAACAGCTATCATATAATGGCGGGTCTTGATTTGGCGATTTGCGTTACTTTGCCAAGGATAGAAAATACCTAAATGAGCAAAACTTCCACTTCATATCGCATACAACTCGATAGGTATAGCAACCCTTTATTGAACTTTCAAGCTCGCCAAAAGTTGCCCATAAACAAACCAGCCATTATATCCTAACTGTATCAACTATTTCATTGAATAAAAATATTGAATTAAAAATAAATTGTGACATGAGTGACTTATTAAAAGCCCCTTAAGTGATGGAAAATCCTTTTTCTATGTTCCGAAGGTACATATACGAACAAAACACTGCTTTGTTTTGCATGTTTCTTCTTTTTCCTATTTCTTCTTTTCTTCCCTTTTTCTAAATCCTAATCCCATGTTTGTTCCGGGAGTTTTTCTATTGTGTTTTTCCCACTATCCTCTCTTTTTAGATCTCATCTACAAAAGAAAGAACTTACGGAAGAAACAAGGCAAAGAGCAGTGTATATTTTTGAGAACCATGCAGTCATACACGCAGAATTTGAACCACACCTCAGAGTTTTGGCATATAAAGTCAGTTTATTGAGATTTATTAAACGCGGCTCAAGCTGACTGTCAAATCCTAGCAGTCTATTCGGCGAGATTGGCCACGGTAATAAGTATAAAATACGCACTCATTTTGTTTTTGTTATAACTATTTATTTACTATTATTTGACTAATATAATATTATTTTTATATAACTAATGTTTAAAATGTGTCATTTTGGTGTTTTCGGAATTTTTTAAAAAGCGCCTAAGTCGCCAGAACAGAGAGTAGGATTCGATCGAGCTATCACTTGATAACTTTATGCATTAAGTTTGTAGAAACATCCTTTAACTTTGCAAAAAAACAAAACATGCAGTCAATATCGAATATGTTTTAGAATATAGATTTAGTAAAATCCAACACCTGGCGACATTTTCAAAAGGCTTGTGTTTTCGTAGCCTAGCTTCTAGGTTTAAATCCCTATTAAACTTATTAAACTTTTGCCAAATATCACTTTAAAAACGAGAATTATTCTTTTAAAATATCGGACATAAACTACATTTATCAACACATGCTTTTTTGAACTTAAATTATGCTTTAGTAGAATCAAATGTTTTGCAGCATTATGGTTAGAATAAAAAATCTATCGATCTTCAAAACTTATTTAACGTCATCATAGCAATCCGATTAACCTTGTTTTTAATATTTAAAGAGTTAGCAAAGGCCTAAGGAATCCATAAATATTCCGTAATACAATTTCCAAAAGCTATTTAAAGACATTACATCAGAAAGTCACTTTCAAAAGTAAAATAACAGTCATTGGGTAGAAAGGAGCCAATTGTATTTGCACGTCACTCCAAATAAAAGTATTTATTTAATATATATCAGGAAGAAATGCGATCATAATTTACCAAATTTCTTTTATTTAGTTTTCATCTTATTTAAAGTACGATATTTAAAGTAAGAAGTTAGTTCCCAATGATATTCTATGGAACATGTCTTTCAACGTAAGACATTGTTGACAAGGATACATTGTTTAATGGAACAATATCTTTTGATGACACAGCATATCGCCAGTTAATATATAAATCGTTCAAATAATCAAAAATAATTTAATTTCAAAGTTTAAAATTACTTTATTTCATACCTTTATGCATCGAATATCATATCATAAGTAATTTAAGCCATTAAAAGCGCATTTTAACGAACTAAATCTGATTTACAAAAATCGAAATTGATTTGCTAAGATTAACGGATTTGAATCGAACTTAAATTAATGAAATAGGTAAAAATATTTCTAAAAACTTACATAAATCCACAGCAGACACCCATGGCGATGTTTTGAGAATACTTTTCGATGTTTATAATGATATATTTTGAAGTTTAAAAACAGATTCAGTTTTAGCTCAAATATTTCGCAGAGCAACAAAATTCAAAAGGGAAGAGGTCGTTGCCAATTTTCTGTACCTAATATTTTTTCGCAAATGAATTGGATTCAGTTCAAACAATTAAATCCTGATTTCTAAAACGTAAACAAAGGAAAACTAAAAAATTTTACTAACGAAATTTGCTTTTTATCACTTTCTAAATCAGTAAAAACAAGTAGATTTGTGACAGAAACTATTACTTAGAACCACACACAATTCAAGCGCCTAAAAATTAAACACCAAACACAGTATTAAGTTAAATATTAAACTTTGAATTTTCAAAACTAAATTATTTTTCCTAGAAATTTGAATATTCAGTCCTTATTTTTTTTTTTTATTTTTATGTGTATTTCGAGAAATAAAATAAAAATGACATTGCCCACACTTAAAAAGGAATAAACTATTTTATATCAACATGCATTAGTGCAACTAAAAAGCATATTTGTTTAAACGATTTAATTTTGTTATACCCTTCAAAACACAAAATATAATGAAATAACTTCGCCAAACGAAATAATTGGTGCTTTGACGTTAGTATTCATTAATAAAGGTTAAAAGTAAATGAAAATCTACAAAATAATCTTCTTTCGATATGTATTTTAACGTAATTTCAAAGTGATTCATACGGCAAACATTTTCTTAAACTTTTTATTCAACATAAGTTTATCTTGAAATCGTTAAGGGGATCGACACATTACCCAAAAATAGGTCAAAATGTCGATACTTCAGTTTTTACATTTTGTTATTTACAATATCTTTCTGAACATTTACCGAAAGTTTCATAATGATATCTTTTGTAGAAAAAAAGTTATTAAATATTTTCTGGAGTCATTCCTATAAGTTTGAATACTTATTTCGTCTGCTTTCAACCTTTTTTTTTCTCTGTTTCACGTTTTTCAATTTTTGTGTTTAATAAATCCCTAAGGCTTTTTTTGCTAATTAAGTTAGAATTTTGAAATTTTTTACCTGTGTTCTTACATATATTATGCATAAAATTGTGCATGGAATAAGATCTTCTATGTATAGTTTTTTTTTTAAATGTTGAATTCAATAATTTGTATTTTTTGTGTATTTTTTGTGATTTTCACTGTAAATGCATATTACTTTTTAACTCTCACTCACATTTTAAAATCCATGCATAGTTCTTGAACAAATAGTACTCAAAAGAAACCATAAAAGTTTGGTGAAGTTATTCTTAAAATTGAAGGAGGAGTAGGGTTCAAAAATAGTTCAAAATTTTGACTTTTTTTTGAATAAATGGAATACTACTTGTAAATATTCTTTTTTATTGCTAGAAATTTTTTATTTAGAGTGAACATTATACAAAACCAATATAATTTACAAGTTTATGTTATTATTTATAGAAATTATATTTTGGGTAATGCGTCCCCTTAAGTGGTAATGGTGATTTAATTCCATTAAAAATTATTTTCTTCTTTTGAAATGAATATTAAAATGTGCAGTCTTGTAACAATTGAAGTATTAC
Source organism: Hylyphantes graminicola (assembly GCA_023701765.1). Taxonomy (NCBI): domain Eukaryota; kingdom Metazoa; phylum Arthropoda; class Arachnida; order Araneae; family Linyphiidae; genus Hylyphantes; species Hylyphantes graminicola. The sequence continues at coordinate 76,636,990 of CM043115.1, read as the reverse complement.
GGTGTCGATTGTTTTCTAAGAATTTTCAATGATTTTTTGTTTCGATGAGCTGAATTTTACGAAGTTTAATACTTTTCTGTAGCTTTGTAAATACATTACATCTTATTCTTTGGCAGTGATTGACTTTTTAACTGTCAACAACCTTTTGGTGCTCGTCTGACTATTGCCAGACGAGCTGAGGATTAGCAACAATAACAACAACAGCATTTGTAGTAGAAGCTACGAAAGTAGGTGATGGACAGGCACTTAGACAAAGCCTTGAGTATTTTCGACAAAATTCTTAAAATGTGAAGTCAATAGAAATTTTTCATTAAAAAATATATTAAATCTATTTTAGATTTCATCCAAAACTTCTATTCTAATACTTCATGCAGGGCCGGATTTAAAGATTTGCCGCCTATAGGCTACTATCGATTTGCCGCCCCTGTCACAAAATTTTCTACCTTCGGTAATCTACCTTAGCTGGCTATCTGCAAAATACGGAGGTATAAGCTGTTTAAATTACCACAACGAATATAAAAGAGAGAAAATATGTTTATTTGAAATACGATAGAAATAATTAGAAAATAGAGTGATAGAAATCGGATATTTTCTTCCCCCCCCCCCTCCTGATAGCTGAACACTTATACTATCCTCACGAAATGGTTGTTAGGTTGGTAGACATATATTTTCAGGCTTGTGTGCTTGGTCAGAGACCCGCTTATAACCCTTCGTCAAGTAAGGCAGACACAATACACACGCATAGCGACAGATGCTGCCATCTATCGCGCAGGACCTGTACCCGTGGGAAAATGCGCAATGACCGCCCACAGGACTTTTGGACCCAACTGATTTAACGATCAAATTCTCCGCATATACTGGACAAACAGAAACATCCATGCCCGAGGCTCCAAAGGCTAGCTTCCTAACCGTTGCACTGCCGGGTCGGCTATCCTCACTTACCGTGGTCGCACAAGGTGTAACTGATGTGGTAGAACAACCAGCGACGACACTCATATTGCTTTCCAATGCGCACTGCGCTTTAAAACTATAATAGCTCTTATTCGACGATATGCACTTCTGTTCAACAAAATTACTAAACATTGAACAATGTGATACACATTCAAGGCTTATTAAATTAATACGAAAATAAAGTACAATCTAATTACAATGACGCCTACTTTTACTGATCTCTTCAGAATTATAGTGCAAAAACAAAAATAACGCTGAAATTCTTATGTAAACAAAAAAAAAAAAAAACAAAAAAAAAAAAACAGTATACTTCGAAGAAGATCTGGGTAAGAACTAAGTTGTTACATCATTGGACTAGATGGCTCCATATCGACCAGACCTAATATTCCTTTTTTTATATATATATTGATAGCAAAAGAAAACTGAATAAAAGAAACTGCTTTTTTTGTTTGGCGTCTGAATGGTGTTTTCCCCCCGTTTCCGTTGTATTAAGATATCTCAGATGTAGTTTTCTTGACTATTTTTTTTCTGTCTACATTTGTATTACAGTTATCTACGTACCTTTACATTCTTTTTTGAAAGCGAAATAACAGGAGAATTTCTTAAGCTGTTCTACAATTTTTCGTTCAACTTCCAAATGGGGGGAGGGTGCAATTACATTCCCAGAGGCCACATGTTTGCTACTAAATATTAAGTTTACGGTTTACGCATTAATTTTAATGTATATAATTTGTTTTCTTTCTTAAAAATATTGTTATATTCATTAAAAAAATTTATTGCCAAATACCACGTTAATTGGTGGCAAAATTTGCCGCCCCCAAAATTTTGCCGCTCTAGGCTACAGCCTACTCAGCCTATTTAGAAATCCGGCCCTGACTTCATGCTTAGGAAATTGAAAAAAGAAAACGAAACAACCAATGAAATCTCAGTATAAAGAGTGTGACATCATAACAAATATTCCTATTTTAAGAACAAAATTAGTCATTGAAAAGAAAATAATCTTATTTAAGAAAAGTGGATAATGGTATGTGCAAGGCTAAGGATTTTTCGTTAGCGATTCAGCTTTGAATTTTATTCTTTCGAGTCGCTCTAATTCTAACCATGCTTAGTTTCTGATTATTTTTAAAATTTTTTACCTGTATTGTTTGAAAAAAAATCTGGACGGTGACAGTGCTTCCAGCGGGACACGTTATCAAACCTTTTTGGTACAAGCGATGAAATGTTGTTTGAAAGGCAATAAAAGGTTTGTAATGATAATAATAATAATAATAACAAAAATGTTAGTTCGTTTTTATACTGTAAATAAACCATTTCAGTTAAGCTGCTCCTCATGCTAAAAATTAACTGTAAGCGAGAGTGTGCTGGTGTCGCCATCTATTGTCATATTTTAAAATAGAAACGTACCCATCAAATGGGGCTATAGTGGGTTTATACGTTTGTATCCATCAGATGATTAAGTAAACGTCTGTAGTTTTCACACATTATTTTTAGTTCTAAAATCAGAAAACTTATTTTTGAAAGAGCTTTGCACAGTTTTTCACATCACCCAAGGGGTACTGTCCATGGATGCGTTACCCTCTTTTCGGCAGAGTTCCCCAAGAGGCCTATTTCCTATACAATGCAAATAGAGGGCATATGTTTACAATTCCTTTGATTGGAACTTTTCAAGAATAAGCAGATCTCGCACGGTCTCGGTTTGAATCTAGGATTCGGAAACTTGAAATCAGTCTTTAGGCTGAAGGTTCGGAAATATTAGCTTCACATGTTACATTTCACTCTTTAACCCTTTCAGTCCCAGTGATGCCATTTGGAATCACCACTTTCAATATTTTTTTCCAAATGTTTATGTCCCGTTATGACATCCAAACACACATCATTCGATTCTTCACACTTTTTTCTATTAGACAATATTTTACATTAATCTCAATAGAAGTCAGAACTACTATTTTTTTTTTTATTTAGAAAATAGCTAACAAGCGTTTCAACTGATTTTTGAAAAGCTCACTTCAGTTCCACATATTTAAAACACAATTTAAACTATTTCGGTTAACATAATTACTAAAATTTTTGTTATTAATATGGTCGGATACCTTAAAACATATAACTCAAGTGTTTTTAGGTAATATATATATATTTTTTATTTTGTTGTTTTCCACAGTTAAAATTTTTTGACCTATTTAAAAAACCATATAAAGAATTTAAATGAATTTTTTTCTTATGGAACTCTTATTTTTGACGTAAAAAATAAGCTTATTTTGTGAATATCAGATGTTTCTGTAGTGTAGTAAATTTTTGGGACTGAAAGGGTTAAAAACGAGAGAGGCCAACTTTTCAGCATTGGCCCATTAGGCGATGGAGAGTTTCTTGTTCAATCCTGGCTCGGAGACTTGAAATTGGTTTTTAGGCTGATGAACACTCGGAAACATTAGTTTCACCCGTTTTATTACTGTTTTTAGAAGTGCAAGACACTCAGTATGTCACTCTTTGCCTCTGCACACGCCATGCTTCTGCTCTCACATCCAAACACATGGATTTTTAACGAAAGTCGCAATACTTTCATTTGTTTTTGTATCTCTCGCAAAACATAAAATTTTTCATGCTGGAGAGAGTTATTCATACTGACCCCTCATACGCTGCTGTAAAAACAAAATATATGGGGTTTCTCCTTTCGGCCACTTATTCTTGACAGACACACTTTTGCCGAATAAAATAAATAATAAATTATAAATAAAATTCGAATCCCACCTGCTGCCAGTCATTCTATAAATCGGATCTGTGCTGGAAGTTGCAGAAAAATCCTCAATCCCGGATGGGCCCGAGTACACTGGGACAGACGTACTCGTTATGTCTGTGGAGTCCAAAGCCCAGACGGCGTTAGCGTACGATGTCGCTCAAACTTCCGTTGGATGCACGCTCTTGTGTCGACCTTGTCACTTGACCAGGGTTCTAAATTACAAGGCGCTATTGGCTGTGTTAAAGCTCCGAAAGGAGGCTAGAGATAGGCAGCCGGAAACCATTACATTTCCTACCATGCGTCGCGTTTGTTTATGAAACGATGTTAGTGTGTTTAAGGGGGAATGGGCGCGCAGGACCGGGGGTCTCCAAACTCAAGTGCCTCAATGTTAATCCAATGGGAAAAAATAATTTTTGCTGCCACATTTCTCCGGCTGTATTGAATATTTTTACAAGCGGATTTTTTTATGTGATAAATGTAGCTGACTTATAGGTCTCTATAATCCCACTTTTTGAAATTGCTTCGAATATTTTGTGTAAAAGAATTTATTGAATATTAAAAAAAAAATTCGTACTAATTTCAAAAAGTGGGATTGTCGGGACCTGCAAGTCAGCTACATTTATCACATAAAAAAATCCGCTTGTAAAAATATTCAATACAGCCGGAGAAATGTGGCAGCGAAAATAATTTTTTCCCATTGGATTAACATTGAGGCACTTAAGTTTGGAGACCTCCGGTCCTTCTGTGACTTTTGGATGTTGTCTTGAAAATGCACACCTTGCGTGAAGCTACAATCCAGCTAGCAAAAACAACTAACCAACCAAGTCTGTGATTGTAAAAGTAATAGGGTAAGGTGGGGTAAGTGGGCCATTGGGGCAAGTGGGCCACCCCCCTGGCATTTCCCGAATTATGGACGAAAAAAAAATATGTTACAATATTTTTACGTATTTACCCCAATAGATGCAGGAAACATTATGGCATCATTTTCATTTAAGTATGTAACAAGGTACAAACCTTTTTGTGAAATTTTTTTTAATTGCATCTTTTCGTAATTCAAGCCGTCATACTATTTTTTTATTTATTTCCAAACGGTTCATGATACAAAACAAAATGTAATATATTTTGAAAGTGTATAAAACATAGTATCTTTTTGTAGTGTATGTACTTGTAATGTTGATAAGGTTAAAAGAAAATTGGGGTGGCCAGTTGCCCCGCGTTTGGGGTAAGTGGGCCACCACAATGGCGGGGTAAGTGGGCCAGGGGTGGCCCACTTGCCCCAACTCTTTTATATACTTAAAAAAAATTAAAAATTCACTGATTCATAGGGTTAGTCATATTCACTATTCATAGTCCTATTCATAAACATCTGCCAGTTTAAAATCCGTAGCCCAAACATTTTTTTAACACTGCATGCAAAAATGACAAGATGCGAATTAACGTATTTTTTCTTGTAGTAAGCTTGCATGCCAGAAAAAGTTGCTATGGGGGAACTATTAAAGATACATCATTACTTTTTTTTTTCAAACACTCAAAAAATCATGTAGATTATTCCACTTGCCCCACCATATCACTACCAGTTATGTGTAAAAATATATTAGGGGGGTGGCCCACTTACCCCACCTTGCGGGGCAAGTGGGCCACTCGGATGACCAAAAAGAAAAGCATATTTTTTAAATTTATTTTTTGCCAATTTGTGTTAAGGTTGACATGGGTATAGTAATAACATATGAGAGAATGGACCACAAAAAAAATAAGTTGTTAGGCCGATTACATCGAGTGGAATGAGGGTCTAAAGTCGAATTATGCCAAAAAGGTGGCCCACTTACCCCACCTTACCCTATTCGAAGAAGTAAATTCTTTGTTCTGGAGAACGTATGCGCTTATGAGTTTTATTGAACATTCTTATTAAAAGTTTCTGGATCGGGGATCATCTTAAGGTTGTATTATGTAAAGTACAGTGAGTACAACTTATTCTATTACAGAGTATTATGACATTAAATAAGTATACGTTTACCATCCTGTATCTCATAGAAAAGCTAGACTACCGGCTTTTTAGAGCTCTAGTACGAAGTATCCACCGAGCGATGGTGAAGGTTGAATTACCTGTAGAAGTAGGTACTACTGTGTTAAATAAAAAGTTATAGATTTAAAATATGTGTGACTCTTCACAGTCAATGTGAGGAAGGGAGGCAACGAGAAGAATTTTTTTACTTTTGTTCGTTTAGCATTCAAACAATTCATATCTCTGATTACTTTTCTTTTACAACATGCTTGCTCTATTTTTGTCCTACCTAAATTAACAAGCGTAAACGACAAACTTCTTCTAAGGATCGATTATTCTAATCCAAGATTTAAAGCAACGTCTCCAGTAGCCATCTCTATAGTGTGCCGTTTTTTTCAACTAAAAAAAATATTTTAAGGTGGTAAAAATTAAACTTAAACAATGAAAAAAGTGTATATAGATTAAACTAGACTTACAAGTGTTAAATAATTTCGAGTATTAGTGCAGTGGTCTCTTAGCCGCTGTGTTCTCCCTCTAGGGGCCAGCACATGCGTTTCCGAGGAACGCCAACGGGGAGGCGGACCACTCGTCGTTCCTCATGGGGTTGTCTTCTCCCCCCCCCCCCCTCCTCTTTATTCCCCCTTTATAGGCCCAACCCTTAACGAAATCGAATAACCGCGTATTAATCCAAAGCATAAAAGTAATTTTCTAAGCCACATTTCTCCGGCTATATCTATTCCTACAAATGGTATTTTTTTAATCTGATAAATGTATCTGACTTGCATTGTCCTATAATCCCATTTCTTTTTTTTAAATAGGCTCGAATATTGTCATTGGATTAACACAGAGGCACATTGATTTGGAAACCCGCAATCATTCGATCTCATTCGCCTTTATAAACCGGAGTGCAGAAGACAACCCTTGGAGAAGGAAAAGTGCGAATTTTAAAGATTGCCAATGGACTATGAAAACAAAACGTAAAAAAAATTTTACTTTTGCATTGTACCAAGATTAAATTGGACTCTCTGAGGGATACAAACTTATAAACCCTTCAGACGGCAATCAAGTTTTCCAGAAGAACACGCAAAATTTTTGAAAATTTATAAAAACCATAATTTTATTTAATTTTGAAATTTGAGGTCTGGAGAAAGTTTTTAGACTCATCTATATGGAAATATAATTTTAAAAGAATCAAAGAAAATAACATTTCAATTAAAAATTTTAATTTATTTTATCTTGCGAAGACAAATTTATGTTTCAGCCAATTTGCTCATCCCTCAGAGATAGAATTTCCCTTTTTATATATCTCGCACTGTTCCTCCTTGTCCCTAACCAATAACTATCTGATTAACATCCAAGCTTTTTTTAAAATTTTAATTGAAAATAAAAATATTAGAGATTGATTAATTTAGATTATTATCGGGTTTTGGGTAATTTTTACTTCAAATTAAAGATCTTTCTCTCATTCCTTATCTTTTGTTTATTTTCTGAGTTGGTGTAAAATTCAAAAAATTAATCTCAAAAGTCAACAAAAAGTTTAAAAACTATCAACAGCATGAGTGTGCGCAATTTTTCTAAATTTACTATATAAAAGCTGCTTTTATACTCTGCTTTTTTTATTAAATACTGGCGCAATTTTAAGAAACTTTTTACTCAATATTATTTTGCCATTTGCTAACTTTTTAATTATAAATTAATTTTTGTTACCAAACTTCATCGATATTATTATTTATTAATTATGAATGGGATGAAATCTAAATACTTCCCTAATATATATTTCTTGTTTTTACTATTAAGTTGCACATAATATTACATAAATAAAAGCTGTTTAAAGTATCACCCAATACCTGAACATGAACACTAAGCACTTTTGAATTTAACTCATATCATTAAAACCACAACTTAAATCTCCCAAAAACACTATTTTACCCCTTGCCTAAAAAAATCTAAACTGCTTTGTCGATTTCTTTTCTTAAAATACTACATATCTAAAAGAAGAAAAAATGCACGCACAACAAGGTATTTAATAAAACATTTATTGAGATGGAACACATCCATATTCAACTCGGCATTATGCTAAATTTTTTTAGGAGAAAAAACAATAACCTAAAAATTGATAGTGTAGTTCGACCTTATAACCTTATAATATATTTTCTTTAAGAACTCATTAATATTATTTTGAATAATTTTTGAACAAAATTATACTTATCATTAAAAAAAATTATAAATGAGCTGCAAAAAAAAGTTATATCTTTCAAATTTAATATTTTAATGTAGCTTTTTCATTTAATTGTGAAATACTATTGAAAAGAAGCAGAAATTATTATAAGAAAAAAATCAGAAAACGTTGTATTCACACACCTGAATAGATATATTAAATCTTATTACCAGAAATATAGTTTGAAAATAGGCATTGATACTCTTACAATGAATTTTTTGGGGGGTTTATTTTAAAGACATTTATAAAAAAATGAATATTAAGTAAAGTATTAAAATAAATAACCTGAAAAAAAAATTAGATAATAATGATGCAAGTAATAACAATAAAACTGTGGTAAAAATATTATACAGTAAATATGACAATGAATCAAGAATAATAAAATATATAATAATAAACACACATATGCACTTTGATATTAAAAATATATATTCTCAAAGTAACAACACTTAACTAATTTTTTTGGTATTTTTTCTTTTATATATTTTTTTGGTATTTTTTCTTTTATATATTTTTTTGGTATTTTTCTTTTTATAACTTTTTATGCTATATTTTTAAAAAAATAAATATTAATGTCACATAGATACATAGATTTTCTGTAATAAGATTATTTACTTCAAAGATAAATTCATTAAGAATTTGAAAACCTGAAAAAGAAGTTAGTAAATCTGCACACAACACTATATATTCTAACATTAATTTAGATTTTTCTATATAATATGCAAGTGGAAACGCATCTGAAAAAAAGATGAATTAGTATATATATATTTTTTGTATTTTAATTTTGAACACAATAGTAATTATAGTTATTACACACACAAGGGTAGTTATTAAACAATAGTCATGATTATAAAAATATAATAAATTTTAAAACACTTTTCCATTCTAAAATCAACAATATTTCTATATTCTCAAAGTAAAAACATTTTTTTAATAAAATACTTTATCTAATTATTTGGGTTTTTTTAAATATATTTTTACTCTTAAACTATCTTCTATCATTACTCTTAATCTATCTACTGTCATTACCCTTACTTGGAAACCTGGTGTAAAAAGAAAAAGACTTAGACTTTATTTAAATCAGAACTTATCAGGTGTAATATGGCAAACTGATTATTTATCAGGCAAACTGACTATCTGACATAAAAACTGCATATCTGGCCCCAAATCTGAATATCTGACTCCAAAACAGTATCTGACTCTAAAAATGTATATCACATTTCAAAAACTGTATATCTGACTAAAACAAGATACTTTCTCGATTGAAATTAATTATGAATTGCAAATTTTCAAAATTATTTCACGATGACATTATCGAATTCCATTTTTTGTCAGTGCAGTTTCCTGTTTACATTTAAATAAATTTTACTATTGCGAAACTGTTTTAAGGTTGCATGCATGCTTAATTATTCCCTATATTTGCCTATTGAAAAAAAAAAATAAACATTTTGGAAAGGGCTGACATCCAAGATAGCTACTCTTTGAGCTTAAACATTGTTTACAACTGATTGAAAAAAATTTAGCACTTTTTTTAAACCCAATTAAGACCCATTTGAGAGTTTCATTGCATTTAAATTTCGAAAATTCGTTTTTATTATTATTTAAGGTAATACTACTTAAGGTACTACATAAAATGTTTATTATTCTTCTAAATTTGTTTATTTCGCTAAAATGAAAATCGAACAAAACCACAAGTATAATAATGCAATGTTTTGTAACTGAATAAAATAACATGACTAACTTATCTAACTTAATTTTTACGAAATAACAATTAATCGCCGAAATTACTTACCTACTTTTTTTCACTTACCTCCTTAGAGGACCGGCCGGCACATCTTCACAACATTACGCCTTAAAATCTGGATTGTAGATGATGTTCTCTTCATTTGTTTCGTTGTCCATTTGGTCTTGAATGGGAAACATTTTTAGAGTCTTAAGAGAAATGATAATTGGCGTTTTATTCATGACATTGAAGTACGTCGAGGCCTGTTCTTTCAATAGGCTAACTTCGCCTTCTAATTTTTCAGCATCCTCGTGTTCTTTGGGTGTGCTTATTTTTAGAGGTGCCCTGAATGGGTCCAGTTCTTTCTCAGTAAGTATGTCTATCTCATTTTCAATCGTCTTTGGCAATTCCTCCTTGAGGACCGGTTCATCCTCACAAAAATTTCCCTTAAAACTTGTGTTGTACACGATGTTCTCTTCATTTGTTTCGTCGTCCATTTGTTCTTGAATGGGGAACATTTTTAGAGTCTTGATGGGGATGAGGATTTGCGTCTTATTTATAAAGTTGAAGTAAGTTGATGCCATTTCTTTATACTGGCTTACTGTGAGGACTTCGTCCTTCTCACTTACTCTTGGGGGTTCCGGGAATTGTTTGAGTTCTTCCTCAGTCAGAAATTCTCTTTCGTGGCAGAGGTATTTAAGTTCATAGGGCTTTTTGTAGGGTGTCCCATACAACTGTTCGTACAACATCTGATAGGGTCCCTTTTTTACTTCCATTTTAGTATTTTTAGCCGATTCTCCCTCAATGCAACTTTCCACTTCTTGTTCTTTAAGAGCGTCTATGACTTTCTCACCATCATCATGTTCCTTGTGTGTGCTTACTTTCGGAGGTTCCGGGAACTGTTTCAGTTCTTCCTCAGTCAGGAATTCCCTCTCATTACAAAGATATTTCAGATCATAGTGGGGCTTGTAGTAGGGTGTTCCACACCACTGTTCGTACAACGGGTGGGGTCCTTTGAAGGCCACTTTAGCCGATTCACTGCAATTATTTTGTACTTGTTCAAAAGGAGCACCCTCGACACCGGATCCTGATTGACTTTCAGTTTCATCCATACTCTTGTCGTCGGCACTGAAGATGGCACAGAAACTTTCTGAGGATAAATCATAGAAAGGAAATTCAGGCAGTAACACTTCCGATGAGATTTCTTCATCGTATTTCTCCACAATTTCATCATCAGGGACAGTGCTAGGGTCCTTCACTTCATTCACAACTAAACTTTCCTCTTCATCAATTCTTTCTACTTGACTTACACCATCAGCAAAAGAGCCAGTTTCCGATGGGAGAGCAGATTCAGACCTTTTATTCTAAAAGTAAAACAAAAGTTTATGCAATCGTCGTTTTAAAGGGGGGGGGGGTATTAAAGTGTCTTCTCATCACTTGACTGTAGTTTTAAATTACGAGGCTCATCGCCAATTGCCATAGTGTAGCTCTATATTGTAACAAAACTTTACACTATAGAATGTACCGTCGTTTTTTAAAAATATTTTTTTGTTTGAAATAACTTCGCACCAGAGATATGAGTATAGCCCTCGTTAATTATTGCTTAGACTATTTCGGTAACAGACTGGTCCTTTTTCTAACGTGGCCTAGTTACAACTTATACGCGGCAAGACTTCACACCCGACATATTATACAGGCATCAGCTAACTATACCAAAGAGTTCTATAGTAGGGTAGAGGAACGACTCGTACTGAGCTGCCATCGGCAGCCATGGATCACTACGGAGCCCGAATAGAGTGGTAAAAGTGCTAGTTAATTTATAGTTTTGATACTGAGAAAGGAAGCACACCCAGGGCAAAAGCGGGAATCGAACCCGTACCCGTTACAGCACACGGACTGCTAGCGTTATGGCCTGCGATCCAAATCACATGCCACCTTATATTGTCTCCGTGTTGGTCCATGGTGCTGTTGGTAGGCTCATTCTATACCCTACTATAGAACTCTTCGAAATATACGTGATGCACAACATATTTAACTACTATTTGAAACTAAAAATGACGATTCATTATAATACTGGTGTATGAAATTATTCTTAATTCATGTTATGACAGAAAATAACATGGACATTATATGGACTTTATTCTATTTTTTATATTAATAAAAGCTGACTTACCACAGGTTTCAAATTCTTCTTCTTTCGCAAGCATATGCAGCAAAAAACATATTGCAAAGCATAACTATGGGAGAAAACACGTTAAATTACAGATTCCCTTTGGATTACATGATTAATTTTTTCCTCATTTTCAATAGATGCACTAAGTATTGCCTATTGTAAATCCAACGTTTTTAAATTTTTTAAATGTATGATCATAGAAATAGAAAATAACGTAAATTAAAGTTGAAATGTACCCATATGTGTAGACATAAAATGACACTGCCACATTAACATCTTATGATTTACGGGCGTACGGTGGAGCGTATGATTGCGTACGATTAAAGAAAGTTTAAAGAAGCATAAGAAATGAGTTATTACTTTATTTAAGGAGTTTTTACTTACAAATTTGCTTCCAACACTTTGCCACAAAAAACAAAGCAACCAATAAAATCGCGGTTCGGAGGGAGTGACGTTATTAAAAAAAAAACAATAAGCTTGTTTCAACACTTGTCAAAGAAAACAAAACAAGCAATGGAGAAGAGCGTGACATCGCAAAAAAATATTTTCTTACAACATTTTACGATCATTTGGATGTCAAATGCTAGACTTAATTAATTTTACTAAATCTTTTTTGAATTGTAATTTTACCCAACTTGGAATTCAGACGTATAAACCCATCCGATTTTATAAGAGTTTTCTCAGAAGTATGCAGATTTTTTCAATTGTAAATTTTTATTATTTTTAAATTTTTTATCATAATAAAAACTTTGAAACATTGATAAAACAACTACTGAATTTTTTTTATTAAAAAAAGTTAATGAGTTGAATATTTAAATTTGTAATCTTATGTTGAATGCATATTTATGTTTTGTGCAAATTGAGTATTTCTTAAATGATAAAAAAAACTGTTATTATGAATAATTAATTAATATGAGAGACATTTTAAAGTGTTAGAACAGAACTTTATTATTGCATTCCAAAAAAAAAGACAAAACCTTAAAAAAATTCATGAACAAAATGAAAATAACATTTCTCTGAAAATAACCTTTAAAAACATTTATTGAGCTTTAAATTTTCTAAAACTCATTTTTTAGAAGCAATATTTTACATTAAATTGCAAAGAAACATTTCAACAAGAAAAATCTTTTGTAGTGTGAAGGTGTACATACACACAAGTCAAATATTTTCTTTAAATAATTGAACTTTGACTCTAGTTGATAAAAAAGCTTACAAACCAAATTTTTTTAGATTCCTAACGTATCACAACTAGTTTTATATATTTAAAAAAATCTTTAAACAAAGTTTCCCTCTCAAATTCAAAAAAAAATTATTAAAAGAAAAATATTTGGTAGTTGAATTCGATATAAAATTTAAAAAAGAAATGCAAATTTTGGCGATATTTTGTTATTGCTCTGTATGTATGTACACCTTAATATTTTTTTTACAAATCAAATTTTTTCATATTTATATATTCCTTCCTTTTAGCAAATATAATGTGGAACAGCTATGATATAATGGCGGGTCTTGATTTGGCGATTTGCGTTACTTTGCCAAGGATAGAAAATACCTAAATGAGCAAAACTTCCACTTTATATCGCATACAACTCGATAGGTATAGCAACCCTTTATTGAACTTTCAAGCTCGCCAAAAGTTGCCCATATACAAACCAGCCATTATATCCTAACTGTATTAACTATTTCATTGAATAAAAATATTGAAATAAAAATAAATTGTGACATGAGTGACTTATTAAAAGCCCTTTAAGTGATGGAAAATCCCTTTTCTATGTTCCGAAGGTACATATACGAACAAAACACTGCTTTGTTTTCCCTGTTTCTTTTTTTTTCCCTATTTCTTCTTTTCTTCTCTTTTCTAAATCCTAATCCTATGTTTGTTCCGGGAGTTTTTCTATTGTGTTTTTTCCACTTCCCTCTCTCTTTAGAACTCATCTACAAAAGAAAGAACTTACGGAAGAAACAAGGCAAGAAGCAGTGTATATTTTTGAGAACCATGCAGTCATACACGCAGAATTCGAACCACACCTCACAGAGTTTTGGCATATTGAGTAAGTTTATTGAGATTTATTAAACGCGGCTCAAGCTGACTGTCAAATCCTAGCAGTCTATTCGGCGAGATTGGCTACGGTAATAAGTGTAAATACGCACTCATTTTGCTTTTGTCAAAACTATTTATATATCATTATTAATTGACTATTTATTATTATTTGACTATTTATTATTATTTTTATATAACTTCTGTTTAAAATGTGTCATTTTGGTGTTTTCGACATTTTTGAAAAAGCTCCAAAGTCGCCAGAACAGAGAGTAGGATTCGATCAAACTATCACTACTTAACTTTAATGCATTAAGTTTGTAAAAACATCCTTAAGCTTTGCAAAATTAAAAAAAACACATGCAATCAATTTCGAATATGTTTTGGAATATAGATTTAGTAAAATCCAACACCTGGCGATATTTTCAAAAGGCTTGTGTTTTCGCAGCTTAGCTTCTACGTTTAAATTCCTATTAAAATTGTTAAAATTTTGCTAAATATCACTTTAAAAAAGAAAACTATTCTAAAATATCGGACATAAACTAAATTTATAACTCATGCTAAATTTTTAAACTTTAACTAAGGTTTAGTAGAATCAAATATTTTTGCAGCATCATGGTTAGAATAAAAAATCAAAATCTAACGTTCTTCAAAACTTAATTCACGTCATTAAAGCAATCTGAGATTGACCATGTTTTTAATATAAATAAAAGTTTGCAAAAGCCTAATGAATCTATAAATATATCGTAATATATTTCCAAAAAGCTATTTAAAGACATCGCAACAGAAATTCACTTTCAAAAGTAATGCTACAGTCATTGGGTAGCGCGCCAAATAAAATATATAAGTACTTATTTAATATATGTTAGGATGAAATGCGAAGTCAATATATCGCCAAATATACAAAATTAGCATAATTTCGCAGAATAATAATTTACGCAATTTCTTTTATTTAGTTCTCATCTCATTCGAAGTACGATATTCAAAGTAAGAAGTTATTTTCCAGAACAATCTATGGAACATGTCTTTCAACGGAAGACATTGTTGACGAGGATACATTGTTTAATGGAACAAAGTCTTTTGATGACACAGCATATCGCCAGATAACATATAAATCGGGAAAAAAGAGACAAATAATTTAATTTAAAGTTTAAAATTACTTTATTTCATTCGTTTATGCATCAAAAATCAATATGCAAAACATTTTATACTTTTAAAAAGCGCATTTTAACAAACTGAATCTGATTTACATAATCGAATATGATTAGCTAAGACTAACGGATTTGAATCGAACTTAAATTAAAGAAATAGGCAAAAATATTTCTAAAAACTTACATAAATCCACAGCAGACACCCATGGCGATGTTTTGACAATTGTTTTCAATGAATATAAATAAAATATTTAGTAAATTCAACTAGATTAAGTATGAGCTCAAATTTTTCGCAGAGCAGCAAAATTCAAAAGGGAAGAGGTCGTTGCCAATTTTCTGTACCTAATATTTTTTTGCAATTGAATTGGTTTCAGTTCGAACAATGAAATCGTGATTTTTAAAACGTAAACAAAGGAAAATTATAGTATTTTGCTGACGAAATGTTGCTTTTTATCACTTTCTAAATGAGTAAAGCCGAGCATATTTGTGACAGAAACTCTTACTTAGAACCACACACAACTCATGCTCTTGAAAAGGAAACACCAAACACAGCGTTTAGTTAAATATTAAATTTTGAATTTTCAAAACTAAATTTTTTTCCTTGAAATTTGAATATTTATTTCTTATTTTTTTTTTAAATTTAGGTTTATCTCGAGAAATAAAATAAAAATGACTTTGCCCACACTTAAAAAGGAATAAACTATTTTATATCAACATACATTAGTGCAAATGAAAAGCATATTTGTTTAAACGATTTAATTTTGTTATACCTTTAAAAAAACAAAATATAATGAAATAACTTCGCCAAACGAAATAATTAGTGTTTTGACGTTAGTATTCATTAGAAAAGGTTAAAAGTAAATGAAAATCTTCTTTCGATATGTATTTTAACGTAATTTCAAAGTGATTTATATCGCAAACATTTTCTTAAACTTTTTATTTGACATAACTAAAGTTTATTGTGCAATCTTTAAGTGGTAATGGCGATTTAATTCCATATGAAATTATTTTCTTCTTCTTTTGAAATGGATATTAAAACGTGCAGTCTTTTAACAATTGGAGTATTACGGAATCGATTGTTTTCTATATAAGATTTTCAATGATTTCTTGTTTCGAAAAGCTGAGTTTTTTTTTAAAGTTTAATACTTTTCTGTAGCTTCGTAAAGCCATAACATCCTACCTTTTGCCAGTGATTGTCTTTTTAATTGTCAACAACCTTTTGGATGATTAGCAACAATATTATCAACAGCATTTCTAGTGGGAGCTACGAAAGTAGGTGATGGACAGACAGACAGACAGACAGACAGACAGACAGACATGGCCTTGAGTATTTTCGTCACTACTCTTAAAATGTGAAGCCAATAGAGAAGTGTTTCATAAATTTTTTTTAAAATCCATTATTAATTTCATCTGAAGCTTCTATTCTAATACTTTATGCTTAGGAATAGTGGAATAAAAAAATGCCCATTTAATATTTTTATTGATCATCGTAATTAATTTTAATGGGTTTGTTTCACGAAGTACGGAAAGAAGAAAAGAAAAAAAGTGAAATCGCACTTCGGAGCGCGTGACATCATAAGACATATTTCCGTTGATTATTTATTTTATTGTTTTACCTTAAATTTAAAGTTTTTTTTTAAAAATGATAATGGATGCGGGTTTCATATCATTTTGGCAACAGATCCAGCTGTATTGTTTTCCTTCTTAATTCTTCTTTAATTGCATTTGTTTTTAACAAAGCACTATTTTCTTAGTTTACTAAAATGAATGTTGTGTAGAAACATTTTTCAGTCGTACTAAAGCTTTTCTCTGTTTGGAAATCATATTACCCCCCCCCCCCCCCTCTTGCTGTCCCACAATTTCACTTAATTTCTTCACATAAGGTTAGGTTTGAATTATCGTCGCACTGGAGCAGCACGAGGGCTATTGGCGACGAGCGTCGTATTTTTAGAACCACAGTCAAGTGACGAGCCGGCACCCAACGCAACCGTTAAGGGCGACATCGTACGCAGCGTTAGAACTTAAATGGATATTTAACGTTCATCCCTTACACGGGATATTATTCGTCTGACATTTTTGGTGCACGGGCCGTTTAAAGGTCAGCAGCTATTCTGTCGATGACTATGTTATTAAAATTTTTTTTTAATTATTTAAACCGAAATAGTTTAAATTGTCTTTTAAATACGTGGAACTGAAGTGAACTTTTCAAAAAACAAGTGAAACGCTTGTTAGCTATTCTAAAAAAGTTCTAAATAAAAAAAAAAATAATCCTGACTTCTATCTAGATTAATGTAAAATTTTGTCTCAAAGAACAAATTGTGAAGAATCGAATGATGTGTGTTTGGATGTCATAACGGGACATAAACATTTTGAAAAAATATTGAAACTGATGATTCCAATGGCATCACTGGGACTGAAAGTGTTAAGTTTCAAACTCGATGCTCGGTCTTTTCGTCTGCTGTGTTCTATTTTAAAGTTCTTTACATTAATTAAATTTCTATTAATGAAACTTTTATCGATTTAAAATTGGTTTCATTTCAACCATGCCAAGCTCGGCCAAAACGTCAATGTTGTCGGAACATTTTGGTTTAGATTAGATTTGTTTTATGCGGAGAAATGAAGCGAATTTATGGGACAGCAATTTAACGTGATTCCCGAACAGAGTAAAAGCTTCAGTTCTGGTACTCTTCACTGAAATAAGAGTTTGTACTTTAACTTCTACGCTTGTACGAATTTCAGAGAATGCTAACCCTGTAATGCATGGATTTTTTTTTCTCATCCCAATAAAATATATTTGTATCTTTAATACTCATACATTATGGAAGAATAACTGCATTGTAATTTAACGATTTAAATTTATTAAATTTTTGCCATATGGCAAAAACAAGCAACAAAATTCCAATTTTGATAATAATGACTAGAAAACTACTAAATATATTTTAAAATAACTCTCTTGAACTGTAATTAATTTTCCAAAAAAAATTTATTTGTAATTTAGCACTAACATTAATATACTTTGAATACTGCCAAAGACGTCATTTCACAACAGTTAATAACTTCACTCTTAAATTTTGAATGCACATTTACTACAGTCATCTATGAGGGTTAATAGTAACTAAAACTTCAGAATGGAATGCAATAGATGAAAAAACCATATGACAACAGTATGCATTAGAGGGTTAAAACATGTAATTCAGGAAATCCAAAAATGAAAACAGTACCGAGGGAGATGGAAATAAACAAGCCCATTTTATTGATTTACAAAATTTAAATTGGCGGTGAGCCATTTAAATTCTTATTAAGTTAAATATTTCGGTGATTTATGTCACGTGTTCTTAGCCACGGATAAGCATTTTACTTATTTATTTTATAAAAACAACTACCATAAAGATAAAAAACGCGACAAATTTCAAAATTTTTTTTATTAATTTATTTTTAACACTTTGTTTAATTAAACATTTAATTAATCGATTCTTTAAAATTGTAATAAAAGGTCTAACATTTTATCCATTTTATTCGAAAGTACGACTACCTTTTCTACATCCATGCTTTGTGCGGGACTCGAGCCTAGGTAAACATGGTGTGGAAGTCGAATGTTATAGTTATGTACCGGATGAACGGCTGTTAAATTTTGGATAAGAGACACCTTATAAACATGAAAAGAAATGCAAATTAATGTTCACTATTTGGACTTGGGGTCCAAATTGGTAAGGCGTTAGCTTTAAGACCAAGATGCATGAAATCGAATTCGGTATTCGACATTGGCATTTATGAAACAGATACTGAAGCCGAAATTCTATAAGTACTGTTAAGGAGGGTAACTTTCGGTAAGCCCTCGTGTAACTCTAGTGCGACGATAATTCAAACCTACCTTATCATCCATCAGAGTAGAGTAGAGTCAGCTAAAATAATTTTTTTTCTTATAAACCTTAAATACATCGTTAGATGGCAGCACTATGTAATTTTCATGGACTATAAAATGTTCGGAAACTCTTCCTTTTGGTCTCTACCTTTTTCTTTCGCTCTTCACTTTCGGCTTGCTGATATTCTACTTGCTGATTTTAGGAAACGAGTGGAAGGGTAAAACACCAAATCGTCAGTTTTCGTCTTAGGGTGAAAGTGAATTTCGAATATTCTATTTTTAAATTACCAAATATTAAAATGACTATGAATTATCTCATAATTTTTTTTCTCTGACTCATTGCAGTGAATAATTAACCTGTTTGTCAAATCGTGGATTTTTACTGACAATGTGTTTAAAAAAAAAATAGTAAGTAAATGTAAAGTTATATTGTATAGTTTGTAAAGTAGTTGTATGTAGCGTCGCATGCGGAAAGTGAACATCAAAATAAAATACAAAACTATATAAAAAAAATGAGATTTCTTTAAGAGAAACTCATTTTAAAAAAATCTTGGTCTGGTAGAGAAGGAATGTTGCAGAGGATGTAGCGATCTTGTTTTCATTTTTTCCGTGTCCTGCGATTTCATTTGTTGATTCGGTTTCACTCACAAAATAACCTTGGTGAAAAGAAACTTATCTTTGTAAGCAAACTGTATCGCCGATAGCCATCTATCTCTGACTATACCTTGTCAATTCACTATGCGATGCTCGAAAAGACTTTCTTCCCCCATCCCTTCGCTTGGTTTTCTAGGAAACTGGGGGAAGCATCGCTTTTCTTAAAATAGCGCGTTTGAAGTTCTGTTTGTGAGGTTGACAATCCAAACAGGTACGGTGGGGAAAAAACACGCTCACACCGCGCCGTTTCGAAGAAAACCATATGCGAGAATGTGGAGTGGGGGAATGCTTTCGAGGTTCGCATTCTGGATAGACGAGGTATAGTATGCCGTTATTCAAACTTGAGATAAAATATTTTGAGGTGCTAAAAATTCATCCTTATCAATAAAAACATTTTCTAAAGTGTTAAACGTTTCAAAGTTTTTGTGAGTGGTCTCTTAGCCGCTGTGTTCTCCCCACTTGGGGCCAGCACGTGCGTTTCCGAGGAACGCCAACGGGGAGGCGGACCACTCGTCGTTCCTCGTGGGGTTGTCTTCTCCCCCCCCTCCTTTATTCCCCCCTCCCCTTTATACGTCTAACCCTTAACGAAATGGCATAACAGGGGATCCTCAAACCGCCTCTGTGTTAATCCAAAGAATAAAAAGAAAATCTAAGCCACATTTCTCCAACTGTATTGATTATTCCTACAAAATGTATTTTTTTATCTGATAAATGTGTCTGACTTGCATTGTTCTATAATCCCACTTTTTAAAATAGGCTCGAATATTAGTGGAAATTACAGAAAAATTCGAAACCATTGCAAAAAGCATGATTATAGAGCCCTGTAAGTCAGCGACATTTATCACGCAAAAAAACCCGGTCAAATAAGAATATTCAATACAACTGGAGGAAAGAGGCTTGGAAAATCACTTTTTTCTCATTGGATTAACACAGAATCACATTGATTTGGAAACCCGCAGTCATTCAATCTCATTCGACTTTAAAAACCTGAGCGCAGAAGACAACCCTTGGAGAAGGAAAAGTGCGAATTTTAAAGATTGCATAAATGACTATGAAAACAAAACGCAAATAAAATTTTACTTTTAAATTGTTACCATGATAAAATTGAACTCTCGGAGGGATACTAACTTATAAATTCTTCAGGTGGCAGTCAAGTTTTCCAGAAAAACACGCATAATTTTTGAAATTTATTAAATTCCATGATATCATTTAATTTTGAAATTTGAGGTCTGGAGGAAGTTTTTAGAATCATCTATATAGAAATATAATTTTAAAAGAATGAAAGAAATTAACATTTCAATTAAAAATTTTAATTTATTTTCATCTTGCTAAGACAAATTTATGTTTCAGACAATTTGCTCATCCCTCAGAGATAGAATTTCCCTTTTTATTTATCTCGCACTGTTCCTCCTTGTACCTAAAGCCCTAACCAATAACTATCTGATTAACATCCAAGCTTTTTTTAAAATTTTAATTGAAAATAAAAATATTAGAGATTGATTAATTTAGATTATTATCGGGTTTTGGGTAATTTTTACTTCAAATTAAAGATCTTTCTCTCATTCCTTATCTTTTGTTTATTTTCTGAGTTGGTGTAAAATTCAAAAAATTAATCTTAAAAGTCAACAAAAAGTTTAAAAACTATCAACAGCATGAATGTGCGCAATTTTTCTAAATTTACTATATAAAAGCTGCTTTTATACTCTGCTTTTTTTATTAAATACTGGCGCAATTTTAAGAAACTTTTTACTCAATATTATTTTGCCCTTTGCTAACTTTTTAATTATAACATTAATTTTTGTTACCAAACTTCATCGATATTATTATTTATTAATTATGAATGGGATGAAACCTAAATACTTCCCTAATATATATTTCTTGTTTTTACTATTAAGTTGCACATAACATTACATAAATAAAAGCTGTTTAAAGTATCACCCAATACCTGAACACTAAGCACTTTTAAATTTAACTCATATCATTAAAACCACAACTTAAATCTCCCAAAAACACTATTTTACCTCTTGCCTAAAAAAATCTAAACTGCTTTGTCGATTTCTTTTCTTAAAATACTACATATCTAAAAGAAGAAAAAATGCACGCACAACAAGGTATTTAATAAAACATTTATTGAGATGGAACACATCCATATTCAACTCGGCATTATGCTAAATTTTTTAAGGAGAAAAAACAATAACCTAAAAATTGATAGTGTAGTTCGACCTTATAATATATTTTCTTTAAAAACTCATTAATATTATTTTTGAATAATTTTTGAACAAAATTATACTTATCATTAAAAAAATTATAAATGAGCTGCAAAAAAAAGTTATATATTTCAAATTTAATATTTTAATGTAGCTTTTTCATTTAATTGTGAAATACTATTGAAAAGAAACAGAAATTATTATAAGAAAAAAAAAATAAAAAAAAAATCAGAAAACGTTGTATTCACACACCTGAATAGATATATTAAATCTTATTACCAGAAATATAGTTTGAAAATAAGCATTGATACTCTTAAAATGAATATTTTGGGGGGTTTATTTTGAAGACATTTATAAAAAAATGAATATTTAGTAAAGTATTAAAATAAATAACCTGAAAAAAAAGTAGATAATAATGATTCAAGTAATACAATAAAACTGTGGTAAAAATATTATACAGTAAATATGACAATGAATCAAGAATAATAAAATATATAATAATAAACACACATATGCACTTTGATATTAAAAATATATATTCTCAAAGTAACAACACTTAACTAATTTTTTTGGTATTTTTTCTTTTATATATATTTTTTTGTATTTTTTATTTTATATATTTTTTTGGTATTTTTCTTTTTATAACTTTTTATGCTATATTTTTAAAAAAATAAATATTAATGTCACATAGATACATAAATTTTCTGTAATAAGATTATTTACTTCAAAGATAAATTCATTAAGAATTTGAAAACCTGAAAAAGAAGTTAGTAAATCTGCACACAACACTATATATTCTAACATTAATTTAGATTTTTCTATATAATATGAAAGTGGAAACGCATCTGAAAAAAAGATGAATTAGTATATATATATATTTTTTGTATTTTAATTTTGAACACAATAGTAATTATAGTTATTACACACACAAGGGTAGTTATTAAACAATAGTAATGATTATAAAAATATAATAAATTTTAAACACACTTTCCCATTCTAAAATCAATAATATTTCTATATTCTCAAAGTAAAAACATTTTTTTAATAAAATACTTTATCTAATTTTTTGGGTTTTTTTTAAATATATTTTTACTCTTAAACTATCTTCTATCATTACTCTTAATCTATCTACTGTCATTACCCTTACTTGGAAACCTGATGTAAAAAGAAAAAGACTTAGACTTTATTTAAATCAGAACTTATCAGGTGTAATATGGCAAACTGATTATTTATCAGGCAAACTGATTATTTATCAGGCAAACTGACTATCTGACATAAAAACTGTATATCTGGCTCCAAATCTGAATATCTGACTCCAAAACAGTATCTGACTCTAAAACTGTATATCACATTTCAAAAACTGTATATCTGACTAAAACAAGATACTTTCTCGATTGAAATTAATTATGAATTGCAAATTTTCAAAATTATTTCACGATGACATCATCGAATTCCATTTTTTGTCAGTGCAGTTTCCTATTTACATTTAAATAAAGGTTACTATTGCAAAACTGTTTTGAAGTTTTAAGAAAAAGTTTAATTTGAGGTTGCATCCATACTTAATTATTCCCCATATTTGCCTATTGAAAAAAAAAGAAGGATTTTGGAAAGGGCTGACATCCAAGATAGCTACTCTTTGAGCTTAAACATTATTTACAACTGATTGAAAAAAAGCTAGCACTTTTTTTTAAACCCAATTAAGACTCATTTAAGAGTTTCATTGCATTTAAATTTCGAAAATTCGTTTTTATTATTATTTAAGGTGTCCTACATTAAAATGTTTATTATTCTTCTATATCTGTTTATTCCGCTAAACTGAAAATCGAACAAAACCACAAGTATAATAATGCAATGTTTTGTAACTGAATAAAATAACATGACTAACTTATCTAACTTAATCTTTACGAAATAACAATTAATCGCCGAAATTACTTACATACTTTTTTTCACTTACCTCCTTAGAGGACCGGCCGGCACATCTTCACAACATTACGCCTTAAAATCTGGATTGTAGATGATGTTCTCTTCATTTGTTTCGTTGTCCATTTGGTCTTGAATGGGAAACATTTTTAGAGTCTTAAGAGAAATGATAATTGGCGTTTTATTCATGACATTGAAGTACGTCGAGGCCTGTTCTTTCAATAGGCTAACTTCGCCTTCTAATTTTTCAGCATCCTCGTGTTCTTTGGGTGTGCTTATTTTTAGAGGTGCCTTGAAATAGTTCAGTTCTTTCTCAGTAAGTATGTCTATCTCATTGTTAATCGGCTTTGGCAATTCCTCCTTGAGGACCGGTTCATCCTCACAAAAATTTCCCTTAAAACTTGTGTTGTACACAATGTTCTCTTCATTTGTTTCGTTGTCTATTTGTTCTTGAATGGGGAACATTTTTAGAGTCTTGATGGGGATGAGGATTTGCGTCTTATTTATAAAATTGAAGTAAGTTGATGCCATTTCTTTATACTGGCTTACTGTGAGGACTTCGTCCTTCTCACTTACTCTTGGGGGTTCCGGGAATTGTTTGAGTTCTTCCTCAGTCAGAAATTCTCTTTCGTTGCAGAGGTATTTAAGTTCATAGGGCTTTTTGTAGGGTGTCCCATACAAGTGTTCGTACAACATCTGAAAGGGTCCCTTTTTTACTTCCATTTTAGTATTTTTAGCCGATTCTCTATCAATGCAACTTTCCACTTCTTTAAGAGCGTCATTGACTTTCTTGCCATCATCATGTTCTCTGTGTGTGCTTACTTTCGGAGGTTCCGGGAACTGTTTCAGTTCTTCCTCAGTCAGGAATTCCCTCTCATTACAAAGATATTTCAGATCATAGTGGGGCTTGTAGTAGGGTGCTCCACACCACTGTTCGTACAACGGGTGGGGTCCTTTGAAGGCCACTTTAGCCGATTCACTGCAATTATCTGGTGCTAGTTCAGCAGGAGCGTCCTCGACACCGGATCCCGATTGACCTTCAGTTTCATCCATACTCTTGTCGTCGGCGCTGAAGATGTCACAGAAACTTTCTGAGGATAAATCATAGAAAGGAAATTCAGGCAGTAACACTTCCGATGAGATTTCTTCATCGTATTTCTCCACAATTTCATAATCAGGGACAGTGCTAGGGTCCTTCACTTCATTCTCAACTAAACTTTCCTCTTCATCAATTCTTTCTACTTGACTTACACCATCAGCCAAAGAGCCAGTTTCCGATGGGAGAGCAGATTCAGACCTTTTATTCTAAAAGTAAAACAAAAGTTTATGCAATCGTCGTTTTAAAGTAATTAATATGCATTTTCAATGACATATACCTGGCTGGGGAGCCCAACTAGTTAAGCGCTTGCCTGCGAAAGGTCTCAGTCAGAGTTCGGGCATTGCCAAAAATAAAAAAAACTGCCAACGTGTAGCCGAAAATTCCGAAAAATACCACTTGTAGAAAGATTGCACATCAAATATGCTCTAAAGTCACAACCCCGTGTACGAAGTTGCCGTTAAAAGTTGCTTTTGGGGAGGGGGGTATTAAAGTGTCTTCTCATCACTTGACTGTAGTTTTAAATTACGAGGCTCATCGCCAATTGCCATAGTGTAGCTCTATATTGTAACAAAACTTTACACTATAGAATGTACCGTCGTTTTTTAAAAATATTTTTTTGTTTGAAATAACTTCGCACCAGAGATATGAGTATAGCCCTCGTTAATCATTGCTTAGACTATTTCGGTAACAGGCTGGTAATTTTTCCAACGTGGCCTAGTTACATCTTATACGCGGCAAGACTTCACACCCGACATATTACAGGCATCAGCTAACTATACCAACGAGTTCTATAGTAGGGTAGAGGAACGACTCGTACTGAGCTGCCATCGGCAGCCAAGGCTCACTACGGAGCCCGAATAGTGAGGTAAAAGTGCTAGTTAATTTATAATTTTGATACTGAGAAAGAAAGCACACCCAGGGCAAAGGCGGGAATCGAACCCCAACCCGTTATGGCCTGCGATCCAAAGCACTCGGCCATCGGGCCCCACATGCCACCTTATATTGTCTCCATGTTGGTCCATGGTGCTGTTGGTAGGCTCATTCTCTACCCTACTACCAAACTCTTCAAAATATACATGATGCACAACATATTTAACTACAATTTGAAACTTAAAATGACGATTCATTATAATACTGGTGTTGAAATTATTCTTCATTCATGTTATGACAGAAAATAACATGGACATTATTATATATTTTATATTAATAAAAGCTGACTTACCACAGGTTTCAAATTCTTCTTCTCTCGCAAGCATAGGCAGCACAAAACATATTGCAAAGCATAACTATGGGAGAAACAACTTAAATTACAGATTCATTTTGGATTACATAATTTTTTCCTCATTTTTAATAGAGTGAAAAAGTATTGCGTATTGTAAAGCCAACGTTTTTACGTTTTTTAAATGTATGATCATAAAAATAGAAAATAACATAAATTAAAGTTGAATTGTACCCATATGTGCGCAGACACTAAATGACACTGCCACACTAATGACATTAAATAAACTTTTTTGCCAAAATAGAATTACTGTTACAAGAAATTAATGAAACACTCGCTCCACCCCTCGCTTCTCAGCTGCTATTGGTCGGCGGATTTCGTAAAATATGTCATTTTTCGAGAAAAAGCTTAAGGATTTCAACAAAAATTATACAAGGGATCGACCATCATATTAAAATGTGTATTAAATTTTACATAAAAATTCTCATCACCTTCAAAGTATACCTGGTAAAAAAAAAAGATTTTTCTTTGCATTGTTTTTCTCTTGCCCCTAAAAAACATCTTAGGATTTACGGGCGGCCATTGCGTACGGTGGAGTTTAAAGAAGGATAAGAAATGAGTTATTACTTTATTTAAGGAGTTTTTACTTACAAATTTGCTTCCAACACTTTGCCACAAAAAACAAAGCAACCAATGAAATCGCGGTTCGGAGGGAGTGACGTTATTAAAAAAAAAAACAATGAGCTTGTTTCAACACTTGTCAAAGAAAACAAAACAAGCAATGGAGAAGAGCGTGCCATCGCAAAAAATATTTTCTTACAACATTTTAGGATCATTTGGATGTCAAATGCTAGACTTAATTAATTTTACTAAATCTTTTTTGAATTGTAATTTTACCCAACTTGGAATTCAGACGTATAAACCCAACCGATTTTATAAGAGTTTTCTCAGAAGTTAGCAGATTTTTTCAATTGTAAATTTTTATTATTTTTAAATTTTTTATCATAATAAAAACTTTGAAACATTGATTAAACAACTACTGAATTTTTTTTATTAAAAAAAGTTAATGAGTTGAATATTTAAATTTGTAATCTTATGTTGAATGCATATTTATATTTTATGCAAATTGAGTATTTCTTAAATGATAAAAAAACTGTTATTATGAATAATTAATTAATATGAGAGACATTTTAAAGTGTTAGAACAGAACTTTATTATTGCATTCCAAAAAAAAAAGACAAAACCTTAAAAAAATTCATGAACAAAATGAAAATACCATTTCTCTGAAAATAACCTTTAAAACATTTATTGAGCATTAAATTTTCTAAAACTCATTTTTTAGAAGCAATATTTTACATTAAATTGCAAAGAAATATTTCAACAAGAAATATCTTTTGTAGTGTGAAGGTGTACATACACAGAAGTCAAATATTTTCTTTAAATAATTGAACTTTGACTCTAGTTGATAAAAAAGATTACAAACCAAATTTTTTTAGATTCCTAACGTATCACAACTAGTTATATATATTTAAAAAAATCTTTAAACAAAGTTTCCCTCTCAAATTCAAAAAAAAAAATATTAAAAGAAAAATATTTGGTAGTTGAATTAGATATAAAATTTAAAAAAGAAATGCAAATTTTGGCGATATTTTGTTATTGCTCTGTATGTATGTACACCTTAATATTTTTTTTACAAATCAAATTTTTTCATATTTACATATTCCTTCCTTTTAGCAAATATAATGTGGAACAGCTATGATATAATGGCGGGTCTTGATTTGGCGATTTGCGTTACTTTGCCAAGGATAGAAAATACCTAAATGAGCAAAACTTCCACTTTATATCGCATACATCTCGATAGGTATAGCAACCCTTTATTGAACTTTCAAGCTCGCCAAAAGTTGCCCATAAACAAACCAGCCATTATATCCTAACTGTATCAACTATTTCATTGAATAAAAATATTGAATTAAAAAAAATTGTGACATGAGTGACTTATTAAAAGCCCCTTAAGTGATGGAAAATCCTTTTTCTATGTTCCGAAGGTACATATACGAACAAAACACTGCTTTGTTTTGCATATTTCTTCTTTTTCCTATTTCTTCTTTTCTTCCCTTTTTCATAATCCTAATCCCATGTTTGTTCCGGGAGTTTTCCTATTGTGTTTTTCCCACTATCCTCTCTTTTTAGATCTCATCTACAAAAGAAAGAACTTACGGAAGAAACAAGGCAAAGAGCAGTGTATATTTTTGAGAACCATGCAGTCATACACGCAGAATTTGAACCACACCTCACAGAGTTTTGGCATATTAAGTAAGTTTTTATTGAGATTTATTAAACGCAGCTCAAGCTGACTGTCAAATCCTAGCAGTCTATTCGGGGAGATTGGCTACGGTAATAAGTGTAAATACGCACTCATTTTGTTTTTGTTAAAACTATTTATATGTCATTATTATTTTACTATTTATTATTATTTGACTATTTATTATTATTTTTATATAACTTCTGTTTAAAATGTGTCATTTTGGTGTTTTCGACATTTTTGAAAAAGCGTCAAAGTCGCCAGAACAGAGAGTAGGATTCGATCAAACTATCATTTCTTAACTTTATGCATTAAGTTTGTAAAAACATCCTTAAGCTTTGCAATATTAAAAAAACACATGCAATCAATTTCGAATATGTTTTGGAATATAGATTTAGTAAAATCCAACACCTGGCGATATTTTCAAAAGGCTTGTGTTTTCGCAGCTTAGCTTCTACGTTTAAATTCCTATTAAAATTGTTAAAATTTTGCTAAATATCACTTTAAAAAAGAAAACTATTCTAAAATATCGGACATAAACTAAATTAATAACTCATGCTAAATTTTTGAACTTTAACTAAGGTTTTGTAGAATCAAATATTTTTGCAGCATCATGGTTAGAATAAAAAATCCAAATCTAACGTTCTTCAAAACTTAATTCACGTCATTAAAGCAATCCGATTAACCATGTTTTTAATATAAATAAAAGTTTGCAAAAGCCTAATGAATCTATACATATTCCGTAATACAATTTCCAAAAGCTATTTAAAGACATCGCAACAGAAAGTCACTTTCAAAAGTGATGCTACAGTCATTGGGTAGAAAGGAGCCAATTGTACTTGCACATCGCGCCAAATAAAAGTATTTATTTAATGCATATTAGGAAGAAATGCGAAGTCAACATATCGCCAAATATACAAAAATTAGTATAATTTCGCAGAATATTAATTTACCACCATTTCTTTTATTTATATTTAGATTTCATATCTTATTCCAAGTGCTAGATTCAAAGTAAGAAGTTAGTTTGCCTTTACAATCTATATCGAACATGACTTTTAACGGAAGACATTGTTGACAAGGATACATTGTTTAATGGAACAATATCTTTTGATGACTCAGGAAATCGCCAGTTAAAACATAAATCGACCAAATAAAGAAAAATAATTTAATTTAATAGTTTAAAATAACTTTATTTCATTCCTTTATGCATCGAATATCATATTAAAAACATTTTAAACTATTAAAAAGCGCATTTTAACAAACTAAATCTGACTTACATATTCGAAATTGATTTGCTATAAGCTTAACGAATTTGAATCGAACTTAAATTAATGAAATAGGCAAAAATATTTCTAAAAACTTACATAAATCCACAGCAGACACCCATGGCGATGTTTTGACAATTGTTTTCAATGAATATAAATAAAATATTTAGTAAATTCAACTAGATTAAGTATCAGCTCAAATTTTTCGCAGAGCAGCAAAATTCAAAAGGGAAGAGGTCGTTGCCAATTTTCTGTACCTAATATTTTTTTGCAATTGAATTGGTTTCAGTTCAAACAATTAAATCGTGATTTTTAACACGTAAACAAAGGAAAACTATAGTATCTTACTAGCGAAATGTTGCTTTTTATGACTTTCTAAATGAGTAAAACCGAGCATATTTGTGACAGAAACTCTTACTTAGAACCACACACAATTCATGCGCCTAAAGAGGAAACACCAAACACAGCATTTAGTTAAGTATTAAACTTTGAATTTTCAAAACTAAATTATTTTTCCTAGAAATTTTTTTTTGTCCTTATATTTTTTTTCTAAATTTATGTTTATTTCGAGAAATAAAAAATAAAAAAAATGCCCACACTTAAAAAGAATAAACTATTTCATATCAACATACGTTAGTGCAAATGAAAAGCATATTTGTTTAAGCGATTTAATTTTGTTATACCCTTAAAAAAAACAAATATAATGAAATAACTTCGTTAAATGAAATAATAAGTGCTTTTACGTTAGTATTCATTAATAAAGGCTAAATGTAAATGAAAATCTACAAAATAATCTTCTTTCTATATATATTTTGACGTAATTTCAAAGTGATTCATATCACAAACATTTCCTTAAACTTTTATTTAACATAACTAAAGTTTATCGTGACATCGTTAAGGTAGGCGAACACCCAAAATTCTAAAATTTTTACTATTGGATTAATCTTTTCCAAATTTGGCATAGTGATTTAAAATATAATAAACAATGCTTTTTGGACAATTTTTTTTATTTAAATATAATTGATTTATTTTAAACGGTGTTTTTCAACTAAAAAAAGGGGTTTGCGCCAACAGTTCTAGCATAAAAAGTTTTACATTAATTTACCTGAAATTTTTTACAGATGCTATTTCAATATATATCTGTGCCATGAACCTCTAACATCTCATGTATGACTTATGACTTATGACTTCTTTGGTGGGGGGCAAGTTCGCCGAACACTGCGACCTTAGGTCTATTGTATTCAACCCCAAGAAATGATACAGTCACAAGAGACACACAAAGAAAGAGACGACACAAACACATAGACAAATAACAACATTTATTGACGGTCACAAACATCCATGCCTGACCGGGATTCGAACCCGACCTCAGCAGCTCCAAAGGCTAGAATCCTAACGAGTGTGCCACCGAGGCGGCAACATCTCATGTAAATATAGTAGTTTTTTTTTTAAATGTGTAAGTTAATCGAAAAAAATCCTTTTTTTTTGTGGTTAATTTATAACATTTTTCTTAATAACTTCTTTTCTTGTAATTTGTATGTAACTCTAGAGGGTCATTGCATGCATCAGTTCAAAACGAAGAATTTAACACATAATTAATGTTTATAGGATGAAAATTCAATGTGGTAGGCTTGTTAGCGTAAACCTCTTTTTTTAGTAGAAAAACACCGTTTAAAATAAGTAAATTATATTTAAATTTTAAAAAAATGCCTAAATAGTATTATTCATTATAGTTGAAATCACTATACCAAATTTGAAAAAGATTAAAGTAATAGTAAAAATTTTATAATTTTGTGGAATTTTGGGTATTCGCCTACCTTAAGTGGTAATGGTGATTTAATTCGTATTAAATTATTCTCTTGTTCTTTTGAAATTAATATTAAAATGGACAGTCTTGTAACAATTGAAGTATTACGAAATAAATTGTTTTGTAAGACTTTCAATGATTTCTAGTTTCGATGCGCTGAATATTTTGAAGTTTAACCTCTTAACGACCTGGCGTCCCCATTGGGAGAAATTTTTTGAAACCTCCTTACAAACATTAACGCGTTAATTAGTTCCGAAATTGACCTGGTTCGATAGAAGAAGATCCAAATATCAGTTTTCAGCCTTTGGTTACAGGTATCGGTCATTTATTTCCATAAAAAATGAATTTGTTCTAGGGTCAATGCGATTTTAGCGTTCTTAAAAAGAATTATTTAAATTTTTTTTCAAACTTTTCAAGAAGTTATTTTAACAGTTAATTGTAAACGTAGTTGGCACTAAAAACAATGTTAAAATAATCTGTTAATTACTAATGAGTGATACGACCTTTTTTTGTTGCATTTATAGCACAAAAAACGTGTAATTTTAGAGTTTAAATTAAGAGGTGTTATTAGATACGTGTTATTAGATACGTGTAATTTTAGAGTTTAAATTAGGTAATTTTAGGTTTGTTTAAGGCGTGTCCCTAAGGAACTATTAAACAGTTTTAAAAAGTTTTTTTTTATTACTTTGCGAAACATACTTTTTAGCATGTATTTGTATGAAAATTATGTTTGGATTATAAGAATATTCTTGTATAATTTTGCTCGGGTCTTAAGAGGTTAATACTTTTCTGCAAATTTGTAAAGACATAACTTCTTCCCCTTTGCATAGTGATCGAGTGATCACTCGATGATCCAGTGATCGAGTTTTTAATGTTCAACGACCTTTTGGTGCTCGTCTGACTACTGTCAGACGAGCTGAGGATTAGCAACAATAACAACAACAGCATTTGTAGTAGGAACTATGAAAGTAGGCGATGGACAGACAGTCAAACATTGCCCTGAGTATTTTCGACACATTTCTTAAAATGTGAAGCCAATAGAGATTTTTTCATTAAAAAAAAATAATAAATCCATTTTAAATTTCATCTAAAACTTCTATTCTGATACTTCATGGTTAGGGAATTGAAAAAAGAAAACGAAACAACCAAAGAAATCCCAGTATAAAGTGTGTGGCATCATAAGAAATATTCCTATTTTGAGAACAAAATTAGTCATTGAAAAGAAAATAGCAATCTTATTTAAGAAAAGTGAATAATGGTATGTGCAATGCTAAGGATTTTTCGTTACCGATTCAGCTTTGGTATTTTATTGTTTCGAGTCGCTCTTATTCTAACCATGCTTAGTTTCTGATTATTTTTCAAATTTATTACCTGTATTGTTTGAAAAAAAATTCGGGACGGTGACAATGCTTCCAGCGTGACACGTTATCAAACCTTTTTGGTACAAGCGATGAACTGTTGTTTGAAAGACAATAAAAGGTTTTTAATGATAATAATAATAATAACAAAAATGTTAGTTCGTTTTTATACTGTAAATAAGCCATTTAGTTAAGCTGCTCCTCATGCTAAAAATTAACTGTTAGCAAGAGGGTGTTGGTGTCGCCATCTCTTGTTATGTTTGTAAAATAGAAACGTACCCATCAAATGGGGCTATGGTGGGTTTATACGTCTGTTTCCATCAGGGGATTAAGTAAACGTATTTTGTTGTCACACATTATTTTTACTTCTAAAATCATAAAACTTATTTTTTTAAAGAGCTTTGAACAGTTTTCCACATCATCCAAGGGGTACTGTTGATGGATGAGTTACCCTCTTTTAGGCAGGGTTCCTCAAGAGGCCTATTTCCTATACAATGCAAATAAAGGGCATATGTTTACAATTCCTTTGATTGGAACTTTTCAAGAATAAGACTAAAGCAGATCGTGCATGGTCTTGGTTTGAATCCTGGATTTGGAGTTGACATCAGTCTTTAGGCTGAAGACTCGGAAATAATACTTCACAGGTTCCATTTCCCTCTTGAGACACACATTATTTTTGTTGAGATTTCCATTTCCCGCTTGAGAGTCAACATTGGCCCATTAGACGATGGAGGTTTCTTATTTAATCCAAGCCTAGAAACTTGAAATCAGTTTTTAGTCTGATGCAGACTTAGAAACATTAGTTTCATTCTTTTATTTCTGTTTTTAGAGGCATAAGATATTCAGAATGTCAAAATTTGCCTCTGCACGTAAAAACAAGAATATTTAACGAAAGTTAAATACATTACATACTTTTAATTTTTTTTTTTGTGTATCTCTCATTCATCATAACCTCTCATACGCTTTTGTAAATCAAAAGGTATGGGGTTTTACCTCGTGGCCACTTGTACTTGACAGACACTTTCTTGTCGCCCATCTTTATCCACTGATGGTTGTAGTGCCTTCGAATGGCGGTGTAATGGCCGCTTTGGGCACTGCTACTGTGATGAAACACCTCTGCTTCCAGTTGGTAGTTGTTTCTTTCAATTTCAGGAAGGTTTTTTTTAATTCCTGTAACTTTGATGGTTTTTCAATGTGACCCTTTTCCGTCCAGAGTATTATTTGGTATACTAAAATTTGGGCGGGGACTTCAATGTCGGAGGTTTGGGCGCATAGGTTGTCGCAGCGTCCACACCGTACTTCATCCCCCAAACACTCCCACTTGCTTTATTCTTCGAAGAGTTCTTCGATGTGGATGGAAGATGCGTCGGTGCCCAAGCGTATGCAATGGACCAAGTCTTCAGTTGTAATTTCGTGAAATGCATGACCGATTCCTGCATTTCCTGGTATTGGAAACAATGTTGGTCAAGTCCTTCAGGGATTCATTCTGGTTAATTAACGCAGTGAAAAATATCTTCCGCGTCTTGTTGCTCTCTGCATAAGAAGGGGAGGCCAACTTCCCCCTCTTAGTTCCGAGGTGTCCATAAGCCCCTTGGCTTGTGCGTGCTTTTGGCACAGCCCTTTAAGCCCTTTGTCGACAGTAGTATCTTGAGCAATACGTGTCATAATTTGGTCAAAGTTGAACATGCATTGACAAACGGCATTGAGGGGGGGGGGGGCATAGCAGGATACATAGTCCTTGTTTGTGTAGCCGGGTGGCATGGGTGACCTTGGAACTGTGACCACGACGCTGAACCCTGCTTTTGCTGGACTTGGAGGTTTAACTGAATCCTGCGGAGGATTGGGCTTTCTTTTTCTTCCCTGCTCCTCATTCCGAAGGATTTCGTCCGAAGTAAGTGGTTCCTGGGGATGAACTTGCAGGTCTTTTTTTCCGCCCTTTTCGGAGGAAGGAACGTTATCCTGCAATTCCTCTCCGGTGACCGCTGTCAGTAGACACTCAGCTATTTCTGCTGCGGCTAGGAGTCTAGCAGTCTCCGATTGGGACAAATTGTCCTTCTGATCTTGAGGAACTTTAACATCTTTGTGTTCTTTGAACTCGTCATCTTTTTTAATGACATCGGTCATCGGTCACGGCGCGTGAAAAAATTTCTGAAGAAGAAAAACACACATAAGTATTCTGATACACGAAACAACTTAGGAAAAGTTATTATATATTAAATTTAACTGAGTTTACGATGTATGCTTTCATGCGTATTCGGTCACCAAACACTATAAAAGAAACTGTAATGTTGTCCAGTGCTTTATAAAATCGAATGTGTGACTAAAGCACCTTTAAGAGTTTTAGTTGCAAGAAGTGATAAGATCGATTTCAGAAATTTTCAAACAATTGAGTTGGTTTACTTTTATTATTATATTACTATACTTTTTAAAATGGCACCATGGCATAATATTAGCATTAATGGACTTAAATATAAATACAAACTTTAAAATATATGTTTTTAAGTAATTTTTATTCTGAATGTGGTAGTAATTTATTACCATATCCTCAGGGGAGTCAAAATATATCATAAATTATGACAAAATGTTACACAAATTTAGTAAATCTTTGTTAATATCATTCTAGCATAAGTTAAACTTAAGTGTTGTTTAATTATATAGATATGAATTAATATACATAGTTTCAATGTAGCGTATATTGAAGAAAGTTTAAAGGCTTAACAAGCTTGTTATAAATGAAAAATGTATCATTATTTTTTGATTTTAAAGCATAAACTCGAATACTTACTTAATCCACAGCCTAAATCTAGCAAATTTGCTAAATTTACTTTTTTTTAAATCACGATTGAGATTACGCAACTCCATTTTGAGAATCTCCAACAACTACAAAGATTAAACTGTAAGCGCGTTGTTGTCTTTAAAAAAAAAACCTGCATTGTCGAAATGCAATAAGGCTTTGTTAACTAAACTTCTATTTCTTGTGTCTTTAATTGTTGGTATAAAATGCAGTCAATATGCAGTCAAACTCGGTTTCAACGACCTTGTTTATAACAGCAACTCGTTTATAACGCCATAAACATTCAGTCCATTGAATTGCTCATAGACATTAATGTGGTAATACCTTGCTTATAGCGACAGTTTATAATTAAATCATCGGTGATAATGATAAAATATATATATTTATGTTATTTCCAATATGTCTTCTTAAAGAAATGTTTTATTTTACTTGCGAAATTTTATTTTATTCTCCAAAGGTTCGAAAAGTAGCCAAATTTAATATTTATTTCTGATAAATATTTGTCCAATAACTGTCATTTTATAACTTTCATTAATAATATGCATTTTACAAAATGTCCTACAATTAACACATAATTTTTGACGAAGGTTTATAAGCGTGTCTCTGACCAAGCACACAAACCTGAAAATATATGTCAACCAACACATAATTAACACCATTGGGCTAAAAGTTATACAATAGATGCCACGTTATAACTTTTATTAATAACATGAGTATATAATACCTATTTTACTTTCAATCTTGTTCATCACTTCACTTGTTTATAACGTCATAAACAACATTATTCCTTGAAATCCGCTATAACTGGGTTATATTGCGTTATATAAAATTAATTTTCTGACCCTATCCTAAATCTAACGCAGAAACTATTTTTTAAAAAAAAACAGGTCTAAGAAAATAAAAAGGTTGCACTGAACTCTTTCGGAAAAATTTCCACTTCTTTCTTCAAACTTAAATTGAAAATATTTCATAAAAAATTTGTTGGAACATGATGTGGAAGACAGAGTTGTGTTGGATGTGTGGAAGACAAGAGAGCTTAATGGATATTTTAATTTCAATTTGGTAGGGGTTGAAACTTCAGAAATTTTTTTTAAAAATTTAATTCGATACATTCATATTGCTGACAAGTTTTTTTTAACCCTTTCAGTCCCAGTAATGCCATTTGACATCATCATGTTTCTGGTCATAATTTTTTAAAAAAGTAAGACTGACATCTATTGGGATTAATTAAAATTATTTTCTGATAGAAAAAAGTTTAAATGATCGATTGATGTGCATTTTTATAACATAAACGGCTATAGACGACCAGAAAAAAAATTCTAAAATGATTATGCCGAATTCTCATTGGGACTGAAAGGGTTAAAAACTAATAATGATTATCTTGATAAAAAAAAAGTTAAAACTTTCGTCTTGAATCTTAATTATTAGAAGTCGTTGTGGCTTATTTATTCTGGCTTATTCCAGGGAAAAGTATCAAGCATCTCTTCAATTGTGGAGACTTAACCAATTTTTTTAAAGTAAAAAATATATATTTGTTTCAATTATAAATAGATTTGGCTTTAATTAAAACGATTTTTTTGTTTTAATAAAAAAAATATTTTGTTTTAATTACAAAAATATTTTTTCGTTTTAATTTAAAAAAAATATATTTGTTTTAAGCGATTATTTTCAACTAAAAAATACCAAAAGGAAGAAAACATATGAGGCTTAAATAATGACCAGAAATAATCCCTATTTTTTTTTTACAAAATACAAATCAAAAACGGGAACAAGCCACCTGAGTTTCCCTCATCGTTATTTAAAGTCGCGAATTATTTAGCGAATTTCTAAATTAACTCGTGTTGTTTTCTTTGCCTTAAGATAGCTAGTGCAGTGGAACGCGTGTTCTACAGAAACAGTTTTGCGCTGAACACTTTTGGTGTAAGGTTCAGATTGTGCACGTTCCAAATTGGTAACACATTTTTAATATGGGTTTTAACACGGATTTCAAGGTTTATAAGCGGCTCTCTGAGCAAGCACACAAGCCTGAAAATATATGTATATCAACCAACCAACCAACACGGATTTCAAACATTAAGCAAATTATTCTATTTCAAGATGATCTATAGAAACTACGAGGGCTGTTTTTTTTTTAACCTCCGAAGGGTACCAAAAAAAACGGGTCAAAATACAAAAATAAAGTGATGTACAATACTGCTTATTTCTCTATATAATCACCTAGACGGTTAAAGCACTTGCCCTGCCTGTAAACAAGCTTTGAACTGCCCTCTTCATAAAATGTAGCCGCCAATGATTGGGAGGGAGTTGTGAGGGTTTCTTTGAGCTCCACGTGACTTTGGAAGTGCTACAATCCAAGGCACTATGCTTATCTACGTATAATCCACCTATGGTAAACCTTCGAGTTTCTCCAAGCATTTGGTCAACCCACTGAACATTACTGATGTTCATGAAGAAGGGGACCAGGAAGCAAGTCTGTCTCTACAGACGGTATTGTTCAGCTAGTTAACCAAGTGTTTAGGGAAACTCAAAGGTTCATCATTAGTGAATTATGGATTAGCAGTGGCTTGGAGGACAGAAAAATTGACATGAAGCTTCCAAATTTACATTTTAAAACGAAACCGTCGCAACTCCCTCCCAATTATTGGCGGCTACATTTTATGTGAAGAAAGTATTTCAAAGCTTGTTTACAGGTATGACAAATGCGTCAGGGGGATTATGTGGAGAAATAAGCAATATTATTGTACATAACTTTTGGATTTTTTTTTTTTTTTGTATTTTGACCCGTCTTTTTGTTACAGCCCAACGGAGGTTGATAAAAAAACAGCCCCCGTACTAATAAACAACAGTTTTATTAAGTTCTGTTTTTGGTCCATGGTTATCATTTGGTTGGCTTTACTCTTTGTTTTGAACATACAAGTAACAGTTTCTTAATTCTATTTTAGACTATTAATATATTTATATTAGAATAAAAAAACAAGCAAAAGGTAATGCTCACTTTTTTATTATCAGAAAAATAGCAAATAATCAATATATTATTACTTATATCAAAATATATTATTAAAAAAATATGTTTTTTTTCAAACTTTTAGCAACTTTCATTTCTACAGATTTCTTCGAGAGATACCAATACGCATGCAAGGGCACCTTGGTACCCTTGGCCATAAGGAAGGGTAGGTCCATCTTTAAATTTTAGTATTTAAAAATACTTTAACATTTTCTCAATAGATGGTACCCAAAGCTACTGTTGTCGGCAGAAGGCGACCTTAGTTTTATTGTGACCAACTTCTTATCAGTAAGAGAGGAGAAAATAAAAAAAAGTTTTTCACTCCAAAAAGTAAACATTTTAGATATAATGTGTAAAACATTTTCAGACAAGCCTATTGAATTAAGTTTAAGTATATGGCATTTTATGAATAATTTTATATTAAGGTTTTATATATTAAAGTTTTTGCAATGAAGTAGGCTTCATATCTCTTTAGGCAAGTTGGTGAGGCTTGGTCCATGCTATGTAAGAGAGAGTTGGCCACTGAACCAAGGCCCCATAAGTTAACTAGTTATTAAAATCTATAAAAATATTTTATAATAAGGCATGATAATAACTTTGTGAAGGTAATAGATTGATTATCCATATTTTTACTTGTTTGGAATAAAACCAAAATCTTAACAAAACTTACGTCAGCTATCACCAAATATCAAATTTTTTCGGCAAACACTAAATTATTACTTGAAGTATAATGACACTCCATATTAATATAATATAAAGATATTATTTTTTGGGGGTAGGGGAGGTGGAGCGGGGGACACTGAATTGAGAGCTTTGATTATTACTTTTTCTAATTTGTGCGGTTAAAAAAATCAAACTAAGGCAGTTATATCTTGTGCATTTTAATGTGTTTACAAACTCAATAAAATGTATTTAACATAAATAAAAAAAATTACATGATATGGACAATTTATTCTAAATATTTTATTACTCTAATCATTAATTATGGTGAACATGATTTTTAAATGATTCTAGAGTGTCGAATTATAATTTTTTTGACATTTAATGCTTACAAAAATAATCTTAAATATTTATTATTGTGCACTTTAAAATTATGCATTTTTGTAATGGCCAAGCCTCCCCTTATGAGGGTGACTTGGCCTAGGTGTTTATGTTTAAAAAAAACATAAATTCATACATATATACATAAATTATCGATATTATACCACTATATCCTAGTTGCCAATAAAATTTCTTTTAAGATGAGCTGTCATATGGATTGTTTAGTGTAAAAATAAATTTTTAAAAAATAAAATTCTGAGAAGCCAAGGTTTCTCCGGGTTCCCTTATAACAACATTAAGGTAGACTATACCATATATTAAGGTTGGACTAGACCATAGGATAAAAATGATTTTTTAAAATTTTGGTGCTGAAAATGTAAAACTCATTATACGGTTAAAATATGTTAGTATTATAATCATTATAATGTAAAAAAAATATCATCACATATTTTGTTTTTGGTTCAGTTGAATATGCTAAATGTATTTATTATAATAATAATTTGAACTCTATGTAAATTAATAAAAAAGCCTTACACTTTTTTTAAAAATTAATTTTGTGACAAAAATATTTTTTGTAATAAATTTATTTTGTAACGAAATGAAAAAAAAGAGAAAATTTAGGATATATGCATTGTAACATAGTGTCAACTATAGAAATTTAGAAGGTAAGGGTTTTTTTAACAGCGAAATTGGATATGTTTTAAAACTTTGTCTTGAAACTTAAACTAAACTTTTTAAATCTGGTATACCTTTTCTGCACTATGTCTACTTTTGTTTTATGTAATAAATAATAAAAAAATGTTTTTTTCCTCGATTTCAAGGTATAGGTCTACCTTAAAGCACTTTCAATTTTAAACAATATACAAATCATATATTCTTTTTAAAATTTCAATTTCTATAAAATTCAACCATTCAGTAATAACAATAAGATAATTGCACTTTTTCCAAGAGAAATAATCACAAAAACCGTTCTACAACACAAATGTGGAATCATAGAAGTATAGTACATTAATTATAACAAACAAATTTCTTAATATATATGTAAAAATATGATTTTTTTAACAGAATAGGGTAGACTTACCAGTGAATAAACGTTTAATGTGTCACGTTCGCCAGTGAATGAACACCAACATATAATGACCAGGACAACCAACCATATGTCAGATAGCTTCCTACTACATGGGAGGAAGTCAGTGTTGCCAATCCATCGGGTGGAATGATTTTCAATCCTTATTTTTTAATTATATTTACCAAATGTTCACTCACTGGTCAGTCTATCCTACCTAGTTATTCCATGAAATAACTGATCGTGTCCGTTTAACCAGGGTTGGAAAAAAACATGTTTTTTTTAAATAAAACAAAAAACACGTTTTTTTTTGTTTTAAACGTGTTTTTTTTTTGTTTAAAACATGTTTTTTTTTTTTAATTAAATTTTGGTTATTGAACAAGTTGTTTAGGTTTAAAAAACATGTTTTTTTTGCATTTTGGTTTCCCATATTTACTTCCATTCCCAATAATTTTAGGCATATGCCTTACATCTTTATTTGTCGAAGAATCATAGAATACAAGAAATCCTTCGATTATCTGGCGATTCAGTGTCTTCCTTTGATTTAATTGGATGGGCTAATAGAAGAATTTATAAACTAATAATATAATACTAGTTTATGTTTGGTATTACTTTAATGAACTAAAATTATGTACCACATTGATGATTAGCATAAATCTCACAAATTAGGGGCTATAATAAATTAATGAATATTAACAAATGTCAGTAGTGTCCCATTTGGGACCTAAAGTATCACATACAAGGTTTACCTATTTAATCACAATCTTAATCTTTAAGGTAATACAGCATGGTCACATATCCTAAAATAAAACCTATTTCCTTAAATGAACTGTATTTGGCCAATAAATTATAAAACATATAATAATTAATAAAATTGTTTTAAACATGTTTTTTATTACTATGTTTTAAACATGTTTAAAACATTTGTTTTAAACAAAATGTTTTAAACATAACAACCCTGCGTTTAACCCTTTCAGTCCCAAAAATTCACTACACTACAGAAACATCTGATATTCACAAAATAAGCTTATTTTAGGTCAAATATAGGAGTTCCATAAAAAAAATCATTTAAATTTTTTATATGGTTTTTGAAATAATGCCAAAAAATTTTAACTGTGAAAACCAACAAAATAAAAATATATATATATTACCTAAAAACACTTTGAGGTTTTTATTTTAAGGTATCTGACCAAATTATTAAAAAAAAAATAGCAATTATTTAACCGAAATAGTTTAAATTGTTTTAAATATGTGGAACTGAAGTGAACTTATCAAAAATCAGGTGAAACGCTTGTTAGCTATTTTCTAAATAAAAAAATAGTAGTTCTGACTTCTATTGAGATTAATGTAAAATACTGTCTAAATCGAACAAAGTGTGAAGAATCGAATGATGTGTGTTTGGATGTCATAACGGGACGTAAACATTTGGAAAAAAATATTGAAAGTGATGATTCCAAATGGCATCACTGAGACTGAAATTGTTAAGTGTTAAACTCTCTTGTATTTCATGGCTTAATTAGTTATTTCATAGAATAACGATCTGCAGCCTGTTAAAGTGTAAAATAATCTATAGCATATATCTTGCGCGGCAAATACTAAAGTTTAGGTTCTGGTCAGGGATTAAAAAAATTTCGTGTAAAACCCAGTATGTCAACAAAAATTTTTTTTTAAAGAAATAATGTTCTTTGTTATTCCAAGTGCCATTTTAATAATCCATTTTGTAACAAATTATTTTATGGTATGTTTCTTTAAATAACATTTATACGCTGCATAAATTAGATAATTTGCTTCTTTTTCATTTTAGATAAATTGTTTATTTTACACTTTAACTGTGTCTCATTAGTTCATTTATAGAATACCTAGTTATTTCATAGAATAACAAGTTAAAGTGTCAAATTAATAACACATTACACACTTTAACGGACATGATCAGTTATTTCGTGGAATAACTAGGTATTCCATGAAATAACTGCTTTATATACTTTAACGGTAACCTATGTATATATGTACACACACTGTAATCATATATAATCACATGTAATCTGTTTGGACGAAGGTGCAAATCTTCAATTAAGCTCATAATTCGCTCATAGTTCATAAGCAGTAAGCTCATAGTTCAATTAAGCTCATAGTTAGAAATAAAACTTAATAAAAGAAGGAAGTTCAATTGTTTGATGAATAGTAGAGCAGCATAAATTCTTAAAAAATTCTTGTCTCTTCTCATTCTTCTCTCCTTATTAAATACCTAAAGGTAACAAAATTTAAGCATTAGGTAATTGAACATGCATTTTAACATAATAAAAAAGGAAAGCATTTATAAAGTTACGTTTAAGACTACCTCATTAAAATTGTCTCTTAAATAATTTTTTTGTTCAATTTGATTTAGCAAAACTACCCCATTTTTAAAAATACAAAAGTAGTAATTTCTCAACGAATCATTGATTTTACGATTTTGTTTAAAAAAAAAATTTGCACATTATTGTTAAATGGATTAATTTAGCATTAATTCCAAAATGGACATAATCGCTTACTCATTAAAAAAAAATATTGGTAATCACCTATTGTCAAAAATATTGAATTGAATGCTAAGTTTGGGCCAGATACAGCCGGGGGAAAAAAGTTCTAAAAGTAATTCGAATAGCCAGCTGTTTTGTTACTTTAATACTCACTAAAGATCTTATTGTATAGACAAATGAAAAAAAAAAAGGTTTAAAACACAGTCTTAAAAGGTTTAAAACACATGGCATACCTTTCTAGAATATTTTAAAACTGAAAATATAAAAGTTCATATAATACAGGCAGAGCGGTTCAGTGGCTGAGAGGTTAAACGTGGCCGCCTTGTAAGACAAAGATCGCGGGTTCAAACCCCGGCTGAGTTGTCAGATTTTCTGTATGGGAAAATCCTGGACATGCATGTCATATGATTATGTTGCATGCAAGAAATCCGTGGAGGGACCATTTAGATTGGGTTCTCT
The DNA here is from genome assembly GCA_023701765.1 of Hylyphantes graminicola. Taxonomy (NCBI): domain Eukaryota; kingdom Metazoa; phylum Arthropoda; class Arachnida; order Araneae; family Linyphiidae; genus Hylyphantes; species Hylyphantes graminicola. Next base: position 76,593,430 of record CM043115.1, on the reverse strand, counting down.
CGGCAAAATTAATACTCGTCATGCTTTAACATACACAGAGAGCTCAGATGCTTTATAATCTGCGCATCAAAATTGGTAGCGAGAGTCACCTTGCTACTAAAATTCCATGAGGACAATGGATTTATTGAATCCTAAGTCCTTGTGGACGGCCATTTCCTCATTAATGTTCATGATACATTTTCAAGAATTTCATTCAACATTTTCAAGAATCATTTTTTTTTTGTAAGAAAACAAAAAGTTTTCTTACAAGAGTCTAGCATACTTCACTTCTCAAATAACCCTCTAAAAGAAAAGTTTTGTGTGCACATGCATTTGGACTTCTAACGAAGGAATTAACAATTAATACATCATATTAGATTCATTTAAAAAGCGTAGTACCCTCAGATAAGTTGACATTTCTGAAAACTTGACCTTTGTCGTTTAAATTATTTCATAAAAGAAATACTGGATTACTATAAACTACAGTTTCTTTTTTTTCTGTATTTCCTAGTAACTACTAAGTTATTTAATTTATATATTTAGTTTGACGGGTTAGTTTCAAAGGAGGACGGGTACATTGTTGGACAAGCTGTCCTCGGAGACGGGTAACATTTCGTAGCATTTTCAAGCCCTGATTTTAGCGCAACTATTTTCTACTTTCAGGTGGCATGTTACATGAACCAACACCATAAATAAATTAGCAATATCTGATAAATGTTTGATAGTGACTTGACTAGTAGAAATTTTTCTTTCACAGGGCGACATTAGTGTCACCCAGTCGCTATGTTAAAAAATTCACTTGAAACCCCCTCCCCCCACCACTTGTGCTTTGGTAATATTTGGCTCGATGCCACATGATTTATGGATGTAAGAGCAAGATTAAAATTTGTCTATGATTATTCCGACAAACAAAATAGGGTTTTGATGGCAATAAAAATCTACATACTTTCAATTGCGGTGTTTAATTGCCAATGATTTGAACTGCCGGAAAAATTGGTCTAGAGGCTCTGGGTCGCTTGGTCCTGGTACAAAATTGCTACTGTCTCCGACACTGTCATGCTGTAATAGGATAAAATAGATTTACTTATTTTCGATTTGTACTATAATCCTTAACTAATAATTTACATTAATGTGTAAACTTATATATAGTACTAATATTTCATAGCAAACATGGTCACTGTGATGGCAAATTGCACCCCCTCCCGGATTTCGAAGTCGAAAGAAAAATAGTAGAACAGTTTAAAAAAATTGCCTTTATTTTGTTTTAGATTTAGTGTGTAAAGGTACATAGCTGATTCTAATATGTGTATCCATTTTAAATAGCACATCTCTATTTTGCAGCTAACCAGCTAGTTGTGTACAGCCACCTACCTGGGCCGGGTTTTTTAGAAGTGAAAGGGCTAAGTAAGAAATAGTGTTTAAAACTTTTTAAAAATTTGGTAGGGGTGCAAATTGACCATTTTCTTAATACAGTACAGTCCCGATTATCCGATTTTCTGCTTTAACCGAGCTTTTAAATATTTCTAAGATTTTTCCTACGACTACCGAAAAAAATTCTGAACAGAACACGATCTCACAAACCCTCAGGAAAAAGAAATCCAACAACATTATCCCCTTTACCCCATGCCTCTGACTAAAAGCTATCGAAAGTGTTATTGAATAGATAGAACAAACAAGAAGAAGCGACACCAGCAATCCTGTTATCCTTTAAAAAAAGGGCGATACATTGCTGCCGAGTAACGCAGAAATAACAGACAACAAAAAACAATCAAGGACTTTTTTAAGTGAAAGAACTCTTTAAATTTTATATATGCCAATGAATTGCACATGGTGTCTCTATATAACATTTGTATTAGTTAAAATATACATTTAGACTTACACAATCATTTTATTTACAATTTTCGCTTTGACCGAGTTAGTCTCGGACCACATTAACTCACATAATCGAGGTTCGACTGTACTAGCCTTTATATAAGATATCAATAAAATAATGTATACTATGGTTTGGGGACAAAATATCGGCGGCCGAAATATCGTGCATATTTTGGGCGCACGATATTTCGGCCGCGATATTTTGTCCCATTACCATATACTGTAGAGACACTGGAATTCATACCGTAAGTCTGTTGGAAGATGGGCTTGCTGTCGTTGATCCTTGCTGTCGAGGAATCAATTTCGCATACTGCTCCCAATTTTGGCTGCTGGCAATCTTCTTGCGTAGATCTTTAAATTCATCTTCTTCGTCCAAATTCATGAAGTGGTTAAACGCATCATAATCATGACCTATTTTATCGAGAATGTCTAAAATGGCGTCAATGATTTCAAGATCGGATATAAGGTCCATCATTTTTTGCACCAACTGTGAAGGTAAGTCTCGCGGATCCAGCAGTCTGCCCAGGGACTCCAGCAAGGGATTGCCATGTGCCAGCACGTTCCGCAGGTTGATTCCATTGAAGAGGTTGGTCGTCTTGCGATACAAGTCTTTCAAGTCCGTGGTCTTGAGTATGGTCATGCAATCGCACAGCAGCATTTCTACTGCTGCCTGAGTCCCGGGATCATTTAAGTACACATTGACGAGTAGCTCATGCACATATGATTTTTTTCTTGTGCTTTGTGGTGATTCCCATAGTTTCTTGATGGATGCGTCTTCATCGATTAAAATGGCTTTCAGTTGTTTTAAACGATTTCTAAGGAAGTGAAGTCCCTTTTTTTGAACATTCCATTTTTTCCCTTTGATTATCTTACTTAATATTTCTCTAGAACTGTCTGGCAGTTTTAAGCCATTACATATGTCTTCATACTGTTTCTTATCTAGCTCATTTTTAGAAATAGCATCTTGCAGTTCTGGATAAAAATTGCGGAGTACTGAATTAATAATAATGAGAGAATTTTTTGTATCTTCTAAACCAAAATCGTCTAACAGTTCTTGTTTTTCTCTAGGCTTTAATGGAAGTTTATCTATTTCTTCACCAAATTCTTCCTTATTTAATTTTAAGCATCCTTCCAAGAAGTTTTTAATTTTGCTTTTTATTTCCAGAGTTGTCTTGATATCTTCTGGAATATTTTTTAAAATGCTCTCCCTTTCTGTCTCATTTATGTAATAATGTCCTTTCAAAATCTTTTTAAACTTCTTAATGTTATCGAATGTAAATTGTACATTTTCTCCTTGCCTACAATTTGTTTCAAGAAATATTTCTTTTATTGCTTGTTCATAATCAGAGAGAATATGTTCAATAGCTTTTTGAAATGCTGCGTTTTCATTTGGCTGGTCATTGGAGTCCATTGCAAGTGCGTTCTGGAATAAAGTTATTCTCTCTTGTTTTTTGCTGATAAGATCATTTTGCAAGTTTTTGTCCAGCACTAAACAAGTAAACATATACTCCAAAGACAAAAAATAATTATCCACATAATCAATACTTTCTCTTACATAGTTGCATTTGCTTTTCATGGAATTCACTTCCTTTTTTAATGTATTAACTGCGTTTTCAAAGATATAGTTTAGTTTAGACATCGAATCTTTTATAAAAGACGACAGTTCCTCAAACAACTTGATCCACCTATCCTCATCATTGTCTTCGTAAGTAAAACGTTCAGCATCCTCTTCTATCAAACGCATCATTTTAGGTTTGTGCTGTTCTGGGACATTTAATATGTTTCTAGACTTATAAATATTTGTATATAGAAGTGAAACTGCATATTGTTCCATTCCATACTTATGGGTAAAAAATATCGGATAAAAAATACCTTCAATCGTTAATATTTCATTTCTTATTTCATCAAAAAGTTCATAGTCCTTTTCAGCAGAGATTCGATAGGAGAAGTTGAACCCAGTAGGATGAACTAACTCATTCCGAATTTGCTTTAAAATAGACAGAAGTTCTTCATGCACTATTAAGGAAAGCACTTTCTGTACCGATTGAAAATCACTCTCCTTTACGCTTTCTCCAATTACCATAAGAGTTCTTTGAAGAATGAGAATCGCTTTGAAGTTAATGAATTTTATGCTTGCAGCGGCTTCAAAATAGCGTTTCAATCTCAACACAAGGAATTCGCTGTAAATTTGTGGTATGTTTGTCAGGGTCCTGACTTCAGTTTCAGGTAAATTATTAACTGTATTAGATTCACAAATGAATTCATTCTCAAGGACTTCCTTAAACGATTTCAGGTAGTGTTTTAACGACAAACGCTCTTGGAATATTTCCATACGAGGTATTAGGCGGAGACCAAGTTTTTTCTCAAAGCTTTCATAAAATTTTTTGCGATGGATAAAGAAGAGAAAATAGGATTCAACTTCGAAGTATGCTTTATTGGAAAGCATTAGTCTTTCTTTTAAAAGGTACAGATTGTCAAAAAACATAAATGCCAAACAAAAATCGAGATTATCGAAGTAATATCCATGGTCCATAAATTCGAGGAAGAGTAAAAATTCTTCTTCACGGTCATTGACTTCAGAATTCCACTCGGAATACTTTTCATAAACTTTTAGAATATTTATTATTACATCTCTTCGCTCTTTAGCTTCGCATACTTTACAGTGAGAATTTATGTCTGGTGATCTGATTGCATGAATGCTTTGACACACATCAATTTGAAAATTGTTGAGACGACGAAGTCCATTAAGTTTTTGTAACGAATTTTCTTTTATGTTTATGTCTATGTCAAATGATTCCAGTTTAATTTCCAAGTTAATCAATATTTCTTGAACACGAGTTAGATTCCTAACTATCACTGAATCAGGCGATCTTATTGAGCCGTCAGTCAAACAAGCATTGGCAGCATGGTCGTATAAGAAATACAGGTAATGAGGTTGATTGTCCGTCAATGCATAAAATAAAGCTGATTTGCCTTCACCGTTTTCAATGGTTGGATCTGTTTCCAAAGCTGCATCACGTAACTTTGAAAGAATATATGGAGACTTGTAAATCAAGGGAATAGATTCAGGTGCATATTGCAAGAGTGGAATAATAAAATTATCCCTTATACCAGGAATGGAACAGATAAAGTTTGTAATTGCTTTTGCTGTCATATTGCATTCACTTTCAGCACCTTTTATTTTCATAAGAATTTCGCGCAGTGCCAGCTTTTGCTTTCGAAATCCCAACTCTTTAGGCATACAAAAAGAAAAACTGGAACCATTGGCACATGAGTTTTCACAAATTACTAAAGTCCAACGATCATCTTTTTTTAGGTTCGTAGGATCATCTTTTTCGGAGCAGAATTTGGGGAACATTTCTTTGATATGGCTCGATTCCTTAAACAGTAGAATAGTGCACGATAGCAAAATCGAGGAGGCCTGGAGACATATGTAAGTGCCATCATGTACCGAGAAATGCCTTTCATTAGTTCGATAATAGTCTTCTATATCTTCTCTTAATTTTTGAACCATGATGTTTAAGGCTTCATTACCAAAGCAAGCATCGTTGTAGAGAAACGGATTGCATTTCTCGACATTCTCTTTTACATCTTCCCTTATCTTTTTTCCGAGTAGCGGGAACACATGACGATCGAGTTCACTTGTGCTTGATTCCTCAAAAGAGTTCAAGTAGGCAAGTACGATGCTCCACAACACGTCATCGTCTTTCATCACCGGGATCTGCCAGTATTCACCGGTAGGAAAATCTTCTGTTTGAAGGAAGCTCAAGTCCCTCAATTTCGGGGAGGTGTCCATTTTCTTTGTAGATGGGGCCCGACTGCGAAAAGCATGGGCTAGGCACAACAGGTTTTAAGGGACCCTTTGCTGAACAGTACCTTATGGTTGTATCCTATCTATTGCGGCATCAGTTTACAGTACCAAAACATGCAATGTTAATTATACGTATATTAATTGATGTGAGTGAAAATAGAACAAATAAAATATCGAAATAGTATTTCAGTATAAGCATCGAAAATAAGATACACACATTAGGACAGTTTTTAATACTCTGTGAGATAATAAGCTTCTTTAATTACAGAAAAAGTTTCAGTTTGTCTTCATACATGAGCCCGGAATTCTTTATAAACTTAATATTTTGTCTACGAGCAAATATATATATTTTAACAAATCGTTTATGACAGGCCATAGTTCATGATCTTCATCAAACGTAACTTCAATCTATTTGCACTCTACTAGGCGAAATAAGTTGTTTTGAAGGACTGACGTTGTTTGCTTGATGATTGTAACTTCTTTTTTTTTGCCGAGTATTTTTTCAGCAATTAGTTTTATTGCATATCCCGATGTGTATTCACTCTTTTTAAAACAAAATGAAATGAATGATCCCCGTCCTCAACTCACTTCGCTTCTAGTATTATGGTATTATCCGAGGGACTATAGATTTAGAAAGTAGCAGATCTGCCCCTAGGGGGAAAGGTGAAGCCACTTGTGAACCAGTATCCCATAAGGCAGTTTGACAGACCTAGCACATGGCATACCAATGCCTTAGGCATACCATGCGCCAGATGACACCATGAGATAATTCGACAAATAAAAAAATATATATATATTTAATATTGACTAATTAAACCGTTTTGCCAGCATAAGTTTATAGCTGGATACGTATTGATAATTTCTGACAGACATGAGGTATATATATCAGTGGCGGATCCAGCCAGGGGGCGCGGGGGGCGCGCGCCCCCTCCTCAAGACCTGTTGACCGTTTTTTTTTAATTATTATTGAAAACAAAATTAAAGGAAAAATTTAGACAAAATTAAATCGCCACACACCCTCTACACAGATTACTTATCATCGAACATGTTTTGGCTGCACGGGCCGTTAATCGTTCTGCAATTATTTTTTGGGATATTAAGGAACTTAAACACCTTAAGTTAAAATTAAGTTGCAATTTTTATATAACGGCATACATGCATATAATCTGAAAATTGTTTCACATCGGCGATTCGAGCCTGTTCGACGTCCTTGCTGAGCTGTTGCTTGTTCAAAACATTTGTTAGCAGAATAGCATCTACTTCATCTATTTCGGTCATTTTTAGAGTGAAACAAAAAAGCAACCAATCGCAGTACATAGAAAAGTGAAAAGAAGACCGTTCCATCATCTGAAACATTCCCATTAATTGATTTTTCCCTATTTGTTACACTTATTTTAAAAACTATTCAACAATAATCTATATAACAATATAAACGTTGGTTAGGTAAAGTAAAAACTAGTGTTAGTTCATAAGTAGTAATTAGTAAAAAAATACCAGTTAAAATATGTATTTACCATTTAGAATAAGATTTAAAAAGAAATAATACAAATCAAAAATAAATAATGTAAATGAAAAATAAAATAATGTTAATAAAAATTAATTTTAATTAAAAAATTTAATTGAAAACTAAAATGATAAAATTTACCCCCCCCCCCCTCCCACCCCCCAGAATTTTTTTCTAGTTGCGTCCCAGCTTTTGTGATAGCATAGTTGGGATTTCAGGCAAGTTTTTGGGTGCGCCCCTCCCTCAGAAAAATCCTAGATCCGCCACTGATATATATTCATCAAAGAAGCATATTAAAAATGCAGTTTTTATTGCATGTAACTCTTCGGCAAAAGCATTTTTTTGTGAAACAGTATACCGTGATGCATTGTAAAAATGGCAATATGTGGATTCATCACACAATCGCGCGGTTTGTCTATGCGTGGGACCATCGAGCGCGGGACGTGCGCACGAAATAAAAATAATATTCATTATAGTTAAGAAAAGCTTGACGAATTAACGGGAAATGTTTAACATATTTTTCTTTTAAATAAAAAGGTTTTTATGAAATCCAACTTTTGTATTTAAGATATACATACACACTAGAAAAGGCTAAAAATTACCAATCTGGACATTTTTTGTTTAAAAGTCCACTAGAAACCTCAATTTTTCCTTTTTAAGATGATGTAAAGTTTGTACTGGTACTCCACTCTAATAAAAAAAATGCAGAGGTTTTTCTATGCTTCATTAATTTATTTGTGGAATAGTCGGGGGAGGGCATGAACCTCAAAAAAGAAGATTTGGTTTTTAAATTTATCGAATATTGGTGAAAAATTGGGGAAAAAAAGTTAAAAGTGTATAGATACATTCTAATATTTATAATGATTTGTTGGGATTTAAACTTGTCGGATTTACATTTAATCCCTTTTGGAATTGGATTTCGACAATTTCAGAATTTAGTCCTTGTCGGGATTATGGCTTTCCGGCTGTTTGGTTTATGTCTGGAACCTAATCAGCCGACAAATTTCATTTTAGTAAACAAGTTTTCTTATAGGGGAAAAAGTTTGGACGAATTAATGTTACCCACTAGAGCAATGGGCTTCTGCAGCGGCTTCGATAACTCACAATCTTTCAAAAGGATCCACAAGGAGGAGAAATCTGAAATCAAAAACAATCTGTGCATCGGCGCGAAGCGCCCTTTCACATTCATCGAAATCGGCCCATTGGGCAAAACGAAGGAAAACAGGATTCAAAGAGCCAGACGAACCGGCTGGTCTAAGAACGAGAATAAAAACTCACGAGCCGAGAGTCTATGGAGCAAGCATGCTGAACAGAGCCAACATCTTCTCCTCCTTGCTGGAGCAGGCTGCCAGGGCAGCTGCTTTCCACTTGAAAGCGTCTAGATCACCGAAAACGTCAGCAATGGCGTTCTTGACGGATCTCAGGGCGGCCAATAGGGAGGTAGGAATTTTCTTAATAGTTAACGTTTTAATCTGAAATAGCGGTAGGAATATGGGCGGTAAATCAGCGCCACCTAGTCGTTGATGGAATATTGAGGTTGCGTGTGTGGTAACCTGTGGGCATTCCCGCTCATTTGCCCATGAGACAGATATGGTATGGTAGGTGCATATATATTCCAGCTTGTGTGCTTGTTTAGAGAAACGTTTATGAGCTTTTGTCAAGTGAGACAGATACAGAAAGAGTTTTTACAAGCACAAGAGACACACAAAGAAAGGACAATCATAAACACAGAGACAAATAACGATATTTATTGACGGTCACCAACATCCATGCCAGACCAGGATTCGAACCCGTCCCCAGCAGCTCCAAAGGCTAGCATCCTAACGATTGCGCCACCGGGGCGGCCCATGAGACAGTGATCAATGCAAAAACATATTTCAAACCGTATAATAGGTAAAGTTTAGAAACTAATTTTTTTTGTAGCATAATTAGAGCAATTCCAAATATTTTTTCGTTATTAAAGTGTGGCTGATATGGAAATATTTTTATTCAGTGATTTTAACATTACATATTATATTTATTAGTAAAAAAAATATTATTTCATTACTCATCTCATTTGTTTCCATTAAATGTGTTAAGTGTGAGGTTTCATTCTTGAAACCTTTTTTTTTTTTAAACTTTTTCTGATATACATAACTTTCATTAAAGTTTTTTATACTTTACCCAACTATGGTACACTTTGAATATTTAAATTTTGATTTTAGTTTTAATAATTTTCTAGTTTGAAAATTTTCCGTTTCATGAATGTCACTATCATTTCATTTTCGGGTTTCACATATAATTAAATTTCCATATAATTTATGAACACTAAAAAAGAATGCTGAAAGGGCATTTTTTTAAACGATAAAAAAATGAAATTTAAAGCTCATTTGAAATTATTATGGAGTTGCTTCTTAAAAGGGCACAGTACAAAAAATTTACAGATGTTTCATTTTTTTCTGTTTTTAAAACTTTATTAGAAAATTAGATTTTAGATAAAGTAAATATGTAAAGATTTAAAAGTATCTTAATTAGAAAGAATAATTCTGAAGAGTTTTCTCAGTTTTGCCCTTAAATTATATTTTTTTCTTAGTCCATCAGATACTTTAATTATATTTTTGGATGAAACAAACAGAAAAGTTTAGTGAACCATTGGCTTTTTTTATGCGACTCATTTTGTTTTCATTTTTATTCCTATACTGCCTTCGATCAGTACTGTGATTGGTGCTATGTTCTCATGTGACATTGATTCACCAATCATGCATTAAGAAATAATTCATTTTCCCTCAGTAATTGTGTTGCCACTCAGGAATTGAAACATAACCATCATTGAAACAACAATTAAAAAATTCCTTAAAAATGTAATAGGAGTGTAGTTTTTAAAAATTCTGTAAAATTATTATTTTTTATTTAAACCAAAATGTTTAGAAAACAATAATCCTTTTTTTAAATTTTTGATCATGGAAGTTTTTCAAGAAAAATCGTTGCAGAAGCAGCGATATAAAACAAATAAAATTTAAATTCTAATGATTTTAAAGAAGCATAAATTTTATTTAATTTGAATTCTCTCTAACTTCCCAGCTTGCAACTGACTTCTAACACAGCCGGTTATAAATAATAAACCGCACCACACACTTTAAATACTAAAATACACTGCATATTTTAATTTATTATTTATCTTTTTTTTACAAATTTTTTTTTATAAAAATACAGTAGAACCTCGATTTTGCGACCCCACGATTTAGCGACCCCTTCGTTATAACAACCGCTTCGGAAAGTCCCAATCATTCTACCATAGGAATAGTGTTAAAAATCCTTCTTTTTTGCGACCGAAAAACAAGCAGTTCCTCGATATTGCGACCGAATATTCGTTAGACATTTCAGAAAAAAATTGCTGCCAGAAACCATTTTTGTATTTGCTTCAAAATTTCAACTTGTGGAAGTGTTTGAGTGAGTAGAACCTGTTTGCTTTTGTTAGATCACAATAAAGAGACCCCTCTCCAAGCGAGGAAAGGGGTCGAACAATGGATGAATAGGTGAATAGGACAGGGACGAATTCCGGGAATCCGCGACCAGTGTTGCAAAAGAATCCAAGGTCAGCTTAATTTTTCACGCATTCTGTAATTGGTTGTTAAACATAGATGCAAAAAATACGACCCCACATTTGACCATTGGACTAACTGACCTCGTACAATTTGCATGTCTACAAAATGGCACCTAAAAATAAGCGGAGTCAAATCGCTGTCAATGTGAAATGTAATGCGTCGTTGCTACTGTGAGAGAGAGAGAACAATGCCGCGAGGATTTTCTACAAAAAATAACAATAGAAAATGTCATAATTAGGAACTCTGTTGGAACTTCGAAGCTATCTTCAATTGTACTTCATTCTTATTTGCCCAATAAGTGTAAATACAAATTAAACGTTTCTATAGGTATGTATAAGTTTTTTCTCGCTTTGTTAGATTTTTTTAATTAAAATTCTTTGTAACGACCCTTCGATTTAACGACCGTAAGTTGTTGGTCCCGAGAGCGGTCGCTGTATCGAGGTTCTACTGTATAACAATGCTTGCTAAGACCTATTCCATTGTAATGTACAAATCAGCGCTATGTGATCGGAAGGAAAGAGTTCGCTTGGCAAGGCCACGCTGGCCACAACATGTTCATGTCTCGGCATGGGCACAACTTCTGACACTTTTAACAAGTCTTTGCTGTAAAAAATGTAGTCCAGGCAGCCTTGGAACTCTTCGGTGAAGTTTGTGTACTCAGGAGCTCCACAGGCGCTGTCCAGGGTTAAATTGTGTCGCAAAATGGTATCTGCACTGGCATGGGAATCTAAAAAGTTTGTTTTATTACATATAGTTTTTGCATACATTTTTTAGCCTTTTTTGAATTCAAAAGAAGTAAAAAAAATGGAAGTATTTATTGACATTGTGGGGATTGCTGTCTGCCTATTTGCACCAATGAATGAAAATTTCATGTCGCGTTATAACAGAAAGGTTTTGAAATGGCCAAAAAATTATAGTTATTAAAAAAAATTGAATTAATTTTTTTTTTAAGTATAAAAAGATAAGGTTATCATGTTTCACATTTCCAACAAAACAAGAACTTATAAAACTTAACTGACGAAGCAGAAACTGTAAGGGTGTATGGACAACAAGTAGAATTATACACTATGTCAATACCCTAGTAACCATTCTTTTACATTTAAAAACAGAAAGAAGGCTTAATAAATAGCATACAGCAAATGCTAGCAAACTTTAATTTTCCTATTGATTCGTACCTAGATTGATTTCAAACTGCTGTATAATGTGTTCCTCTTCATAGAAAAAAACCTGTCTAGAATGACTGTGACGATCGCGCCCTTAGGGTTGTTTAAATGTAATTGTGTGATGTTTAAATGTGTAATTTATTAAACATGACTAAGCTTCTAGTATGTTTGTAACCATTTTTCGTTCAACGTTTTGTTATTAACGTTCGTTTTGTTATTAACTTATTTCTTATTTATTATAATTGATTATTTTGGTCACATATACGGGGTTCTTGTTTACCCCCTTGTGACGAATTTTTCTTTTCTTGTAATGTTTGTTCTACATTAATAAAGTGTTTAACTTAGTTTCTTTAAATACATGATGTTTATAATTAATTAATACCTAATAACCTTCCATTGCTAACTTAACTACTAACCCGCCATTTACTAGTATGTATGCTTGTGCAATAATTTATGGACCAGAAATTCTACATTTGTAACACTTACTTTTTTGCACAAAATAACTTGGATTTGTGAGATTTTTTTTTGTCTTATAAACATTAGTACTAAGTAAGACCTAATGGAACTCTATAAATATTTGCAGTTCTGAAAAAAGTCTGCACTTATATCACAGCATAAATTTATTTATTGATATAAACTCTTGCAACCTGGCTTGCCCATTCGGGACATTTTCTAAAACCTCCCCACAAACAATTAACATATTAATTAGCTCCATGTTGACCAGGTCCGATAGAAGAAGATCCAAATATCAGTTTTCAGCATTTGATTACAAGTATCAGTCATTTATTTCTTAAAAAAATGAAGTTGAACGAGGATCAATACGATATTACAGTTCTTTAAAAAATTATTTTAAAGACATTTAGCATTAAAAACAATGTTAAAACAATCTATTAACTACAAATAAGTGATACAGCCTTTTTGTTGCATTTATAGCTCAAAAATGTGTAAGGTAGGCGAATACCCAAAATTCAAAAAATTTTACTAATACTTTAATCTTTTCCAAATTTGGCATAGTGATTTCAAATATAATGAACAATCCTATTTAGGCATTTTTTTTATTTAAATATAATTGATTTATTTTAAACGGTGCTTTTAACTAAAAAAAGGGGTTTACGCTAACACTTCTAGCATAAAAAGTTTTACATTAATTTACCTGAAATTTTTAACAGATGCTATTTCAATATATATCTGTGCTATAAGCCTCTAACATCTGGTGTAAATATAGTAGTTTTTTTTTAATGTCCAAGTGTAAATTAATCGAAAAAGAAACTTTTTTTAGTTAATTTATAACATTTTTCTTAATAGCTTCTTTTCTTGTAATTTGTATGTAACTCTAGAGGGTCATTGCACGTATCAGTTCAAAACGAAGAATTTAACACAGAATTAATGTTTATAGGGGAACAATTCAATGTGGTAGACTTGTTAGCGTAAACCTCTTTTTTTAGTTGAAAAACACCGTTTAAAATAAATAAATTGTATTTAAATAAAAAAAGCCTAAATAGCATTGTTCATTATACTTGAAATCACTATGCCAAATTTGGAAAAGATTAAAGTAATAGTAAAAATTTTAGAATTTTGGGGAATTTTGGGTATTCGCCTACCTTAAGACGAGTTCCTAAGTAACTATTAAACATATATTTTTTTAATTAATTTGCAAAACATGCTTTTTAGCATATATTAGTATGTTAAGTATGTTAAGATGAAGAATATATGTGCAGAATTTTGCTTGGGTCTTAAGAGGATAAAAATTTTATTATTTTTGTTTGAAGTAATTGGGGGGGAAAATATATATTACCTTTATGCCAACTTGGACAGCATTCATATTTTCCGTCCATCATGAAGCTGACTGTTTCTGAATCCGGAAAACTGTTAAAATCGCCACAAAACAGCATAGGTACAGATTCTAGGTTCTAAATCGAAAAAGTAAATAATACATATTTATTGTAATATAAAAATAAATCTTTGTAGCATATGAACATTCTAAATTAAAATATTATAAGAAAAAAATATTAAATAAATTGAAACATAAATATGATCACTTTTAAAAACTTAGCGAACTCTAGCAAAAGTCCCATTAACCCTTTCAGTCCCAGTGATGCCATTTGGCATCATCACTTTCAATATTTTTTTCCAAATGTTTAGGTTCGGTTATGACATACAAACACCCATCATTCGATTCTTCTCACTTTGTTCTATTAGACAATATTTTACATTAATCTTAATAAAAGTCAGAACTACTATTTTTTTTTTATTTAGAAAATAGCTAACAAGCATTTCACCTGATTTTTGAAAAGTTCACTTCAGTTCCACATATTTAAAACACAATTTAAACTATTTCGGCTAAAATAATTACTAAATTTTTTTAATAATATGGTCAGATGCCTTAAAATATATAACTCGAAGTGTTTTTAGGTAATATATATATATTTATTTTGTTTTCCACAGTTAAAAAATTTTGGCATTATTTCAAAAACCATATAAAAATTTAAATGAATTTTTTTTCTTATGGAACTCTTATCTTTGACCTAAAATAAGCTTATTTTGTGAACATCAGATGTTTCTGTAGTATAGGAAATTTTTGGGACTGAAAGGGTTAAAAGGGAAATCGTACTGCATAACAATTTAACATATAACCATTTATGTTTTAAAAAAAATGAAATGTTTCATAAATGAATGTGGTCACAATTGCTTTTTCTGCTCAAAAAGCAGAACAACTTAATTTATTGGGATTTGTGATACTTGATGCAGGTAAACACAAAATAAACTATTCTTACCATTTTAAAATAAAAATTTTCAAATATCAATTTGCATTTTGGATTAATTCCGTCAGGCATAGGAAAAAAACCTACTTTCCTTAAGATAAATTGCATGGGTTTAATTGGAATTGTACCAATTTTTGGCTTTTTCCAGGTTACCCATTTTACTGAGTACTTCTCACAATTTATTAGATAATTCAATTTTTTTAAAAACTTAATGCTTAGAAAATTTGTTTAGCTAAAACAGGAATTCCTAGTGTACTTGTATCAACTGAGTCACAACCTTGTAGTGTGGTCTAGTTGGAGAATGCTTTTTTTCAATGCCTGCTGCTATTTAATGCTGATTCAAAGCCCGCTAAGTGAACCGTAAAATAAATATCACTGGGGGGACATGCCAATCATGGGATCTCTGCTTAGCTAAAAGATTCCACTTACGGTCGGTAGTGCCTCTATTGAGTTGATCTTGAATGGTAGAAATGACCCATTGAAAGAGGGTTGGTAGTGGTGCTGCCCTCTACAAAGCCAAATAAGGCAGCAATGAACTATTTGGCTTGGTTTGAGGGCAGCTTCTACCACCATTTCACTTCAAAGATTTGGGGTTGGTGGAAAATACTCATAAGCAAGAGTCCCCAATAATACCTTTCACAGATATCCAGACAGACAAAGAGGATTAGTTCTTCAGAACAACAGTCTTAGTGAATGCTGGTTTGCCATACCACCAGGTTGTCACAACTCTCCTTACAATATCTAGAGCTTTTAAGATCAACTAAGCTTCATACCTCCGATTTGATAACGTGCTCGATGTAATGCGTGCACACTGCAGCTTGTATGAGCCTCACTTCGGGGTTGTCCTTGTTCGAATACAAATGCGTGTTGGCCACTAAAACTTGCAGTTCTGGGTGGTGGATATTTTGTAATAAAGATACCTGAAAAAAAGTACGAAACAGGAGACTTTAGAGATAAGAGAATGGAGATTGGCAAATCTACAGGTGACCAACATTATTAGTCACATGTGTTTAGTAAAAGTTGTATGGTTTTATATATTTTTAAAGCACATACAGTGGAACCTTCCCTCTTTTACCTCGAACTATTTGTTAACCGACCGTCTCTACGCCCTAAACCAGCATAAAAAAAATTCTAAAATAAAGTCGTTCTCCATTGTTCACAAGAAAAAACTGGTTAAGAAATCTACCTAGATTCTAAAGCAAGCAATCATTGGGGATACTGAAATCAGAAAACTTCCGCCATTAAAAAATAAAAATCTCAGGCGATTCTGAAATCTGAATTCTACGGAGATTCTTAAATTGCGAGATTCTGGCGTTTATGAAATTGGGAAACTGTGGTTATTTTGTGTTTAAAAAAGTGTATTTTATTTTTGTTTTTCAATAAGCAATACTTTTTTGCGTACATATAATCATGAAAAAACAAACAAATGATAAACATGGGTAAAACTGATCAACAATGTAAAACATTGAAACTATGTACCCCCTAAGTAAGAGAGGGAGCAAAATTGTCTTTTTTCAATCATTATGAATGAAACTTGCGTTTTATTTCTTTTAGGAGTCGTATCATATTTAGCACCTAAAAACTTACTTTATACATTTCATGTACACAAAGAAAACAAAACATCAATTAGCTTCACTTAAAAAAAAAATCTTCGCCTGTTCGGTACTTTGAAAAGCATTTGGCAGATACATAAACCTAGGGAGGAAATAATCACAATTTGCTCCACTCATACGACTATGTCATCAAGTCAGGTAATAGGATTTTGTCTAGAAAAAGTGTGGTGCTTGAATGTAGTAATTTGTAAAAATGACAATTATTTTTAAAATTAACTTTGGGAATGAATGCCAGTATTGGGAAAAAAAAATCCCAGAATTCTGAAGTTACCCCGGAAAAGTTTCACCCCTGACAAGTGGTAAAATAAAAACAACTTTCACTTTAAACAATTAAACAACTTTTGTCTGGATGTTCTACTTATGGTAACTAAAACTTGATTAGATCTTGTTTAAAACACTTTTCAAGCCCAAAAATAAAACTTTTATCTACAATTGCTACCTGTAAAACAGTGTGCTGTTGGATGAGTTTACTCATATCTTCGTAATTTCTAGCAACTTTATTTAGCAAATCTTTGTAAATATCTTGTTTCTTGATGATTTGATTCAGCATGACTCCATATTCTTTTAATATTCTAGAAAATAAAAAAAAACATTTTATTATAATCCAAACCATAATGTACAGCTTAAATATACCTGAAAAGAAAAATGCTCTTATTTAAACTTTTTAATATTTTTTTGAGGGTTCGAAGAGCAATGTTTAGATTATATATTGCTATGAATACACAATGTAATTTTAGATAGAATTTAAGATTTGTTTCATGAGACAGATATTTATAATTTTAATTTGAGTTTAAATACTTTGAAGCTATTTTGGTAGACCATTTATTTAAAAATTTTAATATGAAATTCTAAGACTTTATTATTTTTTTCATGTTAAAAGAATTGTTTTTGCTTTAAAGAAATGTTAAAAAAAAATAAAGGCTTTCTCAGAAAGCATAATTAAAGAAGAAGAGGTTTTAAATATGAATTTCCACACATATTTCAATTTCCACGTAGTCATACTTTGGTTTAAACCATGCCAACCCTGAAAAAATGCGAACGATTTGACAAAAATTAAAAAGAGAGCTTAATATAATTTTTTTTAATGAGACTGATTATTCCATATTACATATATTTAACCAAGTGTAAATAATGAAACTAAAATGTTTACTTAAACTTAGAAGAATGGACAAACATCGCTAAGCCTTCAAATCTTCGACCGCCTTTCCTATTGTAGGAGCCGACGTAACCATGCTTTTTGAGCACTGGAACAAGATCGAATTCAAACAGCCTATCTTGAACTTCTTGAAGACAAATTATGTCACTATTATAACCTGAAAAATGCAAGAAAATAAATAAATAAAATGTTCAGAAATTAGATTAAGTTTCAGTTTAAAAAGAGAGAACGAAGAATTTCGAACATCTTATAATTAAAAAAAGTTACATTTTTTAATCAAATTAAAAGTTTCATTTTAAATGACTGCATTGAGTTACAATACATGGAGTTATTGGTTGACAACAAGTCACTACTATATACATAAGTAATTTCGGCTAACTAAACAGAAACTTTATTAACACAAAATACAGAAAACGAATGAACAGGCTCATTTGTGAAATAGCAATATAATTCAAGATCCCCTAAGCTTGTTTGAATACATATTTTGTGACTAACTACAAAAGTATGTAAGCATGATTGCCTAAAAATTTGAACCTCCACAAATAAAATTGCTACCGGCACTTTCAAAGTTTAATGGGCAAACAAATTAAACATACAGAACTATTTATGAAATTTTGAAAAAATATGAATATATACCTATAAGTTCTCTGATTAAAACTTGTTTCCTGTAGTAATTATCTCTGGCCTTTTCAGAAGAATAGGGAAATTTCTTGCGTTCCACGTACATGTTCGCCAAAATATTATAGGACACACACCGAATACTGTAAAATAAAATAGATAATTATTAACTTACAATTAAAAGGCCAGAGTAAGACGAAACTCAGTGGCACATAAAAGCCTACAGAGAGCCAATGTCAGGGCATTGCAGAAGGTACATGCTTAGTTGAATGATATGTCTGTTTAATAGAATTGTTCGACAAATTTTTCAGAAAAGACTTAATAACCATAGAGTTTTTAGTTTTTTATTTGCATTTATATAGAATTTATTAGAACATATATTTGGATCAGATTAACTGTACGTTAACCATTGGCGCGATTTTTTTTTCGAATTTGGCGATAAATAATTTTTTGTGCAACCTGTCTGGCTTTGACTATGATTCGAATTCCTTGACTTCGCAACGATGACGTTTTCCAGCAACCCTATCTGACCTTTATTTGTTCATTTCGGTTAGGTTTCTGTTCTGGAAAGTCGCTAGAAAACGGACTTTTGGCACGATTTCGGAAAGTTTGCCAATGGTTACCATACAGTAAATTTCTACCCATATATATTTTTGTGTATGTTGGATTTTTGATCCACCCACTTATTCCAAGATGTATTTTTAACTTTTCTTAATACGTTTTACTTCACAATTAAACTAAAGGATACATAAAGTATATTTCTTAAAAAAAAACCCTATTTGATTATAAATTATAATAAAAAAACACAAATGCAGAGTACAAGCGAAAACCCCCTTCATTGCATAAGAGTCTGCATTAGGCCTATTAGGCGATGATAGCCTAATCTGGTGCAAGGAAATCGTGTCCCTACTTAGTTTTTCTTGTGCGACGAATCCCATGCTTGTACTGTGAGAGAAGAAGCAAGGGAGAAACCGGTGTCCTGTAGCCTATGTCCGCCAAGCAGATCGGATTAAGGGAAGATTCCTGTGCAATCAAGGGGATCTTCCCCTGGACTCTTCAAATGAAAAGTTGTACTTGAAAATTTTTAAGTCGATCTTTTGAATGTTAAAAGTTGATATGCTTGCTGGAGCATATATTCTGAGGTCTCTGAAACTGATTTGGGGACATTTACAGAATTTTTGGGGGGAACCATGTGTGTACTGTATATGTCCCATCTGTAACTCACCCATATCACCGTTACTGTACGGTAAGTATTGGCACGATTTTCAGATTTAGTGATAAATAGTTTTTTGTGGCAACCTGCCTGACAATGATCGAAACCCATAACCGTCAGAGAGGGTTGCCGGAAAACGTCATCGTTGGGAAGAAAGCATGACGTCAAAAGTCGCCAGAATACGGACTTTTGGCGCAATTTCGGAAAGTTCGCCAATAGTTACCGTACAGTAAATTTCTACCCACCTATAGTTATCACAAAAGGATTTTGTATGCGACTGCCTCTCTTCAAAGGGAAAGAGTTCAGGCGCAGGTTCCATAGCACTTTCAGACTCGGCAGAAAAGTCACACCCTGTCCTGTCATTCAGTCTAGGCGTGCACACCACTTTCAGGCGACACCCTACATCTTCAGGCGAGACGAAATACAGAAAACCTTCGCCAACTTGCTGCCAATGTTGTCCGTCTTCCAACGACATTTCACTGTCGTTGATTGATGTCACATCTTCATTTGGCGTCAAACGTGAGTTCTCAAATGAAATTTTACCGCCATTCATTAAAGTCGCATCTTCCCTTGGCATCCAACGGTACCAGCGAAAGATCGTATCGTCGAAATTGGCGCACTCCAATATAAAATGCGGGCGAATCGGACACCCAGATATAATGTAATCCGGTAGGCTGAGCTCTATGACCGTGGGCATGTTGTATTTAATTTTATAGAGAGTCTCGCCCACTCTCAGAGCAGATGCCTGTGCCCACGCACTCTCATTGGGGATGGTTTCATCTAGTGGTACATCATCTTGCAGTAAACACACGTCCATCAATTTATTGTTGCTTGATTTCAGTTCAGGTTTGATGGAGGGGTTGTATACAGATTGCCTGATCTCCTCCTTCTTGTGCTGATACGCGGCCATGTACTTGATGCGGTTCAGCAGGTTTTGCACGCTCTCGCTTTTAGGGGCCTTCAGGTTGAAGCGATTGAAGTGCGCGTACTTGAAGGAGATCTTCACGGTCTGGTCCTCATCGGAGCTGAACACTTTTATTATTCGGGGGCTGTTGACGGAACTGGATCGCCGGTAGAAAACCTGGAACGCCGAGCTCCTGGCTAATTTGAGGGTGAAATGCATTGTGATGGAAGTTTTCGTATGAAATTTGTGTTAAAGGAGCTGAGTTTTAAAATCTCAGACGAGATTCTAAACTGGTACACTTAACTTCTCAAAAAATTATAATTTAACTTGATCCATACATAAATAAGGGTGATAAATATAGATTTAATGCCCTTCCATATTTAATTTTCTGTGTTTAAACTACAAACAGATTAAACTTGACACCGACAACAGGCATGCTTCAACAAAACCAAAACATAAGGTTGGTTGGTTGGTTTGACATATATTTTCAGGCTTGTGTGCTTGGTCGCAAGGACCCGCTTATAAACCATCGTCAAGTAGGACAACACAAGACGCAAACATACACATATGACAGATGTTGTCATCTGTTTCCACCTCCACAATTTAGACATGTCCCTGAAGGGGAGGGAAATTTTCTCCAGGAACCTGTACCCATGGTGAACTGCGCAATGACCGACCACAGGACTTTCGGACCCAACAGATTTTACGAGCACGTACTCCGCATATACTCGGTAGGGCTTCAGTGGCGACCGGGTCTCGAACTCTCAACCTTCCGATCTCAAGCTCGAGATTCTTTGACCACTAGGCTCCCTACAGCCCTACCAAAACATAAACATTCGAAAAATTTCATCACGCAGCTTAAAAATGCTCCATAAACATTTTTAAATTCGTATTTGCTTGACCAAAAAAAAAATTTTTTTTCATAGTAAATTTAATCAAAAATGTCAAAAAATTACTTGCTTATTTTTAGTTTATAACAATATAAATAAAAAACCTTTTGTATTTTATAGTTTACTGAACTAAGTTTGGTAAATTCCTAGTTTCGGTGGACGGCGACTTTTTATTTCTCGCCAAACTTGTTGGCGAGAAAACACCTTGTAGTGACACGTGATTGGACGTTGCTACTCTGAAAACGCGAAGTCAAAGAACGGTGGATCACGTGACGTGACGCTGCTCTTGTAGCGTTGTTTGGAAAAAATGGCCGCCATTTTCAAAATGCGTTGCACTACAAATGACAACATTATCAAATGTGACGATAACTTCAGCCACGACCGACAATAAAAGTATGCAAAAAATATTTTTTAAAAATAAGAAGAATAAATACCGATAATTACGCAGCAAATTTTCAAATTTGAACTACACACGTAGACCGAGCGGAATAAATCGGTAATATTTTCCGTTGTAATTAAATGGTTTACATTAAAGTAATTATGCATTTCGCATTTAAGAACAATAATTGAGAAAATTTTAATTAAAATGCAGTAGATTTACGCTTTTAGAACAACTAATTAGCAGAGTAGCAACGTCGGAAAGCACGCGCACGGCAGCACCGGACCGGAAATACGACGCGTCGCGGCGTTCACAACTGAACGAATCCAAACAAAATATAAGCAAAAGTGAGTCATCATATTGAAACCCCCTCCTTCCCCCGTCTGGGTTTAGGGTTACCACAAACTTCGCGGGAGGAATTTCAGAACATGGTTGCCAGATTGGAATTATTTATCGCCTTTTTTCTGTCGCCAAAATTCCGAAAAAGTCGCCGTCCACCGAAACTAGGATTTAACTCTAAGTTTTTACACTACAACTTCGCTTCCTAACACGTGGTTTCGTATTTATTTTGTTTTCAAATTAAATCGTGTTGCATGCGAATGGTCTTTTAATAAAATCTTCAACTTATTATTAATCAAAATGAATTTTATACCTTGTTTAGCTTGGGTCGAAAAAGGCAAAGCAAAATCTTGCCCCGATAAAGTAATATTCATTCATGTTCGATTGTAGAATTTACAACTCTTGCTTACATGTAATTCTAACTTTTATTATTTTTACTTTTAGCTCCAGCTTTCGGCAGATGAGTTGAAAAACCTTATTGAAGAGAACAAGAATTCAAAAAAGAAGTAATTTTTTCGATCCTTCATTTCTCTTTTTATAATCTCTCAGTTCTTTTCTTTCTTATCCCAGTATTTAGCCAACCTATAGCAGTGAACGGCTGTTTCGAACATATAACTGAAACCACTCTTTGAATCTTAAATTTGCACCCTATCGTTTATAAATTTACAGGCGTGTCTTAATTTTTTTTGATTCGTTGGCAACTTTTACTTTTGGTTACTAAAAATTGTATAGAAGTAAAAGGACAATATGTAAAAAAAAAGTTTGAATGTACTTGTAAATGTTTTTTTCTATTCTTCAACACATTTTAATTTCTAACTGTGAAAGTTAGGGCTTTATTCCAGTAATGCTGTGGACTAAAAATACAAACATTTAAAAATATATTTATGATGTTTCATGGTCAGTTAAAGAATTTTCCATTGTACAAATCTGGTGTACTTGGTTTAAAATTGCCAAGTTTCAAAGACAGTTAATGTGTAACTTATTAATTTTTGTCATCTCATGTTTTGGGGGCTGGGGAGCCCCCAAATCATGAGATGAGTCAGTCAACCGACTGGGCTTCCCAGCACTCGCTTAGCATGCAGAAGGTCCCAGATTCGGGTCCAGGCATCGCCAAAATAGCTGCCGACCTATAAACGGCCTGTACAGCCAAAAATGTCCGACGAATGATACCCCGTGTAAGGGAGTGCACTTTAAATATCCTTCAAAGTCCTAACGCTGCGTACGATGTCGCCCTTAGCGGCTGCGTTGGGTGCCTATTCAGGTGTTGGCTCATCACCTGACTGTGGTTCTAAAATACGACGCCCGGTGTAGCGCTAGTACGACGATAATTCAAACCTAACCTAACCCACCCATCTCATGTTTTGTCATTTTTGTTAGTAACATCAAAGTTGACTAGTGGAACATCAATTTTTCAAGTACTATTGCTAGAAAGAAATAATAATTTGATGTGGCCATTTTTTTTAAAATTCTAAAATTCAATTATGTTATGTTAAATATCATAGTCCAGTTACAAATATCAACTTTACAAAATTCCAAATTCTATCTAAAATAAAACATTCAAAAATATAAAAGTTATGTTACTTTTCTACAGTTTTCTTTAATCGGAACTGTTTCTATTTAGTTATGGAATTGACGGAGAAAGTGCTTCGGACGGGTGGGAAACAGAGTCGGACGTCTCCGAAACTGATGATGTTGAAAATAATGATGAGGATGAGCCACCAAATGGTGATGAGCCAAGCAGTGAAGTGGAATCAACGAAAGATGAAGATGATATTGATGCCAAATATAACATGGATGATTATGATAATGATGGTAAACACAAATCCAGAGTCTTTTTTTTAATCTGCATTTCTCATTATTAGTATTTAAATTTTTATAGTTTAATTTTTATACGTATAAATGGTCTTTAAAAAAAGTTTGATTTAAATAATTCCTTGTGTAGAGGGAGTGCTTGTTAAGGGGAGGATACATCTAACTGCATGAATTTTGATCATTTTTCAAAGACGTTATTAAAAGGGAAGACTTAAATAAATCATATTAAAATTCAGAATAAAAGATAGAATTCAGAATTTATACATCATACATTAAAATACAAAGATTGGATTTTTTTTGTTTTATTTTTTTCAAAATGGCTGCCATAGTAGCCCATCTCCTGAGACACTCGCAGATAAAAGTATCAAGTGGCAGAAATTCTAGCTACTCCGAAATTGATCTAAAATCAAAATTTTTTATTTGAACATTTTCATACGACTTTCATCTTTTAGTTAAACAAAAAAAGTTGAAAAACTGTAAATCTGCAAGCTTCATAACAAAAAAGTTAGATTTTTTTAACCCTTTTTTTTTTTCAAATGTTTTGGGTAAAAAAACTAATTAAAAAAAAAAAGAAAATTGTAATTTTTTAAGTTCAACTAGAAGATAAAGCTCTCCTGTAATGAAGACGTACACCAAGACGTATAAGGATCGAAGGAGAACTTTTTGAGTTATCTTGCCCACCAATTGAAAAAAAAAAGTAGTTTTAAGACAATGGTGTTTTAAGTTTTGATAAACCCTTCAGCATCCAGTTGAGGTAAAGCATTGAAATGAGTTTTTAATCAATAAATAATGCTAATTTCATTCTAAAAATTTGCAGCCCCATTTTTGAGAAGTTATTTAAACTATTTAGTATTTATGAAGTAAAAAAAAAATGCTTTTTTACATGTTAATTCCCCCCCCCCCTTTAATAAAATCTAAACTTCTGACGCTGTATATGATGTCGCCCTCAAAGGTTATGTTGGTTTCCTAATCAAGAGTCAGCTCACCTGTGGTTTTAAAATTTTGGCGCCTAGTCCTTGTATAGCTCTAGCAGGATGATAAATTAACCTAGCCCATTCAAAACACCAAAAATATTATTTGATTTACAGTCCTTATAGTAAAAAGTCTTTGTAGGTGGCTCTTTTATATTATTGAAGTTCCATCCATCTTTTAATGACAGGCTGAATATGGATTACTAAGGAGAAATTATTATAGCAATCAATATTGCAAGCTTTTTTTTCATATTTTTTTCAGATGATGACCGTCCTTTATTAAATATATCTGATGTGGCTACGTTTGTTGATAACAAAGAAGATGAATATATTACAGATCTTGATGCCGTATGTTAAGTTTTAATTCATTTGCAATGTTTATTATTTTGGTTTTAGTTCAGTCATTCTAATTTAAGTGACTTTAAGTCTATCGTTGACCTTTTAAGTCTGCGTTGTTTTCTGTATGCTAAGTTTTGAATTTTCAAAGTTAAAATAATTTATCATTTAGCTTCATATAAATAACTTCCATTGGCATAAAAGAGGTAATATCTTGTGAAATGATAAAAATCTATTTTAGATACATAGCCAAAGATGTTCAAGTAATTGACAACTGGACACATGTATACGTATTTCTAAACAAAAGTAATATGCATGCCTTAAGTTCAGTGAAAATTTAGTACAGTAAACTTGTGATAACCGCAGGTGGATTATCCGCTTTGCAGATTGTCCACAACCACGATTCCCCCCTTTTCCCCCATGCCAAAATAATAATTAAACAAAACACAGCGAAATGAAATTTATCTGTTTCAAAACTTAGAAGAATGCATTCCAAACGAATACATTTAAAGAATGAAGAATAATACATTATAAAAACTAATGCACTTAAATAAGAAATATTATAGGAAACCTGGTGTATGTCAAAATGTGGGATTTAACATAGCCAGTTTATTTGATTCATTCTTTGTAAATTGTTTAAGTATTTTTTACTTTTTTTTTTTATTCTGAAGGTGAACCAAGATGAACAAGAAGAGGATGAAGATTATATCATCAAAGCAACTGATAATTTATTAGTTACTGGTCACATTGAGGAGGAGAGTTCAGTTCTGGAAATTCATGGTATTGCATTTTGATTTAATTGATATCAACTTATATGGTTATTATTTGGTTAACATGCCATTAGAAAATTTGCTTTTTATTAATAAAACTGCCTAATATAAGTTAAAGTGCTAAATTGAAAAAAAAGTGGGTAAAAGCATTAGTTACATAATTCATAACTTCATCAATTCTTGGTTATCATACAGTTCATTGGAATATTTAGTTTTTATTAATAACATTTAAGTAAACACACAAAATTGCAGGAAAGTTTACCGTGAAAAGGGGTTAGTTACGTATAATGAAAACTTCATTTGAAAAAACAGTAATTGTAAGTTCTGAAATTTAAATTATATTTCCCCCATCCACCTGCGGGTATTTATCATATCGCAAGTACATAAAGCATTTAATGTGTATAACTTTGCTTCGAAATAGCTTCGAAATAGGTCCTCATATTTCAAAATTTTGCATTCCAAAGTTGTTAAAAATAATGGGTATGAAATCTATTTTTTGTTATTCTTTTTAGTCTATAACAAAGCAGAAGATGATTTCTATATTCACCATGACATTGTGCTGCCGGCCTATCCCTTGGCATTAGAATGGTTGGATTACCATCCTTCTGACGATGCCCCCGGTAAGTTCCTGGACTTTAAATTTTTTAAAAACAATTTCTATTAAATTACTGTTTTCAATTTGTTGGATAAAAATTTAAATTGATGGCTTATGCACTTAATAAAATATAACCCAAAAATAGAAATCTCATTGGGCATGAGTTTTTTTGCTTTTCTTAAGAGAAATGGCACCTCTTATCTACTTGAAGATTAGTTTCTTTTGTAAATGAGAATTTTTTTTTGGAAAAAGTAACTATTTTAGTTATAAAATTTTGTGATATAAATGTGAATTGTATTATGAGTACATATGATTTAATATTTAGTAACCAAATGTAGTTAAATACCTTTAAAGTTATATCATGAAAAGAATAAATGGGATATTATTAAAAAAATATTCATCTTTCTGTGCAAATTAAATTGTGGAGGTAACAATTTCCAGTTAAATTGCACATGTAATGGGTACCATTATAACTAAGTTATTTGCACCATTATAAAACACTAGATGGCGCTTCACCCCTTAAAGCGTTGAATCAATTATATAACATAATCTGTATCCTTGTGCTGTGGTTCCTCTGTTTTGTGTATGTAAAAAAAGATGAGAATTGTGTTGTTGTTGCCGATCCCCAAAGTCCAGCGGAGCTAGACTAGGTCCATGAAGCCAAACACCCCGAGAAAGTCCAGGACCAGCAATGGGCTCTCCAGGAGATCTTGATAATTGAGCCCCAGGCACTCCAAGATGTGGGATGGTGAAGCCTGCGCAGAGGAGCACTTGGTGCATGTGTCAAAAGTTCTCAAACCATCTGAAAATGTCATAGTTCTGAGGTGCCCACTGAGGAAACGGGTGATTGCAGTCTGACCCGGCCTGTCACATTTAAGCGCCAAGGAGCCGCCAGGTCGATGGCATCGATACCATTGATGTACTGGGGGATCAGTACATCGATGAGTATTGTAAGAGATCTAACTAAGGATAGCCACACTGTGTGTCAACTAAAGCAACTATTTTAAAACTAAAAGTCAGTGGCAACCCTGCACATGGTATGATTGTTAACCCTTTATGCCCAGCGGTCAGATGGTGCTGATTTAAAATTATGAGACTAAATTTGAATTTTATCGAAAAAAAACTTTAAACAGCATCAATGCCAGTAATTCCTTGAAAACAATCGTAATTTTTTATAAAAATAAACGATCCGCACGATCTTGATAGCTTGGTCGAAAAGGGAACACTAGGGAAGTTACTAGAATACAGTGAATTATGTTATTTGTTGCCATATGGCAACAGTATGCACCAGAGGGCTAAATAAATGAGAAAGTACTTTGTTTCATAATATTTTTTTCACAACACATACTTTTACTCCATCCTCTTGAAGAGAATAGGTGGAGAAAACAATTAAACACATGATTAGTTATAATAAGAAATGTTATTTTTTTTATAGGTAACTACATTGCTGTAGGCGATATGACACCAGTTATTAAAATATGGGACTTAGATGTAGTCGAAGTTTTAGAACCAGATTATTGTTTAGGAGAAAAACTGAAAAGCAAGAAAAAGGACGGAGAAGTAAGATCGTTTCATATTAATTTGTTTCAATTTGTAATTAACATATGAATATAAGTTAATACATATATATTTTTTAGTAATTATTTATTATTTTGACTTATGTTTTGAGGTACGCAATTTTGGATCTTTATAAAAGTGTCTTATTCTATTAATGCTCATAATTTTCATCCAATTACCTGTTTGTACCTTGTTTGTGAGGGGTTGGGGAGCCCAGTCGGTTAGGCGTTCGCCTTGCATGCGAAAGGTCCCCAGGTTCGGGTCCGGGCATCACCAAAATACTGCCGACCTATAAACAGCCCCTGCAACCAAAAATGTCGGATGAATAATACCCCATGTAGAAGTAGTGCACATTAAATATGCTCCAAAGTTCCAACGCTGTGTACGATGTCGCCCTGAACGGTTGCGTTGGGTGCCTACTCAGATGTTGTCTTGTCACTTGACTGTGGTTCTAAATTATGTCACCTGTCGCCAATAGCCCTCGTGTAGCTGTAGTGCGACGTTAATTAATACCTACCTACCTTGTTTGTGAATAGCATGTAATGCTTAAAATTAATAGTCAAAAAACATAACAGTTAGGAAATGGGCTCTTTTGTAATAAATTTAACTAAAAAAAGTAATTTATCAATAAAAAGTAGAAGTTTTGAATGTGTTGTATTATTTTAGGTAATAGTAAATGTGTAATTTTATTAATAATCAGTGGATTTTAGGTTATTAATAGGTGGATCAGTGGTTATTAATAATCATGGCACAATTACCTTTACCTCTTATTTTTTAATGACATATTTTTACAATTTTCAATCATTTTCAAGCTTTTATGATTTCACTTTTACAGTAGAATCTAGGTTTTTTCTTTCAATGCTTAAAAAATTCTGTTTTTATTTCTCAACCATTTATTTACTCTGATTGCAAATTATTTTAAATTGGTATATAGTAAAAGTCAGTTATTTATAGCAAATTTAAACAATCACATTACCTTTAGTGGTTAACTGTGTTGCTTTGTTGTAGATTGGTAAAATTTATTACTGTATTTATGATAGATAAGAAAGTTATAATTTTTATTTTGTGATTAAGTAATTTTTTTTAAAATTTTTGTTTAGAAAAAGAAGCTAAAATGTCACAAAGATGCTGTTATTAGTCTTAGTTGGAACAAACAGCTTAGGTAAATTGATTTTTAAATATTTAAAAGAAACAGTAATTTTTAAATAAAAGTATTATCTATATTTATGTATTTAAATGATTTCATATACATTAAATCTAACCTAACCTTGCATTTATAAAAGTAGTAAATGGAACAATTGTTTAATGTGTGGCTATAACCTCTCATGAAATAAACAATAATTTTTTGCTTTAAAAAAAGTTTAGCTTTTCATAGTTGTTGCAGAAATAATCATTTGTACACTGCTTGAAGTAATTTAAGCACATTTTTTTACATTTAGAAAAATATCTAAATGAAAAAAAAAAAAGCGATTATGTTGCCTGATATAATTTTTAACACTCTCCTCTTATTTCTTGATCATTCAAAATTATTTGCATTTGATTGTAAAAAGCAGTATTTAAATACAAGCAATGGTTATTTCATAAGTTAAAAGTATGTTTAAAACTTCTTTTTTCCATTTGTTGCATCAATAAATTACTTTGTAACGTATTAAACTTTGTTAATCTTTCAATAGAAATCTCCTCGCTAGTGGCTCTGCTGATAGCACAATAATAATATGGGATCTGCAAGAAGGAACCGCTCTATCCCAACTTAAGTTTCATACTAATAAGGTATTTATCATTATTTATTTACACATTCTTAAAAAATTAGGATTTTACGTATAACTTCTTTTAAATTAAGTGTCTGTAGTGGGTTGTGTTTCTTAAAGTAAAAATTATGTACAGAAAAATATCTTTTTAGGACAAAATTTAAAATTAATTTTAATGTCATTTACCTATTACAATGTTTGTGACTAGTTTTTTTTAAGTTAAAAACATTACAACTAAAAAAAAACATTGCATTTTTATAATAATCCATGCATTTCTAGGTGAAATGTTTTTGCAAAACAATTCATGAATTTTTAAGTGTTATTAGAAAATGTGAATTATCATGTTCTGAATAATTTGTTTCTTTAAAAAAAAAAGAATGAATTTGAACAATGAATTTTCTTTAAGAGGTCACAATATTAATTAACTTAATTGTACTTTTCATACAATATTTTTTTAAATTCATCTGCTCAATTATACCTACTGATGCCGATTTGGTTTTCTAAATAAAGTTATAAAATAATTTTCCTTTTTTTACATTATATACTCTTCATACTTTATAATTAAAAATCATCTGTTCAATTATCTTAACTGATGCTAATTTAGTTTTTTAAATGAATTTGTAAAATAATTTTCTCAATAATAATTTTCTGCTCAATTATACCTACTGATGCCGATTTGGTTTTCTAAATAAAGTTATAAAATAATTTTCCTTTTTTTACATTATATACTCTTCATACTTTATAATTAAAAATCATCTGTTCAATTATCTTAACTGATGCTAATTTAGTTTTTTAAATGAATTTGTAAAATAATTTTCTATATTTTATTTGTATAATAAACCAATAAAAAAGTTTGTTTCAAACAAGTGTTTCAAGTCATTTATATTTTTATAGGTTCAATCTTTACAGTGGCACCCGTTTGAAAGCTCATTTCTTCTTTCAAGCTGTATTGATGGGTAAGAAACTACATATTACATTAAATTAAAACTATTGCTATCAGTATTTTATTACACTATTAAATAGTTTACAATGTTAAAGATTGGACAACCTAAGTTGATATTGTTAGTTGTTTTTTATAAGGGGGGGATGCTGTATTTTCGTAAGCAAAAAGCTTTTTTTAGCTTTTATGCTTTTAGTTATACATTATTTGGGTGTCAGAAAATATATTTAAAATAAATTAATTTTCAATTATTTGTTTTCAGACACTTTATTTGTCAATTTTTTTTTTAACCTTCTGTGGGATATGGAAATGTTAAAAAAGATTTTAAAATAAACCCTCTTCAGGTCTATCTCTTTAAAGTCTGCTTTAAACTAACTTAAAAGTTTTTACAATAAAAGTAACAAATAAGTGGACAGAACTTTTTTGGAGAAAATTAATTTTATGTATGCGGGTATTGTTAGTTTTCCCTCTGATATCTTTTTTAAAAATTAGCTTTACTTTGATTGGAAAGAATTTAAACATCAAGAGTTGGGTATTGACATCGTTGAGATTTCTACAATTCTGTTATTTACCCCTCCCTCTAATTTTCTTTCTTGCTGATTTTTTTTGTTTGCAATTGTATGACGCAAGATATCCTTTTTGTTAGTCTGTCTATAAGAATTAATTTACGTCTTAATGATATTCTTGTCTTAATT
Source organism: Hylyphantes graminicola (assembly GCA_023701765.1). Taxonomy (NCBI): domain Eukaryota; kingdom Metazoa; phylum Arthropoda; class Arachnida; order Araneae; family Linyphiidae; genus Hylyphantes; species Hylyphantes graminicola. Next base: position 76,562,219 of record CM043115.1, on the reverse strand, counting down.
TATGTCTTAATGTCTTTAAGAATTCAGAAGTACTTTGTAATACAGGGTTGCCACACTTTTTAATACGAAAAATCAAGGACTTTTCAAGGAGTATTTCTTCATTTTCAAGGACTGTATATTTGAACATGTAACTCTTAAAATACACGTTAGTTTTAAAAAATTCATTGAGTAAACCAATTAGAGCACTCCAACTTTTAAATGAACTTAAATATGTGTTATAAATTGACCATTTAGTTATTAAAAAATCCATCTGAAATCATGTTCTTTACTTTCTTGAATTATACATAAAAAATATATCAAAAAGTAAAATATGAACCGACTCGCATTGAAAAAGTGTTTTTAATTAAGCCAAAAATTAACATTTGCAGCAGCGTTAGAAGACTACGTTTGAAGACTGCTTATTTTGATGAAACAATTAAAAAATTAAGGACTTTCAAGGTTGATAATTTTTTCAAGCACTTTCAAGGTTGATAATTTTTTTCAAGCACTTTCAAGGTTTTCAATGACCGTGGCAACCCTGTATTAATAAGTTTTGATTTATCCAGTTTAGAAAAGTATTTTTCTTCTTTCCTAAACAGATTAATAAAAGTTTATGATTGCCGAGCTCCTGATGCCGAATGCAAGTCTTGGAGTGTGGATGGAGAAATTGAAAAAGTTTCATGGAATTTACATGACTCCTTGAAATTTTTTGTAGGGATATACTTTATTTCTTTGATAAAAATATACTTTTTAAAACAATGTTTTCATTACAATTGCAAGGCTAAGTTGTTGTAGAATTGTATATTGTAACTTAGAGAAACTATATTTGCTTTAAATTAAAATTTTCTGAATAAGTATATTTTTTAGGGAGTCTCGAGTATAATATGGTAGTGTCCCCTTTGCTCATATTTTTTCTAGATTTAAGCGGTTAAGTGTGTACTTTCTTACCTCTTTAAAACATTATCTTTTGTCTCAAATTTTTATTTACTAAGAACTTTTAAACTTTTTTTTTATTAGTTATCAACCTTATTCAACAATGGAATTTTTTGTTAATATATTAGCATCTTGCATTTTCACATCACTATTTTTCGAGTTTCAAAGCTTTATTTCTTTTTTAGGGCTGATTTATTTCATGCTAGTGTTCAAAAATGTTCCGTGCTAACTTTTTGGTTAAAAATTTTAAAACATTGATACCAAACTAAAAATATTAACACAAGACTGTTTTCCTAACAATAAGTGTAATTATTATAAGAAAATAATTCACAAATTGAAAGTGTTAAGGGGTTATTCACAGTGTAAAAATGTTTTGTAAGAAACCATATAATTTTAATCTTTTTGTTTTAAGCTTTCAAAAAACGTTTTTTACATAATATTACCGAAAAATCATAGCTAAATAAATTATCAAGCTATTTTTTTTTGGAATTTTGAAAACCATAAATAACATTAAGAACACTGTGATACACACACATGATCTTTAGTGTTCTTTTTTTTAAAAATAATAAAAAAGCTAAAGAAAAATTTCAAATATATACTCAAAAGTGCAAGAAATATGTGTTAATTTACTCAACCGTAATGTTCAAAGAAGTATTGTAAGCAACTATCATTTATGTCCTTCTTAAAACATTAATTTTATTTTCAGTGTTCAACCGAAAATGGCTTTGTGCATAGCTTCGACTTAAGGAATACTGAAGCAGAGCACAGTGTTAAAGCACATTCAGATGGAGTTACTAGTAAGTAGTCAAACCTGGTTGCTATGACAACTCATTCATAACTTCATAAATGTTCACTCCTTTTAATTGGTTGTAGACCTTATTGTGATATCTTGTTTATAACTACAACTTTTATCTCCTCGGTCATAATTATTAAAATACTGGTTTATGAAATACAATTGCCTTTCTAAAGATTTTAATTTTTTTTTATTTCACTATGTAAATTCCATTTTATTCACTAAATGAAGCGAAAAAATGACAAAATATTAATTTACTTCCTGCTTAAAAATACATATTATCTACTAAAAGCACATATGGTTAAAATGTAATCAAGAGAGGTAGGGGGAGGTGGGGGAAAATGGTGGTAGGGTGGAAAATGAGGGTATGTTAAAAAATATAAATTTTTCAACTATATATTTAAACTTTTTAGACTTTTTCTTTGAAATATTATTTTTAGATGATCTCTAATTACTTTTATTTGATTTTTAGAATCTGGCAACACAATTAATTCATTGAAATTCTTGTTCTTAAGCTAATTTTGTTTCAGCTGTTAAAATTCACTCTTAAAAACTTCGTTCTATTTATTTTATAAAACATGCTGTGCTCTTAAGCCTCGTGGCATGCAATAGTCACATTTTTGAAGAGTATTTCTGTAAAATTAGCTAAGAAAAATTCGAATTTTAAAATTTTTTATAATTTTTTTAATATCGTGGGGTAAAGTGGTGGTATGGTTAGGCTTAGCTGTGCATGTAAGATATAATGGAGTTTTGGGTCGTGGAATGAACTTAAATTGGATTATATTGGAGGATATTTTTTAAAAACCATTTTAGTGATTAAAATATACAGCATTATTAAACAACTTATTTTATGATATTTGTTAAAATTTAACTTAATATATTAAGTTTATCAATGCATCTTTAGGAATATGCCCAGAAGCAATTAGCAATAATTTGCTATTAGTTCTTGGCAATTAATTTACTAAATGAAACAAGCCACAATGTAAAATACTAAACCAAATCAAAGATGGAAACTAATATAATTTCGAGAAATATACGATGCAGATTATGTTATGCTCGGTGCAATATGTAAAGTTTTACAGAGCCTCAATTTAATAGTAGTGGACAATACTCTCTTGCTAAAATATTCTATTATTCTACGATTATTATTATCTCTAAGTAAGCTTTTCTGAAAAAAAGTGTAGAGGAATATTAGGAACGAGTTTGCTTCAGTTAGTACTTTTTATTAATGATTTTTAATTTAATCATATCGTTAAATTTGGGCTACCCCCATTTTCCCCCACCCTGGGGGAAAATGAGGGTATAAAACTAAGTTCTCTAAATTGCCAGATATTGAAGCATGTGGTGGAAAAAAATTATATATTCGAAATCTAAACAGTTCAAATGTATGTAATATGCAAAAAAAATCTATGAAAATTAGTTAAAAAGTAGATGTTTAATGAGATGATTTTGAAAAAGCTCGATTTTACCCTCATTTCCCCCCCCCCCCTATAACTTTGCCTTGTTGAAAAATGTTAATCAAAAAACTTCCTAAACTTTCCTTAAAAGACGCTATAACCCGGCTATACTGTAGTTAAGTACTTAAGTACCACTTTAAATTCATAATAGTCAGGTTAGTCATAACACTTGAACAAGGTGTTATTGCATAAAAAAAACTTTGTTTTGATATGGGATACATATTTCATTAAATTAAAATGCTTTATATTTTTCTCTTAGGTCTCGATATGTGTAGTCAGCATCCCAATGTCTTACTAACTGCAAGCATGGACAAGACACTTAAACTGTGGGATATTACAAATGGGTTCAAACTCATCAATTCACAGAAATTAAAAGTGGTAAGTTCTTGTGCTTGCTATATTTAATGCAGCTTAAATTATTAGCACATCACTGGGCTTGTTTAGGCATTATTTTTTGTTACTAGATTTGTTTTGTAACTTTACTATTTAATTATTTTTTTTTTATTATTAAAAGTTATGAACCATCTCCCTTCTCCATAAATAACACTTCATCTAAATATTTATTTCCTTAATATGTTTAAAGAGTTAAAAAAACAAATATTTCTAAGAAAAGTTTACATTTACAATAAAAATATTCAACTCATCACAATGTCAAAAGAAAACTAAATATTTCTCAGAATTTCTTTTAGTGTCTCATATTTCCACAGACAAGAGTAAGTTATAAAAAATGTTTTGAACAAGTTAAAATTATTGTTACTAATTTTAAGCAACAAGCCTGAATATTTTTTTTAATCAGACACTATGGAACATCTCATTTTCATCATCAAACTATGTAATTTAATTTTAAAGAAATGTTATTAAAACAATATTTTAATAAACAATTTTTTTAAAGTAATATTTTCTCTTCTAGTATCTTAATCTCCCCATTTTTCACATCTGATATTAAATGAAACCAGAGTCTTTAAAATAAGCTACTTATTCAAAAGTTAATTTGTATGTTTATTCAGTTGTACAAGACTTGTTAAAGAAATGCTGGTATTGACTTTCCATTTATTCATAATTGTGTATTATTTGAATTTCTTATTTCCAGAACCTGTTCTCACATCAACAAATATAAAACACCAACAAAATCCTATTCTTTTGACCAATTTAAGATAAAATTATATAAACTTTCTGTAGCCTTATTTAAACTCCTTCCTTCATCTGAATATTTCTAGGGTTCGATATACACTGCCAAGTTTGCCCCAGATTCTGAATTACCTGTTGCAGTAGGCGGGAATAACTCTTCTAACCATTTAAAGATTGTAGACCTTGCTGGAATTTTAGGTAACTATTCATTGTGTTATCATAAAACATTATTTATCTGCAACAAAACATAAAAACATGCATTTTTTTATAAATCCATCTTCTGTGCAATATCCCCCCTCTGAATTGTAAGCGTTTTTGAAAATGATAATTTAACATTAGATTTTATCAACGGTCAATTTTTAAAACTTGTTTTATTTTACCAAGAAAAGTCTCAATCTAAACTAGATGTCAGTTTTTCGAGCAACAAAACTTTAAAGTAATTAGTTGTTCTGGATCTAATTTATTATGTATTTTCATGCCTATGCTATTATCCTATTATGCCTATGCTTTTTTTAAAATTATTTTTCAAATTAGTCAGCATAAAAGGGGCTTTGTAATTAGCATAGAAATGGCTCCAAGTATAAGGCATGTAATGGTATCAAGTTTAATTTTCTTTTACAAATTATAGGCATATAGAAGCAATATTTTATGCTAGATCATAAATGCTATTGAAATATTTTTTCAAGGGTTAAAATGTGTACACTGTGCTAACCTTTTCAATCCCAAAGACAATTTGGCATCATTTTAGAAATAATTTGCTGATCGTCTGTAGCCATTTATGATATCAAAAAGCACATCATTCGATTCTACAATGTTTTTTCTATTAGCAAAATATTTTTTATTAATCCTAATAGATGTCAGCCGGATTATTTTTTTAAAATTATGACCAGAAACATGATGATGCCAAATGGCATCACTGCGACTGAAAGTGTTTAGGGTTCATTTTTCCAGAAAAAAAAGTTTTCTGTTCCTGTAAACTAAACAATGTCTTTTTGCAGGCACTTCAACAACAGAAACTAAAGAATCCTCACAGAGTTTCAAAACCAAACTGAAACCTGCTAAGAAAGCAAAAACTGAAGACCTTAGACCCTCAAAGAAGGTCAAACTAGAAAAACCAAGCCCAATAAAGGTTAAACTAGAAAAACCAAGCCCAAAGAAGGTCAAACTAGAAAAACCAAGCACAAGTCATAATGTAAATTTTAATAGTCCTTCAAGCAAAATATTTCAGGACAAACAAAGTAATCCTCAACAAAGTGTAAAAAGGATTCATAAAAAATATACGTAACAATCTTTTAAAACTTATTTCCATTCTAGAGTACATATCAAAGCAATGTGATCTGACGGGAAAACTTTACTCGGCAGGGCTTTATGTTGGGTAACTTGCTCGTGTGTTGGAAATGGAACAACTTCGAGGACTTTGAAATTGGATGTGTCGTAGAATATGTAGTCTAAGCATCCGTTGAAGCCTTCGGTGTAGTTTGTGTATTCTGGTCTGCCGCATGCTGTATCTAGTTGCATCGAGTGTTCGAAAGGCATGCCTGGAACTATTTCCTCAGGGTCTGTAATATGAATAAATTGACATTTGTAAATTATTGAATTTGAATACAGGTTTAGTAACATTTTAATTAGTTACTGATTTGATGAATAGTACAGTTGAAGTTTTTTAAAGCTATAAACGATAAGTAAATAATATTTGAGGAAAATATCCAATTTTCTTAAAAGTGTGTATTATTCACAAGTTCAGGATCAAACAGATTATCATAAATTAAAGCACTTTTAGCAATTAAAATTCACTAGTAAAATCTAAAACAAGTACAGCATTTTTTTTAGTAACTATAAATGAAATTTGAATTGAAACAAATTATGATATATTTCGGTTAGCACATGATATCATTTGAGACTAAAATTATATAGATTTTAACAATACTACATTAAAAAACCCATTGGGTTATTTAATAAACTTAGATTAAAAAAATTAATTAAATTTATTTGATTAAATGGTAGTTACATACGACTAAGCCAATCTATGCAATCTTCTGCTAGTTTTCCTTGTGTAACAAGAACATCAATTCCACATCCCGGACTACTGTTGAAATCGCCACTGAATATTAAACTTGTAGTATACTCGGGATCCTAAATAAAATGGTTTCAATGTTAATTATAAATTACATTCATAAAAAATGTACAAAATAATTGATACTTTTAGCCATAAACTTTTATTTAAAAAAATACATAAAAGAATACATTTATAGTGGTGGGTAAAAAAAGAAAGACTAATAAAACACCAAACTTAAACCATAAAGACGCTAAAAAAATACGATAAAGAGACCAGTTACAAATTCAAACACATGTAGCTTTAAAACCTTCACAAAACATTAAACATATCCAAGTCATTGAAAAACCAATTGTATTATGGATACAATTTATAAAAATAAAATTTTTAAATGACACTTGATTTTGTAAGAATGTTAACAAATAAACGATTTCTTAAAAGTGTACATGAAACAGCAAAATGGACAGAATTAAGAATAACAACACAATTCATTTGATTATTTAAAAATTATTTAAATTAGTCAAATTATTTCTTGTGATGCTTTATGTGCCATATTGTATTTTTTCAGAACCAAATTTTTTTATCAAGGCATCTTAACGCTTCTAATACTTATAATCCTGGTTAAAATTTAGGTATTTTTTTTAGTTCAGATGTAAAAACTGAAAGCTAAGTAAACTTCAAAGAATCAAATTATTTTGCTTTAAAAACCTTTTTCGTTGTGAGCATTGGAGGTTGTTAAAAGTTTTGGGTTATTTAAATTCGAAATTAGTTTCTTTTTAACGTTTTGATAAATACTGCTTAAACAATATATTTAAAGAATTTGCTTACCTTTTCCTTATATTTCTTGAGAATGTTTTCTAGATAGAGGACGCAGGATGCTCCTTGAATCACCCTGATGTTATCCGCAAGAGGGTGGAAATACAAATGCGTATTTGCTACCAAAACTCTTTTATGAGGAACTTCTAAACTTTCTAAAAGAACTACCTAAAACAAAAATTTTAACCTAAATATATGTAAAATAATAAATAAACAATAATATGGGGCTCTAAATTAAAAACTATCTTCCCTATAATTCTGTAATATATTTTAAGTTCTTTCTTCCTTCACTATAGTTCTTGTGATTATAAAGCAAGGTTAGGTTAGGTTTGAATTATCGTCGCACTAGAGCTACACGAGGGCTATTGGTGACGGGCGTCGTATTTTAGAAGCACAGTCAGGTGACGAGCCAACACCTGAATAGGCACCCAACGCAACCATTAAGGACGACATCGTACGCAGCGTTAGAACTTTGAAGGATATTTAACGTGTACTCCCTTACACGGGGTATTATTCGTCGGACATTTCTGGCTGCACAGGCTGTTTATAGGTAGGCAGCTATTTTGGCGATGCCCGGTCCCGAACCTGGGACCTTCCTCATGCTAAGCGAGTGCTTAACCGACTGGGCTCCCCAGCCCAAAAGCAAGCCGAGAAAATACTTTTCCCCAACCCCCTCAAGTGGTTTTCCAGGAAACAGTGCGAGTGTCACTGTTCAAAACTAGAGGCTCTGCTGGGAGATTGATTGCAATTGCTTTCCAAATCATGATGGTTTTGGATAAATAGTTGTCACTTTGGTCAGATTGTTTGTTACTATAAAAGATTTATCTAATTAATAACAAATTACTAAAACTTCTCTAAAATTGAAAATAAAATATATATGAATATATAAAAAGTTTTAAAACAAAATATTTCAAACGCTTACCTGTAATGCAGTTGTTCTACTCATAAACTTTTCCTTTAATTTTTCATTTTCTTCAAGCTTTGCGAGTATGGGTTTTAAAACAGGATCACTGGATACAGCTTCGCTTAAAATTATGGCATGGGTTTCAACTAACCTGGAAAAAAAGTTTTGAATTAAGATCAGTAATTTTAAAGTATTTAAAAGTCTTAACATGATATGTGTTACACAAACAGTGCAACCTAACAAATTAAACTACAAAATCTAATGCAATTTACTTGGCAAAATATAACTTTTGATACAAGTGACAATGACCATCAATACACATATAAAGGTGTTCCCTGCATTAAATACTGCAAAAACATTTGAGTTTAAATACTTTTAATAAAAATTTTTTTTGTAAAATGTTGTATTTAATAAGGCATTAGGCAATTTGAAGTAGCAAGTCAAATAAAAATGTTTTTCTATGCTTAAATATTTCATATGTCTAACAAGTAAGATTTGAATTAATTTGAAGAGATAGTTAACTATTAGGATGTACCAATATAAATAAATTTCATAAGCAGTTTGACAGGGCTTGGTTAAATAACTACTACAAGATGGCTATTGGGGACAGGCATTGTAATTTAGAAACACAGTCAAGTAATGGTCTGCCACCCAGGGAGGCACCCAAGGCAACTTTCTAAAGGTAACTTGCACTTTCTCAACACTGAGTAATAGTCGTCAGAGTTTGGTTGCATAGGTTGTTCATGAGTCAACCGTAATTCTGGCAATGCCTCAATAGGTAGTATTTTGAAACTAAATCTAATTAGGAAATCCGGTATCTTAATCTGGAATTTTATTAGACAGGGCCACAGAAGAATACACGTTTAAATTTAAAACTAATTAAAACAAAAAATTACTTTACTTAAACTTTGAAGTTCTGTAGAAACAGGACAATCCCTCGATCACCTGTCCCCCTTTCTCGCTGTAATGCCCTTCCAGTCCAGTAGATGTCAGCACTGGAACAAGATTGTTGTGGAACACTTTTCGATCCACTTCTTGGAGACAGATGATGTCGCCATTGTAACCTGGAAAATAAAAAAACAAGTACAATAAGAACATCTTGGGGATTGGTGTAATACAATGCAAGTGAATGCAGAAGAGCAAGACACATAAATAATATTACTATTACAAGATGGACATGACAGTGGAATAAGGGAAAGGTGTCTTGCCAGTTAAAAAAAAATAAACAATACAATTCCTAAAATAAATTGTTTTATTAAAATGAGGTAAATTTTGCTAACTGTTTCGAAAACAGTGATTTTTAGTATACTTTTGCAAGGAGATCAACCAGAAGATTGTGTTGTTTGGGAGTCAAATAACGAAAAAAATGGGAAAAATCCCTTCATTGGCTCTGAGTATATTGAAAACTATGTTTGCTTTGGCTTAAAAAATTCAGTCTGAATACTATAGAACGTTTTGAGTTTTAGTCACTGTTATCAAGGGTACTCCCGTGCAACACCTGAGTTATGAAGCTAGTATACCTATAATTTCTTTTAAATAAAGCTGCTTCCGGTAATCTAGTTCCAATGCTTCCAGGGGACAATAAGGAAATAAATCGTTGCGAGCAGCTTCAGAGTCAGCATAGCAGTCGGCCAAAATATTATATGAAACACATCGAACTCTGAAAAGAAAAGCTTAATTTAGTCATTTGTATCAACAGAACAAGCTACAACATATCTTTTCAATTTAACAATAAACTAAAAGCAACTATTTAGCACTAATTGAATTTAAATTAAAAAATGTCCAATGACTGTTTGGTCAATGACAGATTACAACTTTAATGTTAGTATATAAGCCAAGATAACTTATCTCTGCCTTGAGGATCCTTTTGGCAGACAATGGGTTACCCAAGCCTCTACACTGTTCTAAGTTTACGCTTGCTAATCTAAAGGTTTAGGACACTGATAAACTTGGTTAATTTTTATACACAAACCAAAGGATGTAGTAATAAAAGTGCAAAGTTGACCAAAGAAAAGGATTAAAAGCCAACCAATGCTCTCCTGGTATAATATTTTTTCTTTCAATACTAGTTATTGAGCATGGATTGAATTTAATAAAGTCAATGCTAACAACCAACAAAGTTTTTTTTTAATTAATTTAACTGTTAAATACATCCATAATTTGGATGACAAAATTAATTTTTTTATACATTTCTTTCAATTATTGAAATAAAAGGCAGTTTTTTGGGATTAATACCAAAACTTTCAAAGATGAATTGAAAGTTTTAAAGTGAATTGAAGTTGAACAACATAAATTTTAGAGTGTAAACCAATTTTGTTAAAAATGCTCACTTTCCCTGTGATGCAAGTATTGAAAAATATATTTTAACCAGCTAAAATTATTTTTTAATTTGAGAAATCTTGTGTATGTCCGAAACTATAGAATTATCCTCCTTTACAATATTTTTCTCAACAAGTTAAAAATATTTTCACTTTACTTTGTCAGGTAAAATTTGGAGTAAATTTTTACATTGGACATTGCAATTTTTCTATGCTCTCGTAGGAAAAGTTCTTCAAAACATATTTTACACATACTTCCCATTTCCAGTCCTTTCCTTAGTGAACTTGTGTCTATCCTCAAAGGGACACTTAGAGGGGCCTGCTTGGACCGCATTACTCGACACAGTTGTCACTTCTTCACCGATTTTTTCACCGCACTTCGGAAGACAGCTCACCCTCAAATGGCAACCCAAGTCTGATTCTGCCGTTATGTAGAAGAAACTGTCCGAAAGATGAACCAAGTTCTTGTTTCCAATTTTGTGGACGTTCAACTGACCCAAGTCCTTTGCGTCTGCCTCGGATATGGATCTGTACCAGGAGAAACTGCACTGTTCCTCGGAACAGTACTCGAGTTCGACTCTCGGGTAGACTGGGAAGCCGGCCATTATGCTTTTGGGCAAACTGAGAGCTAGGACGGTGGGTGGGTTGAGAGTGATTTCATAGGAAGACTCATTGACGTTTAGTTGGGTATTTTCGGTCCAAGCTTCGACATTTTTCACTTCCCCGTTTATCTCTTTTCCGTCTTTAAGGAGCGAAATGAACACCTGGATCTCAGTTGGGGTTGCATTGTTTTCGACTGAGACGGCAGCTTTTTTCTTCTTCTTCTGATATTTCTTTGCCAGTGCCTCCTGCATTTTGAGCTTCATGCGGGAGATGGTGGTGTCGAGTTTCTCTTCTTTGGGGCGCATGAAAACGAAGTTTCTCTCCTTCTCGCCGTATGTGAAGCAAATTTTCAGTTTTTCCTCCGCATCCACGTGTCTGACGAACACTTTCGGTAATTGGGACATTTTTCGCGATCTGTGAAAAAAGACGCGGGAGATAATTGTGCGATGGAAATAATTGGACGGCAAAAACAGTCTCATTCCTATCGAATACGTTACGTTTATCTAGTTTAAATTTTCAGGTGATAAAAAGATTTGGAAAAAAAACCGATTGGAACTTTTATAAAATTGATTATTTTTTACCAATCACTTCTACAATGGTATATTTGAGCAATGAATAACGAAACAAAAAATTGCACAACGTTGTATTTATTTAATTCGGAAAAAAGCACAACTACCAATATTTTCCCTCTTTTAAATGTTTCAACGCAACTAAATATTGTTTTGTAGTTTAAATGCTAGATAAAAATAAATCTGACATTTTTCTTTACATAAAGTTTGAAATAGATTTTTTTACCAAAAATTATCATATTTAATACAAAATACAGCCATATTCTATGTCATTTTAATTTTATTACCCTCATCTATATACAAAGCCTCTTATAGTTTTTCAACTAATTTGTAATTTAATATTAGCAACATGCATCCAAAACAGGTGCCGAAGTGTTAGATTTGGCAAGAAAACTGTTATTTGGCATAAATAAGTGTTTTAATTGAAGTCTAAAAGTTAAATAAGATTCATGAAAATACATTATTTGATTGTTTTTTATTTGAATGTATTACAATAAAATTTAAAATTAGATAGAATCTAAACTTAAAAAATTGTAGGACAGAAGAGAGTCTTTGTTTTCCATTTTTTTGGCGAGAATCGGCAACCCTAGATAAAATTTTATATTTATTCTCATCTCAAATTAAATTCGAGTGCGTGCTTTGTTTATGTTGTGATTTCCAACATGACTTTAAAAAGTATTGCGTGTTAAAATTCAAAACCTAAACTTAAAAAATTCGACATATTTTGATTAATTTCCCCTGCGAATATTCCCATTTTCACTTCAAATAATGGAACAAATCAACCCTTAATAAGCGTAAACTTTATCCTTGGTTCGCCATGGCCTTTGAAAGTAAATATTTGTCTGTGGAACAATATCTTCGGCGGCTTTCTGGGCTGGATAAAGAGGTTCTTTTAGTTGACCACAATTATGTGAAAGCATGGAATGCGCACCCGGATTCGCATAGGACAAAACCAGCACATTTGCTCTTTATGAAAGGATTGCAACGGTATCCGCTTTCCGACGTCAAGTGAGTGTTTTTTAATTTAATTTTTAACTACCCGCGAATTCGTAATTTATTTATACAGATAAAAGACTACCTAGTATTTGTAAAAATGTTTGTTTTAAGAATCGGTTGGGACAAGAAAGTGGAATGATTTTAATTTTTGTGAATGTTCTCATGAAAGGTATCTAACTTAATGTTCCTTTCTCAGTATTTAATTAAGTATCGTCGAATGTATTCTGATATTTTTTAACCAAAGTTATTTTTCAATTTTACTATTGCATTTGACTTATATGGGGGACATTCAAATCCACCTGAGCTTCAATTCCAAATCGCTGTGGTAAAAAAAGCGGTTGGAGCAGTAGGAAAACATTATCACTTAGTTCGAGAGCTGTATAGGATAACATCAGCACGTGTTTCGAGAGGTGCAGGATAACAGACCGCGTGACATCACATGAACGTTCCCCATTAATCTAATGGGTTCTATCATTCAGCACTTCCCCTTTTCTCTTCATTCAACCTATTAACATTTAATCAGTGCCATCTAGTTTGGATGGTAAGGAATTCCCCCACCCAGACAGGGGCACAATTGTAATCACAGCTAGGATATAAAGATGTAAAAAATAAATCTTTTGTTAAGCTTTTTTTTAAAAAATAATTGAAAGGAATTTCAAAGATAAGGTTTACAAAAAAGTCGGTTCACCTTTACTGTACGGTAACCATTGGCGCGATTTTTAGATTTGGCGATGAATAGTTTTTTGTGGCAACCTGTCTGACTTCGACCGAAACCCATAACGGTTAGATAGGGTTGCCGGAAAACGTCATCGTTGCGAAAAGAGCATGACGTCAAAAGTCGCCAGAATACAGAATTTGGGCGCGATTTCGGAAAGTTCGCCAATGGTTACCGTACAGTAAATTTCTGCCAAAAAGTCATTTCCCAGAAAGTAAGAGGTCTTTCCCAAATTTTCTCAGTATTTATCATTTTTTTCTGGTATTTACCAATTTTTTCTGGTATTTACCAGTTTTTTTGGTATTTACCAGTTTTTTCTGGCATTTACCAGTTTTTCCCTCTGGAATTGGAAATATTGGTTTTGGACGGGAAAAACCTAACCCTGTATATCAAACCAGTGCCCTGAACACTGTTGATTGTGCTTTATTAATGATTACTGGGGGTAGATTTTACATTGATTACACTACACTGAATATGAACTGTGCTCATGCTGTGAAATGATAAGAATTTTATTGAAGGTTGTGGCAATTCACCAGACACGTAACCTCAATACGCCATCAACAACTAGGTGACCCTGATTTACCGCCATGTTTCTACCACTATTCTAGATTACAATGTTAATAGTAGTATATAAATAGGGGTAACTAATCTCCACCTTGAGGATCCTTTTGGTAGATTGTGGTTGCTGAGGCTACAAGTTCTTATCTACTATAAAAGTTGCATGTAAAATAAAATGGTGTATGAGATACCTTTTTGCAGATAACTTATGTACAACAAAACATACAACTTGTGGCTTTATTTAACAGGCATGAAAGTTTTCAACCATTCGACGGAAATCCGCCTTTTTTTAATATAATTTTGGCTGATCCTGAGATCGATGCGGAACCGTTGAAAAATTATAACCCAATTATTATCTCTCCTATTATCAAACGAGGCAAGACAAAAAGATGTTCCTGGAGCTATAAAAATAACAGAATCTTCTGCCGTTTCGTCACAAATAAGCGAACAAAAAGTTTGTGGCGTTGAGGTGTGGTTAACTGTTCCTTGAACTATAAAAATAAGACTCTACTGCGATTTTGCAAAAAAATATGCACAAATTACAAAACTTTGAAGTTTGTTTGACAGGTCTGCTTGAACTATAAAAATAACGAGTCACTGCTACTGTGACTTCGCTGCGAACTAATTCACTGAAACAGCAATTCAATTCGCGAGAACTGCAATGAACTTTTTCAATGATTGTTTACTTTTTCTTTGCATCGTAATTGGGTGAAACTAAACTTAAATTTCAATAAACAATATGTTCAAATAACAGGTTCTAATTATGAAAACAAAATTTGTAACTAAAATGAAAGTGAATATGAATTAAAATTAGATTACACAAAATTTTCTTTAATTATTGACCAACCAGTGCAATCTCCCAGTAGAAGAGGAGTCCAATAAAATTTTTTGATATACTTATTTTGCTGCCTAGTAATTTTCACGAAATCTATCAATAACGTTACATTGCATTAGAATGTTCCAGTTCTCTGGCTCTGCGTGATTGGAAGAGTATCTTGTTACTTTTGCAGCTCCAGTTTAGGCCAAGTTGATCAACCAAAGTATTTTTTTCTGATCAAGTGTCTAAATCACGGTGTCCGTGAGTCGGGGTCAAAAGAACAGCTTGATTGGGAAAAAATACTTTTTGTTTTCGTCATGAAACTTCCTTTCTACTTTGATTCAATACTGGTTTTTTTTTATGATATCCACTACTGGGGTTTTTGATTATAGACAATTTTAAGTAAAAAAGGCAGTGTCCACTTATACACGCTTTATATATTTAGGTTGTTAGTGAATTTCGTGTCCTTGGGATTTTTTTTGGAAAAGTGCTTGAATTTTTTTTTCTAAATTAGATTTTCAGATAAAATCAATTTTTTTTATTAAATTTGATTTAGATTTAATATTTTAACATTTTATTGGAACTAATTAACTAAATTTTTTATTGGTTTCTACATTGTCATGCTGATAGTGAAAAAAATGGATTCAGTATTCAGTTTTTTTTTATTTGTTTGGACTTTCATGTTTGATTTTAGACTAAATCCATTGTTAAAGCTACAATTTTATCAAGGAAGACTTTCTAACTGTACCTGTTAAACTCTTTCCTATATTGTACTCTTTGGCCCAAATTGTGTTCTGTATGATGTCGCTCTTAAATAAATGTTGCATTGGGTGCCTAATTGGGTTTTGGCTCATCACTTGACTGTTTCAAAATTATGACACATGGCACCAATAGCCTTTGTTTAGCTCTAGTGTGACATCAATAATTCATCTATTGGAGTGTCTACATGCACAGGCACCGTACAAGCATTTCGCGTACGAGTAATAACTGCGCAGAAGCGAGTATTATTAGCAGTTTTATCACCATAACCCAGACCGTTGTAGCTTAATGATAGGGTTAGCGGTTCATAATTCAAAGGTCTCGAGTTCAAAATCCACATTGGCTGAATTCCAATTTTTTTTAGCTTTCTGATGATGCAGATATTTGGCTTTCACTCTGGAAAATCATCGTTTTTAAACTTGTCCTGCAAAAGTAACTTGCATTTTTAAATTTCCATGAATTATTTAAATTTATAATTTTTTGAACTTTCATTACAAATAGATCACCTGACTGAGGTTATAAAGTACGACGCCCGTCACAAATAGCCCTCGTGTAGCTCTAGTGCGACGATAATTCAAACAATCATTACAAATGGCTAGAACTGATGTTTTGTTAATTAGAGAAAACTGGGGCCCTTAACAAGTTTTTAGGCTTTCAATGCGCCCTACAATACTGTCCCATGTTGGATACTAATGGTTTTTTAGAGAAGGAATACAAAAGAAAAAAAAGTAATCTCAATTTTCAAGTATAATTCATGACCGTGCTCACAATGTGTACACGGTTCCAGTAAGCCCCTAGCCCCGGCACAGTTAATACCTGTACACCTAATGCGTGAACGGTGGACGTGCGCATAGCCTCTGCCTTCAACTAAACCAAAGAAAGTGTTTTTGCTAAATGTTGTGCCATTACTAATAAAAATTTTGTTTGCTGAATTTCGCTGTTACTATCATTTTTATGTGTTATTTAACTGTAAAATTTCTTTTACAGTGTTATTGATGAAGACGTTGATGTTGAAAGTGTCGATGAACCCATCACGAATCCGTTTGACAACCCCAAATCAAAAGTTTTACCAAGTGAATGTGAACGAAACTTGAGAAACACCCAGTTGTTTAGGGAGACGGAGCAAGAAGATTTTGATTTGTAAGTTTCTAACCTTTGTAAAAAAATTCGGTCACTCGTATAAGTGGCCTGCTTAGTACTTTCCTCTAACCTCTTACTTTGACAGTTGTAATATTGAATGTTTTTTAATAATTTCAGCTATGATGTTATTTCAGCAAAACGGATAATTATAGTTAAATAAGAAATTTTAAACTGGTTTTTCTTAATTTTTCTAAATGGTAAAAAAATATTTTGACAAATGTATTTGTATGCCAATTTTTTTTATATTATAGGTACAAAATTCTACTAAAAAATAAAACTTTCAATTCAATGGTCATAATTTATAAAGGTTTTGTTGAATTTCATAGAGAACTTAGAATATGTTTTTAGAAAAGACATAGAAAGTATTTTCTTACCCAAAGACATAGAAAGTATTTTGTAAAATTAAACTATAAATTAATTTGATTATTGTTAACTGTTCATCAAAGTTAAGTCTTTTAAAATTACTCCAGATATTAACTTATTTTGTATTTTCAATAATATTAAAAAACTTGATGCATATCTACTCCTGCCTTTTTAGCTGTGATTGGATAGTTTTGAAAAGAAACTATCCTACAGTTGCTTAATGTGAAAAGTAATTTATTTCATATATATTTAGAAATTTCAAATGATAAGAAAAATTAAAATTTAATAATCTTGTTGTTTTCTAAAGGGGGCCAATTTAAAAAAAAAAACTTTGCCCAAACAAAATGTTTGTTGCTATTAGAATTAAATTTTTAATTTTAAGTGAGTTGCATTTCAAAAGTTGCCAATTTTCAAATGCAGACTTAAATTATGTCAGTCAGCTTTTTTTTCTATCGGGAGAAAGCCTTAACCACCCACCATGTCATATTTTCGTAACTTGGTTACTGCTAAAAAGTAATAAAGTTACTGTCACATCACATTTTGTGTTTTCAGCCTTAACTAAAAAAAAACGGCTATAAGTAGGGGTTAATCCAATCTCTGTTTATTTGTGAGTAAGCTTTTCTACTTATGACATGAATAACACAATTATTCATCAAATTCATAATTACCTTCTGACTTATTTAGTTATTTCTATTGATATTAAATAATTTCCTTGTTTCTAATACCTTTGCATATACATTACTACGGCTCTGTAGGATTAATGGTGAATTATATAGCATCTCCACAAGTGATTGTGATCCATGTACTATTGAGTAATTTTCTCTTGTGTTTTTGATGTGAATTGTGAATGCTATTAGACGTTTGTGATTGTCTTTAACTCTTTCAGTCCCAATGACAATTTGGCATCATCACTTTAAAAAATAATTTCTGATCATCTGTAGCCATTCATGATATCAAAAAGCACATTATTCGATTCTTCGAACTTTTTTCCATTATAATTTTTTTTTTATTTATCCCAATAGATGTCACGTCAGTCCTATTACTTTTTTAAAATTATGATTAGAAAAAATGATGATGCCAATTGGCATCATTGAGACTGAAAGGGTTAAGCAGTAAATCCCATTCTAATTCCCCCTAAGTGTAGTAAATAGAAATACCTCTACCACTTTCAAAATTAACCAAACTAAACATGAGAAGATCTCATTGTATACAATACCAACCTAAAAACTAACTCCACGGCACTACAGTCCATGCTGGACCATGTCCTCTCTTACAATACGACTCTAAAGCCACCTGTCTTTGGTCTTGGCTTTCCAGTTCTTAATTTGCATGTCTTTTAGATCTCTTTCCACATTATCTATCCATCTTTTTCTCGGTCTTCCTCTTCTTCTCTCTCCCTGACATGGTCCCTTGAAAATTTTATTTGTGCCTCTGCTATCGTCCATTCTCTCCATATGTCCCATACATTGAATTCTCCTAGTTTTTATGATGATAATGTCTTTCTCTCCAAATAGTTTAGCAACTTCATCTTCTCCAAACATCGCCTGCTTTGATTGGTCCTAATATGGCTCTTAAAATTTTTCTCTCCCAAGTTATTAACATCTTCGCCGGCCCACTGGCGCAATGGTTAGTGTACTAGCCTTTGGAGCTGCTGGGCTGGGGTTCCAATCCCGGTAAAGGCATGGATGTTTGTGTTTGTCAATAAATGTTAATTGTCTATGTGTTTGTGGCGTCCTTCTTTGTGTGTCTCTTGTGACTGTCTCCTCTGGCGACCGGGGTAATGGGCTATATATATAGCCTACCCCCCTTCCCTTCTAGAGGGCATAATCACTGTCATTTGTCATGTCATATTAACATCTTCTCTTGCTTTTGATTCAAGGTCCAGGTCTCCGACCCATATATAATTGTTGGTCCTATTACAGTTTTATATATACATAGTTTTGTTTTCCATGCAATTACTTTAGATCTTATTAACTGACAATACCAACCTTATTATTATTATTTCAGATCCAAGTTCTCTTCGTCGCAGAGGAAGCTCTACCAGCAGGTCATGAACGTCCTGTACGATGACAAATTGGCAAAGCTCTGCCACTCGGGGAGCTTGAACGAGCCCCTCAAGAGGAGAATCTCACTGGACAAAGCGGCAAGGCAGATGAGACAGATATTCGGCCTCGTGTTTTGGGTAAGTATAAATGTAGTATTTGGGAGTTTGAAAAGCAACCTATGAAAAGTTAAAATATCTTTTTAAAAATCATACAGCTTTTTCAGAACTTAAACAAAGTCCTGTCTTCAGTATAATAAAAAACATTCTTATTGTCCTGCAACAGCTATATGCTTTTTTAAGATCTTTTAACTTTATATTTGCTTTTTATGTGTTTTTTTTTTATTTCTTATTAATGACACAAAGGTTGTTATACCTTTTTATACTGTAATATGAACTTATTTTTTCACTGCAATTGCATTCTATTGCCCTTGTTTAATCAAAGTATTTTAAAAGGATTAATTAATTGAAGAGCTTAGTGGAAGAACGTGCTAAGTGACATTTTTGAAAAAATTGAGATTTTTGTGTAACAAACATGTTACTAACTTCTTTAACAATAACAAGTTTCCCCTTTTTTAAAAAATTTTAGTTTAGTATATTTTTTCACTTTAAAAGTTTCTTTTTCAACAGACCCGAGTGCACAAGAAAAACTTTAAAGCTCGTTTTCACCTTTTTGTCACTTAGCATGTTCTTCCACTAAGCTCTTCAATGGTCCCTACAACTTCGGAGTTGGTGGCAAGTGAGACACTGTATTTTAGTGTTTCTTTTATTTCACAGTACTAAGAAAAGGTCATACATACTTATACGACATTTGTTTCTTTGTATTTATTTTAGAATATGGATCTACTTTCTTGGCTTCATAAAACATTGCTGAATAATTTGGAAGTGTCTACACTGTCAATATATATTGATGTGCTGCAGACCTTAAAAGCAAAAGTAAGTTTGGTCAATTTATATATTTTAAATATCTACAATTGTAGGGTTATTGTGTCTTAACCAAAGTTCCACTTGAAAATTTTGCTTTGTTAGTTTAAAACTTACTATTTGTTTTCAATGAAGCAAGCAACTAAAAAGCATTGCAATGCAAGTAACCACCCCACCCCTTTTTTATTAAAATGTTGTTATTTTTTTAAATATTAACTTTCTTTTAACCTTTTTGTTGTGCCCGGGCATTGTCAAAACACCTGTCCACCTATAAACGGTCTGTGCAGCAAAAAATGTTTGACAAATAATACCATCTGTCAAGGGAGTGCTTGTTAGATATGTTCCATTGTCCCGACACTGTGTACGGTGTCACCCTTAATAGTTAGGTTGGGTGCCTACTAGGATATCGGCATGTCACTTGACTGGGGTGCAAAATTTTAATGCCCATCACCGCGTAACTGAAGTGCGACAATGATGCAAGGGTTGAGATAATACTTCAACCCAACCTTTTTAGTATTTCTCTGTGCTACATGTTAAATTCTTTCATGTTGAGAATAAAACTATATAATATTTGTATGTAAGATACAATTTGTTTATTATACTCAATGAAATTATAATTCATCTCTTTAAGTTCAGTAAATCCATCTCTCACAGGTACCTACGCTAGTCGACCGCGTTTTACAGTCTTGTGCTGGGACAACCGTAGGGGATGCTGTCATTCAAATCTTTAAGAAGTCGTGGGATCCTGTGTCTCCTATATTGAACCAGAACAAACCTGTTGAGTATTATTTGTAACTAAAAATTATAAAGTTTATTTATATTATGTTATATTGTGAGGTTTAGTTATAATTTATGTATTTCTTTTTTCAAAATTGATAGGATGTTATTGGTTTCCCTTTGGGTTTGCATTTTTTTTTTTGAAAAACTGTCTTAGTTCTTTTTTAAGTAATAAAGATGCCATTGATCAGACTTTTTCTATTAGCTTTTTTCTATTTATGTTTATAGTTTATTGTTTATTTGAACAGCAACCCCTCGTTATATTGCGCTTCCCGGGAATCAAGCAAAAAACCAGATTATAACGAGCGACTTGATTTACATTGAAAAAATTGGGAGACATGATACAAGGTGCGATATATCCGAATGCGGGTTATAACGAGGCGCGATATAGCAAGGGGTTACTGTATATATGATTTACCTGCCGACCATAGAACTAATGCTGTACTATTGTAATCCTAAATTCTGCAAAAGTATTTGGTTTGTGGTGTGTTTATTTAAAAGACTAAAGATCCAACTATATTTAAAAAAATATATTTTTAATTTCATTACATACAGTAATACTTCTCGGGAGTGACCACCCTCCGTTCTGAGGAAAATCGGTCGTTGAGGGAGGGTGGTCTCTTTGAGAAGTTCACTGAGCAGCTTAAATGTTCAAATCAATTTTATAAACAATGGTTTAGTAGTAAAAAGTTTGGTATAAAAATTAAGAAAAGTCTACAATTTTCATCATTTTATTTAGTTATTTTAATTATATCCAAAAACAAGGTCTTAATTTTTACAATACAAGTTACAATCTTTTAAAATAAGAAAAAAATAGCTTTTTGATTAAATTTTTTTCGGAAAGTACCTCATATTACAATTTGTTTTTAAGTTTTGAAAAGACTATTTATTGAAACGTCTTTCGTGTTTTGCAAATTTAACATTCACTGGTATTCCTCCATTCTGTGAGTTTCTTAAACTCCTTGTAAATTACGACGCTCGTTGCCAGTAGCCCTCGTGTAGCTGTAGTGCAAAGATAATTCAAACCTGCCTACCTTAAACTCCTTGCCATTAGCCAGAGTTCATCCTAGAATTAAAAAAGGGCAGGGTGCCTTTTTCCCAGGAAAGGGCATTTTTTATTTTTAGGGCACTTTTTAGGTAATTGAGAAATAAAAAGGGCACATTATCGGACGGATTACAAATATACTACAGTTGAAAGGGCAAGCAAAAAGACCAAGTAAACAAATGAATAAAACACAAGTCTTCTTGATGACTTATGATTGTTGGCTTCGCCCAAATTTGAAGTACAATAACTAAGTTGATTTGCTTATTAAATTTGCAGGGGTCAAAGTGACAAATTGGGAATATATAGGATTTTTTAAAAAAAAATATATAGGATGTATAGGATTTTTTAAACCAAAATATAGGACAATTCAAAACATCACAACTGCATACACATCTCTTCAAAATTTACAAGACTGAACTTTATAAAAATAAAAATACCGAAGTAGCGTTCTTAAAAATATAATCCCTTCAATTAGCAAAAAAAAAAAAAACCACTTCCATGTTACTAAATACAGGGTTTCTGCCAAAATGAACAGTCCCAAATTCATGAGTTTCCAAATGACTTGAGTTAACAGTTTTTCATTACTCTATAAACAGTCACACTTCTACCAAAAAAAAAATAAGACACCTTTCGAAAGTTAACAGCACAAACACTATTTTTTATGATGGTGTGAATAATTTTCATATTGGCTAAATTAAGTGCAAGTACATAAAGAAATTTTTGAAATAAATAATTGCAACATAAAATGACTTGAAAATGCATTATATATTAATATTATAAAGTGAAAAATCTTCGTTAATAAATGTAAACCTATTGCAGAAGTAATGCTTTATTTATTAAATTTCTTTGATTTTTATTCCAGGGCTTTTTTTTTTGTTCTCTAATATTGCGCCATATATTGCAATTGCATTCCTTCTAATAATGGTTTACACTTGCATTAAAAAACGATAAAATACCCAGTAAATCCCACAGAAATAGAGATCTTAAAGTTGAGGGACTCCGGCGATCCGATAGTCGCGGGACTCCGGCGATCCGATAGTCGCGGGACTCCGGCGATCCGATAGTCGCGGGACTCCGGCGATCCGATAGTCGCGGGACTCCGGCGATCCGAAAGTCGCGAAACCCCTTCGTTCCGAAAATAGCACAAAAGCCCTTCATTCTTATGACCAAGACTCACGGCCGCTTGATCAGAAGGAAATATTCTGGTTGTTCCAACTTGCCTGAACCGGAGCTACAAAAGTAAAATGATACAAACTTCCGATCCCCGGAGGCAAGAAGCAGCAGCAAAAGATTGTGGTCATGTGACCTTCAGTGACGTGCTATCGCTATGCAGAAAAGGAACAGAAAGGCAGTTCGTGACGTCAGAACAGGTGATAAGCGGCCGATTTCCCGATACACCAATCAAGGGCCTCTTTCTCAACGAACATAAGACGACGTATTTAGAGCCCGGGGAATTAAGAGCCCGGTGACGTCACTGTTCCGAGTTTCGTTTTAGTTGATCATTTGACTGGCAAGGTGGAATTTTATTGAGAAGGGCAGGTTGGGCGGTCGAAAATATAGAAAAGGACGCGA
Source organism: Hylyphantes graminicola (assembly GCA_023701765.1). Taxonomy (NCBI): domain Eukaryota; kingdom Metazoa; phylum Arthropoda; class Arachnida; order Araneae; family Linyphiidae; genus Hylyphantes; species Hylyphantes graminicola. Next base: position 76,538,959 of record CM043115.1, on the reverse strand, counting down.
TTTCAGGAATAAAAAAAGGCAGGGCGGAAATTTAAGACAAAAAGGGCAGGCAGGGCGGAAATTAAAGGCAAAAAGGGCGGGCAGGGCGGCCCGCCCTTCCAAAACTGCCTAGGATGAACACTGCATTAGCGTTAGCCCCTCGCTTGTGTGACAACGATCAACAATAGTGATTTGTTTTTCGAAGGGCGTGCCCAAGCCTTACTTTGGCTAGGGATGTCAACGTAACATAATGGATGACCCTACCTTACAATTGTTAACTGCAGTAAAGTGAAAGAAGCTTCCTATTGATAACTCGGACAATTTGTGGAAGAGTCTTTTAAAATGATCCTTTTAACAGCAAACAGGGGAGAGGGGGAGGGCTGAATTTGTTCAAACTTTTCAGGCTAGTGAACTATTCCACACGCTAATATGGATGAAGGTAATTCAAAGGACGAAAAGTGCAAACAATGACCAGTAGCGGCGGGAAAGCAAGACTTTTTGGAAAAGTGACCACCGGATGAGACCTGTAATGTGATCGTAACCAGAGATTGGTCTGGTCTGTCCGAGAGGTATTTTCAACTTTAAGCATATAGGGGGCAAAATCGGTGCCTTGAAAAATTGCCCGTTTGCGGAGGTGGTCGCTTAATAGAGGTGGTCTGCTGTAGAAGTTTTACTGTATTTTCATTTACCTAGCTAAATTGGGACAAATTGTCAAAAAGAATGTCTGCTAAAATATTGTTAAAGGAAATTTTATTAGCAGACAGCTCATTAGTTGAATAATTAAAAAAAAATGTTTAGTGTTTGGAGAGGAATGCTATTCAAATGCGTCAAATCCTTAATTGACCAACACATATTGTAATACAAACCATTCAAACTTTTCAATTTTTCTTTGTTACAATATTTGTACAGTCGGAATTGACAAACACATATTGTAATACAAACCATTCAAACTTTTCAATTTTGCTTTGTTACAAGATTTTTATGATCGAAATGACAATTTGGTAATGATTAAAAACATTCAAAATGATTATGATTAGTTAAATGAACACCCAACAAGGTTAACAGGCCTCGCAGCGCTCCTATATTTCCTATAATTCCTATAAATTTGAAGAAGTTCCTATATTTCCTATAATTCCTATTTTTTCCTATATTTTAGACCCTTACTTTCGCATTTCCCCCCCTTTCATTAGTACGCTTTTTACATTCAAACTGTTACTGCGATCACGACTCACGGACTTGATCAGCAGAAAAATATTCTGGTTGGTTTGACTTGGTCTGAACTGGAGCTACAAAAGTAAACCAAGACACCCTTCCGATCACCTGGAGGCAAAAATCTGCCAATCATTATAAGGGTGATGAGACGTCATTGGTGGATTTCGTAGAAACTACTAGGTAGCTAAATAGGTAAATCAAAAAGCAATATTGGACTGCATATTTTTGGTCAGGTGAAGATGTTCCTTTTCTATGTGGGATGCCGATCGCCGATATTTGAAGATATCTTAGTGTAATTTAATCTTAATTCATCTTCAAATTTTAGTTGTATTTTTTATCTTTATTATTAAAATTTATTATTTAAACTTGTTCTTCATTGAAATTTAAGTTCAGTTTTCATTGATATAGACCGAGAATTTAGAAAACTATTGTCTCAGTGGCTTTAATCCATTCCTTATTGAAACGACCCACGACGGCCGAACGACTAAGGATGCGATAATGTTATTCCTATCAAATATTACGAGGAAGCAAAAATCCTTCGTAAGGAAAGGGTTAATGTTTTGGAGATTTTGAGGACTCGTGTAAAAGTTAATTTTTTTTATAAGGCGCTATTTTTGTGCTAAATTTCTCGACCAAAAATCAAGATATAAGAGCATGAGAATTGGCGGTATTTATGGACGATATTAACAAACGACTGGTTAAGGAATTTTGTAATTTTTTGTTAAAAAAAATCAATTGAAAATTTATCTCTCCAAATTTTCCTTAATGGATAAAAATTTCCATAGAATCGCCGGATCAGATGAATTCTGCATTCGTGTGATTTTCTAATTTTTCTTTTATATGATTCTCGGAGGTTTTCCGAACCTTATGTGATCTCCGGAGTTTTTCGATATTTGGATTGTCAGATATTAGGATCGCCAGAGTTTTCGGATACAGTACAGAACCGTTAATCCGGGCATCGCGGGACTTGAGCCTTTCCGGATTATGGGTTAACTACCCAATATTTCCAGAATTCAAAAAATCGGAACCGAGTTTAGGGGTACTACGTGTATCTATGCCAATCGAGTTAAAAGCACCCTAGCTTATAAATATAGAGAAATATAGTGCAAAGGTAGAGAAATTTCGGAAAAAAATAAAGCCAAATAAAGGTGAGCCATCTTTTTCACAAAGACATCAAATGTTTCAGAACATTGACAACCCTGAAAATACTGTTTCCTATCCATTCTTACTCTATATCTTTGAAAACTAAGTTTACATTTCAATAAAAAAGTTAGCTTAAATGATAACTTCTAATAATAAAGATAAAAAAATTAATTACATTTAAAGATGAATTATAATTAGATTATACTAAGATATTTTCGAAAATCGCTAACCTGCCAGTGCAATCCAATAATGATTTGCAGTTTTTTTACTCTGCATGATTCGAAGAACGTGTCGTTACTGTAGCTCCGGTACAAGCCAATAGGACCAACCAGCAAATTTCTTTTGATCTAGTGTATGTGACCTTGTGATCGCAAGAACAGATTGATTGTTAAGATTTTTTTTACGTTTGAAACTTTTTTCTCATATTATTTCTAATTGGGTCTATTTTGGGGCTTCGGATTTTATACAGGACTAAGTTTTAAAAAAAAGAGAAAAAAAACCCGGATTATCGGAAACCATCATATACTCATCAACCATCACCATATTTTAACCATCGTCGAAACTCAAAAGTGTCTGGATGATTATGGGTGTCCAGATTAGCGGTTTTGTAATTTTTTATGGATCGCCGGAGTTTTCTTGAATAAAAGATAGCTATAGTTTTTTTAATGCTTGCTTATCACTCTAGTCGCCGATTAAAACTTAGCGATATTCTTTGGAAATTAAGGATATTTCAGGTCCTCTTGTAAGGCTGCAACCCCTATCGGATCACTTTAGTTATATCGGATATTAGGTCCAATCTCCATCGGATATCATTCAGGTGTCGGCTTGTCACTTGACTGTGGTTCTAAAATATGATGCCCGTCGCCAATAGCCCTCGTGTAGCTCTAGTGCGACGTTAATTCAAAACCCAACCTATCGGATATTGGTAAAACCAAGCTAAAAATCTTATATATTGTTGTGTCTAATTTTTAATCATGGTTAAAATATTTGGCTTATTATTTACTCCGCGAATATAATATATGTAACATGTTGAGTTACAAAATAGTCTCCAAGACAGGGGTATTAAAACAGTTTATTTGGGTTGGGCAGAGAGCCCAAATTTGGACGTGCTTTCTGCATGGTGTTATCTTCTGAAGTGCGTTGGTACAAATTAGGAGCTGTGTTGCTTCAGTGGCGGTCACGTGGTCATCGAACATTCGAGAAAGATCTGATGATTCAGATGGATGGGGCTCGGGAAGTGGAGTGAGCATTATCGGAGCGCGGAAAAACTAATAAGACAAAGTTGTATCGGGGATTAAGGACCTATGGGACATTTAAATAGTAGAAAATAATTAATAGGATCTTTTAAGTATTAGGGATGGAATTTCGTTTCATATATATCAAGTAAAATTATTCCTATAAATTCCTATATTTTCTTTATGTATTCCTATAAAATTCCTATATTTTCTTTTAAAAATTCCTATATTTCCTATTGTATTTTTGATAAAAGTCACTGCGAGGCCTGATAAAGTCACAAATCGCATTACAAACAACTGTTTCTTTCATACTTTGTCTCAACTTCTTCATAAAACTGACTTATTTTTCTAACAGAAAAAACTCCCCGGCAATGCCATCATCCTGATCTGTCCTAGTCGCCCTAACCAGGGCAGCCAGCATTCGCCAAGGTTGCGGTACTGGCTGCACAATTTAGGCTGCCTGTGCAAAGTGCTCAATTTAGCCTCTCACCATGAAGAGGGGAAGGACTTCGCCACTTTTGAAGAAAGTCTGGAGCACCTCATGGCATCCATTAGGAACAAGGTCATCGAGGTAGGCATAGCTAAAAGTTTAGTCACTAGTCGCGAAATGGGGCCAAATCTTACGGTTTGGTGTGACTTTAAAATTGTTTCATTAAAGTTATTCAGGGTGGTAACAGAACCTGGAAGTTGGGGAATTCTCAGGGAACTTTTCAATTCGGGAAATATCAGGGAATTCTCACGGAATTCTTCAAATTTTGCAAAATATCAGGGAATTTTTTCCACTTTGGATTATTTAAGCAGCAGGTTTAGGTGATCACTACTAATGGACTTGATAAAAAAATGTTTTGGTTGATCCGATTTGCCTGAAGGACTAATCTTAGAGGAAGGATCAATCAAGAAGCCGAATCAAGTAGAAAAACAAAACGCTCATTTCTCAATTTAGGTGCGTTTGGTGATTTCCACATTTGGCATCAAAACAAAAGCAACCCCCCAACTGGTTTTGACTGCAAGTTTTGGGCAGGTATTTAGTCACTCCGTAAAATTAATGTGCCAAGATCATCATTGCAATTAAATTTTAACTTTTACACTTTAATTTTGGAAATTTGTGGTCTAATCTCTATTTGTTCAGTGACACTGCTAATAAAAATGTTAAATTTTATTACGTATTCTACTTCATTTATCACATAATTATTTTTTAGACCAAAAATCACTATCCCAATCGACCCCTGATCCTTCTTGGATGGACCCTTGGAGCATTACTTGCTTGCCATGTAGGTATTTTGGTTTTTATCTTAATCTAATAATTACTTAATAATAAACAAGCAATTACACAACTAGCTCAACTGCTTTATATTTACTTGTATAATGCTGATAGTTATTATTCAGGACCGCATTTGATTTATTTTACAATTGTTGTAATATCATATTCAAGACAAGATGCATCAGCCTCTGTTGACGGAATATCTCATTTCATAATTCATATTGCATCATCTTTATTATGTAATTGCACCCAATTTTTATTACATCAGCCATTCCATGTTTAATCTCATTGGTTGTTTAGTTTGATGATGTAACCAAGATTATAAATAGATGCGAGTGGTGATTTTTTTTTTTGTTGCCCCTCTAATAAACTCTTTCTTAGCAGACTGCCAGTCACTATTTTATTTAATAACAATAAAAAATGGTTTGATATATTTTTTACATAAGGTTCCTATTAATTGTTTTTATGATTGTTGTCCAATGTAAGAGAATAAATCCAGTCCCATTACAAAATATATTTTGGTACTTTTTTTTATTTTGCGTATGTAAGCGATAAGATCATCAAAAAATATACAACCAAATAGAATATTACCAATGATAGCCTTTAATAGTTTATTAGTTTTTTCTTTGTAAACTGTGTTTTGTCACCAGAAAATTCTGTTTTTACCTTTGAAAAGATCTGCGTCTGAAATGGGAAAGAGCCTGTATTTTTTTGTTCCAAGAGCATTTCGATTCATAAATTCTTTTCGAATTTTAATCAATAGTTATAAAATTTATCATATGTATAAAATTTGAACCAGATATATTTCAAATCATACTTTTTTATTTTTCCTGTAAGTTTTTAATTTATATTTTGCTTGAAATGAAGTAACTAATCAAGTAAGTTACGAACAACGCTTAAAATACTCTGCATATCTGTAATGATGTAAAAACTATTTCTCAATATGTTTACTTACGTTAGATTGCCCTACAAGAGCCTGTTGACGGTGTCATCTGTCTTGGATTCCCTTTGACCGGTGTAAATGGCTCTAGAGGAGTGAGTATCCAATAGTATTTCAAATAACAAGAAAATCTAATCACTAAATCTATAAAAAGTGTTGAATCCTCAATTGAAGAGCTTGGTGGAAGAACGTGCTAAGTGACATTTATGAAAAAATTGAAATTTTTTGTCAATGAACATAATACTAAATTCTTTAACCCTTTCAGTCTCAAAAATTTACTACACTACAGAAACATCTGATATTCACAAAATAAGCTTGTTTTAAGTCAACCATAAGAAAAAAAATCATTAAAAAAATTTTTATATGGTTTTTGAAATAATACCAAACATTTTTTAACTGTGGAAAACAACAAAATTGAAAAATATATATTACCTAAAAACACTTCGAATTATATATTTTAAGGTGTCTGACCATATTATTAAAAAAAATTTAGTAATTATTTTAGCCGAAATAGTTTAATTGTGTTTTAAATATGTTGAACTGAAGTGAACTTTTCAAAAATCAGGTGAAATGCTTGTTAGCTATTTTCTAAATAAAAAAAAGTAGTAGTTCTGACTTATATTGAGATTAATGTAAAATATTGTCCAATAGAACAGAGTGTGAAGAATTGAATGATATGTGTTTGGATGTCGTAACGGACATAAACATTTGGGAAAAAAATATTGAAAGGGATGATTCCAAATGGCATCACTGGGACTGAAAGGGTTAACGATAACAAGTTTCCTCCTTTTCATATGCTCAAAGTTTAGTACATCTTTTTCGGATTTGGAAGTACCATTTTCAACAGTTCCGAGTGCAAATGATAGTCTTTAAATATAATTTTCTCGTTTTCACTTTTTTGTCACTTAGCACGTTCTTCCATTAAGCTCTTCAATTAGAAATTAAACTCACCAAAATGTTGAACAAAGAAGCATGGCAGGAAACTCTTCTGTAAGACTGGGCAGCCCAGTCAGTAGGGTACATGCCTTGCATGCAAAAGGTCCTAGGTTCAAGCACAATCATTGCCAAACTAACATACAATCTATAAATAGCTTTTCAAAAGTTTGACAAGTAATACCTTGTGTGGAGAGAGTGCTTGTTAAATATGCTTCAAAGTCCCAACTCTGTATAAAGATGTCACCCTTAAAAGTTGTGTTGGGTGCCTACTTATGTGTCGGCTCGTCACCTTAAAGTGGTTCAAAAAAAGACTCCCCTCAATAGCGTGTAACTCTACAACAATAGTCCAATGCAACCCTCTCCTAACTACTTTTTGCACTTAGATATTCAATTTAAATCTGATAATTATTTTGTTATTTACACTCTACAATACTATTACAATGTTTAAATGAAAACTAAAAGTGACTTATGACATGATACATGCCTATTTTGCAACTAAAAACTAATTTTTATGTTATGTTAGGTTTTTTCCTGTTTTAAAGTTTAGGTTTCTACTCTAAAGCAATTGTGCAATCTGTTATGTCTGTATGGGAACGGGCCACAGTAGTTAAATATTTAATATGCTGTTTGATTAATCAATAAATAGGATTTCAATCTAACTTTCTTCAATGAGGTTGTTTCAGAGGACATAAGTTACTAGTTTTCATTCTTACTCTTCTGTGAATCATAGGTTGTTTGGGTTTCACTCACAATGCACAGTAAAATTAGTATTTAGGATATTTTATATTAATATTTATAGATCACAGTAATAAATTAGTCAGTGTAAAAAGCACAATTAGAGAATAAAGACAACAAGAGAAGATAAAAAAAACAATTGCTAAGAAAACATACTGTCTAAAATTATTTAGCATTTCCAATATTATTTATATTAAATTGAAATAATTAGATCAAATTATCACCAAAAGAAATGCAACTCCAGCAGGACCAAAAATGTAAACAATGCTTCAACTGTTGCCACTCAGGACATGAAATATGCCTATTCTAATTTGAAATAATTTTTTCAAACTAAATGTTTATTCTATTGGGTTAGTTTTTTTTTCTTTTAAAGTAATTGGGCAATCTTTAAAGGCCACAGCACTTAAATCTTTAATCTGTTGTATCCTAATTCAATAAATAAGATTTTAATATAACATTCCACAATCACCATCCTTATTATCTCTTCTGGACTTGAACAATCCTCTCCTGTATGGGACTGAACAAAGTGCCTACCCTTTTTGTGGTGGGCCAAAACGCATACATGTTGTAACGTCTCTGGGAAAGGGTTAAGGGCCTAGCATGGATGAGTACTGAAAAACAGTGCTCTCAGGCGGAGTATGTAATGCAAAAAAGGTCACACAAAATTAAAACAGAAAAGCAATTTAAATGAGTTAGAATATTTAATGTATATTTTTGTAGTGAATAAGATACAGGGGGACATTCAAAGTAAACAAAATAAAATCTGCAAGGATATTGAACTTGATTGAAGAACCATTTTACGAGTACCATATTACGACCATTACAAAATTTATAAGCCATTCAGAACGCTAGATCACATGTCACAAAATGGCTGGCCGACGCACTCTGGTGTGCCCCTACTGGCCAAGAATATCTGAACCATCACATTTCAAAATAAATACTAAAATTCAGACGATGCTATTTACAGATAAAATCACATACTATTATACAGGGTTCTCACAGGTCCTTGAAAGTCTTTAAGAAGTCCTTGATTTTTATTTTCAATTTCAAGGACCCTTTAATGCTCCTTGATTTTTACCAAAAACCGTTGAAAAGATTTTGATTTTTGATACAAAGTACCCCTTAGTACTCCTTGATTTTTATAAACAATTGTTTTTGAAAAGTCCTTTATTTTCTTGGTTTCCGACCTTCAAATTTTCGAGAAGTCATTTCTTAAAACATTGCTAAAGTCAGCTCTAAACGACGCACATATAGCATTTCGGCATTCGGTACAAAACATTGCTTATATATGTTGTATCAGCGCCATCTAGCGAGCACTTATTGAAACTCTGCCCTGAACCGCCATCTTTTTGTTACTAGTAAAGGCGGTAAGGGTGGAGAGAGGATGTAATTCTTCAGAGCTGCACTTCATTAAATGGATATTTCTACACTAAAGAGTTGCTTTCTTCTTTACTGCCCCTCCTCCTTACTAGACATGGGGGCTCACCGCCGCCTTGCCACCCGCCTCTCGTCGCAAAAATCGATATATTTTAAAAAATTTTAATTTAAACTTTTACAAAACGAAAGTTCAAGTCCCACGAGGTTCAGACATAAAGTTCCTCTCCACGGTGGGCAATCACGAACTCATGCACAAAAACGAACTTTTATCTACACTGCAATAAATCAGCGATGCCAAAATCGCCATCGTCACGAAAAAAGTGAAAACTCCCGCTTCAAAAGGAACTTCCTGCGCCATCGTCAAGCGATTCCTTCTTCAGCCGCCAAGCCGAAGTCGCCTTCGCAGTCGCCATCGTAAAGTGGTATTTTTCCAGCCGTTAAGCAGAAGACGCCACCCGTGAGTCATCCATCTTCAGCCGCTAAGCAGAAGACGACACACGACGACGAGGTCCACAGCACGTCAATCCGAAAAACAAAACTACCCTCCATAAAACGGAATACATCGCCCACAGAGCACGTAAGAAATTCTACTGCATCGCCGACGAAACTAAACCAAAAACGACCAAAAAGGTAAAAGTTTTCTTATTTTTCTATTCAAGATGTATAAAAATACTAAAAAAGAAGATTTAGTGAAAGTTGCTTTTGAATTGGACATCGTACTTCCAGAAAATTCCACGTTAACTAAAATTAAAGAGCTAATTGAGTCCAGTGAGACCTACACGAAAGATAACGAATTCGTTAAAAATTTAATTGCACAAACGGTAGATGACAGAAATGTTAAACTAGAAATCGAAAGAAATAAAGTAGAAGTCGAAAGAAATAAATTAGAAGTCGAAAAAGTAAAACTCGCACAAATCGAACGAAATATAGAACTAGCTTCCCTTCAAAACAATGCCGAAACTCAACATAATATGTCGAAAAGTTCCGAAACCGATGATTCACCTAACATCGAAAATCTTATTCGTTCTGTTAAAACTCTTTCAATGCCAATCCCTAGCCGTCCAGAAAATTACAGCTTATTTTTCGCATCGTTAGAACGAGCATTTAATACGAAGAATATTTCGGATGAGTTATTAAAGTCAGAAATACTTATAAATATGTTAGGCGAAAAAGCAAATCACATTTTATTAAATATTTCGGATAATGATATCCAAGACTACGAAAAAGTCAAAAATACAGTGCTACGTCGGTTCCAACCAACCGCACAGGATTGCCTAATTAATTTTCGCCGTATGCAAAGACTCGCAGATGAGTCACACACGCAGTTTGCTTCACGATTGCAAACAACTTTCGCATATTATTGCAAGATTAGAAACGTCAGTGACTTTGATACTTTATGCCAATTAATGGTTTCAGATAAATTGTATTCTACACTTGACCGAGAGACTCAGTCATACATAGCTGTCACACAAGGCGAAGAATGGCTAAAGCCAAATGATCTTGCACAAAAAGTTGATATATATTTTACCTCACAGCGTAAATCTCTAAGCGAAGTAAACCGTCGCCAACACAACAATAATACATATCAACAACAACAAAACAACAGAACACCATACAATAATAGGCAACCGTACAATAACTTCCGTAGACCACAAAATCAAAATTCCCGTGGAACAAATAATAACCGCTTCAATCAACGCAATGTAAACAATCAACGATCTGAAAACGAGTCACACGAGAATAACAGTCCAGTATTGCAAATAGCTCCAACAGCACCCAAACCACGTGATCACGGTTCCCTCCAATATGAATATGTACTTCTCAACGATAAAAATACGCGCGCTATTATTGACAGTGGATGCACTCATATTTGTGTCAAAGCCGATTGTTTACCCAAAACAACAACATATGATGAAGAAAATATCACATTACAATCTGCATTCGGCGACACGTACACCGCCAAATCCGCCAAGGTAAAACTCTCGTTGCCACAAAGACAACCAAAAACATACGATGCAGCGATTTGTGAAAATTTATTTTCAAATCTAATAATCCCACCTTCAATTTTCCAAGAGCTAAAAAGATCACAAATAACACAAAATGAAAGTACACTCTCTCCGAAAACAGAAATCCTTCACCAGGAAATAAAAAACAAATGTCAAAATACTATTCACATCGCTCCGAAACAAGTCGCAGACGAAATGTCTACAACACCGAAACTCATCACCGACTCTGTGTCGCCGCAGCAAGAGAGCGTAAGAGACGACGCGCCATTTGCCTCTCAACCAGACATTAAGGTGGAGCTCCAAGCAAGCCACAACCAATCAGAGGCAAAGGAGGAGCTATCGAATGCAAATTCGCCCGCTCACCTAGAGTACGGAGAACGAAGATTTTTTTTAGCGGAACGAGATGATGTGTCGAACCGATTAAATTTTGACAACGCTACCGGTAAAGGTTTAGCCTATTTTCCCGTAAAACACACTTCGGCGAATGATCTTACGTCCGCAATGGATTGTGACTACGGTAATGACTTATATTTTACACACGTTAATAATACGGATATGAAGAAACGTTTTTCACATTTGATTGAAGAATATAAATCTAACAAATTAACAGATTTAGAAACTTACGAACACCAAATTTTCGCTTCAGACGAACAAGGGGACAAGCCCATATTGCAAAATGTAAACAAACCATTAGACACTATGGGGACCAATCCAATATTTTGTATTGTAAGTGATGATACGCTTTTTGAAGATGAATTTTCTCACATATCTGATGCGAATATACGAAACACTATTATGAAGATGATTAAAACTTATAAACCGAATAAAATTAAAAGTACTAATTATCAAATGAAATTAATTCTGTCGGATGACACACCTATATTTCAAAGACCACGCCGTCTTGCATTGTCAGAAAAAATTGAGGTAAATAAACAAATTAAGGAAATGTTACAAAGTGGAATAATTCGAGAAAGTTTTTCAGATTTCTGTGCACCAATAGTTTTGTGTAAGAAGAAAGATGGTTCAACGCGCTTAGCCATAGATTTTAGGTTGATTAATCGGAATATCGTAAAAGAAAGATTTCCTTTACCCCTCATCGAAGATGTTTTTGACAAATTACAAGGTGCTTCTGTCTATTCAAACCTTGACTTAAAAAATGGTTTCTATCACGTTGATGTTCATGAAGATAGTCGTAAATACACTTCTTTTGTAACACCAGACGGACAGTACGAGTTCACAAAGATGCCTTTTGGACTATGCAACGCACCATCTGTTTTTCAAAGATTTATCCAAATTGTTTTTCGAGATCTTTTAGAAGATGGAACTTTGATTCTCTATCTTGATGATTTGATTATACCCTCATCTGATGAGTTCGAAGGTCTACAAAAGCTGAAAAAAGTTTTACAAGTTGCTTCGGACTATGGACTTGAGTTTAATTTCAAAAAGTGCAATTTTCTACAACGAAAAATAACTTTTCTCGGACATATCTTGGAAAAAGGTACAATTCGACCATCGTCACACAAAACAAATGCTGTTTTAAGTTTCCCTCAGCTTAAAACGACGAAAGATATTCAATCCTTTTTAGGTCTGACTTCATTCTTTAGAAAATTCATAAAGAACTATGCAGCCATTGCAAGGCCACTAAGTGATCTTTTACGGAACAACACACCTTTTCACTTTGGCACAGAACAACAGCAAGCTTTTCTACAGCTAAAACAAGCACTCTCCACAGAACCTGTATTACACATATACAAACAGGGATCACCATTACAATTACACTGTGATGCTTCATCAAAAGGTTTTGGTGCAATTTTGCTTCAAGCTGACAACGAGAACAACCTGCATCCCATTCACTATATGAGTCGTAAAACATCACCACAAGAAGAAAAGTATACATCATATGAATTAGAAGTTTTAGCAATAGTAGAATCATTAAAGAAATTTCGACATTATCTTGTAGGCACAAAATTCAAAATCTTCACTGACTGCCAAGCGTTTCAAAAAACAATGTCCAAAAAAGAACTGCCTCCTAGAGTTGCCAGATGGGCAATGTTGCTCGAAGATTTCGACTATGAACTAATTCACAGACCAGGACAGCAGATGAAACATGTCGACGCACTTAGCCGTTATCCTGTCATAAAAATACAAGTTGATGACACAACCAGAAAAATCTGCGAAGCTCAGTCAAAAGATGAGTTCACACTAAGTATTAAACAACTACTAGAACACTCTCCAACATCAGAATACAAATACAAAAATAATATTCTTTACAAAATAGTCAATGACCAAGAGCTTTTAGTAATACCACAAGACATGCAAAAACAAATCGTACAAATTGAACACAATAAAGGACATTTTGGTATCAATAAAACTGAAGCTTTAATTAAACAACAATTTTATTTCCCAAACATACGTAAAACTGTCGAAAACGTAATATCCAGCTGTGTAAAATGCATACTTGCCTCACGAAAAACAGGAAAACAAGAAGGATTTCTCCATCCCATTCCTAAAGGTGACATTCCATTAGACACATACCATATAGATTTTCTAGGGCCACTGCCAAGCACAAACAAAAACTACAAGTACATATTCACTGTGGTAGATGCCTTTACAAAGTTCATTTGGATATATCCTGTCAAGTCAACATCTGCAAAAGACGCTTTAGACAAACTTCAACTTCAGCAAACCACCTTTGGAAATCCTAGACGAATAATATCAGATCGCGGATCAGCTTTTACTGCAACAGAATTCAAGAAATACTGCGAAGATGAGAAGATTGAACATATCACAATCACTACAGGTCAGCCAAGAGGAAACGGTCAGGTTGAAAAATTCCATGGAACGCTAATTCCAGTTATCTCCAAGTTATCCCTTGATGATCCGAACAAATGGTTCAAGCACATACCATCTGTACAACGTGTAATTAACAGCACTATCTCTTCAGCTACTAAGTACACACCCTTCGAGCTTCTAACAGGAGTTAAAATGAAAAATAAAGAAGATCTTAACATCAAGAAAATTTTAGAAGAACAACATATACACTCAGTCGTCCAACATCAACAACAAATTCGCAAAGAAGCCAAAGCAAATATATTGCAGCAACAAGAACAGAGCAGACACAACTATAATACTCGTCGCAAGACTGCTACCAAATACAAACTTGATGATCTAGTCGCCATCAAACGTACTCAGTTCGGGACAGGCTTAAAACTTCGTCAAAAGTTTTTCGGCCCATACGTCGTGACTAAAGTTCGCCCAAACGACAGATATGATGTACGCAAGACCGGTACAGGTGAAGGACCAGCATGCACATCCACATCTGCCGACCAAATGAAGAGTTGGGCAAAAACCTAAACTTGGACTTTTATTCTACAAACTTTCTGAAGTCCAGAACTTTATTTTTTTTTCTCCCAAATTGTGCTAAGAACTTTTTGCACAGACTTTAAAATTTATTTTTACTTACTTGCTTAGTTAATTTTATAAGTGTTTTCTTCTATTTCATAATTTTCAAATTAGAATTTTAAAGTGATTTTAGAATAATTTTCTTGAGAAATGCATAAAAGTATTTTATTTGTTTATGCTAATTTTTATAGTTCTTTTCAGTATTAGTAGTGAATTTAAGTGTATTATTTTCTAAGTGTTTACGTTTAATTTTTATCTTGCTACATGTTTACTTTTAATATTTAGATAGCATGTTTTTATTTTATTCAATTGCTATTTGTCGGGACGACAAACGTCAGGATAGCAGAGTGTTGTATCAGCGCCATCTAGCGAGCACTTATTGAAACTCTGCCCTGAACCGCCATCTTTTTGTTACTAGTAAAGGCGGTAAGGGTGGAGAGAGGATGTAATTCTTCAGAGCTGCACTTCATTAAATGGATATTTCTACACTAAAGAGTTGCTTTCTTCTTTACTGCCCCTCCTCCTTACTAGACATATATAAACACTTATATTTTTGCCAAATAGTTCTGTGTTTTCCTCTAATATAGTTGGCCATAACACTGTCGTCGGCCGTATTTCGAAAGCTATTTTATTTTAATGTTTGGTCTGTTTAATATGTTAGTAATCGACGCATTATGATTAAGGGTCCTTGAAACATTTTTTGGGAGTCCTTGAAAAGTCCGTAAAAACTCCTTGATTTTTATTTTGAAATAAGAGTGGGAACCCTGTTAAAACACTACTAAAAACACATATGTTAGAAATCAAAAGGGGCCGACGCCACAGAAATACTGCCAATATATATACTATCTGATAATAAAT
Source organism: Hylyphantes graminicola (assembly GCA_023701765.1). Taxonomy (NCBI): domain Eukaryota; kingdom Metazoa; phylum Arthropoda; class Arachnida; order Araneae; family Linyphiidae; genus Hylyphantes; species Hylyphantes graminicola. The sequence continues at coordinate 76,523,875 of CM043115.1, read as the reverse complement.
TATATTCACAATTATATTTGCTGTTTCTTAAGGCAAAGTGCATGATACGTGGTTGAATGGCTACACTGCACAAGAACTATGTTATTTCATAAAACAACTAGACAGGTCCGTCACAATGTGCTCCACCGACGACATGAAGGACTTTCGATCCTGTATGCCACTTGCAAACAGTCTGTGCAAACAAAAAGTTCGACAAATAATGTCTGCATGTTAGTGAATTATTTAGAAGGGTGCACGTTACAAAGTTACAATACTGTGCACAATTCGCCCTTAAGAAGTTGTGTTGGGTACCTACTCGGGTGTTGGCTCGTCACTTTCTTAATTATGAGTCCTAAGCCAATAGCTCTCCTACAACAATTATTCAACAAAAGATGTGTTTTGTCCTAAATTAGATTTCAATATCACATTTTCTCAATCACCAACCTTATTTCTTCAAGACTTGAATGACCCTCTTCTTGACAACCTTGGCCTTTTCCTGGTGGGCCAAAACGCATACATGTGCTCCACAAATGACATAAGGGATTTTTGGTCCCGTTTGCAACAAATAAACTCAGAGTTAAAAACGTCCACCAATAATACCCTACATAGAGGGGGGGGGGCACGTTAAATATGCTTCACGCTGTGCATGGTACTTCCCTTAAAAAGTTGTGTTGAGTGCCTACTCAGGTGTCGGCTCATCACTTGACTGGCCTGCTGTAATGTTATAATTTCGACTCCCATTGCAATTCCCCTTGTACAACAATTGAATCGGTGAGTGCAGAAACCACTTCAGTAAAAAAAATCGGAAAACTTGTTTTCAATGAAAATAAGCGTAGAAAGGCAAGATGCGTGTTGGGTGAAAAAACTAAGTTAGTCTATTGAGTAGATCCATAAATACAGGACGTTTGTTTCGAGTGCTGAGTGCAGAAATAGATGAGTTATTACGTTTTTTCTCCCTCCTGAAAAATTTGAAATTTGTGACTGACGTTTCTGCACTCACTGATTCAATTATTCAATCTAAAGACGTACCACATTGGTGGGGCACCACGATAAATGTTTATTATTTAATTTTTTGTTTTAAAATGGTTGTGCACTCTGTTATTTCTGTAAAGGCCACAGCACTCAAATGTTTTAATCTGTTGTGTGCCTAACTAAACTGATAAAACCATAAAATATCCTCATTTGCCATCTTTATCACCCCTCTAGGACCTGAACGACCCTCTCCTCGACAACAAAGTGCCCACCCTCTTCGTGGTGGGCCAAAACGCATACATGTGCTCCACGGACGACATGGAGGACTTTCGGTCCCGCATGCGGGCCGAAACCGGGCTGGTGGTGGTGGGCGGGGCAGACGACCTGCTCAGGATGTGCCCGGCCAAGATGAAGTGCGAATCGGTGACGCAGAGCATTGTGGATCGGTGCATTGTCGTGAGTAACTGGAATTTTGGGTTTGAGATTTTTTTCTTGAAAATGGCAAAATTTATGCTCTTCGTGCCATAGATGTGATTTTATAATATCATAAAAATCACAGTCTCTTATGTTTTTATCACCGAGTTATACTGTAGGGCAATTTCATATGTGATGGAATGACATTTTGAAATGTAGAATTGAAGTAAAACAATTGAATTACCACAAAGTTATTTTTAAAGAAAAATTGTTTTTTTTTTCAGTTTACATATTACTGTTAATGATTAAAAGATAATAAAAATGTTGATATGTTTTTAAAGTATTTTATTTTTTCATTTTTGACTAACTTTTTGAGTGACGGAATGACATATTTGCATGATTTCGTGGATCCGTGCATTGTGGCGAGATTTGGTTTTTGTGAATGGGGAATTCTTTTTGAGAGGGCTGGGGAGTCTAGTTGGTAAGGTGCTTGCTTCGAATGCGAAAGATCCCAGGTTCCAGCCCGGGCTTGGCAAGGTAACTGCCGACTGTTAAAGAGTTGCATTCAGCTTCTGCTCAGGTGTCGGCTTGTCACTTGGCGGTGGTTCTAAATGACACTGTCCTTTTGCCAATTGCCCTCATGTAGCCTGTATTTGTGTCAACTCAACAGCTTTATTTTGGGCCGTATGTAGAAAACCTAGCTATGGCTGTAGTTGTCATTAGAATTTGGTAAAAAGCATCAACTATATTTTTTAAATACAGTTTAACCCTTGGTATACCACACATTCGGGCATATTGTGCCTTGTATCATGTCTGCTAATTTATACACCCTCTTTTTTAAGCACTGCATATTCTTAAAAATATCCATTTTCTTCTATTCCATTTTCTTGAAAAATAGACAAGGTAGGCGACAGGTCAAAACTTAGGTGAGAAAATCAAAGCAGCTAGCTATAGATGCATATTTCACTCATTTTCTAGTAAAATATCCATCGCTATATTGCCTGTGCAATAATGTCTAATGTTTGTAGCAATTAATAATAAGTTCTTTGGCTCTTTCTAAATTTTTGTCTTTTTTTTTAAAGTAGTTATATTATTTAATATGATTTAGTTTCATCTTTTAAATAAATACTGTGCCTTGGTTAAAAAACTTATTGAGCATAAATACATCAAAAGTACAACAGTTGTCAAGTAGCTCATATTGCTCATTCTGTTGTATCTCGGTTTTTTTGCTTGTCTCCCGGGAAGGGCGGTATGACAAGAAGTTGCTGTACCAGTTTAGCTCAAAAAATATAAATTTGTTTTCAATTATAATCATTTTTTTTCTACAAAGTAAGTTAATTTTCAATTATACTTAGTAATTGCCCTCATTCTTTTTTTTACCATCAACATATTTTTAAAGGTTAAATTTTTTAATTTTGTAGTCATTTTTTACATAATATTTCCTTAAAAATTCTTGAGTTTTACTCTCAAAAAACAATTTACGCTCCCTAATTCACCAACCCATTCAAAGCACGAAATCAACAATTTCCTCACCTCTGTTATCGTGGTCAAATTCCTCTCCACATCTTCCGTGGCAACCCCAACTATCGCCTCCAAGCAAAATTCAATTTAATAAATAATTGAAAGTTTCCAGGTTGGGGCCTGTCACTGGCAAAATGATTGCTAACCTATTAACTTTATTTATAGTCTAGAAGTCAGACAAGAAGACTAAAAAAAATTTTTAGAGAGTGTGCACGTTATAGATGCTTCAAAGTCTTGATGACAACCCTCAAAAATAGGGATGCACTGGAATATTCGGTTACTATTCGGTATTCGGCTACCATAGCAGAATATTGGGTTTGGCCGAACAGGTTTACTATTCAGCGGAATAGTGAAATTTGGATGTTTCAAATTGCTTCATGTTAACATCTTCTAAAATGTCGAAAAATTCCAAAAGAGGGCATGTTTTTTTATAGATTCAAGTTCTTAAGTTTTTGTTATTTATAATGATTATTATTAAATCAAGCTTTCCTCAAGATGTATTAAATAAACATGTCTCTTTAAGAAAACAATTGCTTTGAGTGGTCTTTAAAAAACAATAATTACTATTTATATCACAAATGTAATTTTTTCTCTAAAATATTTAAGAAATATTAATATGTAATTGTATAATAGTATTGTAAGCCATGGCATTTTTTTTTCTCATTTTCATTCTACATCAGATCACCTGCTTCTGCTTTGGTTTTTACCTTTTTGGTTGTGATTTTATTAAATTACACTTTCTAAAAGGTTTATTTTAATAGCTAACGAGTTCTAGTTTAAAGTATGTTATTTTAATTAAAAATTTCATAATTATATTGTATTAAAAAATTGTCTTATTGTGTACTTATTATATGTTTATATTAAATTGAAATTGAGGAATAATAAATACAACTTATTTAGATTTAGCAAAAAATACAAATTAATTAAGTTGGCCGAATATTCAGTTTTTAGCTGAGTATTTAGCCAAGACTGGCTGATTATTCGTTATTTGGTATTCAGTGCATCCCTTCTTAAAACGATGGGTTGGGTGTTGGGTGCCTACTCAGGGTTAGTTTGTCACTCCACTGCGATTCGCCTCTTGCCAATTGCCCTTGTGTAGCTCAAGTGCTACTATAATCCAAAACTAACCTTTCGCACACTTTCCCCAGGACGAAATCAGCGAATTCCTCACCTCCATCGTGGTCAAACTCCCATCCACGTCTTCCGCGGCAACCCCGACCATCGCCTCCAAGCCCTGTACACCAATCATAGAGGAGGAGGACAACGACCGGGACGCCACCTGGTTGCCAGATCAGGAGGGAAAGAGGCGGAGGCGCAAGCCCCGGGAGTACTCGCCCGAACTGTCCCCGGTCAGGAAACGCCAGAAGCATCACCTAGCCAGACAGGTTTGACGGAGATTCATTTAAAGAGTTCTATTATTTGTAGTGTAGGATGTGGTTGATGTGTGTGCCATTTAAAAAAAAAGCCTTAAAAAGTTCCGAAATTTAAAGAATTACTGAAAACTTTCAAGAGACTAATTACTTTGAGAAAAGAGAGCCCTTAAACTCTGATGAGGTTGTTCAGAATTTTCAAAACACAAATAAAATTTGTCAAGTAGGAACACAACATTTTGCTGAAATTTTGAACTGTTAATTGGGTTCAGTATTTTCAAATAAAATATATCAAAATTAGGAAATTAAAAGTATCTGGTTGCAAAAATCAACAGAGATTCTTTATTGAACTTTATTGCATTGCAATTTGTCTAACATCAGCTTGACAGACAGGTTTGATAGTTTCATTTTAGAATTTAAGAGCTTAATTAAGAATTTAATTTAAGAATATCATGTTTAAAGTGTATGCAGTGTTATTATATATGTGTATGAATAGAATATGCATAACAAATCACATGGCTGAAAACACTGAGGGACATAGTTTCTTACTTTTCTACTTGGCAATTGCATTGCTATTTGTCGAATATCTTATAATAACGGCTCTTACAATAACAGAAAGTTGCAACATACTCTAGGCAATGGTCCATTGTAATTATTTTAGCTTGCATTTTGATTAGTACTACTGTATAATGTGTTTAAAAAACTTGCTCTAGAAATCCTGCTCCAAATTTGGGGGAAAGGATTTTTTTTTGTTCGAGTGAATCATTAAACATGGTGGATATGAACTATCGTTATTTGTTAGAACTTAATTATTAAAGTTAAATAGCTAGTTATTATATTCCGTAATGTGATAAAAAGAAATTAGGAGGACGTCACTTTGATGGAATTTAAATTTGTTTATACTATTACCTAATTTGGGAGAATACTGTTTAAGTTTTAGCAAATGTATGCCTGAATTATCAGCAATTAAGAAACCAACGAAGCACATTTACCTATATAGAACACTTTCATTCTCCCTAAAAGTTTAGATGGCATGTGACAAATTTTTGATGTGATATATTTACTACATGTTATATTTTCTTCTATTTTATTTATTGTTAGAATTTGTTACGTTTTGCTTGTGTGTTTTAAGAATGTATACAAAATTAACATTTCTTAAAAGTTACTTACTGATTCACTAAATTTTTATGATTACTAGATCATTTAAATTCGGGCTGGTATGCTTATATTCCAATCGAAATAATTGTTTGCACCAATTTAGAATTCCTAACACTATTACTAGTGCATGTGATTTTGCATTCAACAAATTTGTTTGAGGCTATTGACCGCGATTACTTAAAAACTGTTTTCTAAAGAGCGCTTGCATGACAATGTTTTAATTTGGAGGTACTTACAGGGTTCATACTCCTCCTGAAATTCCTGGAAAACAACTTGAATTTCATTTTTTTCCCTCTAAGGGCCCTTATAACTCCTGAAATTTGTCTCATCTCCTGATATTTTTTTTCCCTCTCCTGAAAATTATTGACATCCATTATAGTTTTTCTCCTGTACTTTATTCAGAATAAGCCAATTTGGCCCATACACAGTAGAAAAATAGTGTTCAGACATCGCGATAGTAGTTATTGTCTCAGAATGCACCTCGCAGCTCTTAAAATTTCTTTCTTGTGTTTCATCATTTGAAATTTGAAGCGCTTCAAAGTCACTAGACTAATACGGTGCTAAAAAAAAAATTAAATTTTATTCCTTGTTACCTCCTGAATTTACATTGCTGAACTCGAATTACACTATTATATATTGAGTATGAACCCTGTACTTACTGAGTTCAAATTATATAATTAGAAAGCATGTGTATGAGTGTTTGCGTTTGAGTTCTCTCTTTTTGTTTTTCATTTTCAAAACTGGGTGAATTGAATATGTAATTCTAATGAGAAATAAATATAATTTGCTCATGCATGCTTGCTTCCTTTTCTTTCTTTAATTGAGAACACAATAATTTGATATTGACTTTGTAATTTTTTTTTTACATTTATTTTTTATGCTGTTTTTTTCTTTGCATGTATTTTAAAACAAATAAAGTGGCTGAAGTTCATTTTTTTTTGTTTTATTCGGTGGCTTGAACTCGCAGAATTCTCAATATATCTATGAAGTAAATTAACATCTACTAAAAATATAAGATTTGAAGGGGGTTTAGTGATGATATGTCATCCCCATTTATTTTTTTTAATTTAATGGATTTTTTTTCATAAATTTTCAATGCATTCGATAGTGAAAACCTTGTAAATAACAATCTAATTTAAAAAAAAAAATTAAATTATGATTTTGACTAAAACAACGATGTTACTTTTTAATTTGGTTAAACCGCTCTTTAAGAACTCACATTTCAGTATGTATATTATATTAAATCCAGTATTTAGATTTTTACCAAAAGTTTTTGAATGACTTATTTAGAAGAAAACTTGTAAAATAGTATCATATAGGTATATTGTTTGTGCAATTTTAATTATAAAATTTTTCTTGAGGAAAATTGAAGTAGTGCTTAAAGTTTTATTAAATGTGTTCCGATTATGAAGTTATGTGTTTATGCTAAATGCTTGCAGTTACCCTTCTTTTTTACCTACATTTTGCATTAAAAATCAATTTTTATCTTTATTAAATAAACTGTGGAAATGAATATTGTTTAAAAAACTAAATATTTAATCTTAAAACCCAATTGTGTTACCAATAATTATTAGAAACATAAATCCTTATAATTTCTTATTTGGGTATTGTAGAGATAAATGCTGTGTTTACCTTTGAATTTTTAAGACTTCCACATATCAAATTTCAAAATCTGTACTTTAACATGAGATATATGTATATTTTCCAAAATAGTAAAATACGATTTAAATACTTATTGCATCTTTTAAAAAAGTAACTTCATTCCTCATTTAGCTTTGAGTAGCTACAGGTAATCGAATGTTAGTTTTTGGTTTAGCATTTCTTTTGTATTATACTTTAGTTTTATCAACAATAGTTTAAAATCCTATAACCTTATGTTTATTTAACAGTTTGCATCTTTTTTAGAGTACATCATCTAAGTATAGGCTGTCACCTACCAGCTCGGAGAATTCCAGTTGTGGTTCTGAAAAGGCTACCGTTACAAAGCCAGGTAAATATTTACTTTTTGAGATATGTTTATTGTATGGTTAAAATTACTTATAGTAAACTCTATAGTTTTGCAAATTATTTACAAGCTAGTTAATGTGTTCACTTTAAATCATCAATTATCCTAAATGTTATGTTATCCTGTATCGAATTTACATTTGAAGTTTGTAAAGCCCCTAAAATGTTGTGTGTTTGTCCTAAGAGTTTTTGTGAGCAAATCATGAATTTTATTGCACTTCATTTTGAATGTTTTAGATTTAGATGATGTAAGGTTCTTGTTTTCAATTGTATCTGTTTTGGAATTCATTGGTTGCTTTGGTTTCACCCTCAAAATGGATGATATATCCGAAAAGAATTTTTTCTTTCAAGGCAAGCAGTCTTTAACAAATGTTTTGAAAACAAACAGCCCAGAAAGAAGTTGGCCTTTAAAAAATTTAATAAGTTAATTATTCTTATAAAAAAACTTGCTTTTAAATACGACAACAAACTGTTGGAGCTGTTGCCATTCATGACGCAAAACAATCCCATTCCGGGTTGACATTTTATAAACAATTTTTTAAAATGTTTTTTTTTTTTGTCAAAAAACCCCAACCAAATGTCTTTTTTGTTACAATGTGTTTTGTTATAACCATGTTGTTGTTTGTTTCAATTTTTTAAAAGTTTATTTAGGATTATTATTACATTTTATTTAATTTTGTAAATAACTTCTACTTCTCTTAAAACAACTCAACTTGTTTCAACATCACTTATAAAAACAGTTGTATCCCTGTTTACCTGTTAGTCTGTGTTCATTGATTGTTAGTTAAAGGAGAGAAAAAATGGCAAGCTCTGTTGGTCAAAATGATTGGATTTTTGATTATTATTCTGAAGTTATACAAGATGGTGAAAAGAAGTATATCAGAGCTGTATTTAAAAGGAAAAGAGAGGTGAAAGAAGAAGTATCAAGCAAGAAAAAACAAGCTAAAACTTGCAGCAATATTACTACATGTATATTTCTTAATTTACTTTATTATTTTAAACTTATATTTTAATGTTGTTCAAGGTTAAAACAAAAAGTAGCTAAAACCAAAAAAACAACATGTTTTTGTTAAAGTTTTTACTTTCATCATTCTTTCTATGACTTAGAACCATTTATTGCCAGTTTTTAACTTATTGACATCTTCATCTGACTTTAACATGTCAGATACTTTTGCAACAGTGGTTAAAATCTTAGTCATTGATTATTGGTGTGATCTATAATCAGATTTAATTTTGACTTAATTGTCTAGTGATGTTTTGTTGGTTAGCTTTATATTTTTGACACATTTAAGCCTATCCTTCATATGTTAAAGAAACTGTTTGTTTATCTCTATTTGATAATAAGTGTAGTTTTTTTAGAAATATATTAGGCAGTTTAAAATCTCTTAAATTTCAACCAGTGCCCCTTTTTATCTTTGATAATATATACTCTTTTTGAAAACTCTTGTATTTTATTTTCATTTTTTTTATGAGGGTCTAGTTGCTTCTTGTTATTCAAAAGAGTTTAAATAAGAATCCTTTTATTTTATGAAATATCTATTCTCTTAAACTTTATTTCTTTACTGATATTTTTCCATCGTTAAATGTGCTTTTAAGCAACCTTGCAACTCTTCATTTTTATTTTCGTGAAAATCATCTTTAATTTACTATAATTTAAATACGAAAAATTTAATTTTACTTAGTTTTTAGTATTTTCCCAATCAAACAAATTCTGAACCCAATTTTTCTTCTTTTCAGCCAAAAAGTCGCCTGAAAAGCGGATGGGCCGCCCGACTTCATCACCATGGCGAAAACGGACCCCGGGCAGACCCGTTGCCAACCCAGCGTTAGTAACTTCAATCAAGAAAACAATCCCTTCCTACACTCCAGAGGAACTGGAGTACCCGCCCACCAAACCTCCAACCAGCGAACCAAAGTCCATCCTGCCCTTCTCCAAGAACATTCTGCCCAAAAAGAATGAGATTGTCGATGTGAATGCAGCATTCGGCAGCGATTCTAGTTTCCTGCCGAGGCCCCTTACACCACCCGAGCCGGAAGATACGGTTTCAGCGGAGGAGACTGAGCGTGTGTTGGCTGAGTTGGAAGGCAAGGAAGCGGAAGGTAAGAGCATTTCTTATTTTTATTGGATATGTTTATGTAATGTTGTGGTGATAAATTTAAGGAAACACAGTATCACTTTCAAAAAAATGTTTAATTTGACATATTCACTATAAAATTTATGTTTTATTAGTTCAATATATTTAAAAAAAAAATGTTTTTGAACTTTTAAAAAGTGCTAAGGCTTTTTTAAATACAAATATTCTAACCCAATTTTTTCTCTTGTTTACTTTAAACTGTTTTACATAATAATTGGTATCAAAATTTGATTTATCTTCAGTAGTTGATTTTAAAAAAATATTTATAAAGAAAATCCCAAATTATTTTGGCACATTTGAAAATTTTCGACTTTATTTTTATATAAAAAAAGTATTACTTTTGAAAACAATTTTAATACTGATTCTTAATGTTAACATAGTTGACAGACTGCATACAAAATTCCTTAAACTTTTATAAGTAATTAAAAAAGCCTTAGCGTTTTAAAGAACTTTTCATCAAGGAAATATATACACCAAGAAAAACGCATTTAAAGTTTTCATTCGTTTGCATTTTTATCATACCTTTCAGCATAAAAAGTGGAATAACTTTTTTAAAAATATAGATACTTTTAAAATTTGGTAGACTTTTAGAAAGTTTCGAACTTTAATTTGAGCAAATAAAAACCTTCGCAATTTTTGCCATTTTTGAGGTGCTGTGTCCCTTAACCCTCTAATGCATACTGTTGCAGTTTGGCAAAAAGTAACACAATCCACTTTATTCTTTTAAATTAAAGCTCTAATGGCTCTCTGGTTACTAATAATCCTCATGGATGACAGTAGTAAAAGTGTATTCAAAATTAAAGAGTGAGTTTATTAACTGTTAAGATTATATAATTATAAATTAAGATTTTGGCAAATTCAAAGTATAATAATATTAGTACTGTGGCTCGCACGCAACTTGCCAATTGGAGTGCTAAGCAGTAGTGTAGTGTTAGTGCAAGGTTACGAGCTACCGCCAATACGTAAATAAGAAAATGAAGACGTAACTTTCTAAGATATATGTAAATTTCTCGATCTATATAAGACGAGTTCTGTCCTTTCCTGGGCAGACTCGGTACTGTTTTCCAGTGCACTAAGCGTGCTTAATATATAACTGCTTTTAAGTTTAATTTAAGTTTGTTCTGTAAATAAAAGTTTTGGTTACCTAATTAGTTTTATTTACTTGATAAGTTAGAACATCCTCTACAGTACTGAATAACCATTTTGAAAAATTAATAGAAGTTAAAGTGGGTTATTTTGAAATATATTTAGTAGTTTTCTAGTCATTATTGTCAAAATTATAATTTTGTAGTTGGTTTTTGTCATACGTAATTTTTTTTTAAATTGAGATTATTTAAAATCTAATGGAGTTAAATTTTTTTCAGTATTTTCCCGTAATGTATGAGCATTAAAGATACATATATATTTTTTCGGGATGAAAATAAAAGTGCATGCATTAGAGGGTTAATATATATTGTGGACTGTAAAAAAATACTTATAATTTTGTAGCTGATTGTGTGCAAATTATATTTGCATCTGCAAAATGACCAGCTATTTTGTAGGTTTAAAAGTTTTGTTTAGATTAAAGGATATATAAGAACATGTCAAAGTCATTGGCATGATTAGGATTATAGCAGTTAAGTTTTTATTTCTACGTAGCAACGGAATATATTAAAGATCTGATCTCATAGTCAACATTTTTCGAAGCAATTATTTAATATTTCAATTCATAATTTTTTTTTTGACCATTGGATAAATTTTGAGTTCAACAATCTGATAAGACTGCAATATCTTGAGAAAAAAATTGTTATGGTAACTTGACATTCTATTAATACAGCTTATATTTCATGTTGTAATAATATTGAAGTCTGCATATCTTTGCAGTTAATTTTACATTCAATATTTTCAAAATATTTTTTCTTTACAAAAAAGCAGTGATGATGTAATTTAAGGATGTTTTTATACAACTGTACTCTAATATGCATTTAACTAATCATCATATTTACAGGTAATGCTGCTGAGGAACCACAACCTAGTTCAAGCATCACATCCATTACAAGTTGGCTGAACGATGCACTCCTGGACAAGCCATTCGCCCCCATCACCAGTGACGTTGAAAAAGAGACGACTCCCTTACCGACTGCGACCACATTACCAACCGTGGTCTCAGTCCAGCCACCAACGGTTACTACCACTGAAGAGAGGAGACCGATCACACTGGCATCTCTGCTGTCGCAAGGGAAGACCATAAACTCAAACGCGATCCAGTCTCTGAAGACCTCCGGTGGCATCAGCCTCCTGACCAACACCCAGGTCAGCCCCACCAAGACTGCCATCAACATAGTCCCGAGTTCTTCCGCTTCGATTTCCACGACTTCTTCGCTCCTGACCGGTCTCAGGACCCAGGGGGGCAAGATGATCCAGATCGTGACCAAGCCAAAGGAGCAGACCTCCCAGCCGCAATCTTTCCAGACCAACCTTTCGCTCCTGTCCGATGTCGCTGGTACGAGAAAAGCTGAAGCGACTGCCACGTTGGTCAAGCTCGACCGACCGTCCCCCTTCCAGTCGGTCAAGTGCGTGAAAGTCATCAAGTCCATCAGTTCTCCTTCTCCACCATCGAGGATCGAGACAGCCGAAGAGATGGTCGAGAAGCAGCTGGCGATTCAGGCCCTCAACAAGAGCATCGGCATAGAGTCCTCAAGCAATCTGGGGAAAGAGTCGGGATACTCGATTTGCTACGCCAAGGCGGATGGGTCGATTGTGTCGCGATCAGTGACGAGGCCAAGCTATCCTGGTCTTATTTCGCAAGGCAGGGGCAGAGGAGTGAGGCATCAGTTTCCGAGCACGACCTTCAGGTTTAGTCACAAGTGAGGAAGTTCAGCGTCTTTGAATACTTCCAAGTCATTACATCAGAACAAACTGATAATAACTTTAATAATGAATGACTTCTTATGCTTTTGTTAATCTGTTTACATCCGCTTGGGAACGATTTCTGAAGAATATTCGTGGAATCTGGGGAAGAGTCGGGATACTCAATTTGCTACAGCAAGGCCGATTGTGTCTAGGTCGGTGAAGAGGCCAAGCTATCCTGGTCTTATGTCACAGGGCAGGGGCAGAGAAGTGAGACATCAGTTTCCGAGCACGACCTTCAGGTTTAGTCACAAGTGAAGAAATTCAGCGTCTTTGAAGAGTCATTACATCAGAACAAACCGATAATAACTTTAATAATGAATGACTTCTTATGCTTTTGTTCATCTGTTTACATCCGCTTGGGAACGATTTCGGAAGAATGTTCTCGCTATCTGGGGAAAGAGTCGGGATACTCAATTTGCCTCACCAAGGCCGATTGTGTCTAGGTCGGTGAAGAGGCCAAGCTATCCTGGTCTTATTTCGCAATTCAGGGGTAGAGGAGTGAGACATCAGTTTCCGAGAACAGCCTTCAGGTTTAGTCACAAGCGAAAGATTCCAGTGACTTTGAAGACATCTAAGTCAGTACATCAGGATTCACAGCAGAGAATAATTCAAATGATGAATATATTTTATTCTTGTTAATTTGGTTTAAAGTAAACTTCTTTTAAAATTTTGGATGCTGGATTTGTATGCAAACACAGACAAGTGTGGATTATATCTCGGTTGGTAAGGACGCCAAGCTATCTTGCTTTCGTATTTGATCTTGGTCTCCTACATTTTTATAATTATCTCGCATGTTAAGCCTATTTGACCATTTGTAGGGTTCTTTTTTTTAATTTATAAACTAGTGAAGGGATTTTTTTCATAAGAAAACCCAGGTAGTTTTCTGGAAATCCTAGTAATTTTTTTAAACTCAAATAGAATTTTAAAAATTATACTAGGATCATTTAAAAAAATTTTGAGCTTACTTATGCAAAGGAAACCCCACTTAGTTTATTAACTTAAAAGCTCAGATAATATGTCCTAAAATTTGGTCCATAGATATGAGAAGTTAAGGGTTGTTTCACATTGTATAACTCATGCTTATTTTTTATTTGTTGAAGTTTTGTGTTGAACTTGTAAATGTTAGAATTTTTTAGTGTTTTGTAAATTGTAAATTTTTTTACCCTTCTGTAAAAGTTTTTTTTTTCACTTTATAATTGTACATAGTGCTCCTTTGTATTATTTTTGTTCAGTATATTTTTTTTGTTTCTTTTTCTCTTGTTGTTTTCAATGCATATTTTACGCTTTATATTTCATGGTGTAAAAACATATAACGAGTATGTGAGAATGTTCGGTTTTCTGTATATAATTTTTTTAAAAAGTTGCTTTAAATAAGCATATTTTATCCCATAAATATCGAAATCCAATTTGAATTTGCTTTAGATATCAGCTGTTATCAACAATTCAATAATAACCTATCCTAGGTAAATTAATGTAATAAATTTGCCTATTATTGATCCTCTAATCTAAATTTTAAATGAAAGTTTATACCTGTTTTTGTATTGTAACTATTTCATTATTTTTTCTTTTAATTAAAAAAATAGCCATTTAAATATTAAAAACAATTTCATATTTTAAAATTATTAGGAAAATTCAAGTTGTGAAAATTCTTTATACAGTTTGTCAGCAAATTTTGTGAGATTGTTTAAAGATATTTAATTCATTCCTAAAGCATTAAATTGCCAAATACATAATAGTTCCCCCACCCCCCTTAATTTTTATTTATTTTTCCTTAAAGCATTGATACTTTCTCGGATATAAGGTAAATTTTTTTTGATTGCAATTAACTTAGATTTTTAAATTTTCAAAGTTTTTAAACTACATGTTTTAATCTTTAAACATAAAAAAAAGTAATTTCACTTGCTAAGATGTACACACATTTATTTTTCTTGTATTTTTTCGTAGTTCATTACGAATTAATGAGATTTGATTAAATAACAGTTATGATTTTTTTTATGTACTGTTCCTTTTTTTAACTTTCTATGTCATTATCTTCAATTTAATTTTAACACCTCTTTGTTCATCAACATTTTATGCTCGATTCATTCATAAAAAATTATAAAATCTCTACCTATGTAACTAATTTGTAATAAAGATTCTGTATATTAATTATTTCTCTTATTCTTTGGCTTTGCAATGAGTGTACTAACCTTTTTTATGTGGGCTCAATCGAAACACTTTTTCCATCTATTTTGGAGAAACCCAATTACAGAAGTCTATTTTAAAGTTTTATTTATTGAATTTTGTTTAAATCTTTGCAGTGGAGGAAGCTAATATTTACTTGACTAGTTTTTCCAAGCATTCATATTACTAGATAATTCTATGTAATAATACGATTCCACTACTATATAATTCCATTACTAATGTGCTAATACAACTAATTAATTTTTGCTAAAATTCAGAGTTTACAGTGAATTGGTGATACGAGGGGTGTTTTTGTTCAACCTCCTCTGGGCTGTAACAAAAAGACGGGTCAAAGTACAATAGATTTTATTTACCAAAAGTAATGTACAATACTGCTTATTTCACCTTGACAATTAAAGCATTTGTCCATCTGTAAACAAGCTTTGAAATACCCTCTTCATAAAAAAAATGTAGCCACCAATGCTTGGGAGGGAGTTGTGAGTGACGGTTTCGTTTAAAAAAGTAAATTTGGAAGCTTCATGTTAATTTTTTTTTCTGTCCTCCAAGCCACTGCTAGTCCATAATTCACTTCTGGTGAACCTTTGAGTTTCCTTAAACACTATGTCCACTTGCTGAACAATACCGTCTGTAGCGACAGACTTGCTTCCCTTCTTCATGAACATCAGTATTGTTCAGCAAGTTGACCAAGTGTTTAAAGAAACTAGATTTACCATAAGTGAATTATAGACAAGTTCATGTGGAGCTCAAAGAAACCGTCACAACTCCCTCAAATCATTGGCTTCACTACATTTTATGAAGAGGGTATTTCAAAGCGCGTTTACATTTATGACAAACGTTTTTATCCTCAAGGTGATTATATGGAGAAATAAGCAGTATTGTACATTACTTTCGGTAAAAAAATCTTTTTTTCCCTTGTACGTCTCTGTTACAGCCCATCGGAGGTTGAAAAAAAAACAGCTCTCTTACAATGATTTCATTATCTGTGTTTGATTATTATTGTATCCATTGATTGGAAAGTTACCTTTAAAAAAATAACTCTGTTACACTTATAGAAATTTCAAGTTATAAGAAAATTTTAAGAAATCCGTTTGTAAAAATATTCAATGCACAAGGTTCGTACTCTATTTATGATAGTGAAATTCAGGAGTTTCTAAGGAGTTTTAACCTTCTAAAGAGTTGTGTCTTGCTTTCTGGGACATTTTCAAGTATCACGATGTCTGAACTCATTTTTTCTACTGTCCATGGGGGCTGAGGAGCCCAGTTGGTTAAGCACTCGCTTAGCATGCGGAAGGTCCCAGGTTCGGGTATCGCCAAAATAGCTGCCGACCTATAAACGGCCCGTGCACCCAAAAATGTCCGAAGAATAATACCCAGTGTAAGGGAGTGCACGTAAAATATCCTTCAATGTCATAACGCTGCGTACGATGTGGCCCTTAACGGTTGTGTTGGGTGCATATTCAGGTGTTGGCTCGTCACCTAACTGTGGTTCTAAAATACGACGCTCGTCCCCAATAGCCCTCGTGTAGCTCTAGTGCGACGATAATTCAAACCTAACCTTAACCTTCTAAAGAGTTTTGTCTTGCTTTCTGGGACATTTTCAAGTATCACGATGTCTGAACTCAGTTTTCCTGCTGTCCATGCACAGTAGACTTATTTCTAATAAAATGCGGTAGAAAAACGTCGGAGAAAGGAAAAAACCATTTGTGTTGTCAAAAAATGTATTTTTTCAGGAGGAGTCATAAGGGTCCTTAGAAACAAAAAAATGGAATTCAGGAATATCAGGAGGCGTACGAACCCTGCTTACGAAATTGCTCTGCACTCATTTCTGCAGCTGTATTATACAGCCGCAGAAATGAGTGCAGAGCAATTTTTTTTCTCCATATGATTGACACTGATGCACTTTGCTTTGGAGACCCCTGGCCTAGCGCGCCCATTCCCCTTTAAGTCGAACTGTGCCGAAATTATCCGCGAAGAGCGCGTGAGAAGAAAAGTAATGGAATTTGTGTTACTTCTTCACCGATGTAAGTAACTGAGTTTCAATTACCTTCTGAAAAATCTATCAGCGTTTTTTCCTGAAAAAAAAAAGTAACAGCGTTATTGTAGTTCTAATCCCTTTGTAGCTGAACTGCGCAACCCTTGGCTTCCCACATATACACGGGGCTGGGGAGGCCAGTCAGTTAAGCATTCCCCTTGCATGCGGAAGGTCCCAGGTTCGGGTCCGGGCTTCGCCAAAGTAACTGCCGACCTTATAAACGGCCTGTGCAGCCAAAAATGTTCGACAAATAATATCCCGTGTGGAGGGAGTGCACGTTAAATATCCTTCAAAGTCCTACTGTTGAGTAAGATGTCGCCCTAACTGTTGCTTCTTGGCCTACACTTAGGTGTCGGCTCGTCACTTGACTGTGGTTCTTAGCTACGACGCCCGTCGCCAATAGCCCTCTTGCAGTTCTAGTTCTAGAACTGCACGAGGCTACTATATTGAGGTTTTACTGCTATATTGAGGTTATTGAGCGCCACAAGGGAGGAAGTCCGACTTTTGCTCGTCAGCACGACGCACCCGTTTTACAGGAAGGTCCTTTTCACACATCCATTCTCACTCACATATCGGAATTTTGACCTAGATCAAAGGCCGATAACCCCCTGATCTGGTACCCCCAGATGACCCTCTCAACGGTTGCGTTGAGTGCCAATTCAGGTATTGGCTCGTCACTTGACTGTGATTCTAGAGTACGGCGCCCGTCGCCAATAGACCTCGTGTAGCTCTAGTGCGACGATAATTCAAACCTAACCTGGTACCCCTAGATGTATTAATTGGGTAAGGGAACATGGAGGACTTTGTGACCACGACATATTTAACGTGACCCAGCCACCATTAGCAACACGGCGGTCTTTGGAGGAGTACAAGCGCCGACCCAGCAACCATCAGAATTGTGAGCACAGCCGAGGACAGAAACCCCAACCCTTGCGATGAATAAGACTTTCCACTACTGAGTTACCCAGGCTCTTAAGAGAGAAAAATAAAACAACCTGATAGGGGAACAGCTGTTTCTTCTCAAAAACGCATCTCGGCTGTTTGTCACGAATAGCTGTTCCATCACGACCATATAAACAACAATGGAAAGCTTCTATTATTTGGGACAAGAGCGACTGGAGCACGGTAGGCGACTCATAAAAACGATCAAAGTCATTGTTTGTCATTGTTCCTCAAAGTGTCAACTTAAACTTAAAAAACCCTGGTCAAGGGATGAGGTTGACACCTGAGCGGACACCCAAAGCAATTCAGCGACGTTATCGGGCGCTTGTTCCTTACTATCGACTCCACAGATAGTTGGTAGGTTGGTACATGCATTTTCGGGCTTGTATGCTTGATCAGAGACCCGCTTTAAAACCTTTGTCAAGTAAACAAACCCTGACAGATTTTTTTTTTGCTGAAACGCAGAGAAAGTACACTCATAGCGAAGGCGGGAATAGAACCCGCACCCGGTAAAGTGCGCAGAGACTGTTAGTGTAATAGGCTGTGATCAGGCCCCCCGGGCCCATTTTGCATAGGTTTATGTGGGCTGGGGAGCCCAGTCGGTTAAGCACTTGCTTAGCATGCGGAAGGTCCCAGGTTCGGGTCCGGGCATCGCCAAAATAGCTGCCGACCTATAAAACGGCCCGTGCAGCCAAAAATGTCCGACGAATAATACCCCGTGTAAGGGAGTGCACGTTAAATATCCTTCAAAGTCCTAACGCTGCGTACGATCAGGGCCGTAACTTATAGGGGGGGAAGGGGGGGAGCCTCCCCCCCCAATAATTTTACAAAGGGCGCCATTTTGGGCGCCGCCAGGCGCCCAAAAAGGCGCCCTTTTTAACTTTTTAACAGTTATTTTACAACTATACGTAATTGTTAATTTATTTTCTTGTTTTCCCCAATAGCTTTTCAGGGGGGCTATTTTCGCCCAAAATGGCACCATGTGAATGGCGCCCTGCCTAAGATTTTATAATAAGCAACAGAAGCTTAAACTGGTATAAAGAACATACTGGTATTTTTTTATAAAAAATAACGAAAATCTTTCCACCCCTAAAAAAGCTTTGTCCTTAGTACTTTTCGCTCGCTCACACTCTACGGGGGGTCCAATTATCTCCCCTTATTTTATAACCCTCTTTAGCTGGTCAAGCAAGCATTCTGAGTATGGGATTTCGTACGACTTTCTTTGAACGGTGACGATGATTCGAACTAGGGTTCGTCTAGACAGATTGTAGGGTCAGGATGTTTTTAGGTTATAAAAGGTGGCTGCGATGTTGTAGCTAGACATGCTTGCTCTTTCATGAACTTCTGAAGAGGTTTCAGTAGCCTTTTTGAAGAGGTTAGATTTTCCTAACGAATGTCCGAACGATGCGGCGGAATACTTATTTTACTTTTTAGAAAACTTGTAAATAGTATTTTAAAGAGCAGACATATTTTATCTACAGTTTTCCAATTTTTATTTTTATTGCTCGTTTTTCTTATATTTCTAATTTTGCAAACCTATAGTTTCATATATTTTTAAATGTTTCTTTCAAAATTGAAACTGCACTGTCCTTTGGAAATAAGGTAAGAAACTATTATTAATGTGTACAAAGTTTATTGATATTATTTTCAAATTTGCTTTTCATTTGATTATGTATCAATTTAACGAGTTTCATTCAGAGCATTTTTAATATCAACATAAGTAATTTGAAATCAAGTCACTGGGAAGCAATGGAAGAGAATATATAAAAATAACTTAACATATATAACTCCACTAATTTTTAAATTAATATTTTTTGAAATTGATATTTTCCCTTTTCTCTGAAAATACCACTTTATTCGCCTTTTACGCGCGTTTCGAAATATTAGAAGAAAAAATTGTATTTTTTATTTAATGTATGGCAAGCTGATTGTTGCGATGAAGTATAATGTATAAAAATTACATTTAAAATAAAAGGGAGGCGGATTAGGAAAGTCCAAAATTTTCACTTGCACGTCGAAAAACTACCGAGGGGAAAAGGCGACGTCCTTCTGCGGGGGGTCTCTTGAAGAGTCCTTTTTTTGGTGGTGGCCACTGATTGCGGACAATGGGCTTTATCTTTATCTGTCAGCATGCAACGCAAGTGTGTGCTTGTTTTCACATTCCTAGTAAAAGATATCATTTGGGGGGAAAAACTGTATCTTCGAACCAAAAGACCACCCAAAAAGAGGCCATAAACCCACGGGGGTCCAATTTAATTACTCTTCTTGCCCTCTAGTGAGGAAAAAAAAAGAGCCAGCCTATGTCCGATATGGTCTAGATATGGTCAGTTGTAAAATGAAATTGTCGTTGGCTGTTCTTATACGTAGCGTAGCGATTGAATGTTTACTTTGTTTCCTTTACACATGGATTTGGAGCAGGCTTTTTAACGTATTTAACGTGTTGTTTATGAGAGAAAGCTAATTTTATTTACTTTTATTTTTGCTCTTCAAATGCTTATAATTTTCGAAACCTTCGGCATTTCGTAATAAGTCCAGAATCAAAATGTACCTTTTAAAATAATAGTTTTATATTCGTTGGGAATAAAAATTTAGGTAAGAAATTATTATTTATTCATTTTATTATCATTATATATCTCGTATATAAGTTACTTATTAAATGTATCATTTTAGGGAGTTAAACTGTATCAATTTTTTTTTTAAATATGCACTTGTACATAAAAATAATCGAAATGAGAGAGAGAATAAAGAAAGCTAATTTTATTATTATAAATAGGAAATGACAAATGTGACTTTTACAATTAAATTGCGTGCAAAGCTACTTTTCGATAATTTCATGAAGCAATAATAATTTTTTTTTTCTTTGCACGATTTTATAGATATTCGCAATGTAACTATAAAAATTGTATAAAGGATCAATTAATTTGGAATCTCACTCGTTTCTATCGAATACTCTATTGCAAGATACTTTTATAAAGCAAATAATTTGTATGTTTAAATTTATCATAACTAATTCAGTGTTGTTATTTTAAATTAGGTTAATTCATTTTTACCTAATTTGCAAATTAATTATTAAGCAATTAAATTAATCATTAATAACTCTTTAATTTGTAATTAAAAATTATTTCGTTAGTAATTAATAATGTTGTAAGTAGTTATTAATAATTATTTAATTATTAAATGAAATGGTTCAATTAGTAATTAATAACAATTAATTACTTTGATTATGAAGTTAAATTAATGCATAAGTACTAATTAATGTAATTAGTCGTTAATAATGATTCATAACGGACTCCAAAAAAATGTAAGAGGGCGCCAAAACGTGGTCCTCCCCCCCCAATAAAATGTCCAAGTTACGGCCCTGCGTACGATGTCGCCCTTAACGGTTGCGTTGGGTGCGCCTATTCAGGTGTTGGCTGTCGTCACCTGACTGTGGTTCTAAAATACGACGCCAATAGCCCTCGTGTAGCTCTAGTGCGACGATTATTCAAACCTAACCTAACATAGGTTTATGTTGAGTTGTACGTTTTCCGGCTGTATATTTCATTCCTCAATGGAGCTTTTATTTAGTCAAGTTGAGCCTCGTTACTTAGAACCCTGGTAAAGTGATGAGGTTGGCACCTGAGCGGACACCCAAAGCAAGTCAGTGACGCTATCAAGCGCTTGTTCGGGACTATCGACTCCAGAGATTTATCGAGCACGTGTGTCGCAATGTACTTAGAACAAATACAGACAGACACATAACACTAATATCTATGACCATATACCGGGATTCGAACCTGGGAAATTCTGACTGCTTGACTAGCTCCCTGACCATGAGATCTATTGCGACGCCCGGCGCCAATACCCTTCGCGTAGCTCTAGTGCTACGATAATTCGGACGGAACAATGGACTTTAGAGGAGAAAATATTCAAAGTAAAGAAAATTCTAATTGCAAAGTATTAAGTTAGTCAAATTCTTTCTTTAAATGTTAACTTTTTTCCAATTAACCGCCCCCCATCCCCCCCCCTCTAAAATGGTATATTTGAATAATGAATAACGAAACAAAAAATTGCACAACATTGTATTTATTTAATTGATCTAATTCGGAAAAACAACCAAACTTACCAAACTACCAACTACCAATATTTTTATGTGTTTCAGCGCAACTAAATACTGTTTGGTAGTAAATGCTTATATAAAAATAAATCTGATATTTCTCTTTACATAAAGTTTGAAATGGATTTTTTTTGCTAAAATTAATCCTATTTAATACAAATATTGCCATATTTTATGTAATTTTAATTTTATTACCCTTATCTATACGCAAAGCCTTTTATAGTTTTTCAACTAATTTGTAATTTAATATTAGCAACATGCATTCAAAACAGGTGCCGAAGTGTTTGATTTGGCAAGAAAACTCTTATTTGGCATAAATAAGTGTTTCATTGAAATCTAAAAGTTAAATAAGATCCATTAAAATACATAATTTGATTGTTTTTTAATTGAATATATTAAAAAAAATTTTTAATTTTACAGAATATAAACTTACAAATTGCGGGACAGAAGATAGTCTTTGCGTTCCGTTTTTTTTTTGGCTAGAATCGGCAACCCTTGATAAAATTTCATATTTATTCTCATCTCAAATCAAATTCGAGTGCGTGCTTTGTTTATGTTGTGATGTGATTTCCAACATAACTTTAAAAAGTATTGCGTGTTAAAATTCATAACCTAAATTTAAAAAAATTCGACATATTTTACTGAATTTTTCCTGAGAATATTCCCATTTTCTTTTCAAAGAATTTAAAATATCAGCCCTTTATAAACGTAAACTTTTTCTCTCAGTTCGTCATGGCCTTTGAAAGTAAATATTTATCTGTGGAACAATATCTTCGACGGCTTTCTGGGTTGGATAAGGAGGTTCTTTTAGTTGATCACAATTATGTGAAAGCTTGGAATGCGCACCCGGATTCGCATGGGACAAAACCAGCACATTTGCTCTTAATGAGAGGATTGCACCGGTATCCGGATCCGCTTTCAGACGTTAAGTGAGTGTTTTTTAATTTAATTTTAAACTACCCGCAAATTTGTAATTTTAATTATACAGACGAAAGACTACCTAGTATTTGTAAAATGTTTGTTTTAAGGATCGGTTTGGAGAAGAAGGTGGAATGATTTTAATTTGTGTGAATGTTCCCATATAAAAGGTATCTAACTTAATGTTCCTTTCTCAATATTTAATTAAGAATCATCGAATGTATTCTGATATTTTGAACCAAAGTTTTTTTTTCAATTTTACTATTGAATTTGACTTCTATTTATCTAATGGGTTCGATCATTAAGCACTTCCCCTTATCAAACTATTAACATTTAATCAGCGTCATCTAGTTTGGATGGTAAGAGATTAATTCACTCAGACAGGGGCACAATTACAATCACAGCTAGGATATAAAGATTAAAATGCAAAAAACGAAACTTTTTTTAAACTCTTTAATTAATTGAAAGGAATTTCAAAGATAAGGTATAGCCCCAAAAAAGTAATTTCCCAGTTTTTTCGGAAAGTAAGAGGTCTTTCCCAAATTTTCTCAGTATCCACCAGTTTTTTCTGGTATTCACCAGTTTTTTCTGGTATTCACCAGTTTTTCTGTTATTTACCAGTTTTTTCTGATATTTACCAGTAAAATTCTGATATTTACCCGTTTTTCCCACTGGGATTGGAAATATTGGTTTTGGACAGGAAAAACCCAACCCTGTGTATCAAACCAGTTTCCTGAACAGCTGTGGCATACAATGTTGATTATGCCCTAATTAATGATTACTGGTGGTAGATTTTACATTGATTGCATTACATTGAATATGAACTGTGCACATGCTGTGAAATGATGAGAATTTTAATTTAAGGTTGTGGCGGTTCACCGCACACGTATTCTCAATATGCCATCAACAACTAGGTGGCGCTGATTTACCGCCTTGTTCCTACCACTATTCTAGATTACAATGTTGATAGTAGTATATAAGCAGAGGTAACTTATCTCCACCTTGAGGATCCTTTTGGTAGGTAGGTCCTTTTTTGGGTAAAAATTACATGTAAAATAAAATGGTATATGGTAAGTGTAAACTTTTTTATATCAATTGCTTTTAGTCCAGTCATTTGGTAGTTTTCAAGTGCAAAAGGTGGGGTCAAAGGTTTTATGCTTTTAAGTGGTTTATATTGATGCTAATAAAAAGAAATTATGGTTGCCCACCAAAATTTCCAAAGGCACAATTTTGGAGAGCCAAAAAAACGCGAATTTTTTGGACTTTTTTTAGTTTTTTCAATATAACTCTGTAACTACAAATCCAATGGCTTAGCCATCAATTACTATTTTAAAGAACATAAAATTCTCTACAAACTGCACTAGCTTAAGTTCCCCCTAACCCCACCAGGACGTAAGCTACAGCTCTTAAAAAGGGGTGTATTTTTCCAACTTCTAGCAAAATCGTGAAAAATCGCACCCCTTCACTTTCGGATTGATTTAATGCATATTTTTTAGGTTTGAATACTTTTACTTTTAAATAATATATTGGAAGAAGAATGCTTTTAAAATATTTATGATTACTTTTTTTAAACTTATTTTATTCTTCGTAAAAAAAAAACGCAATGTAAATCGAAGCTTAGAAGCAATATTTTATTTTTTTGGGTGGTTTACATTTATGCTATTAAATTAAAACTATGTTTGCCCACCAAAAGTTCTGAAGGCACAGCTTTGGAGATGGTCAAGTGTGCTTTCTCTGTCGTTTGGTGGACGGCCTTGGCTCATCTTCATAAAAAACAGCGGGTGAACTAGAGGGGTGTGGAATGGAGGGTGGAGTTGAATGTGAGAGTACTACGTTTTTTTCTTCGTCAACGTCATCCAATTCTTCTTCTTCCTCCGACCTCCAGAGTCACGTCTTGTACGTTTTCGCAGTTGACACCACTGCAGTACTTGAAAATTGCTGAGCACCTGAGGCCGGCTTTTTGGCATGAACATGCCCTCCCGCAGCCCTTTTTGCAGCTACACGAGCCGAGACGGAGCAAGCACTCAGGCGCTGGGTCCTGGAGCACCATAGATGGCCTTAGACCCTCTCGACTGCGGACCCACCCCCATTCCTCAGGAGGGATGTCATTTCCTAACCAAGCCTGAACTTGATGGTAGCTCCGGAGGAAGTGTTGGAGGGCAGCATCTTGTGTAGGTGGTAAACGAGAGAGGTTCACCTTGGTCTTTGTGAGATTCCTCGCAAAAATCTCGTAACGCAGGGTGTTGAGTTTTACTTCGCTCAATGATCCACTGTACATCAGGGCCACTAAGAACCGTTCGCCAGCAATTATGACCTCTTCTGGAGTGGCCTCTGGTTTCAGGTACACAGAGACTGCCTCCTGAAGCTGATCGTATTTTTTCAGAAGTATGGCGAAGTACAGGTTGTCAAGATGCTGCCCCAGGCCCGTCATAATTATAAGCAGGTCAACGTCTTCTCCAATTATAATGACACTTTCGAAATATTGTGTCTTTGAAATGGCTGCGTTGACTATCATTACGTCAGCGTCTTATTCTGCCTGGTTAACTTCAATGTTGGCATTCTGAAATTCTGTCTTTAGTAGTGCGATGGGATTGCTCTTATTCCTGTCGTTGGATCGAAATTTTTTCTGAGGGACCTAGCATATAATTTCCGCTTCAACAACGACTTCAACTGAAGAGTGCATTATGGACCGGCGATATCTTTCGGCACTTTTTGTGCCACTTTGTTGGCCTTCAGATGGATATCCATCAAATACAACAGCCAATTGAGATCCAAAATTTCTTTGAAGGCAAGAAATGTAACTCTGAGCAATGCATTTGAAGGAAACATTTCTTAGCCAAGTTACTTTATGTAAAAGGTACCCTCCATCCACAACAAAAAAATTATCCTTTCCAATAAGTTCCACGTTGTTTAGTGGGATAAATTCCTTGTAGAACGGGAATTTAGTCCCTTTTCTCATGCCTTCCTCTGTGAACAATGACATAGGAAAGGGCGCAAGCTTATAAGTTAACAAATCTTTCAAATCTTCGTCCTCTGCTTCATCAAGCAAATCCTTTGAAAGAGGGTCAATGGATCAACAGATTTCACTTTAATGTTTCCGAAGTTGAATGTGCTGGTGACAGAAGCCAAATTTACCACCTTATCTTTTCTTTTAAACTTAACACTCTGAAAGTTGTCTCCAACTATTCTGTTAACTCCTTTGATCCCCACTTCTTGAGCTAGGTGGCAGTTGACATCAGCACCTCCTACAAGACCACTGCTAATAGACATTAAGCATTCGCTTTGAGGAAAAGGATGATGTATCAACAACCAATTTAAAATTTTGGTTGCGTCATGCTTATCCCTATCAATTCGGGAACTTCTAGCATCCACGTGTTGTTCAGAAGTTTCAAAACCCACATTGGCGTATGCTTCTATCTCGTCGCATATGTTTTGCATGTGAACCCTTCCCAGGGTCCATCTTGCTAAGACGCTATCTGAGATACCTCGACAACGTGTTAGACCTTCAGAGCTCTTCATAGTCTTCATCAAAGTCTGCTCTATAGTCATATCAGACCATATCCCAGACCAACTCTTATCTGAACGACGTATCGTAAAGTTACCTTTGGTAGTAAACTTTTGATATTCAGATTGGTCCATTGTGTCTTCAAGAATCAACATATCTTGTAGGTAAAGGTGAGCACATTTAGCATATAAAAAAAGTCCTGCAGCGTGGAAGTACGGCAGCATCTTTTGTACAGTTTCAAGGTGGAGTTTCCAATCGCCTGTTCTCTCAATTTCAATAAATTGCTTGATGAGAGTGACCATCTGGTAGTATTGAACCCATAACTTTGCAGTGGGTCCCTTATTCTCAAGGAAAATCCAGGCTTTCTCAATATTTTTTCACTTCTTCTTTGACATAGTCATGGGTGTCTTGGGTCACAGCAACTGTTGACTGATCGTAGCTACCGATTTTATACTCCATAGCGGCACGTTCGTCATCTGTTAGTTCAGTCTGATCCCACACTAGGCCAGCTAAAACACTATGAGTCAATAGATGGGCTCGTACAGCTCTAGAGTATGCATGACCAGACATAATTTGGTCAACACTATTCTCAGCATAAATGCTGGTTAACAACTCCTTTAGCCCACTTCCAGGCATGATAAAACTAACTGATCCCATAAAGGACATGAGTAGGTGGAAACCTCCAAGCCTTACTGTTACATTAATTAATTCTGGGTGTCCACTTGCAATTATATCTCTCGCTTTCAAATACAGCGGTTGGCCATATGTGACGAAACATGTCTTCTGCCTGAGCTGTTGACATTTATGAGCAGCTACAAGCAACGAAGTATAAACAGTATCCTACTGCGTAGGTGGATGGTTGATGAATGGGAAAACCTTTATTTTAGAGCGTTCGTATTCTTTGTTGGCTGTCCATTGCTCCATAAATCCGTTCCAACCAAGTATGTTTACTTTGATTGACCATTTTCCTTAAAGCCACAAAATGTCTGATGTTGAGGGAATTATGTCATCGTTACCAGGGGTGCAGAAAATGTTTTAACTCCAAATATTTCCCCCAATCTGTTTGAAAATTTCCCCCAAAATTTTACCATATATAAACTTGTATAAACGCCGCCTCGGTGGCTGAATGGTTAGTGTACTAGCCTTTGGAGCTGCTGAGGTCGGGTTCGAATCCCGGTCAGGCATGGATGTTTGTGACCGTCAATAAATGTTGTTATTTGTCTATGTGTTATTCATTTCTTTGTGACTGTAAAATTTCTTTCTGTGTCTGTCCCACTTGACGAAAGCTTATAAGCGGTTCTCCGAACAAGCACACAAGCTGGAATATATATGTATCATACCATACCATACCATACTTGTATAAATTCTGTATTACCTTATAGGTATGGAAAATTTTACGATATACAGGGATGTTAGTGATTGAACAAAAAAAAAAAACAGAAATCCAAAACCAAATGCTTGGTTTGGATTTCTGTCAGCCAAAAAAGCTGAACTAAGCGTGACCCATAAATTTTATAGTTTAACAATTATCTTATCACGACACAACAATTGTTAACATAATATTTATATAACTAGGGGGCAAAGCCCCCTGCTCGCTACCGCTCGCCAACCCCCGAGAATTGCTACGCAATTCCTCTTTGTTTGCTGTGCAAACAAACATGCCTGATATGAATAGATTGCCAATGCAGAAATGCTCATCTATACAATCTGCATTAAATAAAACATGCTTAATATACCATTATTTACTCAAAATACCAATTTTTATTAAGTACAGTAAACCCGTCGTTATATCGCTCTTATAATTTAATAAATGGAATTACGTCTCAAAAATCAAAACATTTAATAAGTTCAAGTGTCCTGTTGCCATACCAGTAAACAGAAATTATTCATCATCAGCGAAAAACTATTTGATTGGTCGATGCGATGACGTCAAACTCTTAAGCTTACTTTCAGCGTTTCTGATTGGCTGAAGCTACGTAAGTCACGTGGCTTTCAAGCGTCCGACAATTACAATTTTATATTCTATAGAGATACTATACTACTGAATGTATTTTTAATTTCTTTATAAACACTTTAAATCAAATAAACTTACTTTCATTTATGTTATTTTGGGGGAGGCGGGGTCATCATCAGTTTTGCCTGTGATGTATGTGTCAGTTGATCAGTTTGTGTGTGAACTTTTTTGCTCTTCATTTGGTGTATTACCATTAAGTTTTGATAGTTTGGCAGTTCCATAAGGCTGAAAATTTAGGCACCGGACCGGGTTTTGCAAAAAAAAGTCTTGACTGCCTCCTTTGGGATTGAAATCCCCATCATGGTCTTTCAATGCATATCATTATCCTTATTAACATGGTTCATACATTTGTCAAGAAAACAAAATTCAAGCACTTTTCCAGAAAAATTCAAGGACTATAAATTTATTAGAAAAAAATAATATCTAAATAGTATATAAAACGTGCATAAGCCCGACACTCCATTTTTTTAAAAAACTAAAACTTGTCTACAATCTGAAACCCAAGTATAGGCCGAAATAGAAAAAAAAAGTTTCAAACGTAAACAAGAAGAATTTTAACTTTTAAGCTGTTTTTGTGTTCACGGACACTTGATCAGAAAAAATAATGCGGTTGTCCGGCCTGAACCGGAGCTACAAAAGATACTCTTCCGATCACGCAGACCCACAGAACTGTCAATCATTCTGATGCAATGTAACGTAATCGGCAGATTACGTGAAAAATACTAGGCGGCAAAATAGGTAAATCAGGAAACATTATTGGACTACAATTTTTTTTTGCCACGGTAAATTATCGTCTTCTAATGGGGGATTGCACTGGCCGTTGATTGATATTTGAGGATATCCGAATGAAATATAATCTTAATTCATCCTCAAATTTTAATTAAAAAATTTCATCTTTATTAATAAAATCCATTATTTAAACTAGTTATTTATCAAAATTTAAGCATAGTTTTTATCAATAGAGAACTTCTAATGAGAGATTGCACTGGCTGGCCGAGGTTTGATGGCATCTTAGTATAATCTAATCTTAATTCATCTTCGCATTTTGATTGAATTTTTTATCTTAATTATTAAAATATGTTATTTTAATCTGTAGTTTATTGAAATTTAAGTTTAGTTTCACCTAATTCCGGGCACCGTAAAAATTACGATCTACCGCGATGATATGCTGAATTTAGGATACAAACGCAATACGCTATTTTGGTTTGTCAGAACAAAATTAAAAAGTAATTTTACAGTAAGTTTTAAAACAGAAACGAATGGCTGGTCAGGGAATTTTGTAATACATTGTTAAAATCGAAAATATTTGAATATTTTCCACAAAATTTCCCCATATGGCTAAAATTTCCCCCGATCTAGGATCGCCGGATCGGACATATTCTGCATCCCTGATCGTTACCAGGAGCTAGTTCCTCCATATCTTTTATCTTTATGTCCCCTACTCCCATAATACCATATTACTGTAGGTCAACTTTTGCAGCTTGACCAACAACTTCAGATATCGGTTGTTGTTTCACTTTTTCAATTCCTTTCTCTGGAAACATTGCATCCTGAAGTGTCACGCACATGATACCGCCCATTGCATGGAACGTACCAGTACCATCAAGCGTGTTGACATTTACATCTGCATTGTCAAATATAAATTGACAGAACGCGTCATCTCATTCTATTTCATTTTTCCAAAAAAAATATGCATTAAAACAATTCGAAAGTGAAGGGGTGCGATTTTTCGCGATTTTGCTAGATGTTGGAAAAATACACCCCTTTTTAAGAGCTATAGCTTACGTCCTGGTGGGGTTAGGGGGAACTTTAGACAGTGCAGTTTGTAGAGAATTTTATGCTCTTTAAAATAGTAATTGATGGCTAAGTCATTGGATTTTTAGTTACAGAGTTATATTAAAAAAACTAAAAAACGTCCAAAAAATTCGCGGTTTTTTGGCTCTCCAAAATTGTGCCTTTGGAAATTTTGGTGGGCAACCATAGTTTCTGTTTATTAGCATCAATATAAACCACTTAAAAGCATAAAACCTTTGACCCCACCTTTTGCATCTGACAGACTATTTTTCTGACAAAATGACTGGACTATTTGCCTACACCAATATATTGCAGACACCTCTTTTACATAATCACTCTCAAAAAGAAAATTTCTGAAAGTCAACTACAAGCTCTAGCACAATATTTCATGACAAGAGTAACACCGAAGAGTTATTAGGGAATCTGTGCTTTGCATATTCTAATGCTTCTGCTAAAATATTTGGAAAAAAAACCATCTTTGTTTTTTTTTGAAAAAAACCCATTTGGTTTAAACCATTTGGTTTAAACCATTTGGCTTAAACCATGCCAACCCTGGTCGGCATATCTTTAAATCCGGCCCTGGGTCTGTGCAGCTAAAATGTCCAATAAATAATACCTTCTTAAGGGAGGAATGCATGTTAAATATGCTCCAATATCCTGACACTGTGTACAATGCCGTCCTTCAAAAGTTGCATTGGTTGCCTACCCACGTGCCAGCTTGTCACTTGACTGGTTCAAAGTTAGGATATGTCGCCAATAGCCTTCGTGTAGCTTTCGTGTGATAATAATTCCACCCAATCTTTGTATGTCAAATTTAATAATGGTAAGAATAAACCCATATCTTTGTATATAAATTTTTTTTTATTTTAAGTTTAGTAAATCCATCTCTCGCAGGTACCTATGCTAGTCGACCGAGTTTTACAGTCTTGTGCTGGAACAACCGTTGGGGATGCTGTCATTCAAATCTTTAAGAAGACGTGGGATCCTGTGTCTCCTATATTGAACCAGAACAAACCT
This sequence comes from Hylyphantes graminicola, assembly GCA_023701765.1. NCBI lineage: Eukaryota > Metazoa > Arthropoda > Arachnida > Araneae > Linyphiidae > Hylyphantes > Hylyphantes graminicola. The sequence goes on along the minus strand of CM043115.1, from coordinate 76,492,928 downwards.
GTTGAGTATATTTTGTAATTAAAACTTATCAAGTTTATTTATATTATGCTATATTGTAAGGTTTAGTTATAATTTATTTATGTATTTCTTTTTTTAAAATTGATAGGAGGTTATTGGTTTCCCCCTGGGTTTACATTTTTTTTATAAACTGTTTTTCTACGTTCTGTTTTAAGTAATAAAGATGCTTTTGATCAGACTTTTTCTGCTTTTTACTATTATCTCTGGAATTCTATCTGGAATTTGTCATAGTTCTCTGTGTACTGTAATCCTTAATTTGCAAAACTCTGTCAATTCATAAAATGATACTCAGAGAATCGTTACTTCTGTGATCGTTAATTGTGATTCCTAAAATTTAGGAGCTTAAGCTTTCATTAAGTTGCTGAACTCCGGTGCTCATTTGAATAATCCTTTGAATAAAAATAATATAAATATTCTCCAAAATTCTCCCAAAAAATTTGTATTATTCTTTAGTTAGTAGCACGAATTGCTCCTAAATTCACAAATGCATCCATATTCTAACACTGGAGTTAGGAGCTTCTTTTAATTTTAACTGTCTTATTAATATACTTTTAACTAACTTGATTAATTTCCTCCGTAACTTCTTTCAGTTAAAGTGTTTTTCTTCCCGAGGCTACTTTTTTTTTTGGCAGAGTCATTGTATTCCCCTGTACTGAGAGAAAAAAATATATATGGCTTTTATTTTTCATTAAGTTAAATTAAAATATGTAAAAGAACAAAACTGATGCTAACATACATTAAAAATTAATGTGCCAAGATCAAGATTGCATGAAATTTTTACTCTTACACTTTAATTTGTGGTCTAATCTCTATTCATTCACAGTGACCATGCTTAACAATGTTACATTTTATTGCTTATTTTCATCGTACTTTATTTATCCTGTAATCATTTTTTAGACCAAAAACCACTGTCCGAATCGACCCCTTATCCTTCTTGGATGGACCCTTGGAGCATTACTATTCGCGGTGGGCCAAAACGCATACATATGCTCCACGGATGACATGGAGGACTTTCGGTCCCGTATGCGGACCAAAACCGGGCTGGTGATGGTGGGTGGGGCAGACGACCTGCTCAGAAAGTGCCCGGCCAAGATGAAGTGTGAATCGGTGACGCAGAGTATCGTGGATCGGTGCATTGTGGTGAGATTTTGTTTTTTATGAATGTGAGATTCTTTTTGAGTGGGCTGGGGAGGCTATTTGGTAAGGCACTTGCCTTGAATGCCAAAGGTCCCACGTTCGTGTCCGGGCATTGCCAAAATAACTGCCGACTGTGAAAGAGTTGCATTCAGCGGTGCCTGCTCAGGTGTGGGCTCGTCACTTCACTGTAGGCACTGTAAATGGCACTACACTTTTGCCAATCGCCCTCATGCAGCCCCTTTGTGTGTCAACTCAACAGCTTTATTTTGGACTGTATGGAACTCTATACAAAAACACTAATTTCTCAATCTGTTTCTTAAGTTGGAATCCATCAGTCCTTACATTAGAAAACCTTGCTATGGCTGCAGTTATTATTAGAATTTCATAACGTAAAAAGAATCAACTATATTTTTTAAATACAGTAACCGCTCGGCATATTACAACATGCATTTGGATATATCGCGCCTTCTATCATGTCTCCCAATTTTACCACCCACACTCTTTTACCATCAACATAATTTTTTTTAATTTTTTTGATTTTATAGTCCTTTTTTACATAGCATTTCCTTAAACTTAATTTTGAGTTTTACTCTCGAAACAATCGACGCACCCTAAATCACCAACCCCTTCCCACGACGAAATCATCAAATTCCTCACCTCCGTTATCGTGGTCAAACTCCCCTCCACATCTTCCGTGGCAACCCCAACTATCGCCTCCAAGCAAAATCCAATTAAATAAATAAATAATTGAAAAAGGTCCCAGGTTGGGGTCTGTCATTGGCAAAATGACTGCTGACCTATAAGCGTCTTTTGTAGTCTAAAAGTCAGATGAGAAACTACATTTTTTTAGAGAGACATAATAGATCATGCTTCAAAGTCCTGATGGCAATTCTCAAAAAGATGGGTTCGGTACCTGCTCGGGTATTGGCTTGTCACTCCACTGTGATTCTAAAAGACCCTCCTTACCAGTTCCCCTTGTGTTGCTCAAGTGCTACGATAATTAGGAACTGACCTTTCGCACTTTCCCCAGGACGAAATCGGTGAATTCCTCACCTCCATCGTGGTCAAACTACCTCCGCAGCGGCAACCCCAAGCATCGCCTCCAAGCCCTGTACACCAATCATAGAGGAGGAGGATTAAGACCGCGGCGCCACCTGGTTGCCAGGTCAGGAGGGAAAGAGGCGGAGGCGAAAACCCCGGGAGTATTCTCCTGAACTGTCGCCAGTGAGGAAGCGCCAGAAGCATCACCTAGCCAGACAGGTTTGACGGAGATCCATTTAAAGAATTCTATATTTGTAGTGTAGGATGTGGTTTATGTGTGCCATTTAAAAAAAAAAAACCTTAACAAGTCTCGACATTTAAAAATGGCTGAAAAGCTTCAAGAGCCTTTAATTATTTATACAGACAGGTGTGATGGAATTTAGGAACTTAATGACGACTTTCATATTCAAAGTGCATGTGATTCACTTGTCCTTTGAAATAAACCTAAAAAAGATTTTGAAAAAGGATTTATGTTACTGAAAGAAAAGGAAAATTTTGATGAGGTTTATTCATATTTTCTAAAAGCTAATAAAATGTGTCAAGTAGGGACCCTACATTTTGATGAAATTTTAAGCTGTTAATAAGGTTCAGTAATTTTAAATAAAATGTTTCAAAAGTAGGGAATTAAAAGTATCTGACTTCAAAAATCAGTACAGAGATTCTTTATATAAAATTAATTAAAATATTGCTGTATTTATTTGAACAACAAAAAGCATGTATACATTTGCATGGCAAATCACATGGCAAAAAGCTCCTAGGGACATAGATATTTCCTACCTTTCTCTTGGGCAGATGCCTTTCAATTTGCCTAACGTCTTATAAAAGCTGTTGAAATAAGAAATAAAAGTTATCACAGCAATAGAAAGTTGTAACATCACTCCTGAAAATGGTCATTAGTGATTTTTCTAACTTTTATTTTGAGTAATTAGTACTACTGATTAAGCAAAATGTTTTTGCAATGCTTAAATCCTGCCCTAGATTGAGGGGAGAATTTTGATGTATTTTTTTTGCCAGTCAAAGTTTGAAAATTTTTTCTTTAAAATATATCATCATATTTTTTTTAATCTGTACTTTAACTTGAGTTATAGATTTAATTTTTAAAAATAGTAAAATAGTATTTGTTCGGGACTCGCCTAATTGCTTTTTCCCTCATTGGCGCTTTCACTCTTGGGAGCTCGCCAAATTCTCAAGGAGAAAGCCAGCAACCCTGGCAGGTGCATTTTTTGTTCTTATTATTGCAGTTGGAATTCGAAAATGTATCGTATCGAGTGTATGAAGAAATGATTTGAATTTTGTATTCGTTAAACGGTCATTGCGACCGCTCGTATTGAACTTCGAAAATAATGATTTGTTTTTAATAAATTTAAACTTTATCTCAACAAAAGGTGTTTTTTTGTGAAATGAAACCAAGCGACCTCAGAAACAGTATTTAAATAGCAATTGCATCTTTTAAAAATGTAACTTCATTCCTTGTTTAGCTTTGAAGCTTTTAATTAAAATCTTAATACTAATAATCAGATGTTAGTTTTTGGCTTATCATTTCCTTTGTATTATACTTTAGTTTTATCAACAGTAGTTTGAAACCACATAACCTTATGTTTATTTAACAGTTTGCATCTTTTTTTAGAGTACATGGTCAAAGTATAGGCTGTCGCCTACCAGTTCAGAGAACTCTAGTTGTGGTTCTGAAAAGCCCACAGTTACAAAGCCAGGTAAATATTTACTTTTTGAGATATTATGTTTATTGTACGATTAAAATTACTTATAATAAACTCTATGGTTTTGTAAATTATTTACAAGCTAGTTAATGTGTTCACCTTTGAATCATCAATTATCTTAAATGTTATGTTATCCTGTATCAAATTTACATTTGAAGTTTGTAAAGCCCCTAAAATGTTGTGTGTTTGTCCTAAGAGTTTTTGTGAGCAAATCATGAATTTTATTGCACTTCATTTTGAATGTTTTGGATTTAGATGATGTAAGGTTCTTGTTTTCAATTGTATCTGTTTTGGAATTCATTGGTTGCTTCAGTTTCACTCTCAAAATGGACGATATATCCTAAAAGAATTTTTTCTTTCAAGGCAAGCAGTCTAACAAATGTTTTGAAAACAAACAGCCCATAAAGAAGTTGGCCTTTAAAAAATTTGATAAGTTAATTATTCTTATAAAAAAGAAGTTGCTTTTAAATATGACAGCAAACTGTTAGAGCTGTTGCCATTCATGACGCAAAACAATCCCATTCCGGGTTGACATTTTATAAACAATTTTTTTAAATGGTTTTTTTTATCAAAAAACCCCAACCAAATGTCTTTTTTGTTGCAATGTGTTTTGATATAACCATGTTGTTGTTTGTTTCAATTTTTTAAAAGTTTATGTAAGATTATTATTACATTTTATTTAATTTTGTAAATAACTTCTACTTCTCTTGAAACAACTCAACTTGTTTCAACATCACTTATAAAAACAGTTGTATCCCTGTTTACCTGTTAGTCTGTGTTCATTGATTGTTAGTTGAAGGAGAATAAAATGGCAAGTAAAAATGATTGGATTTTTGATTATTATTCTGAAGTTATACAAGATGGTGAAAAGAAGTATATCAGAGCTGTATTTAAAAGGAAAAGAGAGGTGAAAGAAGAAGTATCAAGCAAGAAAAAACAAGCTAAAACTTGCAGCAATATTACTACATGTATATTTCTTAATTTACTTTATTATCTTTAAACTTATATTTTAATGTTGTTCAAGGTCAAAACAAAAAGTAGCTAAAACCAAAAAAACAACATGTTTTTGTTAAAGTTTTTACTTTCATCACTCTTTCAATAACTTAGAACCATTTATTGCCAGTTTTTAACTTATTGACATCTTCATCTTACTTTAACATGTCAGATACTTTTGCAACAGTGGTTAAAATCTTAGTCTTTGATTATTGGTGTGATCTATAATCAGATTTAATTTTGACTTAATTGTCTAGTGATGCTTTGTTGGTTAGCTTTATATTTTTGACACATTTCAGTCTATCCTTCATATGTTAAAGAAACTGTTTGTTTATCTCTATTTGATAATAAGTGTAGATTTTTTAAAAATATTAGGTAGTTTAAAATCTCTTAAATAGAAACCAGTGCCCCTTTTTATCTTCGATAATATATACTCTTTATAAAAACTCTTATTTAATTTTTTTAAGAGTCTACTCAATCTGAATTTATTGGAATAGCTTCTTGTTATTCAAAAAAGTTTAAGTTAGAATCCTTTTATTTCCTGAAATATCTGTTCTCTTAAACTTTATTTCTTAACTGATATTTTTCCATTGTAAATGTGCTTTTAAGCAACCCTACAGCTCTTCATTTTTATTTTCTTGAAAATGATCTTTAATTTACTATAATTTAAGTAAAAAAATTTAATTGTACTTAGTTTTTAGTATTTTCCCAATCAAACAAATTCTGAACCCAATATTTCTTCTTTTCAGCCAAAAAGTCGCCTGAAAAGCAAATGGGCCGCCCGACTTCATCCCCATGGCTAAAACAGACTCCTGGCAGACCTGTTGCCAGCCCAGCGTTAGTAACTTCCCCCAAGAAGACAATCCCTTCCTGCACTCCAGAGGAACTGGAATGTCCACGTACCAAAACTCCAACCATCGAACCAAAGTCCATTCTGCCCTTCTGGAAGAGCATTCTGCCCAAAAAGAATGAGATTGTGGATGTGATTGCGGCTTTTGGCAGCGATTCTAGTTTCCTGCCGAGGCCCCTTACACCACCCGAGCCGGAAGATACGGTTTCTGAGGACGAGACTGAGCGTGTGTTGGAAGGCAAGGAAATGGAAGGTGAGGACTTTTATTATTTATTGAGTGTTTTGTTATGTTAAATGTTATAGTAATTAGTTTAATCTACTTACAATTTGGAAGCCGATTGTGTGCAAATTATATATGCATCTGCAAATTAGTGCACAGACCAGCTATTTTGTAGGTTTAGAAGTTTTCTTTAGATTAAAGGATATATAAGAAGGATAATGATATATAAGTAAGTTTTTTGCCCTTAGCAGCTGAATATATTAAAGATATCATCTCGTAGTCAACATTTTTCAAAGCAATTATTTAATATTTTATTTAATAATTTTTTTTTTTTGACAATTGGATCATTTTTGATTTCAACAATCTGATGAGACTGCAATATCTTGAAAAAAATTATTATTGTAACTACTTGACATTCTGTTAATACAGCTTATGTTTCATGTAGTAGTAATATTGAAGTCGGCATATCTTTGCAGTTAATTTTACATTCAATCTTTTTTTCTTTACAAAAAAGCAGTGTTGATGTAATTTAAGTCTAGTAATATTTGCTAGTTGGAGGCATAATAAATCTCAATAGGGCTTTGGAATTTTTTTATAAGTTTTATTTCTGTAAAAATCTATGAACCAAACCACAACTCTTTATAATATTCACTAGTTGGCAGCGTAATCATCGTAGGATCAGGGTTAAATTTTTCTTCGTTTTAGTTCAGGACAGATCTAACAACTAAATTTCAGGTACTTTCAAAACTTGTTACGTCAAGGCCGCTACTTAGGATTGCTTTTTTTTTTGTTGCTTAGTGAATTTTATTGTGTTTTTTAATTAAAACTAAAAAAAAAATTAAGTTTTGAAATTCGTAAAAGTTCACAGTGATAGCGTATTTTTTAGGTATTCCATACAAATTTCCCACAAAATGACCGACTTAGGTATTTGATTTTTCTTTTTCCCATCGTCAATCGGCCGATGGAAAAGAAAATTAACCGGCAATCGATTAATTTTGAGTGATTGGTAAATAATTGCTAACGGCCAGCCTGAATTTTTTAAGCAAAATTATCAGTACATTTTTTAAACAAATTCTTATTGAAACAGACAAATTTAAATAGTATCTATAAATAATAAGCCATGAGTTTTTTTATTTTAACAATCACAAGTCTTGTATTATCAACTGAATCGGTAATACATGTAAAAAAAAATAATTTCGATGTGATTTTCCTGGAAACTAGCAAATTTTATAAACTAAATGGTAAAATTGAGCTAATAGCTATTATTGTTATCTGTCATAATAAACACAATTCGGCTATTTTTTTCAGCCAATTTTTTCTTTGACCAATCACATGTCTGTATGCATATAACTAATCATCATATTTACAGGTAATGCTGCTGAGAACCCACAACCTAGTTCAAGCATCTCATCCATAACAAGTTGGCTGAACGATGCACTCCTAGACAAGCCCTTCGCCCCCATCACCAGTGATGTTGAAAAAGAGACGACTCCCTTACCAACTGCCACCGCATTACCAACTGTGGTCTCAGTCCAGCCACCAACAGTTACTACTACTAAAGAGAGCAGACGGACCACCCTGGCATCTCTGCTGTCCCAAGGGAAGACCATAAACTCAAACGCGATCCAGACTCTGAAGACCTCCGGTGGCATCAGCCTCCTGACCAACACCCAGGTCAGCCCAACCAAGACTGCCATCAACATAGTCCCGAGTTCTTCCATTTCCACATCTTCTTCGCTCCTGACCGGTCTCAGGACCCAGGGAGGCAAGGTGATCCAGATAGTGACCAAGCCAAAGGAACAGACATCCCAGCTGCAATCTTTCCAGGCCAACCTTTCGCTCCTGCCCGATGTGGCCGGTACGAGAAAAGCTGAAGCCACTGCCACGTTGGTCAAGCTCGACCGACCGTCCCCCTTCCAGTCGGTCAAAGTCATCAAGTCCATCAGTTCTCCTTCTCCACCATCGAGGATCGAGACAGCCGAAGAGATGATCGAGAAGCAGCTGGCGATTCAGGCCCTCAACAAGAGCATCGGGATAGAATCCTCGAGCAATCTGGGGAAGGAGTCGGGGTACTCGATTTGCTACACCAAGGCAGATGGGTCGATCGTGTCGCGATCAGTAACGAGGCCAAGCTATCCTGGTCTTATTTATTTCGCAAGGCCGGGTTAGAGGAGTGAGACATCAGTTTCCGAGCACGACCTTCAGGTTTAGTCACAAGTGAAGAAATTCAGCGTCTTTGAAGAGTCATTACATCAGAACAAACCGATAATAACTTTAATAATGAATGACTTCTTATGCTTATGTTCATCTGTTTACATCCGCTTGGGAACCATTTCTGAAGAATGTTTTCGAGGAATCTGGGGAAAGAGTCCGGATACCCAATTTGCCACATCAAGGCCGTTTGTGCCTAGGTCGATGACGCGGCCAAGCTACCCTGGTCTTATTTCGCAAGGCAGGGGTAGGAGAGTGAGACATCAGTTTCCCAGTGCGGCCTTCAGGTTTAGTCACAAGTGAAGGATTTCAGTGACTTTGAAGCCATCAACTAAGTCAGTACATCAGTATTTACACCAGTGAATAATTCAATTAATGAATATATTATTATATTCTTGTTAATCTGGATTTATCTTGCATGTTAAGTCTATCCGACGATTTGTAGGGGTCTTTGTTTTTAGATTTATAAACTAGTGGAGGGATTTTTTTCATAAGAAAACTCAGGAAGTTTTCTGGAAATCCTAGTATTTTTTTTAACTCAATTAGAATTTTTTGAGTTGCTAGGATCACTTAAAAAAAATTGAGCTTGCTTATGTAAAGGAAACCCCACTTAGTTTATTAACTTAAAAGCACAGATAAAGTGTCCTAAATTTTGCTCCATATTTTAGATATGGAAAGTTAAGGGCTGTTTTTTATTGTATAACTTATGCTTGTTTTTAATATGTTGAGGTTTTGTGATGAAGTTGCAAATATTAGATTTTTTCTGTAAATTGTACATTTTTTTACCCTTTCGTTAATGTTTTTTTCCACTGTATAAATTGTACATAGAGCTCCTTTATATAATTTTTGTTCAATATATATTTTTTGTTTCTTTTCTCACTCTTGTTGTTTTCAATGCATATTTTATGCTTTATATTTCATGGTGTAAAAATATAAAAAGAATGGGAATGGTTTGGTTTTCCGTATAAATTTAAAAAAAAAATTTAGTTACATGCAAATAGGCATATTTTATCCCATAAATATCTAAATCCAATTTGAATTTGCTTTCGACAATAACCTATCCTACATTAATTAATGTAATAAAATTGCCTATTATTGATCCTCTAATCTAAATTTTAAATGAAAGTTTACACTTGTTTATGTATTGTAACTTTTACATTATTTTTTCTTTTAATTAAAAAAAATATCCATTTAAATATTAAAAACAATTTCATATTTTAAAATTATTAGGAAAATTCAAGTTGTGAAAATTCTTTATACAGTTAGTCAGCAAATTCTGTGAGATTGTTTAAAGATATTTAATTCATTCCTAAAGCAATAAATTGCCAAATATAGTCCGACCACGATAACTTGGCAATCAAAATATTTTGATTGTGGAAGATTCCACTTTGATTTGAGGTTTTAAGCCGAAGGAGGAAGGGTTGCCGGCTCAAGGCGTTTGGCGAGAATAGGGTTTGTTGGTGTAGTGCGGTTGTAAATAATGTATCTCACTAAAACTGCACATCAGTTATCGGCTACAGAGGATTGTTGTTGATTGCTGATAGCGGTTAACGATTACACGTGTATTTCTTTGATATTTTGAGTCGTGAACTAACTAATTATATGATTATTTTACAGAAATTTAATTAACCATTGCTAAAAAAAAGTTCAAAATTAATTCTTAAACTCGTAGTTAAGTTATAAGTTCCACTGAGTATATTTCCCAGTATACTTCTATGATTATTTTTTCATTTTGATGAAGGGTTTTAAAACTTAAAAATATGACTGTGACTAGGAATTACACCGAGGGACGCTATAGCTTAAATATTGATGAGAAATATAAGAGTAATCCCGATGCTAGTTCGATCTACCCTTCGATTGATAGTCTGTTTCTAAACCTTAAAGAGATATGCGCCCAAAAGCAATGAATCGCCAAACATAGTAACTCTTGCCCAAAACCTTCCTTACCTTTTTTCGAAGTGGACTGGTCCACAATCAAAATATTTTGGTTGCCAAGTTGTCGTGGTCGGACTATACTAATAGTTCCCCCCACCCCTTTGATTTTTATTTATTATTACTTTAAGCATTGATACATTCTCGGATATATTTACTAGCAAACATATTTTTTTCCAATTGCAATTAACTTAGATTTTTAAATTTTCAAAGTTTTTAAATGGCATGTTTTAATCTTTAAACCAAAAAAAAGTAATTTCACTTTTACTAAGTTGTGTATATTATTTTCTTGTATCTTTATCTTTGTAGTTCATTACAAATTAATGAGATTTGATTAAATAACAGTTATGATTTTTTTTATGTACCGTTTCTTTTTTAACTTCCTATGTCATAATCTTTAATTTAATTTTAACATTTCTTTGTTCATCTACATTTTATGCTCTATTCATTCATGCAAAAAATGTAACATAACTCCCCATGTAACTAATTTGTAATAAAGATTCTTTTTATTAATTATTTCTCTTATTCTTGGACTTTGCAACAAATGTAATGACCTTTGTTTTATGTGGGCTCAATCGAAACACTGGTTGTTCCTACTATTTTGGGGAAACCCCAATTACAGAAGTGCAGTTTAAAGTTTTATTTGTTGAATTTTGTTTAAATCTTTGCAGTGGAGGAAGCTAATATTTACTTTACTAGTTTTTCCAAGCATTCATATTACTAGATAATTCTATATAATAATATGATTCCACTACTCTATAATTCCATTACTAATGTGCTAATACAACTAATTAATTTTTTGCCTAAATTCAGAGTTTACAGTGATTTGTTGATACGAAGGGGTGTTTTTGTTCAACTTCCTGTGGGCTGTAACAAAAAGACGTGTAAAAATACAATAGATTTTATTTACCAAAAGTAATGCACAATGCTGCTTATTTCACCTTGACAATTAAAGCATTTGTCCATCTGTTAACAAGCTTTGAAATACCCTCTTCATAAAAAAAATGTAGCCGCCAATGCTTGGGAGGGAGTTGTGAGTGACGGTTTCGTTTAAAAAAGTAAATTTGGAAGCTTCATGTTAATTTTTTTTTCTGTCCTCCAAGCCACTGCTAGTCCATAATTCACTTCTGGTGAACCTTTGAGTTTCCTTAAACACTATGTCCACTTGCTGAACAATAGCAACAGACTTGCTTCCTTGGTTCCCTTCTTCATGAATATCAGTATTGTTCAGCAAGTTAACCAAGTGTTTAGGGAAACTAGATTTACCATAAGTGAATTGTAGACAAGTTCATGTGGAGCTCAAAGAAACCGTCACAACTCCCTCAAATCATTGGCTTCACTACATTTTATGAAGAGGGTATTTCAAAGCGCGTTTACATTTATGACAAACGTTTTAATCCTCAAGGTGATTATGTGGAGAAATAAGCAGTACATTACTTTCGGTAAAAAAATCTTTTTTTCCCTTGTACGTCTTTGTTACAGCCCATCGGAAGTTGTAAAAAACAACTTTCGTACAATGATTTTATTATCTGTGTTTGATTATTATTGTATCCATTGATTGGAAAGTTATCTTTAAAAAAATAACTCTGTTGCACTTTACGAAATTTCAAGTTATAAGAAAAGTTGAAATTTAGGCATCTTACTGTTTTTCCAAGGAGAAAACCAAGACTAAAGACACAGGGACAGTTGGAAAAATTTAGTAATGAAAATTTAGCGTTGTTAAATTAAGTTTTGAACAATAACATTTAAGGGGGAATGGGCGCGCTGGACCGCGGGTTCCCAAACTCAAGTGCATCAGTGTTAATCCAATGGCAAAAAAACCCGATTTTCTCTGCCACAGTTCTCCAGCTGTATTGCATATTTCTATTAGAGGTTTTTCTTTAAATAATAAATGCAGATAACCTACAGAGAGGTCTCTATCTTCCCAATTTTTGAAATTGCTTCGAATATTTTGGGTAAGATTATTTATGGAAAATTAAAACAAAATATTCAAACCCATTTCAAAAAGTGGGAAGGTTGGGACCTGTAAGTCAGCTACATTTATCACTTAAAAAAATCCGCTTGTAAAAATATTCAATGCAGCCGCAGAAATGTGGCAGAGCATTTTTTCCCCTCCATATGATTATCACTGAACTAATGCACTTTGGTTTGGAGACCCCTGGTCTACACTCTTAAAACAAAAGAGTGAAATCCATTCCAGTTGGAGAAGTGCATTTTCGACACCCTAAAGGCATGCATATTTACTCAGACTGAGTTAAAATCACTCGTTTGGAGTGATCCTGTCGGAGGTTTAACACACAAAGGATCCACTCCAAAAGGAGAAGTGCATTTTCCAGTGTGGAGGAGTGAAATCCACTCAGACTGAGTTAAATTAGGAGTGTTTGTTTTAAGAGTGTAGCGCGTCCATTCCCCCTCAAGTCGAACTGTGCCTAAAATATCCGCGAAGAGTGCACGAGGAGAAAAGTAACGACATTTTTGTTACTTAGTCACCGATGAAAGTAATTAAGTTTCAGTTACCTTCTGAAAAATCTAACAGCGTTATTGTAGTTCTAATCCCGTTGTAGCTGAACTGCTCAACCCTTGGCTTCCCACATATGCACGGGGCTGGGGAGCCCAGTCGGTTAAGCATTCGCCTTGCATGCGAAAGGTCCCAGGTTCGGGTCGGGGCTTCGCCAAAGTAACTGCCAACCTTATAAACGGCCTGTGCAGCCAAAAATGTTCGACAAATAATATCCCGTGTGGAGGGAGTGCATTTTAAATATTCTTCAAAGTCCTACTGTTGAGTACGATGTCGCCCTAACTGTTGTTTCGGGGCCTACACTTAGATGTCGGCTCGTCACTTGACTGTGGTTCTTAACTACGACGCCCGTCGCCAATAGCCCTTGTGCAGTTCTAGTTCTAGAACTGCACGAGGCTACTATATTGAGGTTTTACTGCTATATTGAGGTTATGGTCCATATAGCCCAATGTTATGGTGCCCAATGTTATGGTTATCAAGGCTGCCATTCGTCAACTGAGTATCCTTTCAGCGGGGTGAGCACTAAAAAATCTCAACATGAAAGAAAATGTTTTTTTGGAGGTAAAAAAAAACGCTATGTTCTTTTCAATTGTCACTTTAGTTGACTTGTTTCACGCGACGTCGTTCATTACAGCTTTCATTCCTAATAGCCACTGAAACTTATAACTGTGTATTCGCACATTTTATTTTCGTTCCTGTGTAGCTGTGTGGCCACTCAAAACGTGAAAAATGCGTAATATTTCTTTTTAAAGTGTGGTATTTTTTGGGGGCATTTTGTAATTAATTTTTCTTTAATTCCTAAATATAAAACTGATAAGGATTCGTTTTGATTATGTTCTCATGCAGAAAATCGTCAGCGTGACGCGTCATCCCACGGAGGATACCTTTGCAGGCTCTGCCATCGTCTTAGCCATCCTGCAAGCAGATTTTGTTGTTGTTTAAAATGCCACTCTGTAATCAAGCCCGGAGTAGAGAACTACCCGAATTTAAGGCGAAGCGGGGCGGCTTCCGGTTTTATTGAGCGCCACAAGGGAGGAAGTCCGACTTTTTCTCGTCAGCACGACACATCCGTTTTACAGGAAGGTCCTTTTCACACATCCATTCTCACTCACATATCGGAATTTTGACCTAGATCAAAGGCCGATAACCCCCTGATCTGGTACCTCCAGATGACGCCCTCAACGTTTGCGTTGAGTGCCAATTCAGGTATTGGCTCGTCACTTGACTGTGATTCTAGAGTACGGCGCCCGTCGCCAATAGACCTCGTGTAGCTCTAGTGCGACGATAATTCGAACCTAACCTGGTGCCCCTAGATGTATTAATTGGGTAAGGGAACATGGAGGACTTTGTGACCACGACATATTTAACGTGACCCAGCCACCATTAGCAACAAGGCGGTCTTTAGAGGAGTACAAGCGCCGACCCAGCAACCATCAGAACTGCGAGGACAGAAACCCCAACCCTTCCGATGAAGACTTTCCACGACTGAGTTACCCCGGCTCTTAAGAGAGAAAAATAAAATAACCTGATAGGGGAACAGCTGTTTCTACAGAAAAAAGCATCTTGGCTGTATGTCACGAATAGCTGTTCCATCACGACCATATAAACAACAATGGAAAGCTTCTATTATTTGGGACAAGAGCGACTGGAGCACGGTAGGCGACTCATAAAAACGATCAAAGTCATTTCTTGTCATTGTTCCTCAAAGTGTCAACTTAAAACTTAAAAAACCCTGGTCAAGTGATGAGGTTGACACCTGAGCGGACACCCAAAGCAATTCAGCGACGTTATCGGGCGCTTGTTCCTTACTATCGACTCCACAGATAGTTGGTAGGTTGGTACATGCATTTTCGGGCTTGTATGCTTGATCAGAGACCCGCTTTAAAACCTTTGTCAAGTAAACAAACACTAACAGATTTTTTTTGCTGACACACAGAGAAAGTACACTCATAGCGAAGGCGGGAATAGAACCCGCACCCGGTAAAGTGCGCAGAGACTGTTAGTGTAATAGGCTGTGATCAGGCCCCCCGGGCCCATTTTGCATAGGTTTATGTTGGATTGTACGTTTTTTGGCTGTATATTTCATTCCTCAATGGAGCTTTTATACAGCCAAGTTGAGTCTCGTTACTTAGAACCCTGGTAAAGTGATGAGGTTGGCACCTGAGCAGACACCCAAAGCAAGTCAGTGAAGCTATCAAGCGCTTGTTCGGGACTTTCGACTCCAGAGATTTATCGAGCACGTATGTCGCAGTGTACTTAGAACAAATACAGACACATAACACTAATAACCATGACCATATACCGGGATTCGAACCTGGGACCTTCTGACTGCTTGACTAGCTCCCTGACCATGAGATCTATTGCGACGCCTGGCGCCAATACCCTTCGCGAAGCTCTAGTGCTACGATAATTCTGACGGAACAATTGACTTTGTTATTAGGAAAAATATTCAAAGTAAAGGACAATTCTAATTGCAAAGTATTAAGTTAGTCACATTCTTTCTTTAAATGTTAACTTTTTTCCAATTAACCGACCCCCACCCCCTTTCTGCAATGGATATTTGAATAATGAATAACGAAACAAAAAATTGCTCAACATTGGTAATAGGTAATGTAATCGTTTCCGGCTGCCCATTTCTAGCCTCCGTCAGGAGCTTTAACACAGCCTATAACGTCTCGTAATTTAGAACCCTGGTCAAGTGACGAGATCGACACCTGAGCGGGCACCCAACGGAAACTTCGAGCGACATCGTACGCTGACGCCGTCGGGACTTTGGACTCCACAGATTTGACGAGCACGTCTGTCCCAGTGTACTCGGACCCATCCGTCACGAGTTAGATTTTTTCCTACGCTTTCTAGTGCAGATATCCGATTTATAGGATGACTGGTAGTAAGTGGGATTCGAATCTGAGAAGGTTGAATCCTGAGGCTCACGCCTTAACCACCCGACCACGGAGAGGCCGCACAACATTGTATTTATTTAATTCGGAAAAACAACCATACTACCAAAATTTTTCCTCTATTAAGTGTTTCAACGCAACTAAATGCTGTTTGGTAGTAAATGCTTATATAAAAATAAATCTAATATTTCTCTTTACATAAAGTTTGAAATGGATTTCTTTGCTAAAATTAATCCTATTTAATGCAAATATTGCAATATTTTATGTAATTTTAATTTTTT
Source organism: Hylyphantes graminicola (assembly GCA_023701765.1). Classification (NCBI taxonomy): domain Eukaryota; kingdom Metazoa; phylum Arthropoda; class Arachnida; order Araneae; family Linyphiidae; genus Hylyphantes; species Hylyphantes graminicola. Next base: position 76,477,109 of record CM043115.1, on the reverse strand, counting down.
TACCTTTATCTATACGCAAAGCCTTTTATAGTTTTTCAACTAATTTGTAATTTAATATTAGCAACATGCATTCAAAACAGGTGCCGAAGTGTTTGATTTGGCAAGAAAACTCTTATTTGGCATAAATAAGTGTTTCATTGAAATCTAAAAGTTAAATAAAATTCATTAAAATACATAATTTGATTGTTTTTTAATTGAATATATTACAAAAAAATTTAAATTTTATAGAATATAAACTTAAAAATTGTGGGACAGAAGAAAGTCTTTGCGTTCCGTTTTTTTTTGTGGCTAGAATCGGCAACCCTTGATAAAATTTCATATTTATTCTCATCTCAAGACTCAAATTAAATTCGAGTGCGTGCTTTGTTTATGTTGTGATTTCCAACATAACTTTAAAAAGTATTGCTTGTTAAAATTCGTAACCTAAATTTAAAAAAATTCGACATATTTTACTGAATTTTTCCTGAGAATATTCCCATTTTCTTTTCAAAGAATGGAAAATATCAGCCCTTTATAAACGTAAACTTTTTCTCTCAGTTCGTCATGGCATTTGAAAGTAAATATTTATCTGTGGAACAATATCTTCGACGGCTTCCTGGTTTGGATAAGGAAGTTCTTTTAGTTGATCACAATTATGTGAAAGCTTGGAATGCGCACCCATATTCGCATCGGACAAAACCAGCACATTTGCTCTTTAAGAGAGGATTGCACCGGTATCCGGATCAGCTTTCAGACGTTAAGTGAGTGTTTTTTAATTTAATTTTAAACTACCCGCAAATTTGTAATTTTATTTATACAGATAAATGACTACTTAGTATTTGTAAAAATGTTTGTTTTAAGGATCGGTTAGGAGAAGAAGGTGGAATGATTTTGATTTTTGTGAATGTTCCCATATAAAAGGTATATAACTTAATGTTCCTTTCTCAATATTTAATTAAGAATCATCGAATGTATTCTGATATTTTGAACCAAAGTTTTTTTTTTCAATTTTACTATTAAAATTTTCTTATATTAAGCTTATGGGTTCTATCATTAGGCACTTCGCTTTATCAAACTATTAACATTTAATCAGCGTCATCTAGTTTGGATGGTAAGAGATTAATTCACTCAGACAGGGGCACAATTACAATCACAGCTAGGATATAAAGATTAAAATGCAAAAAAACGAAACTTTTTTTAAACTCTTTAATTAATTGAAAGGAATTTCAAAGATAAGGTATAGCCCCAAAAAAGTAATTTCCCAGTTTTTTCGGAAAGTAAGAGGTCTTTCCCAAAATTTCTCAGTATTTACCATTTTTTTCTGGTATTTACCATTTTTTTTTGGGGGGGGGGGGCATTTACCAGTTTTTCCCACTGGGATTGGAAATATTGGTTTTGGACAGGAAAAACCCAACCCTGTGTATCAAACCAGTTTCCTGAACAGCTGTGGCATACACTGTTGATTATGCCCTATTAATGATTACTGGTGGTAGATTTTACATTGATTGCATTACATTGAATATGAACTATGCACATGCTGGGAAATGATGAGAATTTTAATTAAAGGTTGTGGCGGTTCACTGCACACGTAACCTCAATATGCCATCAACAACTAGGTGGCGCTGATTTACCACCATGTTCCTACCACTATTCTAGATTACAACGTTAATAGTAGTACATAAGCAGAGGTAACTTATCTCCACCTTGAGGATCCTTTTGGTAGGTAGGTCCTTTTTTAGGTAAAAATTACCTGTAAAATAAAATGGTATATGGTAGTGGTAAACTTTTTTATATCAATTGCTTTGCCTACACCAATATATTGCAGACACCTCTTTTACATAATCACTCTCAAAAAGAAAATTTCTGAAAGTCAACTACAAGCTCTAGCACAATATTTCATGACAAGAGTAACACCGAAGAGTTATTAGGGAATCTGTGCTTTGCATATTCTAATGCTTCTGCTAAAATATTTGGAAAAAAAACCATCTTTGGTTTTTTTTGAAAAAAACCCATTTGGTTTAAACCATTTGGTTTAAACCATTTGGCTTAAACCATGCCAACCCTGGTCGGCATATCTTTAAATCCGGCCCTGGGTCTGTGCAGCTAAAATGTCCAATAAATAATACCTTCTTAAGGGAGGAATGCATGTTAAATATGCTCCAATATCCTGACACTGTGTACAATGCCGTCCTTCAAAAGTTGCATTGGTTGCCTACCCACGTGCCAGCTTGTCACTTGACTGGTTCAAAGTTAGGATATGTCGCCAATAGCCTTCGTGTAGCTTTCGTGTGATAATAATTCCACCCAATCTTTGTATGTCAAATTTAATAATGGTAAGAATAAACCCATATCTTTGTATATAAATTTTTTTTTATTTTAAGTTTAGTAAATCCATCTCTCGCAGGTACCTATGCTAGTCGACCGAGTTTTACAGTCTTGTGCTGGAACAACCGTTGGGGATGCTGTCATTCAAATCTTTAAGAAGACGTGGGATCCTGTGTCTCCTATATTGAACCAGAACAAACCTGTTGAGTATATTTTGTAATTAAAACTTATCAAGTTTATTTATATTATGCTATATTGTAAGGTTTAGTTATAATTTATTTATGTATTTCTTTTTTTAAAATTGATAGGAGGTTATTGGTTTCCCCCTGGGTTTACATTTTTTTTATAAACTGTTTTTCTACGTTCTGTTTTAAGTAATAAAGATGCTTTTGATCAGACTTTTTCTGCTTTTTACTATTATCTCTGGAATTCTATCTGGAATTTGTCATAGTTCTCTGTGTACTGTAATCCTTAATTTGCAAAACTCTGTCAATTCATAAAATGATACTCAGAGAATCGTTACTTCTGTGATCGTTAATTGTGATTCCTAAAATTTAGGAGCTTAAGCTTTCATTAAGTTGCTGAACTCCGGTGCTCATTTGAATAATCCTTTGAATAAAAATAATATAAATATTCTCCAAAATTCTCCCAAAAAATTTGTATTATTCTTTAGTTAGTAGCACGAATTGCTCCTAAATTCACAAATGCATCCATATTCTAACACTGGAGTTAGGAGCTTCTTTTAATTTTAACTGTCTTATTAATATACTTTTAACTAACTTGATTAATTTCCTCCGTAACTTCTTTCAGTTAAAGTGTTTTTCTTCCTGAAGGCTACTTTTTTTTTTTGGCAGAGTCATTGTATTCCCCTGTACTGAGAGAAAAATATATATATGGCTTTTATTTTTCATTAAGTTAAATTAAAATATGTAAAAGAACAAAACTGATGCTAACATACATTAAAAATTAATGTGCCAAGATCAAGATTGCATGAAATTTTTACTCTTACACTTTAATTTGTGGTCTAATCTCTATTCATTCACAGTGACCATGCTTAACAATGTTACATTTTATTGCTTATTTTCATCGTACTTTATTTATCCTGTAATCATTTTTTAGACCAAAAACCACTGTCCGAATCGACCCCTTATCCTTCTTGGATGGACCCTTGGAGCATTACTATTCGCGGTGGGCCAAAACGCATACATATGCTCCACGGATGACATGGAGGACTTTCGGTCCCGTATGCGGACCAAAACCGGGCTGGTGATGGTGGGTGGGGCAGACGACCTGCTCAGAAAGTGCCCGGCCAAGATGAAGTGTGAATCGGTGACGCAGAGTATCGTGGATCGGTGCATTGTGGTGAGATTTTGTTTTTTATGAATGTGAGATTCTTTTTGAGTGGGCTGGGGAGGCTATTTGGTAAGGCACTTGCCTTGAATGCCAAAGGTCCCACGTTCGTGTCCGGGCATTGCCAAAATAACTGCCGACTGTGAAAGAGTTGCATTCAGCGGTGCCTGCTCAGGTGTGGGCTCGTCACTTCACTGTAGGCACTGTAAATGGCACTACACTTTTGCCAATCGCCCTCATGCAGCCCCTTTGTGTGTCAACTCAACAGCTTTATTTTGGACTGTATGGAACTCTATACAAAAACACTAATTTCTCAATCTGTTTCTTAAGTTGGAATCCATCAGTCCTTACATTAGAAAACCTTGCTATGGCTGCAGTTATTATTAGAATTTCATAACGTAAAAAGAATCAACTATATTTTTTAAATACAGTAACCGCTCGGCATGGCCGCCTCGGTGGCTGAATGGTTAGTGTACTGGCCTTTGGAGCTGCTGAGGTCGGGTTCGAATCCCGGTCAGGCATGGATATTTGTACTTGTCAATAAATGTTGTTATTTGTCTATGTGTTTGTGCAGTCCTTTCTTTGTGTGTCTCCTGTGACTGTCCCTTCTGGCGAGCGGGGTAATGGGCTACATAGCCTACGCCCTTCCCTTCTAGAGGGCGCATTTACATTCCATTCCATTCCAACCGCTCGGCATATTACAACATGCATTTGGATATATCGCGCCTTCTATCATGTCTCCCAATTTTACCACCCACACTCTTTTACCATCAACATAATTTTTTTTAATTTTTTTGATTTTATAGTCCTTTTTTACATAGCATTTCCTTAAACTTAATTTTGAGTTTTACTCTCGAAACAATCGACGCACCCTAAATCACCAACCCCTTCCCACGACGAAATCATCAAATTCCTCACCTCCGTTATCGTGGTCAAACTCCCCTCCACATCTTCCGTGGCAACCCCAACTATCGCCTCCAAGCAAAATCCAATTAAATAAATAAATAATTGAAAAAGGTCCCAGGTTGGGGTCTGTCATTGGCAAAATGACTGCTGACCTATAAGCGTCTTTTGTAGTCTAAAAGTCAGATGAGAAACTACATTTTTTTAGAGAGACATAATAGATCATGCTTCAAAGTCCTGATGGCAATTCTCAAAAAGATGGGTTAGGTACCTGTTCGGGTATTGGCTTGTCACTCCACTGTGATTCTAAAAGACCCTCCTTACCAGTTCCCCTTGTGTTGCTCAAGTGCTACGATAATTAGGAACTGACCTTTCGCACTTTCCCCAGGACGAAATCGGTGAATTCCTCACCTCCATCGTGGTCAAACTACCTCCGCAGCGGCAACCCCAAGCATCGCCTCCAAGCCCTGCACACCAATCATAGAGGAGGAGGATAACGACCGCGGCGCCACCTGGTTGCCAGATCAGGAGGGAAAGAGGTGGAAACCACGGGAGTATTCTCCTGAACTGTCGCCAGTGAGGAAGCGCCAAAAGCATCACCTAGCCAGACAGGTTTGATGGTGATCCATTTAAAGAATTCTATATTTGTAGTGTCGGATGTGGTTTATTTGTGCCATTAAAAAAAAAAACCCTTAAAAAGTCCTGAAATTTAAAAATGTCTGAAAAACTTTAAGAGCCTTTAATTACTTATACAGACAGGTTGGATGGAATTTAGGAACTTAATGACGAATTTCATATTCAAAGTGCATGTGATTCACTTGTCCTTTGAAATAAACCTAAAAAAGAATTTGAAAAAGGATTTATGTTAATGAAAGAAAAGATAAATTTTGATGAGGTTTATTCATATTTTCTAAAAGCTAATAAAATGTGTCAAGTAGGGACCCTACATTTTGATGAAATTTTAAGCTGTAAATAAGGTTCAGTAATTTTAAATAAAATGTATCAAAAGGTAGGGAATTAAAAGTATCTGACTTCAAAAATCAGTGCAGACATTCTTTATATAAAATTAATTAAAATATTGTTGTATTTATTTGAACAACAAAAAGCATGTATACATTTGCATGGCAAATCACATGGCAAAAAGCTCCTAGGGACATAGATATTTCCTACCTTTCTCTTGGGCAGATGCCTTTCAATTTGCCTAACGTCTTATAAAAGCTGTTGAAATAAGAAATAAAAGTTATCACAGCAATAGAAAGTTGTAACATCACTCCTGAAAATGGTCATTAGTGATTTTTCTAACTTTTATTTTGAGTAATTAGTACTACTGATTAAGCAAAATGTTTTTGCAATGCTTAAATCCTGCTCCAGATTGAGGGGAGAATTTCGATATATTTTTTTTGCCCGTCAAAGTTTGAAATTTTTTTCTTCAAAATATATCATATTTTTTTAAATCTGTACTTTAACTTGAGTTATAGATTTAATTTTTAAAAATAGTAAAATAGTATTTAAATAGCAATTGCATCTTTTAAAAATGTAACTTCATTCCTTGTTTAGCTTTGAAGCTTTTAATTAAAATCTTAATACTAATAATCAGATGTTAGTTTTTGGCTTATCATTTCCTTTGTATTATACTTTAGTTTTATCAACAGTAGTTTGAAACCACATAACCTTATGTTTATTTAACAGTTTGCATCTTTTTTTAGAGTACATGGTCAAAGTATAGGCTGTCGCCTACCAGTTCAGAGAACTCTAGTTGTGGTTCTGAAAAGCCCACAGTTACAAAGCCAGGTAAATATTTACTTTTTGAGATATTATGTTTATTGTACGATTAAAATTACTTATAATAAACTCTATGGTTTTGTAAATTATTTACAAGCTAGTTAATGTGTTCACCTTTGAATCATCAATTATCTTAAATGTTATGTTATCCTGTATCAAATTTACATTTGAAGTTTGTAAAGCCCCTAAAATGTTGTGTGTTTGTCCTAAGAGTTTTTGTGAGCAAATCATGAATTTTATTGCACTTCATTTTGAATGTTTTGGATTTAGATGATGTAAGGTTCTTGTTTTCAATTGTATCTGTTTTGGAATTCATTGGTTGCTTCAGTTTCACTCTCAAAATGGACGATATATCCTAAAAGAATTTTTTCTTTCAAGGCAAGCAGTCTAACAAATGTTTTGAAAACAAACAGCCCATAAAGAAGTTGGCCTTTAAAAAATTTGATAAGTTAATTATTCTTATAAAAAAGAAGTTGCTTTTAAATATGACAGCAAACTGTTAGAGCTGTTGCCATTCATGACGCAAAACAATCCCATTCCGGGTTGACATTTTATAAACAATTTTTTTAAATGGTTTTTTTTATCAAAAAACCCCAACCAAATGTCTTTTTTGTTGCAATGTGTTTTGATATAACCATGTTGTTGTTTGTTTCAATTTTTTAAAAGTTTATGTAAGATTATTATTACATTTTATTTAATTTTGTAAATAACTTCTACTTCTCTTGAAACAACTCAACTTGTTTCAACATCACTTATAAAAACAGTTGTATCCCTGTTTACCTGTTAGTCTGTGTTCATTGATTGTTAGTTGAAGGAGAATAAAATGGCAAGTAAAAATGATTGGATTTTTGATTATTATTCTGAAGTTATACAAGATGGTGAAAAGAAGTATATCAGAGCTGTATTTAAAAGGAAAAGAGAGGTGAAAGAAGAAGTATCAAGCAAGAAAAAACAAGCTAAAACTTGCAGCAATATTACTACATGTATATTTCTTAATTTACTTTATTATCTTTAAACTTATATTTTAATGTTGTTCAAGGTCAAAACAAAAAGTAGCTAAAACCAAAAAAACACCATGTTTTTGTTAAAGTTTTTACTTTCATCACTCTTTCAATAACTTAGAACCATTTATTGCCAGTTTTTAACTTATTGACATCTTCATCTGACTTTAACATGTCAGATACTTTTGCAACAGTGGTTAAAATCTTAGTCATTGATTATTGGTGTGATCTATAATCAGATTTAATTTTGACTTAATTGTCTAGTGATGTTTTGTTGGTTAGCTTTATATTTTTGACACATTTCAGTCTATCCTTCATATGTTAAAGAAACTGTTTGTTTATCTCTATTTGATAATAATAAGTATATTTAAAAAAAAAAATTAGGTAGTTTAAAATCCCTTAAATAGAAACCAGTGCCCCTTTTTATCTATGATAATATGTACTATTTATAAAAACTCTTATTTAATTTTAATTTTTTTGAGAATCTAGTTAATCTGAATTTACTGAAATTGCTTCTTGTTATTCAAAAAAGTTTAAATTAGAATCCTTTTATTTTCTGAAATATCTGTTCTTGTAAACTTTATTTCTTAACTGATATTTCCCATCGTAAATGTGCTTTTAAGCAACCCTACAGCTCTTCATTTTTATTTTCTTGAAAATAATCTTTAATTTACTATAATTTAAGTAAAAAAATTTAATTGTACTTAGTTTTTAGTATTTTCCCAATCAAACAAATTCTTAAACCAATTTTTCTTCTTTTCAGCCAAAAAGTCGCCTGAAAAGCAAATGGGCCGCCCAACTTCATCACCATGGCGAAAACAGACCCCTAGCAGACCTGTTGCCAGCCCAGCGTTAGTAACTTCCCTCAAGAAGACAATCCCTTCCTACACTCCAGAGGAGCTGGAATGTCCACGTACCAAAACTCCAACCAGCGAACCAAAGTCCATTCTGCCCTTCTGGAAGAGCATTCTGCCCAAAAAGAATGAGATTGTGGATGTGATTGCGGCTTTTGGCAGCGATTCTAGTTTCCTGCCGAGGCCCCTTACACCACCCGAGGCGGAAGATACGGTTTCAGCGGAGGAGACTGAGCGTGTGTTGGCTGAGTTGGAAGGCAAGGAAATGGAAGGTGAGGACTTTTATTATTTATTGAGTATGTTTTGTTTTGTTAAATGTTATAGTAATTAGTTTAATATACTTACAATTTGGAAGCCGACTGTGTGCAATTTATATATGCATCTGCAAAATAGTTCACAGACCAGCTATTTTGTAGGTTAAGAAGTTTTCTTTAGATTAAAGGATATATAAGAACGATAATGATATATAAGTTAAGTTTTTTGCCCTTAGCAGCTGAATATATTAAAGATATCATCTCGTAGTCAACATTTTTCAAAGCAATTATTTAATATTTTATTTCATAATTTATTTTTTTTTGACTATTGGGTCATTTTTGATTTCAACAATCTGATGAGACTGCAATATCTTGAAAAAAATTATTATTGTAACTACTTGACATTCTGTTAATACAGCTTATGTTTCATGTAGTAGTAATATTGAAGTTGGCATATCTTTGCAGTTAATTTTACATTCAATCTTTTTTTCTTTACAAAAAAGCAGTGTTGATGTAATTTAAGTCCAGTAATATTTGCTAGTTGGAGGCAAAATAAATCGCAATAGGGCTTCGGAATTTTTTTTATAAGTTTTATTTCTGTAAAAATCTATCAACCAAACCACAACTCTTTATAATATTCACTTGTTGGCAGCGTAATCGTCGTAAGATCAGGGTTAAATTTTTCTTAGTTTTAGTTCAGGACAGATCTAACAACTAAATTTCAGGTACTTTCAAAACTTGTTACGTCAAGGTCGCTACTTAGGATTTATTTTTTTTGTTGCTGAGTGAATTTTATTGTGTTTTTAATTAAAACTAAAGAAAATTTAAGTTTTCAAATTCGTAAAAGTTCACGGTGATATCGTATTTTTTAGGTATTCCATACAAATTTCCCATCGTCAATCGGCCGATGGAAAAGAAAATTAACCGGCAATCAATTAATTTTGAGTGATTGGTAATTAATTGCTAACGGCCAACCTGAATTTTTTAAGCAAAATTATCAGTACATTTTTAAACAAATTCTTATTGAAACAGACAAATTTAAATAGTATCTATAAATAATAAGCCATGAGTTTTTTTTTATTTTTTTATTTTAACAATCACAAGTCTTGTATTATCAACTGAATCGGTAATACATGTAAAAAAAAAATTCGATGTGATTTTCCTGGAAATTAGCAAATTTTATAAAATAAATGGTAAGATTGAGCTAATAGCTATTATTGTTATCTGTCATAATGAACAAAATTCGGCTATTTTTTCAGCAAGTTTTTTCTTTGACCAATCACATGTCTGTATGCATATAACTAATCATCATATTTACAGGTAATGCTGCTGAGAACCCACAACCTAGTTCAAGCATCACATCCATGACAAGTTGGCTGAACGATGCACTCCTAGACAAGCCCTTCGCCCCCATCACCAGTGACATTGAAAAAGAGACGACGTCCTTACCAACTGTCACCGCATTACCAACTGTGGTCTCAGTCCAGCCACCAACAGTTACTACTACTAAAGAGAGCAGACCGATCACCCTGGTACCTCTGCTGTCGCAAGGGAAGACCATAAACTCAAACGCGATCCAGTCTCTGAAGACCTCCGGTGGCATCAGCCTCCTGACCAACACCCAGGTCAGCCCGACCAAGACTGCCATCAACATCGTCCCGAGTTCTTCCGCTTCTATTTCCACATCTTCTTCGCTCCTGACCGGTCTCGGGACCCAGGGAGGCAAGATGATCCAGATAGTGACCAAGCCAAAGGAACAGACATCCCAGCCGCAATCTTTCCAGATCAACCTTTCGCTCCTGCCCGATGTCGCTGGTACCAGGAAAGCCGAAGCGACTGCCACGTTGGTCAAGCTCGACCGACCATCCCCCTTCCAGTCGGTCAAGTCCATCAGTTCTCCTTCGCCACCATCGAGGATCGAGACAGCCGAAGAGATGATCGAGAAGCAGCTGGCGATTCAGGCCCTCAACAAGAGCATCGGGATAGAATCCTCGAGCAGTCTGGGGAAGGAGTCGGGATACTCGATTTGCTACACCAAGGCAGATGGATCGATCGTGTCGCGATCAGTAACGAGGCCAAGCTATCCTGGTCTTATTTATTTTGCAAGGCCGGGGTAGAGGAGTGAGACATCAGTTTCCGAGCACAACCTTCAGGTTTAGTCACAAGTGAAGAAGTTCAGCGTCTTTGAAGACTTCAAGTCATTACATCAGAACAAACCGATAATAACTTTAATAATGAATGACTTCTTATGCTTTTGTTAATCTGTTTACATCCGCTTGGGAACGATTTCTGAAGAATGTTCGTGGAATCTGGGGAAGAGTCAGGATACCCAATTTGCCACACCAAGGCCGATTGTGTCTAGGTCGGTGAAGAGGCCAAGCTATCCTGGTCTTATGTCACAGGGCAGGGGTAGTGGAGTGAGACGTCAGTTTCCCAGCGCGGCCTTCAGGTTTAGTCACAAGTGAAGGATTTCAGTGACTTTGAAGCCATCAACTAAGTCAGTACATCAGTATTTACACCAGTGAATAATTCAATTAATGAATATATTATTATATTCTTGTTAATCTGGAATTATCTTGCATGTTAAGTCTATCCGACCATTTGTAGGGGTCTTTGTTTTTAGATGTATAAACTAGTGGAAGGATTTTTTTCATAAGAAAACCCAAGAAGTTTTCTGTAAATTCTAGTAATTTTTTTAAAACTCAAATGGAATTTTAAAAATTAAACTTAAAAATTATACTAGGATCACTTTTAAAAATTTTGAGCTTACTTATTAACCAACTTAGAAACCCCACTTAGTTTATTAACTTAAAAGCACTGATAATGAGTCCTAAAATTTGCTCCATATATTAGATATGGGAAGTTAAGGGCTGTTTCACATTATATTACTTATGCTTGTTTTTTATTTGTTGAAGTTTTGTGATGAACTTGTAAATATTCGATTTTTTAGTGTTTTGTAAATTGTACATTTTTTACCCTTTTGTAAATGTTTTTTTTTCCACTTTATAATTGTACATAGAGCTCCTTTGTATAATTTTGGTTCAATATATATTTTTTTGTTTCTTTTCTCGCTCTTCAATAATATTTTATGCTTTATATTTAATGGTGCAAAAATATAAAAAAGAGTAATTGAGAATGTTATGGTTTTCCCTATAAATTAAAAAAAAAACTTAAGTTACATGCTTACTAAATAAGCAGATTTTATCCCATAAATATCGAAATCCAGATTGAATTTGCTTTAGATATCAGTTGTTATCAATAATACAATAATAACCTATCCTACATAAATTGATGTAATAAAATTGCCTATTATTGATCCTCTAATCTAAATTTTAAATGAAAGTTTATACTTGTTTTCGTATTCTAACTTTTACATTATTTTTTTTTTTTAAATTGAAAATTAGCCATTTAAATCTTAAAAACAATCACATATTTTAAAATTATTAGGAAAATTCAAGTTTTGAAATTTTTTTTATACAGTTTGTCAGCAAATTTTGTGAGATTGTTTAAAGATATTTAATTCATTCCTAAAGCAATAAATTGCCAAATATATAATAGTTTCCCCCACCCCTCTTAATTTTTATTTATTATTCCTTAAAGCATTGATACATTTTTGGATATATTTATCAACTAAAGTAATTTTTTTCGATTGCAATTAACTTAAATTTTTAAATTTTCAAAGTTTTTAAACGACATGCTTTAATCTTTAAACCAAAAAAAAAAGTAATTTCACTTTTACTAAGATGTACCCATATATTTTCTTGTATTTTTATTTTCGTAGTTCATTACAAATTAATGAGATTTGATTAAGTAACATTAATGATATTTTTTTATGTATTGTTCTTTTTTTAACTTTCTATGTCATGATCTTTAATTTCATTTTAACATTTCCTTGTTTATCAACATTTAATGCTCTATTCATCCATAAAAAAAGTTGTAAAATCTCTATGTAACTAATTTGTAATAAAGATTCTGTTTATTAATTATTTCTCTCATTCTTAGACTTTTCAACAAATTTACTAATCTTTCTTTAATAAGGGCTCAGTCGAAACAGTCCAGTTTAAAATTTTATTTATTGAATTTTGTTTAAATCTTTGGAGTGGAAGAAGCTAATATTTACTTAACTAGTTTTTCCAAGTATTCATATTAACTAGATAATTCTAGTAATATGAATAATATAATTCCACTACTAATGTAATGCAACTAATTAATTTTTGCCTAAATCTATAGTTTACAGTAAATTGGTGATACAATGATTTCATTATCTGTGTTTGATTATTATTGTATCCAGGGAATTTAAAGTTACCTTTAAAAAAATAACTGTTACAATTTTAGAAATTTCAAGTTGTAGGAAAAATTTAAATTTAGGCATCTTAATGTTGTTCCAAAGAGAATCAAGTCTTAAGATATAGGGACAATCGGGAAAAAGTTAGGATCGAAAACTCAGAGTTGTTAAAAGTTATAGTTATTTAAGCAATTGGTGTCGATTGTATTAAGCGAGTGGCATGAGACCGGAGGTCGAGTGAAATAATGTAACAAGCTTAATAAAGTGTTATTTGGCACGTGCTTGCTTACAATATTTTTTATAATGACGTGCAAAAAAGTATTCCTACCAATGAGTTATTTTCATGACATCATTTAGTTTCCATGGCGCTATTCGAAAATGCAAAGTAGTAACAAAAGTTGTAAATTAATTATCTATTTGGAATTAAAATAGTATTTACATTACTTAGTGCCACCGAACATGGGTGAAAATGAATTTAAAATGATGTTCGACCAACTTCCAGATTACATTGAAAAAGCAGCTAGCTTCGTTGAATCTTCTTCCAGAAAAGTCAAGACAACGGTATGAAGAAGTCTACTGTAATGCAATGCTTGGCGTGAAATTTGTGTTCGTACTTTTGTCTTATTTAATTTTCTTCTTTTTGTTATACTTGTAGTTTCTATGGAGATATTTGAAAATGCAAAAGTAATGAACCAATAGAAATAACTGAGTTTCATGACCATTTAGTTTCCATGGAGATATTCATGACATTATTTTGTTTTTCTGCCAATCAGATACTCTTATTTACTTTACCGCACTAGTGTCGAAAGTCCCATTTTCGTTACTGTCTGTGACTTAAGCACGTAAAGGGTCACTTTCGCAACGATTTATAAATGAATATGATATAAAAAAGTGAACTTTTTTGCAGGTAGTTATAAAGAGTTTTGAACAATTGCAATTGAACTGTGCCGAAAATATCAACGAAGAGTAGTATCGGAAAAATAACGAATTTTTTTGTTACTTCGTCACCGATGAAAGTAACTGAGTTTCAGTTACCTTTTAAAAACTAACGAAGACATATTAAATTATTTCCTAATTTCATCTGACCCTTTTATTTCGAACTTAAGTGAAAAAGAGCCTTAAAGGCATTTTTCGAAAGATACTTTGAAAATGTTAGAAGGTCCTGTAATAAAAGCTGCAAGCACCTCTTCTTCTGGTGACTCCCATTGTGAAAGTGATTGAAAGTAAGCCAATTATAAATTTTTTTAAATGTCATAAGAAGTTATTTAAAAAAAATTATATACTCAAGAAAAGTTTAAAAACTTGATATTTCTTTTAAATTGGTGTTAATTTTATAAATATACAAAAATTTAATATTAGTTAGTTTTATAGTTTTTTTAAAAAATAAAATGTCATAATTTATGCAAAACTATATAAGTCGAATTTTTATCAATTAATATATATTTTACTTAGTTGTACTCAATTTGTTCTTAAAATACTTCATAAAACATAATCTAATACTTCATTGTTCGTTTTAAATCTATCCGTTATATACTTTTGCCCCACTGTGCGGTATAAACGTCGAGGTTTCGATTTTTACAACACCGGATTGTTAACCTTTCAACAGAACATAAAACGCGTTTGGTTTCGGTTTGGAAAAACGATGTTCCAACCCCGTTTCCTTCCCAAGTTCGGGTCCGGGCATCGCCAAAATAACTGCCGACCTATATACGGCCCGTGCAGCCAAAAATGTCCGACGAATACCTCGTGTAGAGGAAGTGCACGTTAAATATCCTTCTAAGTCCCAACGATGCGTGCGCTGTCGCCTTAACTGTTGCGTAGGAGCCTATACTCAGGTGTCGGCTCGTCACTTGACTGTGGTTCTAAATTACGACGGCCGTCGCGAATAGCCCTCGTGTAGCGCTACGGCGACGATAATTCTATCCTACCTGCCTACCCCCTGTACACTTTTCACCAAAACTGCTATATTGAGGTTATGGTCCATATAGTCCAATGTTATGGTGCCGCTAAAGTCGATCAAGGCTGCCATTCGTCAACTGAGCATCCTTTCAGCTGGGTATGAGCACTAAAAAATCCCAACATGAAAGAAAAAATAGTTTTTTTGGAGGTAAAAAAACGCCATGTTCTTTTCAATTGTCATAAGAGTTGAATTGGCTTGTTTCACCTTACGCCTTTCAGTGACGCCTTAAGTTTGCAGCATTAATGGTAGGCGAATACCCACAATTCCCCAAAATTCTGAAATTTTTACTATTACTTTAATCTTTTCCAAATTTGGCATACTGATTTCAAATATAGTGAGCAATGCTATTTCGGCAAAATTAATCAATTATTTAAATATAATTGATTAACTTTAAACGGTGTTTTTCACCTAGAAAAAGGGGGTTTACTCCAACTCTTTGAGTATAAAAAGTTTTACATTAATTTACCTGACATTTTTTGCAGATGTTATTTCAATATATATCTGTGCTATAAGCCTCTAACATCTGGTGCAAATATAGTAGCTTAAAAAAATGTTCAAGTGTAAGTTAATCGAAAATAAAATCTTGTTTTAAGTTTAATTCATGACATTTTTCTTAATAACTTCTTTTCTTGTAATTTGTATGCAACTCTAGAGGGTCATTGCATGTATTAGTTCAAAACTGAGAATTTAGCACATAATTAATGTTTATGGGAGGAAAATTCAATGTGGTAGACTTGTTAGCTTAAACCTCTTTTTTTTTGTTAAAAAAAACACCGTTTAAAATAAATAAATTATATTTAAATAAAAAATGCCTAAGTCCTAAGTAGCATTTCTCATTATATTTGAAATCACTCTGCCAAATTTGGAAAAGATTAAAGTAAGAGTAAAATTTTTAGAATTTTGGGTATTCGCCTACCTTAAGCTTTCATTCCTATAGATTCGAATAGCCACTGTAGCTTCGTACATTTTATATTCATTCCTGCGTAGCTGTGGCCACTCAAGACGGGAGACTTGCGTATTATTTCTTTTTAAAGTGTGGCAATTATTTTTGGGGCATTTTATAATCAACTCTTCTTTCATTCCTAAATATGCAACTGATAAGGATTCGTTTTGATTATGTTCTCATGCAGAAAATCGTCAGCGTGACGCGTCATCCCACGGAGGATACCTTTGCAGGCTCTGCCATCGCCTTCGCCATCCTGCGAACAGATTTTGTTGTTGTTTCAAATGCCACTCTGTAATCAAGCCTGGAGTGAAGAACTACCCGAATTTAAGGCGAAGTGGGGCGGCTTCCGGTTTTAGTGAGCGCCACAAGGGAGGAAGTCCGACTTTTGCTTCGTCAGCACGACGCACCCGTTTTACAGGATAGTCCTTTTCACACATCCATTCTCACTCGCATATCGGAATTTCTTTCCAGATTTAAGGCCGATAACCCCCTGATCTGGTACCCCCAGATGTCGTCCTCAACGGTTGCGTTGGGTGCCAATTCAGGTGTCGGCTCGTCACTTGACTGTGGTTCTAAAGTACGACGCCCGTCGCCAATAGCCCTTGTGTAGCTCTAGTGCGACGATAATTCAAACCTAACCTAACCTGGTACCCCTAGATGTATTAATTTGGTAAGGGAACATCGAGGACTTTGTGACCACGATACCATGGTGGTCTTTAGTTGAATACAACTTGAAAGGGGAACAGCTGTTTCTTCAGAAAAACGTATCTCGGCTGTTTGTCACGAATATCTGTCCTATCACGACCATATAAACAACAATGGGAAGCTTCTATTATTTGGGACAAGAGCGACTGGAGCACGGTAGGCGACTCATAAAAATGACCAAAGTCACAGTTTGTTACCAATTATAATTTGCCATTCGTTCCTCAGGATATCCCTTAACCCTGGAAAAGGGAAAATTCATAAATGTCTCGGAATTCCACAGAGAAATAAAGAATTTCTGGGAAAATATATTTTTTTTTACATGAGATTAAGTTTTATACGTTTTCCGGCTGCATATTTCTATTCTCCATGGAGTTTAATACAGCTAAATTGCGTCTAGTAATTTTGAACCCTGGTCAAGCGATGAGGTTGACACCTGAACGAACACCCAAAGCAAGTCAGTGACGTTACCGTGCGCTTGTTCGAGGCTTACGACTCACAGATTTACCGAGCACGTATGTCGCAGTGTACTCAGAACAAATACAGACTCAAACACCAATATCCATGACATGACCATATTCCGGGATTGGAACCCGGGACCTTCGGACTGCTTGACCAGCTCCCTGACGATACCATTTATTTTGGCGCCCGTCGCCAATAGCTCTCATGCAGCTCTAGTGCGACGATAATTCAACGCAAAAATTGACTTTCTTACGGAAAAAGAATTCAAAGTAAAGAATATTCTAAATGCAAAGAATTAAATTACTCGCTCTCTCTTTAAATGTTGTAAACTTTTTTCAATTAACCCACACCCCCTTTTCCAAACATGCGATTTTAAAGTCGATTATATTTTTGATTAAAATCTGCAAAATGCAGAATTTTAAATTACTTTCCTTAAAACAATAACTGTATCCCAAAAATAAGTCACCTAGCGCACTAATTAACAAAAGTTATGAAATAAACGAAGTTTCAATTATTGAAAATAATCGGCTTTTGTCAAGCGTTGTGGTATTTAAAGCTATTCTGATACACAATTCTTAACAAAATATATTTATAGAGATAATGAAACAAAAACTTTCTGTGAATTCTAAGGCTGGTTATAGATAATGGCCTTTTAGTTCTTTATATTTTATCGATGAGTTCTATTCATTGCTTAGAGCAATAACCCTAGAAAGTGTTCTATCTATAATAATAGATGATCTCGTAATTGAATTTCTTAAGAATTTTATTGAAAAAAAGCATAAGTTACGTCTTTTTACATTAAAACTAGCTTTAATTATACTCGGCGTTACACGGGTGTACTCTTTATAATGCACCAAATAACTATGAATCCAGGGTCTGGTCTCAACTTAGTCTAAAACTCCATGTTTATTTCTAATTCTTTTAAAATAAAATTTTCGAAAAACGAATGCATTTTATTCCACGCCAGCTTAACACATTCGAAAACAACTGGGATTTATAGTACTTAGAATTACAATTACTCAAAATATAAATTCAGACGATTCTCTTGAAAAGTCGTCTCTGTTTCACAGCTCGATTTTTTGATTGCAAATTTACCGTGAATTTATTCTAAAATACTTTTTTTAAAACGATTAATTAACATATTTAGTTGTTTGATAGTTATTTATAACTGTTAAATGGAATTTAATTTAATAACAAATTAATAATGGACTTGTTTTAGGTTACGTAGTTCTCCCAGCTTTCATTGCTGTTCAAATTTGTGTTCTGTTTTTACGTAACATTGATTCATCAATTAAGACTCTAGAAATAATTTATTTTCATTGACCATTTCTGATGTCATTCAAGACCAGAAGCATTCCTATTTAGAGATGTACTTCATAATCGTCTGCTAATAGCTTCTAGCGCCAAAAATAATTCTGAATGTGATTTGTTTTCTCTACACATTTAATTGTTTTCTCACGGGCTGCATGTGAGTTTTCCTTTTCTTTTCAAGACGCGTCAACCAAAAAATAAAAACTCTCTCGAAATAATTTCTATGCATCGAACCACTAGGTCAGTGGGTTACTGAACTTGTCCATTTCTAGCAGCGCCTCCTAACGGTAGTTCTTCTTTTCAATCGAAGATGGAAGGATTTTGTTTTCGAATTGATAAAAGAATCATTCGCCGCTTGTTAAAAGAAAAGGTGATATTTATTTTTTGTTCTTCCTTTTGTTCTTTTTCTTGAATCGTTTGTTCCGTTCTGCACGCGAATCTTGTTCTCTTTCTTCATCGAAAGAAGATGTTCATGTGAGGGTGGATTATGAGAAGTGGACCTCACTTATTCGAACTTTCACTTGTTGGTCAATGTGGTCATTTCTTTGGACATGTGGAATAAACAGTTGCATCAGCTGATGAAGAGGTGAGTTTTTTTTTGAATAATTAATTAGTGTGGAACTTATAATACAGTCGAACCCCGTTATTGCGAACACTCAACGGACTTACTCAGGGGATCGTTATAACCGAGGGATCGCTACATCCAAATTCGAAAAAATTTATAATTTACAAGCATGTTACGTTTTTTTTTTACCTAAGCAATCACATATCATGAAATTTCCATCAATTATAATAATTTAATTAGCTTAATATAATAAAGGCATATTAGAATTAAAAATAAAATTTTAGACATTCACTCAAAAACATTAAAAATTCAACTTACTTATAAATTTATTTATCAATTATTCCGAAAATAGGACGTAATCTTAGGTTGGAAAGATTTTGATTTTAAATACATTTCTGCAATTTTCTTATCCACGATTTCAAATGAATCCAATACACATTTATCTATATTTTCTGTAGCAAAAAAATTGTTTAAAACGTTAACAGCTGCCTTTGCGTCAGCAATTGAAGGACCTGGAGTTACATCATCTTCTTGTTCTTCGATGTCCGAAGAAGGATCTGCAATAATGGAGTTGCTCTGTTCTTTGATAGATGTTACGATATCTTCTTCACTTATTTCACCGGATGTCGCAACTTCGTCATCGCAGCATTCGAAGTGTTCAATCTCGCTTTCGGAAAAGGCATTCACTCCGTGTTTATCCAGCCATTTGGAGAGGGGCAGATTGTCATCATCATCGTCGCTTTCATCTCCTTCATGTGGTGTTTTCTCAAGGCCTGCTCGGCTCGACGGAAGCAATTTCTGATGGTAGAGTCGGTTACCATCCTCCAAGATTTCTTTAGTAAAACAATTGCATCACAGGGAAATGTCGCAATCAGTGTTATTGTCGTAACATTCTAAAATGCGCAAGATGAGCTGCTTCCGGTAGATGCATTTTAGACTCCGGATCACTCCCTGGTCCATCGGTTGCAAAACGGACGTCGTATTTGGAGGAAGAAAGACTAACTTAATCCATTGAATGTTCTTGGGCTCAATGTGGGCAGTACAATTGTCTATCAACAACACAATTTTCCGTTTCTTTTGCGACAGTTCTTTATCCCATTGTCGAAGGAATTCCTGGAAGAGTTCCGATGTCATCCAAGCCTTTTTGTTGGCCTTGTAAACTACAGGGAGTTTTTTTGCATTCTTGAAGCATCTTGGCTTTTGGGATTTTCCAATCACTGTCAATTTTCGTTTATCCGAGCCATTCATATTTGCACACACAAGAACTGTAATTCTTACTTTGGACAGTTTCCCACCAACACATTTTTCTCCTTTCAGCTTCAAGGTTTGGTTTGGTGTCATCTTATAAAACAAACCTGCTTCATCCGCGTTGAATATATCCTTCTCTTCATAATTGCGGATGATGTCAGGCCAGACATTTTCCATCCAGTAGGTAACGTCAGAAGTGCAGACACCAGCGGCTTCACCAACAATTTTGCCGCAGTTGATATTGTTACGCTTTTTAAACCTGTCCAACCATCCATTTGAACACACAAAGCCTTTTTCATAAAAAAGTTCAGCAAATTCATTGGCCTTAGCTTGGAGAATGGCCCCCGTTATGGGTAAATTCCTATTTCTCTGCATGGTAAACCACTTAAACAGAGCATCATCCACGTTTTCTCGTTCAGCTTTCCGTAATTTTTTAGATCCATTTCTATTCTTCTCGTATGCTGAGTTAATAGACTCGTGATTCTTCCAAATCGTTGCTACAGTTGATTTTTTGAGTGAAAATTCTTTGCAAATTGAAGATTGGCTCTCCCCGCTTTCTAATTTTCGAATAAATTTAATTTTGTCTTCGATAGAAAAAGCTTTTCGCTTGCCTGTACTAGCCATGGTGATTTCGTTATTGCTTGACACAGAATTCAGTCAATTGAAGCCAAAAATGCTAAGGACACCACGTGACTACGTCGTTTGTCCAGAACCAGTTGAACCACACCTTCCCATAAATATCTCCCCCCTTCCTTTTCGTAGAATAAGCTATTCTTTTGGCAATAGAGCAGAAGTATCTATGCTAGCGTATTTCGGAGAAAAAAAAGGTGCGTATGTATGGTTGGTCGGTTTGCTTAGGATCAAGGGGAAATGAATGTCACTGGGAAAAAAATTGGTACCGATAATGAGAAATTTTTGAAAATTTGGGATCGCTATACCCGATTCTCCTACTTTCGATGATCGTTATAAGCGTTTCAGAATGCATTAATGGTATAGGGTTTTGGTTGGGATTATGTGAAAGGATCGCTAAAACCGGGGGATCGTTATATCCCGGGATCGCTATAGCGGGGTTCGACTGGATAAGCTAAATTTGGGAATAGAAAAATGCCGGTTTGGAGATAATCAGTTAATTGGAATAGTTTACGTAATTAATTATTATGATACTCAATAATTTTCTCCAGTTATCCGAATCAATTGGGAGCGCTCCTCATTCGCAATACTAAAAATTCGGATAACCGGTTTTTCCAAAAAGGATGTATTTTAAATATTTACTCTATGTACTTATTGGAAATAAAAAAAAAGTGTTTTTGAAAAAAAAGAAGAAAAATTGCTCTTTACTAGATTATAGATTACATCTCTAGAATTATCGTTCAGATAATTGGAGTTTTACTATCTTAATATTATAACTCTAAACTAAAATGATCAAGAAAATATTACGGTGATCTCAGTATTTGCCACAATTAACTTACAATTAACTATTTGTTTAAAACATATAAAACGTGTAAAGTACATTAAAAAATATTGTATGCATTGAAATACTAAATTAAATTATTACTTACTACTAGTTAAAATTGAAACGGTATTTTTTTAAAGAAAAATTTACAAAACATTTTTAACCCGAAATATAAAAATTAAGGTTTTCTTAGGTCAGTTAATGAAAAAATTCACTTTTCATACCCTAGAATTTTAAAACGAATTCTTAAAAATTAATTTATAAGGTTTAAGATAACCACTTAGGAGAATAAAGAATATTTTGTAGATAGTATTTATTCCTTTGAATATTAACACAAATATTTATTAATTTTTTTTAAGCTGTTGATTTGAACATCAAAAGAAGGTGCGGAAACAGTAACTGCTATGTCTAGTAAAATATATTTTTTTCCTCCAAATTTATAGTTTTTTGTGTTCATAAAACCTTGTTTCCTTTTAACTTAAAAAATTTCCCATTAAATTTAGAATGAGCAATAACAACTAAAATCTTTAAAAGTCATCAGCGTGGTGAACGAGCTATTGGTATAGAAAGCAAAAAAATTGGCACATAATTGCCTCGGGGGATGAAAGGAACCTGACTCTCCTCGAGTTGTCCTGAATCTGAAAGTATTAGTTTCAAATTGATATTTAGGAGTAGTTAACTCTAGTTTAGAATAAAGAACATTGGTGATACAAACATCCATTTATTACTTTACAAAAATAATGTAAACGCTATATATACTCCTTTTTCCTAGCTCTTATGCGACGTTGATTCAATCAACCATTTTCCAATCCATTTTCAGGTGCACAACTATCAAAACAATTTTTGCAATCTGTATATTGGGAGTGATTTTCATCTCAGCTAACAGCAGTCCTCAATCTCAAGATTTCCGTCGCGTCAGGAGGCAGATATTTTTCAATGGAGTTGGAAGAGGTAATTCCAATGTTTTTTTTAGTTAGTAATTTTAAAGCTAACTAACACACTACATTTATGACATAAAAAGTGGATCAACATTTTACGACATATTTGTAAAGCTTAGTGGAAGAACTTGCTAAGGCTAAAATTTGAAAACGAGAAAATGAGCTTTAGGGGAGGCGTTGCATGTAAAAATCGATTTTTTTTATTTCATAAATAATTAAAATAACTTTTCAAAAATATGTCTGCACATTTTTAGAATGAAAATCGCATTATTTATTGATGAAAAACTCATTAAAATGTTTCGCCGGCGCTTGAGGGCTTTGTCAAAACTTTAGGTACGTTTATCTCAAAATTTTTTTCTTTTAAATTGGCGGGCAAGATAACTCATAAAATTCTCAATCTATCCTTATAAAATTTGGTATATATTTGTAAGGAAATCAAGTAATTTCAAACTCAAAAAATTGAATTAATTTAGCCCTCTTGAAAGGTTCCGGTTGAGGTTCATCCATATATGGATCGGCGTATTAGGATGGTATATCCCCATCAAGAGATGGTGAGAAACTTTGAAAGGATTAATCTCGGGAACTACTGGGTCAACAGACACAGTTCTAGTATCATATTGTAGCAAATTTTGTGTACTTAAAAACTTTCATTGAAAAATTCTACAAATACTAGTTCTTTCGGGTTAAAATCGCCAAAATTAGAAAAAAAAATCCTGATTTTTCACGGTTTATTCGATTTTTGACAAAGTTGCTTTCGGCGCTCGAGGTCGAAAACTTGGTTTTTTCATTAGGCCAACATCATAAACAAGTGTGCAAATCAGAACTACTGGATTTCACGCATACTTAACATGTATACAGATACTGATCTGTTTTCCATTAATTGTAGAATTATTTTGCTTGATACCCTCTCATCCCGTCAGTAGTCTACCAAACGAATGTAATTTCATTTGTTTTCTAACAGAAAGCCCTTAGTACCACCAGTTTAATTCCTTATAACAACATTTGGATTTGCGGAAGAATAGTAATGGGGAATTATATTTTGTGAGAATCTCTTCCATGCCGAGGCTGGGGAGCCAGTCGGTAAGGCACTTGCCTTGCAGGCGATAGGTCCCAGGCTCGGTTCCTGCCATTGCCAAAACAACTACCTAAAATATATGTGAATTTATAAAGACCGACGAAAAATACCCCGCGTGGAGAGAGTGCACGTTAAATGTGCCTCAGTCCCGACGCCGCACGTCACTTGAGTGTTGTTCTAAAATACATAAATCTCGGTGTAGCTCTGTAATGCTCTAGACTGGGAATTTTTAATAGTAGCCAGTGGCTACCAGAGTGAAAAGAAATGATAGCCACATTTGAATTTTTAGTAGCCAGTTTTAAACTTAAGTTTAGAAAAGTTAGGAAAAGAAAGTGCTTTTTTCCACAAAACAAAATTTTATTAAAGACATTTTTATATGAAAAGATTGACTGTAAAAAAAGGATCATACCAGATGTGTAAGTATTATGTGATTGGCCATTATTGAAAGGAAAAAAATATTTTATGCACATACACTTCAACTACAGGGTGCGTAGCGAAAGTTCATTATAAAAATTAGTCTTTCCCCCCGAAAGAGTCGAATTGGAACGTTTTATTATTATTATTTTAGAAATGCAGCTTCAGTATTAATTATTTGTTGAACAAAAAGGAAAAATTATGATCGTCACTTTTAACGACTGGGGTTCGATTTTTAGGTAGCCACTTTCGATGCAATAGTCGGCAGTTGGCGACTGGCGACCGCTAATCTAGAGCTTTATAGCTCTGCCACAATAATTCGAGCTAAACTAAACTAAACCCCGACGCCGCGTACGATGTTGTTCTTCTGTCTCCTCTCTCCGTTAGGTGCCGATTCAGTTGCCGATTCGTCGCTTGACTGTGGTTCGAAATTACGTCTCCCATGCCGTTAATAGCCTCTCTACCAAACAACTGTAACTTCATTTGTTTTATCTGCAGAAAGCCCTATGTACCATAAGTTTAATTCCTGCATAATAATATTTTATAACAACATTTTCCAGGTAACAGTAACACCAACGTTGATGCTCGGGTTGTGAAAGTGCCTCGCATCTCCACACAAGAGCTGCAGAAAATCGTGGACAGGGCGACTGTCGAAGTGGACCGGAGGCTGGGATCGCTGGAGAAGAGCATCTACGAAAAGGGTAAATAAATTATAAAGTTTTTTTCCCCGGGGGAAATAACATTGATTGGTACCAGAGCTGCATCAAAAGGGGGAAAAATATGTTTCAGTATGCTGCTATGATGTAATCAATTTTTTTCTTAAAATTTGTAACTTAATACACCAGAAAATGTCAAAAAAACCCCCCTTATTAACAAAACAACAAGTATAATACTAGGGATTGTTAGAAACCCATGCAAGAGAAGAAAAAATAAGCAGAACATAATTAAATACTTATAATGATGGTAATGATAATAATGATAAAAAATCATAATCCAAAATGGACATTTTTGTAAATAAAATCTAAAAAATAGCAAATAATGGGACCATTATATTGTTACTTTCAATTGTCCAATGAGAAATATAAGATAATGAAAGCATTGGGATCAGGGCGAGGATCCGAAGTGGAGATTTTGTGCTCTCTACACGTTTTGGAGGGTGCCGATTACAAAAAAGTCGTTTTTGAATATTGGTTCTTCTGTCTGAAACCAAACTACAGCTCAAAATAATGAAGCTACGGGGTTCAAATTTAGTATGTAAGTTTCTAGGAGTTGTCGGACACACAACAATAGGGCTTTCAAGAAATTCGCGCATGCTCAAAGGGTAGCTGCCATAAAATCTCCTAAGTTTGAAAGGTATTGCTGTGAAAAAAGAAATGGGTCTTGAATTATGCACATTTGTTTTTCGAGTTCCTAGTACCAGTTGCACACCATATTTTTTCAAAATCACGTAAGTGCAAGTGGAAACTGCCTTAGAACATTTTAGATATGAAAGTTATTAAAATTACCTTATAGGAAATCTAACTATCTTAACTATCTAACTATCTATCTTAGGTAGCCTCATTCGAATTCTCATCATTCTGAACAGTAGTTAAGGTTTAAAACATCGCAATTTCAACTATTTTATAACCGCCCTGTCAAATAATAGTTTCATCAGATTAACAGCTTGTGCGATTTCAGAAGTTCCGTGTCTTATTGTTAGTGGGTCGTCTGCGGGTCAAACAACGCGAAATGCATGTCGAATCAAACGCCGGGTGGGCGTCAAACTTTATGTCTAGGATTCATAATCCCACCTGTGAATACGTAATATATGGAAATTTGGTCAGAGGATTTGATTAAGGTTAGTATAGGGAAGGGGGTTGGTGGAGCGTTCGCTGAATAGGAGCGACTTTCTTGTTATTATATATTTATTGAATACACTTTATACTTTTTGAAATATGACAACTTGATGTATACATATTTCAAACAGTTTGATTTCATACTATTCAATTTAATTACCGGTAAAACAATTTCGATTGCGATAGTGTCGGAAATCCGAAATAGAGATTTTGTGTTTTCTACGCGTTCTGGAGAGTGCTAGTGGTTTTAAAGAAGTGAAGCTTTTTTTTAATATTGGTCCATCTGTCGGTCTCTCTAAATCCACTCGACAAAAACCGAATTGAAAGCTACGGACTTCAAATTTGATACACGAGTTCTTAGTACACTTTTAGTACAAGTCGAACACATGTTTTCCTCGCAGTTTTTGAGAAAATTAGGAAATAGAGAATGCGCAAAAGGTAGCTCCCATAGAACGTTTTTGGTTTGAAAGTTATTGCTCATTCATTACCTTATATTTCACAATAGATAATTGAAAGTAAAAATAATAATCCAAACTCACAGAGTGACAGATGTCTTTCATTTTCTCCTTAACTAGGTGTTGTATTGGATCCAGCGAGTCCTTCTTGGCTCGCCGCGGCGTCCGCCAAGACAAAAGTCGTCGCCAAAAATATCTCGAGGGTAGCCTTGATATCGGAAGAAGCTACCAAGATACTAGTCAGCCAGTGAGTTAATGACCACAAATAATTTCCTTAAAAAATAATTTAAATATTTCTCCTAGTAAATTGAACTTTTTAAAGCATTTCGATTGCAGCATTTTTTGATGTCTGGCCCATGACTTTAAAGAATTTGGAGTTAGAATTTTCACCAATGTCTTAAAATGGGAAATTTTATATCTTTTTCTGTACTCAGACTTTTAATTTCAAATATGTTATGTTAATTTAACTTTATGTAATACTAGGAAAAAGCTGAATATTTTTTTCATTTATATAAAAAATATGGCAACTCTGTTGTTTCGCAAGAGGATATTTAGGTGTTTAAAATATTGAATATTTTAATTTATTTAACTTTTTTAGAATTTGACGAATATATTTCAAAACCTTTCTTCTACATACTACAAATTGAAATTTCTAAGTGAATATTTTTGTGAGCAATATTGAATCTTTTAAACAACTTTAGGGATTAAATTTTTGTATCGAGGCTTTGGATAAAAAAAAATATTTTGTTCTATTATACGATCTATCATAACCAGGGAAGGGCCTGTTCTAAGAAAACTCAGACTAAAGGCACACAACCTATTTTGGGCCCCCTTTACGAAAAATGCTATGGATGATTTCCAGCAATGATGGTGCTATATGACCTATGCATCAAATTCTTGCTTCAATGTTACATATATGTTTCCTTATAAACCTTGATCAAAATAATCACGTTAGGTCAATTTCTGTCAAAATTAAAGAAAAAGCAAGGTGGAGTATCAGAATTTGTTTTAGTTTACCAATATTTTGGGGATTTACAGTATTTTGCATGATAGAAACTGAAATTTAGGGGCCCCTAAAATTCGGGGGCCCTAGGCAAGGGCCAAACGGGCCTTTTTAACGAACAGGCTCTGATCATAACTAGGAGTCGAAATCGACTGTATTTCCAACCACTCTAATTTTCAGGTACCAGCTCACCCGAGACCAAGTCCTCCACGCCGTGCCCACCGTCGACGTGAGGGGTACAGCGCTGGAACGGGAATGCCCGCTCACGGTGGACTTCCCGTGCCAGCCCAAGAAGTACAGGGCGTACAGCGGGTACTGCAACAACGTACAGCACCCAAGGTGGGGGAACGCGAATACTGCGTACATACGGTATCTGAACCCGGATTACTCCAACAGTAAGAATTTTTGTAAAATCTACTTTAATTTTTAATTGGAAAGAATTAACAAAAAAAGAGAAAAGTTTTTATTTTTTCTCTCCAACGGGGCTGTATTATTGGTGGCCCAAGCCCTTGCAGACTCGGCATATTCCCCAGAACTGGGAGCGTTTTTTTTTTTGTGTGACAGCATTTAGGCGACTCTCGCTACCCATTTGGACGCGCAGATTAGAATGAATCTGAGCTCTTCGTGGATGTTAAAGCATGCCGAGGTTTAATTTTGCCTGGAGAACCCAAGCCTAATTTGTACTCAGGGGTATGTTTTACATGCCACATAATCACATGACACTCGCTACATTCAAAATGAAAAGAAGTAGGTATTGACATCTTGCAGATTTCCAGCAGTCCATATGTTCGTTTATCTGTCTGTCCCACCCCTTTACAGCACAAATTCTGTTCTGTTGAACCTATTTTAAAAATTAGTTTTTATATTGTATATTTTGAATTGACATTATTTTAAAAGCAGAAAAGGCACAACAAGAGTATAAGTCAGTAATACATTTTGATTGTTTGAATTTTTTTTTTGTGGAATTAAATAGAATTCACAACTAAACTTACACAATTTGTTAAACAAGAGTTGAATAAAAATAAAACATAATACATACTTGTAATATCAAAAAAAGCCAAACGTACCGAATTCGTATGATAAAAACGGATTTCTTCACATGTCTTTTTGTGGTGTCGCCACCTATGAGCTTTTCACAAAACTAGAAACTAACCCGAGAAAAATGCAACTCATAAGAGGACGTCTATAAATTTCGTGAAGCGATTTTGACATTTTTTTATTCCCCTTAGATTGATTTATATTGTAAATTTCAAGAAATAAATTTACCGGAATTTATTTGCATTTTTTGGCAATTTAACGTAGATTTTTAGAGGATAAAAAATTTCTAGATTTTTGACGTGGCCCTTCCTATATCCCCCGTGACTTTTGGTGATATTCGACTAGAAGCCTTCCTCCCAGAAGTGTCACGTAATTTATGGAAGCCCTCTAATATTCTTGATACCCAAATAAATTAATACAGGGTGAGGCAAACAAAAGGCCCCGGTCTAGAGATAATAATATGACAGAAATGTTGCCAAGTGTAAAACCAATACAAAAACAGGTTTGCTGACTGAAGCTATTGATCGCTTCAATATTAAGCCCAAACAAACGCTTGGCGACTTATATTTGCCGGCAACTATGCCACGGTATTAGAAAGCAGTTGACATGAAATATAAACAAGGTTTGTAGAGCTGATCAAGAAAAGTTCCCACTAATGATTATTTGATTGTTTCGATCGTTATTTATCCTAGAGAATATGACCTTTTTGTTTTTGGTAATACAAAACATTCTTAATTGATAGCAAGACACAAAATCTGCATTATGGGATGTCTTCATACAATACGAACTGAAATCTGAACTCGCCACTAGTTTATGAGTAGCTCGAATGGGAAGCTAATCCGATCCAACCGATGCAAAAACAGGTTTCAATGGGGCTTCAAGAGTTTTTCTCGCCAAGCATTTCACCGTATTCTTATCTCTAGACCGGGGCCACTTTTGTTTGCCTCTCCCTGTACTATTCTATACTTAAAATACCACCACGTTGGCGTTGCAGTTTTTTCCAGGTTCTTCCAAGTTTTTTTTTTAAAGTTGCTGGCTGCCGGACTATGATTAACTTTTTTTATTAACTATTTTAACTTTTATTTTCAGACGTGAACAGTCCGAGGCAGTCTACCAGCGGCGGTTCTTTGCCAGGAGCTCGGCTCGTCAGCGGCACGGTGCATTCGGACTCCGAGCGACCGCACCCCCACCTGACGGTCTTCTTGGCCATCTTCGCCGAGTTCGTGTTCCATGACATCTTCCACACTTCGCAGAGCGCAGGTACGGAATTTTTCACCGTCAAGGACAGACAAATGTTTAATCCTGGTTTGTAAGAGCACAATATATATAAGTTGTTGAGCTGTGCGTCCGAATAGCCTGCTTTATTATTGGCTGGCCCTTGTTGACGTGCGACTGTACGTCATAAATAACGTTGATCTCGGAGTTCAAAACTTCAATCAGTCGTGGTGTAATTAGAGCGTCCAAAACATGCATTTTGGCTGATCTATTCGGAAGCTGGTCAATTCTGACAATATTCTGACACACCACAAGATTAAAAAAAAATTATTATATAGCGCTGCAAGGTGCTTTCTAGCGCCTTTAAAGTGCGGCTTAAGTCTTTACAAACCAGCTCTTTTTAGTTGTACCTCCTGTATGGTGGTTTCAACCCTCGTTTTTTAAGTTTTTGCTCAGACGCGCTTAGTCCTCGTTACTTGACCGAAGTTGGTGCGAGTTACGGCCTGTTCAATGTCTCTAAGGTATCATATAACCTCGGAAAGACGTACAGGTTACATATACAAAACAAATAGATTACTCTCTAAAACTACATGCTTTTTGTTGAGTGACTCTAATAGCCATATAGTGAGCCTAGAAGCCGAAAGGGTACAAGTGCTGGTCTTTTTATTGGAATCAAGTGCAATAACGAGTTACTGTGGAGTTAAGCGTGACCGCACTTCACCCTTAGCCTAGTGCAATTTTTTTTTTTTAAAAATTGGTGATAAATACTTTTTTTTTCTGGCAACCATTCTTCGAGTTGTCGCAGGAAGGATAAAGGTATTGAATTTTTTATTTTCATAATTTACAATTTCAGGGATTTTTTTGATCAATTTTTTTCAACAAGTCAACTTTTTCAAAACGCTTTCTTCTTTAAGTCGTGGCTGTTAAAAAAGGTCGTCAAAATACCGACTTGGGGAGAGATTTTGGAACATTTGCCAATTGTGACTGTACAGTACATTTTCACCTAGTTAAATATTGTTGTGGAAAAGAGATAAAAGTGAATCACTATATGCATGGTGCTGCTAACTGGCTAATTATATAAGTGTAACCTCCATTTTCAGCTACTTTTCTGAGACCCCACTTAACTTGTTTTTCTCATTATCAATCAGTAATCACTTTTACCCATTGGCTCCTCAAACAATCAAAACTTCACTTTTTTTATCCACCACAGGGTACAGGGGCCACCGAATTCAGTGCTGCAACGTGCCGACATCGTCCCTACTCCACCCCGAGTGCTTCCCCATCGTCAAAGACGATGACAAGACCTGTGTCAACTACGTGCGGTCGTCGAACGTGCCCCGTTCTGGATGCACTCTTGGACCCAGGGAACAGGTACGGTTCTTTATTTTTTAACCCATTAATGAAGGGTGACCAGATAATTTGCCAATAAAAAGTCTTCGGCCAGAAGTGTATCCACATAAAAAAAACTACTGGACTAATTAAGACCAAAGTCTATTGCAATTTATGATGGAAAAATTTAGTTCCACAAAAAACGAAATAAAAGAAAACAATAACTTAGATTTGAAAAAGGATTTGCCTGAATTATTTGGCTTCTTCTCCAACTTTTGGCTATAGGTTTTGGCTCCTTTTAATGATTTATATAAGTTGAATTCCGTTATTATTTAGAGATAAAATGTTAAACGTGTAAAGAACGTGGATTTTAAAAGAAATATATTTTTACTACTGCGCATGTGTGTCCACCATATTACAGGTTCCGCCAGGTAGCAAACATTTTGCTGTGTTAACAATGAGAGGGATATTTTCAATAATTATGCCCCCACCGATTATATATGTTAAAAGGGTTACCTAGTTATGTCTACCACAATTGCTCTAAACGAGATGGCTTTAGGGATCGAAACTTTTGTCTGCTCTTTTTGTTGCAAAATACAACAGTATACCAATAATCAGAGGCTGAGCTGCTAGCTCTGAAATTTACTTGAATTCTTCATTTGTTTTGTTCAATGTTCCCACGACTCTTACCTACATTGGTAGATCCATTACCTAGTGAATCTATATTGTCATTCAGGTGAACCAAGTGACGTCATTCCTGGATGGTTCCGCCATCTACGGTTCCTCGGAGGAAGAAGTGAAGCGGCTGCGGACCCACAAGCAGGGGATGATGCGGACAACAACTGAGCTGGGACTCCTGCCGCCGGACTTGTCCAACCTGCACGACTGCAGGTCCACATCCCTGTCGCGGAAGTGCTTCCTGGCTGGTAAGAATTGGATTGTCCTGATGCGAGTTACCTATTTTTTATTGGCCAATAGCCCTCGTGTTGCTGTAGTGCGACGATGATTCAGACCTAACCTATATTTTATACTTTTACCCAGGGATTGAAGTAACGTTTCACTTGTAAAAGGTACTTTTTTTTAAATAGTGCCGCGCCGTTATATTTTCCCCAAGTATCTGCAATTGTAACTTATTCAATCTTAGTTTACCGCCGCTCTTCACGGATATTTTTAACAGATTGGAGTTCAACTTAAATGTAGTCAAAATTTAGCTTCTAATATCGTTGAATTTTCGTTCTCGACTTTTTTCCGATTGTCTCCATTTTTTGAATTTTGTTTTCCTCGAAAATTTTAAATTTCAATTTTGCTTGTAACTCGAAACTTCTAAAAGTAACTGCAACTTGTTACTTTTTATATTAAGCAACTGTAACCGATGTACTTTTTTTTAAGGTATCCGACTACGTTTGACACTTATTTTTTTAATTAAATATCAATACTTATATTTTATGTATTTTTTTGTTCACCAACACAACTAATAATAATAATATGTCACAATTTTTATTTTAAATAAATATATTGTGTGCAATTTAAGATTTTGTAAGTAAATTTTGATGTTTTTTGCCTTTACTATAAACTTTTTAACTAAAAAAATATTTAAGATTTTTTAAAAATAATAATAAATTAATAAATCTTAATTTGATACCTAGGGAATAGACAACAATCTTAGACATTTATTGCACCTATAAAAAGTTATAGGTTGTCGAAGCTAAGTTAAAGATTTTATGTACTTTTTTTTCTACCATTTATGATAGTAAGTGTTATAATTTTTATAATATTGCTTGAAATAACTAGTCTGTAGTCTATTCCCTAGATAATAGTATAACAAATTTGCTCAAAAAATTTGAAAAAATTCGGTGAAGTACTTTTTGAGAAATATGGTTTGTCTAGAAGAAAATGTTCAAAATTTTCATTTTGCAGAAAATCAATTTAAAGTTTGAGGTTAGATTCAAATAGCAGGAAAGCCTTCTTTTTGGTACATAAGACATTCTTCATCTTCAAGTTTCATATTTTTAATTTTTCTTGTAGATCGCAATTTTCTACTAGTGGTCTTTTCTAAAGGTTTTGAGTACCGTTTTCGCATAATTGAGTATTAATGAAGTACCAAAGGAGTTCTAAAATATTTGCCGCACAAACAAAATAAAGAGAGTTTTAGAATCTTAAAGAGTGGTGCTTTATTTTAAGATTATAAAAAAAAATCTCATTTTTGCCGAAAAATACGATTTCAACGTAGTCGGATACCTTAAAAGGAACTTAATCCCCCCAAAAGTAACTGCTCCAAACCCTGATTTTTTTCATCGGTTTGCCCAACATAAGAACTCCAGCAAGTATTAGAATGAAAGTAAAGTACGCTACTTTTCTTCTTTGACAACTTCTTGTTGAATTGCAGGCGATGTCCGCGTGAACGAGAACGTCGGCCTGATGGTGATGCACACCATCTGGGTGCGGGAACACAACAGGATCGCCCGGGAGCTGGCCACTATCAACCCCCACTGGAACGACAACCAACTGTTCGAGGAGACGAGGAGAATCATCGGGGCAGAGGTGAGAGATTTTAAAAAAAATAGTGCCTTTAAAAAAATTAAGATGTGTAGTAGTGTAAGTGTAATCGTTTCCGGCTGCCTATTTCTAGCCTCCATAAGGAGCTTTAACACAACCAATAACGCCTCGTAATTTAGAACCCTGATCAAGTGACGAGGTCGACACCTGAGCGGGCACCCAACGGAACTTCGAGCGACAACGTACGCTGACGCCGTCGGGACTTTGGACTCCACAGATTTAACGAGCACGTCTGTCCCAGTGTACTCGGGCCCATCCGTCACGAGTTGGATTTTCTACTGTTTCCCAGTACAGATATACGATTTATAGGATGACTGGCAGTAAGTGGGATTCGAACCCCGCACTCCTGAGAAGGCTAAATCCTGAGGCCACGGACGGGCCTTAATTAAGATGTATTTCAGTCTTAGATTGTTGTAAATCGCATCATTTTGCTCTTTTTAAAGGCCGTTAATAAAAATAATGATTGTTTGCGTAGTTGTAGACCGTAGGATCTGAATTTACACCCAAGATGTTAATAATTTCCTTTGCATGTAGGAAAATGGGGAACATTCATGTGACGTCACGTGGTTTGTTATGCATCAGCTCGGGAAGCATGTGGTAATGTTATCCTATACAGCTATCGAAGCACGTGCTATTCTTTTCCTACTACTCAAACCTGTCTAACCGCTTTTTTTCATACAGTGATTTGGAATTGAAGCTCAGGTGGATATGGCGTGAATGTTTCCCTTTACGTTTTAATTGTAGTGTTATTCGAGAGTCCAAAATTCGCCAAGGCGATGCAGAAAGCTTTTATAAATTCCACTTTGGAATCGCGCCAAATAGTGTTTATTTGGGCTTACTACGAAGCGGTCGATGACGTCACTTGGCAAACCATTTTTTACTGGTTTTTTGTCCGGTATCATCCTCATCCCCTCCTTTACTCTATGGTGGTTTCCTCAAAAACTTTTCCTATTTGCGTTGAATAAAGTAAAATACACTGTTAAAAATTTCGTGCTTGCTTTCACCATAATAATGGTTTCTTGTAGCTGCAACGGCTGTGTGGTGAAATGCTTCACCATATTTCCGGTATTCAGTCGAACCGTTTTTCAAGTTTTGGAAACGGAAACGGTTCGACCTAATACCGAAAACATGGTGAAACACTTCACCACACAGCCGTTGCAGCTACTAGGAACCATTATTATGGTGAAAGCAAGCACAAAAATTTTAATAGTGTATAAGTTAAAGTCAAACACTTTTTCTTCTTCCCCAGCTCCAGCACGACCGAAAGTGAAGCCAATTATTTAGCCGGTTTTTTATTGGCCGGGGCCGGGTAAATAGTTAGGAATTGCACCCTATACATTTCCGGTCAATTTTGGAACACCCTGTAGTTTTATTCGAGAGTACAAAATTCGCCAAGTCGATGCAGTAAGACTTTACAAATTCCACTTTGGAATCGCGGTGTTTAATTAGACTTACTACGAAGCGATTGAAGGCTTTATTTGGCAAATCGCTTTTTTACTGTTTTTTTTTTGTCCAGTAGCATCTTCATCCCCTCCTTTACTCTCATGATGGTTTCCTCAAAAACTTTCCTATGGGCGTTGGATAAAGTGTAGTAGTAAAGTCAAACACTTCTTCTTCCCCCAGCTCCAGCACGTGACCTACTCCGAGCTCCTTCCCTCGCTGCTGGGCCACCAGGTCCTGACCACCTTCCACCTGAGCCCGAAGTTGACGACGGACCGGCCCGGGCAGCGCGGGTACGACATCGACCTCAACCCGGGCACCTCGAACGCGTTTGCTGCGGCCGTCGGGGCGTCCTTCTACTCGATGATGCCCTCGCACTTCCACCTCATGCTGATGGACCTGAGGCCGAGGACTGTCGGGTCCATGCAGGTATAATAGATGCAGTTCTGATGTGACGATAGTATAACCAAACCTGTATAACTATGTGTATATTGGTTGGTTGGTTGGTAGACATATATTTTCAGGCTTTGTGTGCTTGGTCGCAAGGACCCGCTTATAAACCATCGTCAAGTAGGACAAACACAAGACACACACAGACACGTATGAGAGATGTTGCCATCTGTCGCCACCTCCGCAATTTAGACATGTCCCTGAAGGGGAGGGAAATTTTCTCCAGGGACCTGTACCCATGGGAAACTGCGCAATGACCGACCACAGGACTTTCGGACCCAACAGATTTTACGAGCACGTACTCCGCATATACTCGACAAACACAAACATCCATGCCTGAATGGGATTCGAATCCGCACCCAGCAGCTCCAGAGGCCATTGCCTTAACTACCACTACGCCACCGGATCGGCTCTATGTGTATGTTTTTCTAAGCCGAACCGGTTAAATCGATTTCTTTTAAAAAAAAACCAAACATCCCTTAAAAGTGTTGGTTCCATGCAGATAGAAAGGTCTAGTGTGTAGCAAAAGTAAAACCAAATCTATGTCGTGTATGTTAGTGGAAATGAGTTCGTACATTTCTAAAAGGGCTTAACTGCTGGGCAATATTATTGGAAGCAATCGACAATTCAAACGAGGTGGAACGTGGTATATTTGTTGAATAGTAGCTGCTCAATAAAGTTAGCGCTCACGGTATTGTAACCGCGGTATGAGACTAGCTTTTTAGAGGTAGATTTCTGATTTTTTTCTTTTTCCTCCTGCGCAGGTGGGCGAGACCCACTTCTCGCCCGAGTCGCTGTACGAGGAGGGCGCTGTCGACCGCGTGGTGCTGGGGATGACCAACCAGAACGCCCAGTCGATGGACGAGTTCATCACCAGAGAGATGAACAACAACCTTGTGGAGGACGCGCCGGAACGCGGTGAGTGATTCGCGCATGTTCGTATCTTAACTGTCAGAAAAATAAAATCTCATTTTTTAACTTTCAAAAGTGTCACCTAATTCCTTATCACACGAGAGCTCGTTCGTTCAGCGACGTCCATACGCCATATCAAAACCGTTATCACAGCAGTTTTTTTTGCTCAGCTTTTTCGAGTTTACTTGAAAAAATCCTTATAATTTTTGCTGTTGAAACGGCTGCTCCAATCAGAACGAAGTTCAGTCGTGACGACATGCGGCCGAACCTCCTAATTGTACCTCCTCCTCCAATAACGCGATAATACTGCTTTTAAGTTTGTGATATCACGCATGACGTAGCCGTTCTGTTTCTGACGTTTTTACTGTCCCAAAAGTTGTTAGATGAGCGACGTTCGTACCGTCTGATAAGGACTTTAGCAAGTTCCTCCACTAAGCTCTTCAATTGAAAAGTACATTGGAAAAACAACTTCATTTCATAGGAATCTTCCCATATTCTGGTGTGTTTGGCGAACATTGGCGACAGGAAACCTGTTTTTTTTCTCGGTTTTCTTTTGTGGTACAAACGTGTGACTCGTTTCCACTAAAAAAAACACTGGAACTGGGAAAAAACAAAGTGAGTAACCGGTTTCTTTTCACCAGTTTAGGCGACGGCCCGCTGTTGTTGCCAAAGAATCCTGATGCAGACAGATTCCTATGCAATGAAGTTCATTTTCCCCTGCACTGTTCCATATTGAGTGCCCTCTTAGCCATTGTGCCACCCATATGTTGCCGCCAAACAGACTATTTCCAATGGTAACCCTTGTCACCTATGACTTTCTTGGTGGGGGGCAAGTTCGCCGAACACTGCGACCTTAGGTCTATTGTATTCAACCCCAGAAATAACACAATCACAAGAGACACACAAAGAAAGAGACGACACAAACACTTAGACAAATAACAACGTTTATTGACGGACACAAACATCCATGCCATGACCGGGACTCGAACCCGAGCCCACCGCTCCAAGAGCTAACACGTTAACCATTGCGCCAGCGGCCGGCTTTGGTAATCCTTAACTGAGTATACTGTGTTTTGTCGCCAGGAAATTCCGTTTGTGACCAAGTATTCCATTTGGCGAGTCCCGAAAAATGTATTAAGCAAATATTAATTCTAGAGATGGCAGCAAATTAGCCTGTATGCCGTATGCTCTTAAATCAATCCCTGATACTTGAAGAGAACACTGGAAAAACAACTTCCTTGCCTAGGAATCTTTCCATATTCTGGTGTGCTTGGGGGACATTGGTGACAGGAAACCGGTTTTTCTCTCGGTTCTTCTTCCGCGGTACAATCATGTGAGCCATGTTCACTGATCGCTGGCGTGAATCAGGGTTACCGTGAGAGAAAAGCAAAGTGAGTAACCGATTTCCTTAAACCAGTTTAGGCGACGGCCCGCTGTTGTTGCCAAATAATCCTTTTGCAGGCAGATTCCTAATTCAATGAAGTTGTTTTTCTCCCGTGCTCTTCAATTGTGAGTGTTCTCTTAGCCGCTGTGCCACCCACCAGAGTGAGGAGTGACACACCGTTACCAGGAAATACCACGAGGAGGTGGAACACTAGGCATTTCCCAAAGGGCTATTCTCTCTTTTTTTAAAAAATCGTATACCACTTTATTCAATGTACAACTGCCAATCAACCCCCCACATCCCTATCGCGCCGATGCCTTTCATCGTGCATGTGATCAAAATCCCTTATTCGAATCATTCTAGCTGCTTTTGTACTCCTCTGATTACAGCACCAAGCTTAGAAAGCACTTTATTTCCCCTACAATCTTCAGTTGCTTTCCAGGGAGTTGCTGTTCTAAACCTACCTTGTTTGAGGCTCTTCTGTGATGGAAAATCTGAAAACAGTCAAACTTATGCCGTTTCTTGGGAAGCCATAGACGGTAGGGGGAATAAAATCTTTCGGAAGATTGCGCTGTGAAAGGAATTGCAATAGTGGGCGCCAGAGAGAATAACCCCCGAAGCAATGGCACTGAAGCCTTTTGATCTATTAAAGTATTAAATTAATGTAGACTATGAAATTTAAAAACAGTTCTATGGGTTCTATTTTTGGACATACAGTACTTTAACTGCTAGGGCTTATATTATTTTCTAGAAATAATTTGCTTCCTTAGTCTCAAATGTATAATTGTTTAAGTTAATTTTAAACTATTTTTTTTCTGTGATAATGAATTTTGGGATAGATAAATATGAATGAAGTTAGTCCTATTAAAATGAATGGTTTTATGTGCCATAGCTTCTTCGTTTTAAAGGCTGGCTGCCCCGAATTTCGGGGACAGCACTTAAAAGGTTGTATTTGATGATCTTACACAATGCTACACGTTCCCCAGCGTCATCAAAACCAGGTCTACGCAAAAGCAAACTCGATTTTTATGAAAACGTGATTTAAATATCATGAAAAGAGAAATTCAAGAATTTACTTTTTATGTTATTTAAATATCTCGACTCAATTACATGAAATACATTTAAAAACACAACAAAGCAATTCTTTTTATGTTTATTAAATGTATTTATGTGCGGTAAAACTAAACAACTTCGGGAATTTTAGTCGCAATCGGGGTATAGACGTCATTTTCGGAATTCACTTCTTCAAAGAGAAGATTTAAAACTGTCAAAGTCGGGAAATTGTCATAATCGGGAAAAAGTCATAATCGGGACTATTTTAAAATATGTTTGAACCGGTTTTTGTATGTCTATTTTTTTAAATAACCTATTTGTTGCTATGAATTCTACATGAGAAAGGAAATATGACAAAGAGTCTAATACTAAAAATTTTGAAGATACATAAGCCGAATAAATCTTAAATATATTTCAACACTAAAAACATGACAACACATAAATATAATACTAAATACTATTCGGCTAATACTAAAATTTTGAAATTATATAAACCGATTAAATCCAAAATATAGTTCAACACTAAAAACTTAAAAACTATGACAAATCGGCTGAGACTAAAATTTTGAAAGGAATCGAATGAATTTAAAATATAATTCATGGTAGAAACCACTTTAAAACTTAAAAAATTTAGAAATTTGTGGCCGAATAAAAGTATGGGGTCTTTGCTCCCAACATGAAAAATAAGCACACATTTATAACACTAAACTAACTAAAAATAGCATACCTCTGCCCCCATTCGGGCTGCCCCAGGCAATCTGACTGAGCGACTGATCTAGTAGACATTTATTCCGAAATAAGTTGGGGCTATTTTATTAAAAGATGTTCTAAATTTCAAATACAAAGGAAATCAAAATAGTTGAAATTGAAAGCCAAAGTTTTAGACTATTTTAGAATTGATTATTCAATGAGTGCCAAAGTTTCTAACAATAATTTTAATTTGAACTAAATGTAGACATTTAAACCAAAATCTTCGTCTCTGAGTTACAGATTTTTGTAATCAATCTATTTTAAAAGTTTATTTACGCCAAAAACTTTTCATTTTAATTGTTTTTTAAAAGTTTTTTTAATTGATAAAAAAGTTTAGAATTGAATCGAATTTCGGTTAAACGTTTTCTAGAGAAGTTCTACTAGTTCGTCACCTTGGCAACCTTGGAAGCCAAATCAAGCGCCCTTGGCTGCTTGTTGACAATCCAGAAGTTACCTTCGTCGACGTCCAAGTACCACACGAATTCCACACGAGTACCACACGAAGGGAGAAGTACCTGTCTGCCTGTCTCTCGGAGATGCCGGGGCGGCGCCGGGGGTGTGCGAGGCCGGGGCGGCGCCGGGGGGGTGTGCGCCTGGAGTCTGGCAACTCTCTCCAAATATTGTCCATACCACTTGGGACGCTTGGGTTTCCTTGTCCAACAAAGGCCCTCTCCGCATCTGAAACACACGAAAAAAAAAAAGACATCGCATCTGATTAGATTCGCGCGGATCACTTTAGGGTCTTGCATGGTAACGGATCTCAGTAAAACAATGCTTGAGGTTGCCCCTTGGCGATTTTTGTTTGGCGCCTATTCTGTTTTTGCGGAACCAATGCTAAACCAATCAGGATACGAACATTCGAAAATAATACTTTTATCTAAATCAATCGGAATCACGATCGCTAAACAAAACTAAAACCGAAATGCATTTTCATTAAAATATAGGCATTCTTATAAAAGAAGCAACATCGCCCAGCCCGCC
Source organism: Hylyphantes graminicola (assembly GCA_023701765.1). Taxonomy (NCBI): domain Eukaryota; kingdom Metazoa; phylum Arthropoda; class Arachnida; order Araneae; family Linyphiidae; genus Hylyphantes; species Hylyphantes graminicola. Next base: position 76,436,901 of record CM043115.1, on the reverse strand, counting down.
AGTACATGTCGCCTACTTTATTTAAAATCAGGACCAAAGTGTACCTTGCCCGCGGGCAGAAGACATATTAATACATGTATGACAATATAATATAATATGATAGTTCGCATTAAACCTTGGCATCTTCTATCTTGGCTATTAAAACTGCAAATCTAAAAATCGACCTGATAAAGAAATTTATCTATCATTTTTCTTTTAAATAAGAAACAGAAAAGTTCTTCTTTTAATTAGTATTACATTCAAACAATATTTTGATTGCACCTAAAAGTTCATAAGATAAGAAACTGCATTTAAAAGGAAATTTAATATAGTTAAAAAAATGAATTGTGCGAAAATGATTTGGCTGACTTTTCAAAAATGCTACCGGAATTTGAGTACAAAAATGTCTCAAAAATGCAATTATTTTAAATTTTGTTATTAAATTTTGTTATTTATTTTAATAATATTTGCAAGAAAAATATAACCAACTCTTAAAATCCCACATTTACTACGATCGCCAAAGAAACGACTAGCTTCTGCTAGACTGTTCCATTCTTTTAAAACCGAATGAAATGCTTTTCACAATTAAAACTAGTTTAAATCAATTGCAATTGAATGTTTTGCACAAAAATTACGTATATTTAATGTCAATTTGACAAAATAATAATGAATTTTATACGTTTCCTATCAGTGTACTAATCGCTATAGCTATCCTTTAGGTTTTAAATTTAAACAAGTTAAGACTTGCCGAGTCTGGTTTGAACTGGATTCGTCTAGTTCTATTATACATAGAAGACTGAATAAGAAATTTATTGAAATATACAAAAATATACTTAAAAAAATGATGAAATAACTAAAAAATGTCAACTTACGTTAACTTGAAAGTTAGGCACATTGCGTACTGGTTCGTAGTAGCTTTCGAAGAAAATATTAAAATTCTCGTTATTAAAAAAACAACTTAAATTTTCTCTTATTTTAAAGCAAGTTTACTCAGTGACAGCTACTACGTGAATGATGAAATTTGTACTCTGCAGATGGCCACTTGAAATCATATTATTCCGCGAGAATAGATAGTTCAAATAAAAAAGCTGCAGTTTTTCTAAATAAAGTCAATATCGACAAAATATTTTGCAATATTTTATAACTTCTTTCGTAGTAAAAGCGTTTCAGTTGACATTTCCTTGAAAATTCTTTTTAATTTCTCATTTTAATTAATTTCTTAGCTGCCTTCGTACACCTAATTATCGATGGACGACGCGTAGGGTTTATTATATCGATGAACATTATCGAAATATCTTTTTAAGTGAATATAAACAATCTTTTGTTTTCTTTTATCATTGGAAATTTTGACTTAAAAGTTTATACGGAGAGTATAGTACTATAGTAAATTTAATTGATGAAATAACAATTTTGTTTATGGATATAATCTTTTTTTGTTTTCTTAATGTTTTAATTTGTAATTAGTATATAAATGCTTTTTTTAGTAGCTTTATTTCAGATGGTTCAGTATATGCCTTTTTGGATAATTTGGATTCAAAACAAACTAGTTGTTGTGTTTATTTACGCTATTTAGAGAAATAAGATTTCTATAAAATTATTTTGAAGTTATTTTTACGGGAAGTAGTTTGCAGTTTAATTAAATACTAAGATCCTAGAAGTGAGTAGGTGTTAGCGTGGTTTTTAAACTTGGCGACACCGCGCCCTTACTATACGCGTTTGGCGGTAATTTTCAATCGTGTTTTATTCACGTCTATAAAGTTATGTCCAGGGAAAGCAATAATACTCAATCGAATAGCACCTTTTTTCCTGATGATACACTATTAAGTCATTCTCATTAGTTGTAAATACCGAGTATTTACACTGCTCAAAACAATTAGGGGAGCACTTTTTAATTCCAACTTTAACTTCACTCCCAACTTTTTAATTTTTATCCTATAAATCTGAAATTTGTTAAATAGGTTCACTATGCATTCGAAATGAAATAGTAAAAAACAGGAGAAAAAATCTTAAGTTTTTAATACTTAAATTTAAAGGGGGGAAATGGAATAATAACTTTTTAATAAATTTTAACAATAATTTTTTCAAAACTTTTTTTGTTAAAAATAGTTGAAATATATTTTTAAACATCTAAAAAATACAAGCATGAAAAATTTTGGGTCAATTTATTTTTTAAAACTGTTTTAAAGTGAAATTTATTTTGCCATATTTTTCATATTTTCATTAATATTAAAAAAAATATGAAATTCTTCAAAATACGTTATTCTTCCATATAATGATGTATCTAACGATACATAAGTTGCGAATTTAACTTAGTCAGAAAAAAAATCACAAGCTGATGATTCCCAATGGAATCATTGGGAGCGAAAGGGATTAAACATGTGCTCCCCTAATTGTTTTGAGCAGTGTAATTTAAAAAAATTGTCATTTGTTTTTCGTGCTGATACTGTTGTATCTTCCATTGCGTCGAATAAAATTTTTAGAGTACCAAGTAGTCGAGTTCAGGGTTCGAAATTTAAAATCGTTTTTATCTTTTTTGCGACAACTAAATAAAATTTAGTCGCAGTTATTGCGACTACAGTTTTTCAAAAAATCTTTAATGCTGACTTTTTTTTATATCGTGGTTTCCAAGAATCTCGCTAAAATAATTATATCAAGATCAGAAATCTTAGCCGATCCTAACTTTTTTTAAGCCATTGCTGTTATAATGTTGCAAAAATTCTGCTAAAATAGCTCTATATCGATCTACAAATTTCGAAACTTCGGTAAACTTCATGAAATCTCCAAATTAGTGCTATTGTAAAATACCCAAATTTAAAAAAAAGCGGACGACTGTAATATCCACAAAAAGCTGTAGTAAATTGTGATTTCTAAAATTTTAAAACTCCAGTTATCCAAAAATGACGAAACTCTTGGGATTCCATAAAGTCGCGAAATTCGCTGAAACACGCATAAATGAATCAACACTGAATGTTGTTTACACTGCATGCTAACTGAGTTAAAGGAAAAACAAGTTCTACAGAAAAAAGGAAAAGGTGTCCATAAATTATGTCAGCCGAAAATCGTCGGTGATCCTGTGTTGAGCCGAGAATCACCAAATCTCACTTGGGGAGAGGGGGGAGTTGCGTCAAACATCACGTAACTTATTCATGCGAAAAATCAACGTAAATTTGCGAAAAACATTAATTTAAGTTCCAGAAAAGTTTGGTTCTCTGGATTTGGCACAATCTTACACGATAACATGTATCGTTTGTCTCCGAATCATACTTAAAAGTGTTAGGCAGAAAAGATTCGTTATTTTATATAGATTCGATTAACGTTCGTCTATTTCTTAAAAAGCTTCAATTCAAACGAAAGAACAAGTGTTCAAAGGGAAAGTAGACAATGTGTATGTGATTTTCGACAGCAGCTGAATCACAACAGAGAGAATGCAGCTGCTTTGTGGACCACCCAAGTTTGGGGGTTGGACGTCGATTAGTATGTATTTCGAAGTTTTCCGGGGTGCCCAAATCAAAATTTTCAAAGATACGAATTGAAGAGTAGGTTCACGGGTATAGTCAGGTCGCCAAACCCCGATTTTTGGCCGAACCCTGCACTGAGAGGTTAAGTTTTTTTTATTGATGATTCTTATAGATTCGAGGGTGTAGATTACGAATCTGGAAGGTACTTTTTTGGTACCCTTGAGCATTTTTAGTTATTCAAGATGGCGTCTCCGCCATCTTGAATTTTGTAATCTTAATATTTGACGATCTATTCGACGAAAGTGAATAGTTTTTGTCTTTATAGATGCATTTAGTAATAAAGATTCACAATTAGCAAGAAAATTTTAAAAATAAATAATTCAAAATGGCGGAATCCGCCATATTGGATTTTTTCACTTTTAATATTTTTGTTTTATATTTAACCCAACAAAATATTTATATTTTAACTATATTTTTTATACCTAGTAACAAAAGAACATTATTTTGAAGAAAATATAAAAAATCAAGATGGCGGCATCCGCCATATTGGATTTTTTCACCGTTTATATAAAGCGATCCATAGGTACCTTAAATTAAAAATTCTTTTAATTTTAGTTATATCTTAATTTTTGTTTCTATTTCAGTTTTAATACATAGATTATGAATCTAGAAGATATTTTTTCGCTAGCTTTAAAAAAAATTTTATATTAAAGATGGCGTCTTCCGCCATAGTGGATTTTTCTTCCTAATTCAAATTTTCGGGTTCTTTTTGGCCAAAATTAATAATTTTTTCTTTTATAGGTGCATTTTGTAGTAAATAATTACTTAAAAATTCAAAAAATCCAAATCAAGATGGCGGCTTCCGCCATCTTGGATTTTTCACCTTCTAATATTACGTGATTCACAGGCTCGAAGTTCAAAAATTCTTTTGGTTTTACTTGTATATTTTATTATAAAATGCTTTAAAATCGTCATAAAGTTTTATTTAAGCACTTAAAAAACCAAATTCAAGATGGCGGCTTCCGCCATCTTGGATTTTTTACTTTCTAATATTACGTGATCCATTCGTGCGAAATTAAAAATTCTTTCCATTTTTTTTTATATTGTGTTTGAAACCCTTTAAAACCATGGATGTTGGAGGGAAAATATTAAAGATGTTTTCCACCATAAGGTAATTATTTTAAATATTTTGTTATTCATCAGGCAAAATTTCTACTAATTTTTTTCTTAAGAGCCCTACTCGTATAAAATGCTTTCTCTTTTCAAACAAGATTACTCTTACACTCCGAAACACAAGATTTGGGTAAGCTTGTATCCTCTCAATACTAGAGACCCTCACCATTAGGGATGGAGGGCTCTACTCAATACCCCTCACCCTCACATCTTGTGGGTAAGGAATTCATAAATCGAAGTAATAGCAGGGAGGAGTTCATTAATCGGCTCTTATCTAATCGGCCTAAACTAATGGCTTTGCGGATTGAAACTACATAAAAGCATAGGCCATGGTCCAAAAAGGATTGTCGGAATAACTTTAAAGCCAACAACTCTAAGGGACTTGGCAACTCTAAGCAACTTGGGCCTTGGAGTTACATATTTGTACGCAGAAAGATGAAGACATAGCGATAATTATGTAGCAAAAATATACCTAACCTAGAAAGAATTTTTAATTTTGAGCTAATAGATCGCCTAATACTAACGGTAAAGAATCTAATAATGAGAAAAATTCCATCTTGAATGGACATAAATTCAGATATGCTGCAATTGTGTTCCCTATTTATGTAGTTTAAACCATTTGTTACTAAAAAATACAACTAAAATAGAAAGAATTTTTAATTTCGCACCAATGGATTACGTAATAGTGGATGTTAAAAAATCCAAGATGGCGGTCTCCGCCATCTTGAATTTGGTGTTCTAAGTGTTTAAATAAAACTTTGATGATTTTAAAGCATTTTATAATAAAATATACAAGTAAAACTGAAAGAATTTTTAACTTCGAGCCAGTGGATCACGTAATATTAGATGGTGAAAAATCCAATATGGTGGAAGCCGCCATCTTGATTCTGGATTTTTTGAATTTTTAAGTAAATATTTACGACAAAATGCATACATAAAAGAAAAAGTTATTAAATTTGGCCAAAAAGAACCCGAAAGTTTGAATTAGGAAGAAAAATCCAATATGGCGGAAGACGCCATCTTTAATATAAAAAAAATTATTAAAGCTAGCGAAAAAATATCTTCTAGATTCATAATCTATATATTAAAACTGAAATAGAAACTAAAATTAAGATATAACTAAAATAAAAAGAATTTTTAATTTAGGACCTGTGGATCGCTTTATATAAACGGTGAAAAAATCCAATATGGCGGATGCCGCCAACTTGATTTTTTATATTTTCTTCAAAGTAATGTTCTATAGTAACTAGGTATAAAAAATATAGTTAAAATATAAATATTTTGCTGGGTTATATATAAAACAAAAATATTAAAAGTGAAAAATCCAATATGGCGGATTCCGCCATTTTGAATTATTTATTTTTAAAATTTTCTTGCTAATTGTGAATCTTTATTACTAAATGCATCTATAAAGACAAAAACTATTCACTTTCGTCGAATAGATCGTCAAATATTAAGATTACAAAATTCAAGATGGCGGAGACGCCATCTTGAATAACTAAAAATGCTCAAGGGTACCAAAAAAGTACCTTCCAGATTCGTAATCTACACCCTCGAATCTATAAGAATCATCAATGAAAAAAACTTAACCTCTCAGTGCAGGGTTCCCGCCCTTGGCGACCTGACTAGTAGAAGCACTTGATTTTTTAGGAGTCTTACTTCATGTGTCTGCCTGGCGGACATTGGCAACAGGAAACCGGTTTTTCTTTTGGTTCTTCATTTGCTGTACAAACGGTCCGCTGATCTCTGGCGTAAAGCAGGGTTGCCGCGAAAGAAAAACAAAGCGAGTAACCGGTTTCTTTATACCAGTTTTGGCGATTTCTCGCTATCATTGTTTGCCAAAGTGGCCTATTGAGGATAGCCTTCTACGAAATCAAGTGGTTCTTCCCGTGTACTCTTCAATTTTGATAAATGGGCAGTTCCATGTGGTGACGGAATGACATTTTGAATTGTAGAATTTAAGTGAAACGATTATCACGAAGCTGTTTTTAAAGGAAAATTGGTTTCTAAGTTTATATATTACTATTAATGATTAAAAGATAATAAAAAAAAATTTGAATTTTTTAAAAAATTATTTTATTATTTCATTTTTGACTAACTTGTTTTTGTGTTACGGAAGGAAATTTTTGCTACCACGACTGCATCCTGGTACTTAAAAATTGAAACATCTGTGAATTAACAGTACATTGAGTTTTTAAGCTAACGCATATCTGAAATATAATATATAAGCTATGTAAATTATAATTTAGAGTAACCTACTTGTAACATGGTTTAAGTTATTAACTGTCATTTGACGTGACGGAATGGCTAATGGTTTCATAAACATATATATATTAAATTAAAAGTGTGTAAAGTAATTTAACATTTTTTTATTATCTAGAATATTCGATTTCGCGAAGTCTATATTGATATAAAGAAGAACATCGAGTTGCGTTGAGTGGTTGGCTTGAATGGAATGGTTCCATATGATACGCAGGTGACGATCACTGAACTGAACTGAAACTCTGGAAGAAGCATCCCATGATAAGCTAGTGAAGCTTATTTTTGGGTCACTTGGCGACAGCTTTAGGGAGAATATGTGCCATGGCATAACTTTGCCGATCACAATGGACACTTGACTTGCAGTTTGCATTGGATGTCGCCACTCGCTCGCCAAGAATAGTACTCCAAGGAATTTAAGTTTTAAAGATTGTATCCGCAATTCTATTTTTTTAAAAGTACATGTTTCCGAAACTTCATTATGTAAAGAACCTCATAAAGCAATAACCTATCAATTTTCTGCTTAAAAAATTCTTGAAAAAGTTGGTTTAAAATGCCTATTTTAACAGGTAAAGTATAGGATTGGCGGAAAAAGTTGGGTTGCTCTTACAGGGTTGCCGGGCTTCTCCGACCCGTTTGACGAGTGTCTCGATTCTCCTTCCAGAATTTCAGTTCAGTTCAGTGGTGACGATCCAACAAAGTTTTCCTATTCTTCACCCGCAGATAAGAACTCGAGCAGCGGGGACATGGACCTCGCCGCGTGGATCATCCAGCAGGGTCGCGACCACGGCGTCCCCGGGTACCTCGAATGGCGGAAGGTGTGTCGCCTCGCGCCCGCCATACACAACTTCACCCAGCTGCGGCAGGTCATGACGCAAGGGGCTGCGCTCAAGATAGCCTCCGTGTACAAGTGAGTATGTTGTTGCAGGTGTCGTGGTTTCCTTTGTCTGAGATGCATATGAATCGGTGAGTGCAGAAACAACGTCAGTCACAAATTTGAAATTTTTCAGGAGGGAGAAAAAACGTAATAACTCCGCCCCTCTATTTCTGCACTCAACACTCGAAACAAACGTCCTGAATTTACGGAACTACTCAACAGACTAACGTAGTTTTTGCACCCAACACGCATTTTGCCTTTCTACGCTTATTTTCATTGAAAACGAGTTTTCGGATTTTTTTTGACTGAAGTGGTTTCTGCACTCACCGACTCATATGTAGCTAGGAATACATGTGTAAGAGGAACAGGATATGTGGAAGTGAACCTTCGCCAAAAATTGCCACTCTTCCGCCAAGACGCTACCGAAAGCATGTTCATTCGTCAGTGATTGGTTTGACTTGTCACGTGAGCACACAGAACCAATCACTGACGGTGAAAATGCACTTGGCGGAAGAGTGGCTATGTTTGGCGAGAGTTCACATGTCCTGTTACCTCTGTGTATGGGTGGGTTTAATAGAATAGTAGCAAGACATATATTTATACTAGCCACGCTGCAGAATACATTTATTAACACAGACCATGACCCTATACTGGAAAAAGTGGGGAGCTCTGCTTTCCTTTTGAGACTTTGACCTTTATCCGGGACTGGAACTCGGGCACTTGTTAAGCGACTGTCATTACCACCATACAGGGTGGGGTGACTATAATACCATAAAACTAGTATATGGTAGAAAAAGCAACCGCATTCAAACCTCGCTAGAAAAGGAGCGTAAAAACAAATAACTAGCTTTACAAAGAAAGAGAGCGGGCAACTTAGTGCCTACTTGCTAAATAAAATTTCCAAAAATTAATCGAAGAGTCAATTTGCTAATTAGATGTGTTCTAATTTTACATTAAATTACCAAGGTTTACTTTGAATTAAAAAGTTTTCGTTTACAAGAAATACTAAATTCAATATCCTAGCTTAACACATTTAGTGAAAATTTTATTTAAATGCATTGAAATGGCCGGTTGGATAGACAAAAAACGTATTATTTTCGCAAAATCCTTGCGAAACATTTAATTTAAATTTGAACATCGACGTGTTTCTTCCCAATGCAGGGACGTGCGCGACATCGACCTTTTCACGGGGGGCCTTTCAGAGCTCCCCCTGGTGGGCGGCGTGGTGGGGCCCACCTTCGCCTGCATCCTCAGTCGCCAGTTCAGACACCTCAAGGAAGGCGACCGATTCTGGTACGAGAACGACATGCCGCCCAACGCATTCAACAAAGGTAATCTAATAATTAGACTATTGTTTGGTATTATCCAAGGATTGGAAATGTACTTAAAAAAAAACTAGAGCTTTTCAAAATTAACTCTGTTACCGTTACAGTTACTAAATATGAAAAGTAATTAATCACAATTACTTTTGGAAAAATCTAAAAAAAGCAATGGTTTCTGGTAAGCAGTTGTACATTGAGGCGTAAAAAGTATTCTTTTGAGAATCATACTTGCTTTGGAAATAATTCTACTGGTGGAAAACCTTGCTAGGTATTTCATAAGCGCAATACAGGGTGAGACAAACAAAAGTGGCCCCAGTTTAGAGATAGAAATACGCTGAAATGCTTGGCGAGAAAAACTCTTGAGGCCGCCTGAAACATGTTTTTGCATTGGTTGGATCGGATTAGCTTCACATTAGAACTACTCATAGACTAGTGGCGAGTTCAGATCTTAGTTCGTATTGTATGAAGACGTCCCGTAATGCAAATTTTGCGTCTTGCAATCAATTTAGAATGTTTTGTATTACCAAAAACAAAAAGTTCCGATTCTCTAGGATAAATAACGACAGAAACAATCAAATAATCACTAGTGGGAACTTTTCTTGATCAGCTCTACAAACCCTGTTTATATTTCATTTCAACTAGCTTCTAAAACCGTAGCGTAGTTGCCGGCAAATAAGTCGCCAAGCGTTTGTTTGGGCTGAATATTGAAGCGATCAATAGCTTCAGTTAGCAAACCTGTTTTTGTATTGGTTTTAGACTTGACAACATTTCTGTCGTTTTCTTATCTCTGGACCGGGACCACTTTGGTTGCCTCCCACTGTAATAAGTATTCGTTAAAAACTCCACTAGGAATGCTGTATTCTTCAGAAGTGCAACGCTGCGTAATCGTTGGCATAATTGGTGTTTAATCGAATGGTGTACATTTGACGAAAGAATAAGCCTTTTTAAATATAATATTCATTTTAGACACAAAATTCCTTGACAGAACTGAAATATTTCTGCTCTTCAGCACATCGAGAAATAGAAATTGCAAAATATTCAAACAGCTAAAATATATAAACTTAAAGATAGTAAATATGAAATAATTCCAATATTGTAGATAATTTAATTTCAAAAGAGCGTATTTGAAGCAAGTAACTTATTACTTATACATTTAGTAAAATAAGGAGACTAGCTTTAAAAAGAGAAAATATTTTACTGTTCTATTTCGTTTCCACACAGACCCAGGAGGTAGAAATAGACCTGTGCGTTTTTTTTATAGTGCTGTCGCCTGTAGCCCTAATGCACTCCCGCTTTTTTGATGTTAAACGGAAAACCTGGATCATTCATCATTTGTCCTTTTTCTTTCTGGTTATTTTCTTTTCTTCGGGCATTTCTTACCGGTCACTGGCCCTCTTTTCCCTGCATGTTAGCTTTTCTTGATCCCGGGCCAGTGCCTATCTTGCTGGCCACTGGCCCTCCTTTTCCTGCATGTTTGCTTTTCTTGATCCCGGGCCAGTGCCTTTCCTGCTGGCCACTGGCCCTCCTTTCCCTTCATGTTTGCTTTTCTTGATCCCGGGCCAGTGCCTATCTTGCTGGCCACTGGCCCTCCTTTTCCTGCATGTTTGCTTTTCTTGATCCCGGGCCAGTGCCTTTCCTGCTGGCCACTGGCCCTCCTTTCCCTTCATGTTTGCTTTTCTTGATCCCGGGCCAGTGCCTATCTTGCTGGCCACTGGCCCTCCTTTTCCTGCATGTTTGCTTTTCTTGATCCCGGGCCAGTGCCTTTCCTGCTGGCCACTGGCCCTCCTTTCCCTTCATGTTTGCTTTTCTTGATCCCGGGCCAGTGCCTATCTTGCTGGCCACTGGCCCTCCTTTTCCTGCATGTTTGCTTTTCTTGATCCCGGGCCAGTGCCTTTCCTGCTGGCCACTGGCCCTCCTTTCCCTTCATGTTTGCTTTTCTTGATCCCGGGCCAGTGCCTATCTTGCTGGCCACTGGCCCTCCTTTTCCTGCATGTTTGCTTTTCTTGATCCCGGGCCAGTGCCTTTCCTGCTGGCCACTGGCCCTCCTTTCCCTGCATCTTAGCTTTTCTTGATCCCGGGCCAGTGCCTATCTTGCTGGCCACTGGCCCTCCTTTTCCTGCATGGTAGCTTTTCTTGATCCCGGGCCAGTGCCTATCTTGCTGGCCACTGGCCCTCCTTTTCCTGCATGTTTGCTTTTCTTGATCCCGGGCCAGTGCCTTTCCTGCTGGCCACTGGCCCTCCTTTCCCTTCATGTTTGCTTTTCTTGATCCCGGGCCAGTGCCTATCTTGCTGGCCACTGGCCCTCCTTTTCCTGCATGTTTGCTTTTCTTGATCCCGGGCCAGTGCCTTTCCTGCTGGCCACTGGCCCTCCTTTCCCTTTATGTTTGCTTTTCTTGATCCCGGGCCAGTGCCTATCTTGCTGGCCACTGGCCCTCCTTTTCCTGCATGTTTGCTTTTCTTGATCCCGGGCCAGTGCCTTTCCTGCTGGCCACTGGCCCTCCTTTCCCTGCATCTTAGCTTTTCTTGATCCCGGGCCAGTGCCTATCTTGCTGGCCACTGGCCCTCCTTTTCCTGCATGGTAGCTTTTCTTGATCCCGGGCCAGTGCCTATCTTGCTGGCCACTAGCCCTCCTTTCCCTGCATGTTTGCTTTTCTTGATCCCGGGCCAGTGCCTATCTTGCTGGCCACTGGCCCTCCTTTCCCTGTATCTTAGCTTTTCTTGATCCCGGGCCAGTGCCTATCTTGCTGGCCACTGGCCCTCCTTTTCCTACATGGTAGCTTTTCTTGATCCCGGGCCAGTGCCTATCTTGCTGGCCACTGGCCCTCCTTTCCCTGCATCTTAGCTTTTCTTGATCCCGGGCCAGTGCCTATCTTGCTGGCCACTGGCCCTCCTTTTCCTGCATGGTAGCTTTTCTTGATCCCGGGCCAGTGCCTATCTTGGTGGCCACTGGCCCTCCTTTCCCTGCATGTTTGCTTTTCTTGATCCCGGGCCAGTGCCTTTCTTGCTGGCCACTGGCCCTCCTTTCCCTGCATCTTAGCTTTTCTTGATCCCGGGTCAGTGCCTATCTTGCTGGTCACTGGCCCTCCTTTTCCTGCATGGTAGCTTTTCTTGATCCCGGGTCAGTGCCTTTCTTGCTGGTCACTGGCCCTCCTTTTCCTGCATGGTAGCTTTTCTTGATCCCGGGTCAGTGCCTTTCTTGCTGGTCACTGGCCCTCCTTTTCCTGCATGGTAGCTTTTCTTGATCCCGGGCCAGTGCCTATCTTGCTGGCCACTGGCCCTCCTTTCCCTGCATCTTAGCTTTTCTTGATCCCGGGCCAGTGCCTTTCTTGCTGGCCACTGGCCCTCCTTTCCCTGCATGTCAGCTTTTCGTGATCCCGGGCCCGGGGCACTTTTTGGCCTACGAGCCCTCTTCTTCCTTTCTGGTGCTTTTCTGGCTTAACTTTTTTATGTCCCGGACTGACGGTCTCTTTTTCTTTCCACACTGTAAGCCGCCAGCCCATCCCTCCCTCCCTGCTTTTCTGAGATGCTTGCAATATCTTACCTGAAATAACAATTAATAAGTAAGATTACAATAATTCATTTCGAAAACAGGATTATCACATTTCTTGTTGCATAGACATTTAGAATCGACCAACATTTCCATTTACCCTTAAGCAATAATTTTTACACTTTTCATTAAATTTATCAATTAATTACTATAATTATATTATTTTACATGATTTATTACGAAAAATTAATTTGAAAGAATCTTCTATATTAATAAAATGTCAAGTGTATTGAAAAAATCCATACACCACATAGTAATTGCAACATGAATTTGCAAAAGTAATCTTTTAATAGTTTAATCTTAGATATTAAAATAAAAGTCAATATGATCTCGTAAAGTCACGTTTGTAGTAACTTACCAAAGTAAAATTTATAATCTTCGAAAGGTTTTAAATGTCGTAGAATATGTCATATTTTTCTTCAAACTTTCAACTAACGTATACAAATTAATAAAAATGGCGAACAAATGACGATCATTCCAACAATCAGTTGATTGTAAAAAAATGCATTGTTATAATAGCACAAAGAAAAAATCTGAAATGCCGTTTTTGTTAATGCGATGAAAAAGCATTGTTTTAAATATGCTAAGCATTGTTACAAATTCAAATACTTTTTAATTTAATCCTAACTATTACCAGAGTATTCTATCTGGAAGGATTGAATAAGGATTGGTTGTAATTAATAATGACAACCGGCCTGTCTTTGGTAATAATAAATAATGATAACTGAATCTTAATTATTTCTTTACGTCATGACTAGAAGACACTAGAAGTGTGAAAAACTACACGACTTTCAATTACTCCATAATAAAATAAATACATTTACTTTTAATAAAATAAATACATTTACTTTTGATAAAATAAATACATTTGCTTTTTATTAAAATAAATACATTTACTTTTAATAAAATACACTCTTAAAACAAACACTCCTAATTTAACTCAGTCTGAGTGGATTTCACTCCTCCAGACTGGAAAATGCACTTCTCCTTTTGGAGTGGATCCTTTGTGTGTTAAACCTCCGACAGGATTACTCCAAACGAGTGATCTTAACTCAGTCTGAGAAAATATGCATGCCTTTAGGGTGTCGAAAATGCACTTCTCCAACTGGAGTGGATTTCACTCTTTTGTTTTAAGAGTGTAAGTACATCTAATTTTAATAAAACAAATAGAATATTTTATTTTAATAAAATAAATAAATTTTATTTCAATGAAATAAATACATTTTATTTCAATGAAATAAATACATTTAATGTTAATAAAATAAATACATTTAATGTTAATAAAATTAACTTTAAAACCTAAAATACTCTAGAGGCAGCGATTTCTTTGAGCATGCACGATTTTCTTGAAAACCTTATAATGACTTCAAACAGGTACTAGGGAGCGTCCATGATGAGATTCAGACGACTTTTTTTTTGTTCCCTTCTTCCCCATGGTGATATTTCGTGATATTTGGCGTAACCACCCTTCGGGAGATTTGGTGGTATTCGGCTTACCCCCTCCCCCACCTAAAAATAAGTCACGTAATTTACGGGACAGTTTTGGGTCTGGTGAAATGCTTGTACTAGGCTGAACTCCGCGGCTGTTTCGATGCCGGCCTCGACTGATGGAATGTGGATTAGGAGGCGTCATTAAAGTGCGTGATGCGCGGTTTTTTTTATTTGGGGGGGAGGGTACACTAAATCTCACGTAGGTGGGAGGGGTAAGTGGAAGGGGTTGTCAAATATCACGTAAATATATCGTTGCAAAAAAAATCAACTTAAAATTTGCTAGAAAATATTGTTCAATTCTAGTAAAATATGTTTCTCGAATTTAATCATGTAAGATTTTGCCAAATTTTATTTACATCGTGACAGGTGGGAAAAAATAGGTATAAAAACCAGCTTATTTAGCATTCACACCTTCAGAGCAATAAAGATACAAATATTAAAAGTGTTAAAAATATTTAGGATATGCTAATGAACATTTCTTTTAGAACATTTAAGGTGAACTTTCTCTAAACAGAAAAAATATTGATAATGACAAATGTGTTAGAAAAAGTGTTGTCAAGACATTTTACCCCAAGGGGTGGGGTAAAATAGGTAAGAAGTGAGGTTTAATAAGTTATGCTTCAGTTGCTTTATTTCTCTAATTACATCACAATATTTTTATCACACAATGCGTAATTAAAAGTAAAAAAATTCTAAGACTTAAGTTAACCTTTTTCTATTGCAGATCAACTCCAAGAAATAAGGAAATCCACATTGACGAGAATAGTTTGTGACAACGCGGGAAAACTGGTCCGTCTGCTGCAACCCTCACCCATGCTCATGCCAGATGAATATTTGTAAGAACAATTATTAAAGTTTAAAAAAAATCTAATGTCAGAATGGGAGATCATAATATCCCGATTGGTTGCTGACGACCAGTGGAGAGTGCATCCAATTGGCATAAAATCAAAGTCTTCTACATAAAAAGCAAATCCCCGTTATTGAGAGTGCACCCGTGCAACGCCGAGTGTATGAAGCTAGTTGCATATATAATATTTTAAAAAAACAAAAAACATTTTTAGCCTCTTGCGAGGCGGAAAATTTTAAAAACATTAACAAACAATTAACACGTTAACTTGTTCCAAAATTGACCTGGTCTTATAGAAAAAGATTCAAATATCAATTTTCAGCCTTTGATTGCAGCAGTCATTTATTTCTATAAAAAATGAAGTTGAGCGAGGGTCAATACGATATTGGAGTTCTTAAAAAAATATTTAATTTTTTTCAAACTTTTCCAAAAGTTCTTTTTGTAGTTAATTTTAAGGGCATTTTGCATTAAACACAATGTTAAAATGAAATTTAAATTACAAATAAGTGATACGGCCTTTTGTTTTGCATTTATAGCACAAAAATGTATATTTTCAGCGGCGTGTCTCTCAGTAATCAATAAACATATATATTTTTAAAATGTCTTTGCCAAACATACTTTTTATCAAATATTTGTATGAAAGGTATGTTTTGATTAAGAATATATACGTGTAGGATTTTGCTCGGGTCTTAAGAGGTTAAAGTTGTTTGATACCAGATGAGATCAGGCATGACCTTCTCAACTTTGAGGCCACAGAAGCTACTCGTAACGTCCGGCTATCCGTACAGTTCGTATTGTCGGCCTTTTTGAAAGGAAGAACAAAACCTATCTTCCGACTCCACTCTTTTCAGAGCCCGAACAGCTTTTGTTCCTCTCTTTAGGTACAGCCGACAATCCGAACAGAACGGATATTGTAACGTCATTAGGGCATTTTTTTTAAAGCCAAAGTTGGTATTTTTTTTACCTGTATTTCTTTGAACCATTATTATTTTGGCAAAACATATTATAAAATTGGCATTCACAACCTTTATTGATTTAGACACACAGTATTTATATTTATTTTGCGCAGTTACACAAAAACTATTTTGTAGGAATGCCTTCCAAGAATGCCATAAAGCTGCTGAATCAATGGATTTGTCGAAATGGAAAACAGGTAAATTAATAAAGCATCTTATTCTTGCGTGCTTTGCTCACCGAATTTTGAGTCTAATTTTTTCGGATCATTCAGCATCTTCATTCAGATCTTACATTTAACAATCTAATGTATACTGTTGCCATATGGCAACAACCAACATAATGAACTTTTTTCTATTAAAGTAGAACTCCCTCTTAACAAATCTGTGTTTTTTCATCTATTACATTCCATTTTGAAGTTTTGGTTACTAATAACCCTCATAGATGACAGAAGTAAAAGTGTATTCAAAATGAAAGAGGAAAGTTATTAACTGTTGCGAAATTGCGTCTTTGGCAGTATTCAAAGTATAATAATATTAGTACTAAATATACAAATAAATTGTTTTGAAAAATAATTATAGTTCAAGAGGGTTATTTAAGGTATATATTTAGTAGTTTTCTAGTCCTTCTAATCAAAATTGGAATTTTGTAGTTGTTTTTAACCACATGGGCAATTTTTTTTTAAAATTGCAATTATTTAAATTCCAATGCAGTTAATTTTTTGCCAGTATTTTCCCATAATATATGAGTATTAAATATACAAGTATATTTTTTCGTTATGAAAAAAAATCATGCATTACAGGGTTAAACTTTTATAACTTCTTATAGGAAAAAGTAATAAAAAATATTTACAGTGTATTTATATTATTTATCTCGATTACATACTTCAAATTTGTATTTTGAGTTCATATCAATATTTTAAAGGTTTTATTTATCATTATTATAAAAATGTATTAAATATATAGTTCTATTTAATTTAAATTATTCAAATTGATTTTTCTTGATAATTTGAATTTATTAATAATATTTTTCTTTAGTTGTAGGGATACTGATCTCAATTCCCATTAACGTGTTTTCTTGAATCCATTAATAACTGTTGAACTAGTTTTTAAAATTAGACTACATAAAGGAAGTTTTGCTTATGATTCATTATAATATTCAATTTGAAAGAGAAGCTATACTTAATTTCCTGGTTGTTTGCCCTGTGGTAAAGATACAATAATGAAAGCACATGTATGGGGAAGTTTCATTTAATTATAATTTTTAATTAAAATCGTGTTATTAAAAATATGAAGGCTCAACTATAATTAGTTTTTTACGCACAATTTAACTGTTACGAATGGCTATAAATGATTTACATTACTTCCTTTTGAAATTTTAATTAAAATTGGAATTAATTTCTAAAAAATTATGTTTGGTATTTGAGATAATAACGGTAAAACAAAAGTAAAACTATGAACCCGTTTCGTACTTTTATTTTGAATATTTGAGCTTAATTCTGTATTTTTAGTACACTACTCAGGGTTGGCACGGTATTTACCATATATACAGCTTTTACCAGTATTTACCATGGTTTTTACCACCTTGGTAAAAACATGTTTTCCCCATGGTTTTTACCCCACTCTTGGTAAAAAAACTGACTTTGAGTCCAGAACATAGATATGTACATCCAACTGGTTTATAGTTACAGAATGCTGAATTCTAAAATGTGTAATGCCCCCAAGTCTTGGCCAAAAATTTAATATTTTGATAACCATATATAATATTATTTTTGTTTACTAGGAAACATGTCCAATTATACACACATGTATGTCTACATATAATAAGCGTAAATTATATACAGATTGTGAAATATTTGTTTTTGAGCATACAAAGTAAATTGGTTTTTCCCAAAAACCGTTAAAAACCTAGTTTTTACCGGTAAATACCAAGTTTTTACCGTGTCTTGGTAAAAACCTAGTTTTTACCGGTAAATACCAAGTTTTTACCGTGTCTTGGTAAAAACTAGTTTTTACCGGTAAAAACCAACCCTGAGTCACTACTTATTAAAATATAGGACATGGTTTATATAATAAAAGTATCTTTATTTTGATTGCAATTTATATTTAGGAGGTCAAAGTAGGGTCAGACCTGACCATTCTGACTAATAAATTGGACCCGCGTTAAGTTACCAAATCTTCTGTTTCTTTCCAGTTTCGCCCACTTATGAAATTCCGAAAGAAACGCTCCTGACTTCACTGCGCGAGGCCATGAGACAAGCCAGGAAAAGGATCGTAGCGGAACAAGAAGTATTTAGTAACAGTAAGAAATATCCGTTAGTTATTATAAGTCTTAGTTTTTCAGTTGGCTTTTTCCTGTAGAAATTATAACTAGTTTATTTAAATAACCTAAATATCAAAATAACCAATATCTATTATTAATGCAAAACTGAGCGGAAAGTATAAGAAGAGAAAACTGTAAATATCTCATTTCGTCATTTAAGTTCCTGCTGCTATCGCACTTTGCACAACAGTCAACGGATGAGATTTACTGTACGATAACCCTTGGTACGATTTTTTTGGGATTTGGCAAAAAATAATTTTTTGCGGCAACCTGCCTGACTTCGACTGATGATTCGAATTTTTAGACTTCACAACGATAAAGTTTTCCGGCAACCCTGTCTGACCATTATTTATTAGCGCAGTATAGAGATCGTGACGTCAAAAGTCACCAGAATACGGACTTTTAGCGTGATTTTGGAAAGTTCACCAGGGGTTACCGTACAGTCAATATGATCCGTTGGGCAAAGTGAGGTAGCTCATGTGGTAACTTAAGTGACGATTTTTCTCATTTTCACCTTTCTTTGTCACTTAGTATGTCGTCACTTAAGTTCCCACATGTGCTATCTAACTTTGCAGATCACATTAACTGCACGGTAACCCTTGGCGCGATTTTTTCGGATTTGGCGATAAATAACTTTTTACGACAACTTGTCTGACTTCGACTGATTCGAGTTCTTTGAATTAGCAACGATAACGTTTTCCGACAACATCTGACCATTATTTATTATCGCAGTATGAAAGCGTGA
Source organism: Hylyphantes graminicola (assembly GCA_023701765.1). Taxonomy (NCBI): domain Eukaryota; kingdom Metazoa; phylum Arthropoda; class Arachnida; order Araneae; family Linyphiidae; genus Hylyphantes; species Hylyphantes graminicola. The sequence continues at coordinate 76,417,927 of CM043115.1, read as the reverse complement.
CGTAAATTGTCGCCAGAATACGGACTTTTGGCTCGAATTTTTAAAGTTCGCCGATGATTACCGTAAAATAAATCTGATCTACTCTGCAAAGCTAGATAGCACATGTGGGAACTTAAGTGACGATGTGCTACCACTGAGCTATTCAAATGTTTCAGATATTGGCGTTGCTGACTTCCGCAGTGCAGAAGCCGTGCACCATGTTTTCCTGCGCCCGAAACGTGAAGCCATGCTCATCTCCAACAAGTCCCTTGTTCTGGAGCTGGCTTCTCAGCAGTACATGCAGGATACTCACATGTAAGTGGCCTTGTTTCAACATACAGGGTGGTTATAAAATAACGCTCGCTATTCGGAGTGGTCTGTTGTAGCTTGAATGAATAATCCGAATGCATCAAACATTGAGACACCTACACTGCCGTGATAAGGTAAACTGCAGTAATCGCCACAATGAGCTGCACCATTTTTGCTCTAAAATAAAAAAAAAAGTTCCAGTATGTTTTCTTACCGGTTAAGGGGGAACCAATACCCAAAAAACGGTGAAAAAATCAAAACAAAAATTAATGGCTTAAAATACTATTACAACCTTTATTAATGATGTCACAAAGTATCAAGACGATTGGAAAAATATTTATGACATTAATAGCCATTTTAATGTCATGGCTTCGTAAGGAAATGGGTTAACAATAAAACTTTAAATGCGTTTTTCTCAGAACTTGATTTTTTGAACTTCGATGTACCTTTTCTCAAAAACTATGCTATGTTTTATCGTAAACTTTTTTTATATGATGTAATTCATAGTATAGATTAATCTGAGGTTATAAATTTTAATAAAACTAAAGTGAAAAGAATTTTATGGGACAAAAAAAGTGAAACATTTCATGATTTTTTGGGTACTTTAAAACTTATTTTATTTGAAAAAATCTAACAGTTATTTAGAAAAAACTTACCTCAGATTGATATATAAGGTTGGTATAACACACAGAGAAAATTTTAAGATGATCTGATCAGTAGTTATTGCGAAAAGGTACATTGCAATTGGCCAATTTAACATTACCGATATACAACATACTGAACCCCCTTAAAGTAATTGAGTGCTTGCAACAAAGGTCCAAGTCACAATGGAAGATACTGCCAGTTTACCTTATCACGGCAGTACTAATCAAGAAGGGGGGAAAAGAATGGAATCATAAAAAACACAGAATCCTAAAAAAGAATCATAAAAAAGAATAATCATAAAAAACAAACTCGTCTCTTGACCAGGGTTCTAAATCAATTATGGCCAATTACGGCCAACACAGCTAATTACGCCTCGTAATTTAGAACCTTGGTCAAGAGACGAGTTTTTTTTTTCGAAAAAGAAAGGAATCATAAAAAAAGAAACGCGTCTCTTGACCAAGGTTCTAAATTACGAGGCGTCGTCAATTACGGCCAACACATCCAATTACGCCTCGTCATTTAGAACCCTGGTCAAGTGACGAGTTTGGTTTTTATGATTCCATTCTCCCCCCCCCCCCCCTCATTGATTAGTAAGTGTCTCAATGTTTAATGCATTTGGATTATTCATTAAAGCTGCAGACCACTCCGAAAAGCGAGCGTTATTTTATAACCACCCTGCATACGCAAACATTTTAAAAACAACTGTTATTGTCTACTGTCATTTAGTGAAGCGTATAGAACTTAATTGCAAAATGATAATGACAGTGAGAATTAAAGAATTTGAGCTGAACAACTTTGTTCTTTTTTTATAGACTTGTAAATTCCGAAAATAAATCTAGAAGAGTGTAACTATTTATGTCTCACAAACTATTTCGAATTCACTAGAGGAAAGGGAGAATTCCCATACGACAATATAAAGACAACAGCCGAACTCGACCCATTCGTCTTTTAAGGGGTCTAAGGAGTCTTAAAAATGTGCAAAGAAGGAACTACAAAGCATAGTTTGATCTTTCATGTCATTTTTTAACTACTCAATATACAAGTATAATTTTTTTATATGTAATTCTACAAGATTTATTTAATATGAAACAAATTTTAAAATTTATGAAACTTTAGCCAAAACTAAAATAAATGATATTAAACATAAAGCTATTTGAACACATTGTGATTAGGCTTGCGCGGCAAATTGTGAGGTCAAAATTGAAGACATGACCAAGAAAATGACTTTATATTGTACAAATATGTACAAACTAGAACTTATACCTAAATTCTCAGCTCAATTTTAATTAGAAATAATTTTTAAAATTTTTTAAAATCAAAATTCAAAAATTTTTATAATTTTTTTTAGAAAAAAGTTCTTAAAATAAATTCTAATTAAAATTGAGCTGAGAATTTAGGTATAAGTCCTTGTTTGTACATATTTGTACAATATAAAGTCATTTTCTTGGTCATGTCTTCAATTTTGACCTCACAATTTGCCGCGCAAGCCTAATCACAATGTGTTCAAATAGCTTTATGTTTAATATCACTTATTTTAGTTTTGGTTAAAGTTTCATAAATTTTAAAATTTGTTTCATATAAAATACATCTTGTAGAACTACATATAAAAAAATTATACTTGTATATTGAGTAGTTAAAAAATTACATGAAAGATCAAACTATGCTTTGTAGTTCCTTCTTTGCACATTTTTAAGACTCCTTAGACCCCTTAATTCAAAGTAAGCAGTATGAGAAAGGGGAAAATCCTCCACCTAAAATTGCACCTTTGGTTACGGTGACATGGCGTGACATCGAAATCTGGCGGGAAAGCGAAGCAATAGTCGTAAATATTTGTTATTTAAAATTCCAACAACTTTCCTCCAAGCATCTGGCATTGGCCGCATTTCCTCAACATTGAGCGGACTATCCAGTATACAGGGTGGTTATAAAATAACGCTCGCTATTCGGAGTGGTCTGTAGCTTTAATGAATAATCCAAATGCAAAAAACTTTGAGACACTTACTAATCAAGGAGGGGGGGGGGGGGGGAAAGAATGGAATCAAAAAACCATTCTCATCACTTGACCAGGGTTCTAATTGACGAGGCGTAATTGGATGCGTTGGCCGTAATTTGCCATAATCGGCTATGCCTCGTAATTTAGAACCTTGGTCAAGTGACGAGTTTCTTTTTTATGATTCCATTCTTTTAGAAAAAAAGAAACTCGTCTCTTGACCAGGGTTCTAAATTACGAGGCGTAATTATCTGTGTTGGCCGTAATTGACCATAATTGACGATGCCTCGTAATTTAGAACCCTGGTCAAGAGACGAGTTTCTTTTTTAGGATTATTCTTTTCTATGATTATTTCTTACGATTCTGTCTTTTTTATGATTCCATTCTTTTCCCCCCTTCTTGATTAGTAAGTGTCTCAATTTGTGATGCATTCGGAATTATTCATTAATGCTACAGACCACTCCGAATAGCGAGCGTTATTTTATAACCACACTGTATAATATAGTTCATTTGAGCGTGTTCCTTCTCCCCTCCCCAGCAGCAAAGACTTGGAGCGTCGTCCGAGCGACGACGAGGTGTCGTCCATGATGTCGGCGCTGTCGTCTCAAGACGTCGAGGACTACATCCACGTGGTCAGGGGCGGGGAAGGGAACTGCAGGCTGGAGGAGGACGAGGCCACGCTGCCCTGCGACCACACCACCCCGTTCAGGTACAAGTAGAACTCCAATTACCCGTAGCGTTGTTGATTATCCGAATTTAAGCAGATAGGGTAGACTGACCAGTGAAGTGAACAGGTCCCAGTGAATGAACATTTAGTAAATATAATTAAAAAAATAAGGATTGAAAATCATTCCACTATATGGATTGGCAACACTGACATCCTCCCATGTAGTAGAAAGCTATCTGACAAAGGTTGGTTGTCCTGGTCATTATATCCTGGTGTTCATTCACTGGCGAACGTGACGTCTTAAGCGTTCATTCACTGGTTAGTCTACCCAACATTAAATAGAATGGACTTTGCATTGGCAAACAATGGCTATCCCCTCATTGCCATTTGCTGGGGTAGGATTTTGCCCCAGCACCTGATCTCGAGCAATTGGCGAGTTTCTCCACAACGACTTGAACATATGAGGCCGACACTCTAGTGTTATAAAAAATAACTTGAGAAAATAATAAAAATGAAAAGCTATATTTCGGCGAATAAAGTTACTGTTTTTGGCAACTTATCGCAGCTGTTTGGACGACGAATTCTCTTTGTATAGTTATTTAGTTGTACACTCTTAAAACAAAAGAGTGAAATCCACTCCAGTTGGAGAAGTGCATTTTCGACACTGGAAAGGATTGAATATTAGCTCAGGCTGAGTTGAAATCACTCGTTTGGAGAGATCCTGTCGTTGGTTTAACACACAAAGAATCCACTCCTTCCGGGTAAGTGCATTTTCCAGTCTGGAGGAGTGAAATTAACTCAGACTGAGTTCAAATCCACTCTCTTGTTTTAAGAGTGTAGATCCGCTTTCCGAATGTATATTCGATATGCTTTAAGTTTTTTTTCTTTATGATATATACGTTTTTTGTTGTTGTTTTTGTATAAGTTGACTATTCGACAAGTTACTTTTTTTTTGCCAATGCACTAAAATTAGTCTACTTCTAAGCCAAACCGAGTTACAGTTTATTATTTTCCAGGTCTGCTTCTGGCTGGTGCAATAACATACAAAACCCACATTGGGGTAAATCTTTGGTCACGTTCCAGAGATTACTGCCGCCTAAGTATCAAGATGGTAAGTTAGAATATTTTATAGAAATGGCCCATCGGTTTTTCATCTTTCGAAAACACTTACATTCGTTAAATACTATGGCGCAAACCCAGGTAGGTAACACAGCAGTGTTGGCCAATCTCGGCTCATACCCTTCGCCCAATGCATAATGGACTACGTTTTACCGACGCTGGGCAATATCGGTGTGCAATATTGGTTTAAAAAAAAATTGATTTGTAAAAAAAAATTACAATTCAAAATTGTTGATTGAAAAATATTGCGAAACATAATATTTGCCTTTTACACTTGCAAAATACTATAAGATAGCAGTAAAATAGAGTATTTCACTTTTCGTAATTTCACGTCCTCAAAGAACGGGGAAATCATGGTTAAAATCGGTAGAAAATGATCATCCAATACTCTCCAAGTTTGGCCGATACTCATGCTACCAAAATTGTTGTGCTACTTGGGAAGTAATAGCTTTTACCTTTTGAAGTCAGGGAATAAGGACACACACTCCACTACGGGCAGGTAAACTGTTAGTAAACACAGCAATGACTGAAAAATGTCTGTTCTGAAATAATCTTTTTAGTCTATGATCTTATTGTTTAAGTTTTTGAATTGTGTGCAACCTTTTGGTTCAAGTCATTTATAGTCAAGATACTGCAGTTTACCTGCCAAACGACAGCACCGATCAAAATTTATGCCATTTCCTGTAAAAGGTGTCCATCGATGCAGCTATTGATGTTATATAATTTTTAAATTTGATACGTGACATAATGATCAGATAGTGATTTGTTTAGTAAAAGGTGAATGGAATGAATGGATTTGCGTAACGTATTGTACGTAAGAATGGATACATTATTCATTAAATCTTCAACTATCCGAAGCGTTTCTGATTTTCGGAAAAGATTTTACTCCTCCTATCAGTTACTGTTCGTCTTTGCTGGATGCCATGCCTAGTAAAGTTTTTGGACTGACCAAAAAGAATTACTGGACATGGCATGCAACAAAGACGAACATCAACAGATAGGTGGGGAACAAAAGTTTATTGGTAACATATAAACTTTTAAACCTTATTCAAATTCGAACTCAAACTGCTTATGGAACCTTACACTTTGGTCGCAGACGGCCGAAACTAGAACTACAAGATGTCACAGAACAACAATATATTACGTAATCGAATTAAAATTGACTTTTTTCCATTTCACTCCAATTATCCAAATTTCTGATTATCCGAATGTGGTTAGGATTTGCTTGGGATACTTGTAGTTCTACTGTAAAATGGATTAATTGCGCTGAAATTTTGGGTTTAGGCATTGTAGCAACAAATATTAATATTTTCCTACTGTTCTCCACAGGCGTGAGTGCAGCTCGCACCCTAGGGGTGTCCGGCCGACCTTTACCAAGCGCTCGCCTGGTGTCCTCTGTGGTCCACCCGGACTCTGCCGCTCCACACGGCCGCTACTCGCTCGCCCTCATGCAGTGGGGGCAGTTCCTGGACCACGACATCACGCTCACGCCCATGCACGAAGGTAAGCGCCCATGCTTGAAGAGTACACGGGAAGAACCAATTGATTTAGTAGAAGGCTTTCCTCTTTGGGGGGGGGGGGGCTGGGGAGCCCAGTCGGTTAAGCACTCGCTTAGCATGCGGAAGGTCCCAGGTTCGGGTCCGGGCATCGCCAAAATAGCTGCCGACCTATAAACGGCCCGTGCAGCCAAGAATGTCCGACGAATAATACCCCGTGTGCGGGAGTACACGTTAAATATCCTTCAAAGTCCTAACGCTGCGTACGATGTCGCCCTTAACGGTTGCGTTGGGTGCCTATTCAGGTGTGGCTCGTCACCTGACTGTGGTTCTAAAATACGACGCCCGTCGCCAATAGCCCTCGTGTAGCTCTAGTGCGACGATAATTCAAACCAAACCAAACCAAACCTCTTTGGGGATGATAGCGAAAAATCTCCTAAACCGGTGTAAAGAAACAGGTTACTCGCTTTGCTTTTCTTTCGCGGCAACCCTGATTCACGCCAGAGATAATCAGACACAAGTAACACGTTTGTACCGCAAATGAAGAACCAAAGGAAGAACCGATTTCCTGTCGCCAATGTGCGCTAAGCAGGCACATAAGGTAAGACGCCTAAAAAATCAAGTTGTTCTTCCCGTGTACTCTTCACTTCTTATCACATATAGAGCAATTATTTGCCAGTAACTATATGCAATGGTTTAACAGAATTCAGATTGCAAGTTTTTGGGCGAAATTGAACTGAAATGCTCCGAATTCGTGCACGTTGCTATGCGATCGATTTAAGCTCCGCCCTGCGAACGCTCTGGGAAATCAGTACTATTTAACTTCCCAGAACCCTGCGAATTTGTGCTCCAGGGCGTGTAGTTCGTGCATCCCATAATAACACTAAGCCCGCCTCTTGTTTCATGACGTTCATTTGAAGTTTGCCAATAAAATTATTTGAATAACTGTGGAAATATCAACTGCAAAAGAGAAGAGTCGGACCCGTTTTTTTTAAAGATTCATTCCAAGCGTTCACGTTCAATTCAATGATTCGTTCAAAAAAGGTAATTCGTTCGAAAGATGCGTTTAAAAGAACGAATGTTTCGATTTATTTTTGTCATGAGAAAACTTCCAAATCTTATGTGCCCTTAAATGCAAAATTGATGTGTCTGGTCAGCCGTTGGCGACAGGTTTTACGAGCCGGTTTTTGAAAGCCATTATCTGTTTATAATTTTTCTGCTAAATCCTAATTAAGTCCTAAATTGTCTTAACTTCATTTCAGCTCTTGAGCGTCAACCGCTGGACTGCAAATCGTGTGATTCCGCCTCCACCGTCCACCCCGAGTGTCTGCCGATCCCCATACCCACCGGGGACCCCTTCTTCCCATCGCTCCACCAGAACGGATCGCAGAATTGCATCTCGTTCGCGAGGTCACTGGCGGGACAACTCACTTTAGGTAAGTGTCAAAGTGAAGAGTACAAGAGATCATCGCTTAAAGTGGTGTAAGGAAACCATTTTTTTACTTGGTTCTTCTATCGCGGCTACCCTGATTCACGCAAGCACGAGTCGTGTAGCCAACGTCCGCCAAGCAGATCAAATTGCGTGAAGATTCCTGAACAATCAAGGTGTTCTTCCCCTGTATTCTTCGAGCGTGTTTGCTTCAATTTGCATAAGAAATATAAGAATTGATTAAACCTTAACATCTTTATCACCGACTGATCTGAACGACACAGCATCTAGTTAAACAAAACAACTTCTGATCTTCACCAAGCAGGCCAGATGCAGACAGATATCCGGTCAATGAAAGGGGCTCTTCATTTTATTAGTAGTATCTCCTAAATGACATTTCAATGTTGCAATAATCCCTTCCAAATAATAAGTGCTATAAACGAGAGTCAAACCCAAACTATTTCGAAATTCCAGGCCGACGCGAGCAGATGGACCAAGTGACTGCGTACATCGACGCCTCGAACATGTACGGATCGGACGCTTGCGAGGCTCGGATGCTGCGATCGCCGTTTGGGGGTCGCCTCAACTCCACCAAACATCCATTCGGAGGAAAAGACCTTCTGCCGCAAGACACCACCAATGTGGAGTGCCGGGTGCCTTCTGGGGTCTGCTTCGAGTCGGGTAAGGCCTGTAAACTGGTTATATCTTTTATATTAGACTTGCAAACATAAACAAATCAGCTAACTTTTTGGTCTTCCCTGAAAATACATACGAATAGTTTTTGTTCAAAAATTTCAAGTGAAAGGAGAAGAAATTAAATATGTTTTTTTTAATTGTCCCTCATAAAATGGATGGCAGTTTTTGGTGCCCTAAAATAAAATTTGATAGTGGTTTGTGAAACGGCTTTCTACACAAAAAGTTATCTCTAACACTTACAACAATGGACGGCTCGATTGGGGTGGAAAGGGATTTGTTTGTGTGATAGAAGATAATACTTGAAGTAACCGTAACGTCACTATAGGTGTGGTCTTTCTAGTTTAGACGAATCAGCTCCCGGGCGCTTTAATTGTCGTGTTTAAAACAACGTTTAACGCTTTTGTGACGTCCCTGTTAGGCTTGGATGCTCTAGTCGTCCAGTAGCAGATGACTTCTTTAATGTATTCTTGTTATAGGAGACATCCGCGCCATAATGATTGACGTGGTGTAGTCGTGACTTCACCGTAGGCGCGGACGTTCTATTCGTCAATTTTAAAACGACATATGAAACAGATATAACTACATAACAGTTGTCTTCAAAATGGTTGTCTCTCCACTTACACCAATTTAGCAGATATCTTTTTTAAAATGTATCCTTGTTATAGGGGACATCCGTGCCAGCGAGCAGCCCGCTTTGACTTCGATGCACACCATCTGGATGCGGGAGCACAACCGAATGGCCGACATCCTGCACAACATCAACCCCCACTGGGACGACGAGACACTCTACCAGCAAGGTATAGCGGGACACTTGATGCCGCAAAGTTTCTCTACTGTAAAAAAAACTGTTAATTTTACAAAAATTTCGTATATGAAGAGTACACGGGAAAAACCGATTGATTTTGTAGAGAAGTTTCCTTAGCAGGCAACTTTGGCGATGATAGCGAGTGATAGCCTCATTTTGTGTAAGAAAATCAGTTCCTACCACAGAGATCATAGTTAGAGTAATATAGTGACAGATCACGTGACCTCCAATGCTAACGACGGGACGCGCAAGGAGCTCCCAGAAGAGCCCCACTGAAGTCAGTGTTGTATAGGTCACGTGATATTCCACACTAATACCGTAACTACTATCTCTGTAGTTCCTAGCTACCAAGATTCAGACGATTGACGATCCCGACGCTTGGACCAGCGAAGAAGAAAGAGAGAAACCGGTTTTCTGCCGCCAATGTTCGCCAAGCAGACAATTGCGTGCGTCAGCCTAATAAATCAATCGGTTCTTCTCGTGTACTATTCATATGTAATAGAAAACAGATATTACTCAGAAGAGCGGGTTTGTTCTGTAAAATCTTTTGAAAAAGTAGTGAGATTGGACGTCCCAAGATAATTTATTAGTTCATATGAAATATTTATAGTCTTAAAATAAGCCATTATACGGCTTTTAAGAGAGGATCAAGAATAATGGGCAAAGAACCTGCCAAAGAGCAACAACCTCATATGTCGAGATCAAATTAAAAAGTGACTATATTTTTCCTGGTTGTGTTGTGAGAAGAGTGGAGCCAGGAAGTCAAAACAAATTCTGCTGCGTCTGCAATTTCTCTGAGAAAGAATTCATTGATGAGCTGGCGTTCGTTCGTTGAGGGATGTTCGTTTTTTATGGATGAAAAATCGTCCATGCGCAGTCGCTCGTCACCTGACTGTGGTTCTAAATTTCGACGCCCGTCACCAATAGCTCTCGTGCGACGCTATTTACAACCAACTCTTTTTCCTCCCGTGTAGTGCGTCGCATCGTGTCGGCCATGATGCAGCACATCACCTACTCCGAGTTCCTGCCCCGGGTACTCGGGGAGAAGATGCTGAAGGATCTCGACCTGGTCTCGACCCGGTTCCGGTACGACCCAGCCTGCTCGGCCACCGTCTACAACGAGTTCGCAGCGGCCGCATACAGGTATGCATGGTTGGACAGGTGGTGTAGTGACCGTCTCACAGAGGGGTATTTGCGCGATCTGAGCGGCCAAAATTATTTTTTCTTCTTATTCGATTCCAAAGGGGCCAATGAGACTATCCGTAGTATTTTAAGTGATAAAAAAATAGTTAGTGGTGAAAAAAAAAAGCATTATTAAAAATAATGGAGTTTAAATGGACTAGCACGAAATCTAGCCTATGAGCCCGACACCAAGTGTCTCTGGATTAACTTCTTTCTTGATATTTAACTTGTTGAAGTCCTTTTAGGTGATGCCCCAAATAAAGCATCTCATTTAGAAGTTGTGCTAGTAACAGCATTACAGACCTTTCCATCTACCATGGTGAGCAACATCTTGTGCTTTACTGCATAAGCATTGCCTGGTATCGTCAATTTGGTTTATTGTAATTCATCTACGGTGTTTTTAACGTAACTTATTTCTTCGTTTATTATGCCCGTGAACTCATTAATAAATCTCATTATTATAGGGCGGCAATATCTGGAAGAAAAAGGTGTAGGATTCTGCCAAATTATCTTATTCTTCGTTGTACATGTAAGCTGTAAGGGAACAAAAAAAAAACTCTGGAGTAAGCTGGCATTAGTATCAGAATTATTTTCCCATTTCTACTTATATTGGGATTGCTGCGCCCCATCCCATTCCCATTTTGATATTAAATTTACTTCGGCAACTGATTAAGAAACATTACATGCCTCGTTATCAGGATAGCATTCCTGTTTAGCTTTTTGTAGTATGCTGTAGCATGGGTAGATTTTTTTTATTAGAACTCCTAATCACTTCATATTGTCTTCTTGAAAGTCCAGACTCAACAAAAATCGACAGGGCCTGTCTTGGATTCAACTGAGCTGTCATAGTTGTATTTTTATTAGAAAGAGTTCTGTTATATTTTGTAGCTCGCCTTGGTGAACTATTAATTCCTTTAAGCATTAAAGCAGCATCTCTCTTTTCAGTTTCTCTTAACTTTGTCTGTGTAGCACCTACAAGTACTAGTAAATCAGTAGCTTTACATAGCTATTCAGTTTTCTTCTTTGGTTCTCTCACTTGACTCATCAAATGACTTTGTTGGTCGTCCTGGTCTGTTATTTACCTTTGAAATACTAAATATTCCTTCAAGCAATTCTTTATTTGTTCTCAAAATCGCAATTTCTTTTCTATATGATTCATTAAATTTTAGTTTCATTTCGAATTTTAAACGAGAAAATTTATTTCCTTTTCTTTGATTATCAGAAAGATCATCTAATTGCAGCAAATAGTTTTCCAGAAAATATAATTTTTTGTTAATATTAGATAATTTTTGATGTTGCATAAAGGCAAACAATTGTTTTCTAGTCATAGCTATAACATTTGATGGTCCTGAAACCAAAAATAAACAGTTTTTAACAAAAATTAACATTCATCAATTTTATGTTGTTTTGCCTCCATTTATTTACATTTCCCTTTTTGTTGAAAAACGCAGATAATCGCACTAAAATTATACATGTTTTAGAAAGAAAACAATTTGAGAATTATTGGAAATCTAATTTAAGTGCCGGGTAACATCCGGAAATATAACTAATAGTCGAACATTTGAGAAAAATCACGGATAAAATTTATAAAAATTACACTCATTCTAAACAGAATTTAACTAAGCTATAATTCCATCAATTGCAGCAAAATGATTTCAAAAGAATGCATACGTAACTGGTGTATCACAATCCATGTCTAGTAATAATAATGTATTTATCTGAAGAACAATAATCACTCTTATAAGTAAGACTATGTTCAAAATTGCAAGGAGCAAAGCTTTCTATTCACATGAAGACCAAGTTGAGACTGACAGTAAAAGCAAAAAGGGTTCGCGTAGAGCTTTAAAAATTGTTGAATCACATGCGCGGAACATTTATCTTTTTTTAGCTACCTGTATTTAATTTCTGGGTTCAAATTTTTAAAATCGACTTTTGGCCGCGTAGATCGTTCAAATACCCCTCTGTGCGTCTGTTCATAGAAGGCGCGTTTACATGAGCCATCGAATCCATGGAATGCCAAACCCTCCATTGTGGGCAAAAGTGGCCAAATGATAGTCTGTGGCCGAATCCATGGAATGAAACATCAAACCCTCCTTTATTGAAGGGTTCGCGAAAACCCCCAATGAAACCATGCAATTCCGGTTCTGCCTGGGTGAAAATCCCCAAGAGGGAAACATCGCGGAGTTTGCTCTTCATTCTATGGATTCGATTGCTCATGTAAACGCGCTTAGAGAGGCAATAGAGCAAGAAGTACCTTGTCTTTTCGTGGGCTAAAAATTATGTTTTCTTACATTTTACAAGTTGGTTTTTTCTCACTAAATCTAAACTAGGGTATTTGAGCACGTTACATTGATTTTCCAATCGAGGAGAAGAAATATTATTTTCAAAGCGCATTCTCGAGATGTGAAATTTGTCCATTATACTTCCATAAAATATTTAACTGTTTTCTAAGTTATCGTTTGCTATATTAATCTTACACTTTTTTTAGTATTTTATTAAAAAATAGTCTTAGGTTTAATAAATTGTAAAATATTTTGCATCAAAATCTTTTATTATTTACACCTGGTGGAATCCCTCTGTCCGAACAGTTGAGGACAGTTTCCTTTTTTTGTGAACTTACGGAAACTCAGAACCAATGATGCAAACACGTGGAATCAATTCTTAAAAATGACATGGGTTAAGCTAAAGAATCGTGGCCGGATATTTTACACCAAATCTGGGAACCCAGACTTATTGGTATTATTGCAACCTTTTACGAAATTGGCAATGGGAAAGCTACTTATCATTACACATTCTCCATACTTCTTTCATTCATTGGTTGTATCTGCACGCGACGGGAATGGTTGTCATTCAACGTGGAGATAGTTTTGAAAAGACGCCGAATCCGGCCATTGTTCTTTAGTTTAACTGTGACATGTCCCTTATTGTTTCCACAGGTTTGGCCACACCCTCCTCAAGCCCGTGCTTCCGAGGTTGGGCCCCGGGTACGTCCAGAGAGAACCCGTCAGGCTGAGAGACGTCTTCTTCAACCCGGATCTGTTGTACGAAAGTAAGTGAAAATATGTGTTTATATTATTTATTAGTTAGTGCAACAGAGACGAAAGCCGTACTTACTTTCCTTTACTAAATTTTTAATCAAGTGTTCAACTGTGAGGTAAGTTTGACGCTCGGAAAAATTTGCTATGTTTCAGTTCTGCAGCGATTAGTATTATCACTACTTGATTGGAGATCGTAGAGAAAATTATGCGTACGATTTTTTGAAGAAGTTAAGATATTTTAGATAACGTCTTGTAGGAAAGAGAGCCTATGTTTTGCGAAGGTTCACCTGTCCTGTCCCTCCATGTATGCCCTTCTTAACGGGTTTTAATAGTTAATAACATCAGTCTTATAATCCCGTGCCCCAATCTAGGAAATGCCGTGGATGAAATCCTCCGCGGTCTCCTGAGCACCAGCGTCGAGACCTTCGACTACTCGATCACGTCGGAGGTCACCAACCACCTGTTCGAGGACCGAAAGAAGGCCTTTTCGGGGATGGATCTGGTCGCTTTGAACCTACAGAGGGGCCGAGACCACGGCTTGCAACCGTATACGGCCTACAGGGCACTGTGCGATGGTAATGACACCAGGCCGACGAGGTTTGAAGACCTTAAAAGTCTCATACCGGCGGACATCGTCGAGAGGATGAAGAAAGTCTACGAGTAAGTGTAGTCTCCTTTACTATTCGGTTAAATTTCATAGCTTTTAATTTTTTTAAAAAGCGTAATGCCTGCCAATTATCTTTCCTTATTTACATTGCAAACCAATATAGCCCAAAACACCTATTGTTTTTGTGTATCAGTCAATAAATCAAATACTTTTAGACTAGGGTAGACTGACCAGTGAGTGAACATTTGGTAAATATAATTAAAAAAATAAATATTGAAAATCATTCCACTAGATGGATTGGCAACTCTGACTTCCTCCCATATACTAGGAAGCTATCTGACATATGGTTGGTTGTCCTGGTCATTATGTCTTGGAGTTTATTCACTGGCGAACGCAGCGCCTTAAACGTTCATTCACTGGTTAGTCTACCCTAGTTTATAAAAACTATTTAGAGTACCGTCGATAATGGGGTAACAAACTTTGGCCTAAGTTTTCAAGCTAGCTCCTCATTTAATACACTCTTTAAAAATGTGTTTGTCTTTTTCAATTAGAAGCAACACTTGACCAATGAGTAAAAATTATTCAAGGAGAAATTCTGTTCAAGGGTTACTTGGGAGCCTTAGTTACCTTATTGATGGGTGGTGCATTTAAATATCATTATTGAAGGTAAAAAACCAAATAAATGCAGTTAAACAATTAATCGAGTAATTTGTTCAAGACACGTGGACGACATCGATCTGTTCACGGGGGGCATCGCGGAGAAGCCCATGTACGGAGCCCTGGTGGGGCCCACCTTCGGCTGCATCATCTCGCGCCAGTTCACCAACCTCCGCAACTGCGACCGATTCTGGTACGAGACGCAGGACCCCTTCCTCAGGTTCACGCAAGGTATCTATCACTCGCAAATATAAACTTTCTTTATTCACTTTCCTGCTGTTGGCACTGAAGCCGTATGGTATACAGAATTGTTGACGTTTATTAAGAGGACAACCACTTATTTTATTAATCAGAAATGCCTCGAATACAGTCGAACACAACAGCGTCATCTCCGCCTTTGGATACAGTCTTCACTTAAGTCACCCATTTTTAAAAGACCCTAATTTACATGGCAATATGTCCACAAGTAATGCTGGTATGCTAATGCTCGCCAAACTCACTCATCAATTGTGCTAGACAGTCTAACTACAAAGTTATCTCTGCCTTCAAAGTTGACCAGTAAAGCTAGGCATTTACGTAGGACATTGCATGTAACTTCGCCAAACATTGGCAGTCTTCCTCGAAGACATTACCAAAACCTTTTCACGCGTCAGTGATTGGTTTTGTGTACACATGTGACATCTAAACCAATCACAGAGGAGTGAAAATGCTTTCGGTTACGTCTTGGAGCAAGAGTGGTGACGTTTGGCCCGGTTAAATAAGTCCCACAGCGTATGCCTAGCTTTTGGACCACGATAACCTTTGGCGACTGAGTTTATCGATAGTTTCTAGTCAATAAGGTCTTTTTGAAATTGAAAAACTCTGTTGATCCCTTTCTTACATTTCAAATATAGCTCTGTACGTGGTATAATGACGCTCCTTTCATATAGTTATAGCATGATAAAAGCGCCACATTTCCATGCTGTCAATACGATAATTTTTGTAAATGACGATACATATTTGTCGCCAAAAAAAGTGAATTTATTGTTGCTCTTTCAGATCAGTTGACTGAAATCCGCCAGACTAGACTCGCCAAAGTAACCTGTGATAACTCTGACAGCATTGATGCGGTGCAGCTCAAGGCCATGGATATTCCAGATGATTTCCTGTAAGTCTCAAGAATTTTTCGATAAAAAGTAAAAAAAATCTTTTAGTAGTTTTAATCAAGAATAATAGGTTAGGGGGTTTGTCATTCTCAGCAGTCTCTACAAGCACACCCTGCTCCGCCTCTACTTGTTCGAATGGACAATTCAATGATTTGCGGAACGAAGAACAGTGGAACGTCACTGTAAGTGTGACCGTGCTATACTCTTAAAACAAAAGAGTGAAATCCACAGCAGTAGGAGAAGTGCATTTTCGACACTGAAAGGAGTGAATATTAACTCAGACCGAATTAAAATCACTCGTTTGGAGTGATCCTGTCGGAGGTTTAACACACAAATGATTCACTCCAAAAGGAGAAGTGCATTTTCTAGACTGGAGGAGTGAAAAATAATCAGACTGAGTTAAAATCGCTCGTTCGTTTTAAGAGTGTAGTTCATACGAATTAAGCCTTGGTTTCCTCGGAGTCTGTCGCCAGAAAAATACGATCGCTATTAAATGTGGATGACGTCACTCTTCGAACTGTAAACCGGCCACCGCTTCATCGGAACGTTACGTTGACACGAAACTGGAAACCTAGCGAACTCACTCAACTCAACTTTGTTGTTGTTTTGGTTTTGTCTTTGCATGTCAAAAATGGAAAATTTAGATTTGGCCCTTACGATCATCAATCCCCTTGCAATCAATTAGCATTTTTTCCTCGGCAAGCGTAAAACAACTCTCGCCTTCCGTCATTTCTTCAAATTTTTAATTTTTGGCAAGCACACCACGTAACAGACAACAGCAAAAATCGTTGTCATCAGGATTTCTCCAACGCACTCAACAGCAACTTAATCTGGCGGTCGTGTTGAAATGTCCGGCAACGCTCCCGAGGAAACCACTCTAGCGTAGGGTAGACTAACCAGTTTGAAAATCCATATCGTGGAATGATTTTCAATCCTTATTTTTTAATTATATTTACCACATGTTCATTCAATGGGGCCTGTTCCGTTCACCCACTGGTCACTCTACCCTAATCAATGTCAGTAGTTTATATGATGTCACTCACCACACTTGTCCGACCGCTTAAATCTGTTGACGGACTCCCAGGAAACCGATGCTTTAGCTGACGAGTTGTTTATTTGCGGGGTATAAGACATCGTTTGACGGAGATGGTCACGTCCCGCAAGAGTAGTCATTTCAATCATCTATTCAATTAATTTTTTTCCTGTTTAGAAATCCTCGCGTGCCGTGCAGGAACATCCCCTCGATCGACCTGCGGTTCTGGCGCGACCACAACTCCTGCGACCACGTCACGGACGACGGGAACAGGAGGGTCCACGTCCTCATGGGCCACTCGCACCGCATCTCCCCGTGCGTCACGTGCTCCTGCACCAAAGAAGGGGTGAGTGCAATACCACCTAGATTAGAAGGCCGGCGAACAAAATGCTTGACGTCATATTAGTGAATCGATTCTGTGGTTTTGACCAATGATCATTCGTGACTACATCTTGTATTTGAATAAATTTTTAAGATAAGATGAATCGAGATGCGACGTCATCTTAAGATACGACGTTATTGGTCAACAAATCGAAATTGGTCTACTAGTGTGACGTTGTGTTGCTTAGTTCTTCGGCCTTCTAATCTAGGTGGTATTGGTGAGTGTCGCGTCAACTCTCCAAATTCGACCCAGCATTGGGAATATTTCACATGTGATGTGGAGAGGGTTTTATATTTCTAAATGTTTGATTCTCCGCGGTCCGTGGCGACATCGCGTACGATGTCGCTATTAAGTTGAATAAGGCAATATCTCGAATAATTTCGAAATTCGTTATATTGTCTTAAAATCATCTTTATATGTGTATTATCGAAAATTTTTGTTGGCAAAGACTGATATCTTAAATTCAGATTGTGAATATTCGTTAATTTAATAAAGATATAACATCTGGAGTTAACTTTCTTATTCAAAGTAACATCCATCCGGATTGCTAAAAATGATTATAAAGATAAAATTCCAATTGAGCAGGAAAAAATCAGTCTTTCTTTGAGTGCTTTAAAAGATAAATTGTCATAACTACTGCATTTTTGACATTTTAACTAAGATAAAGATACACATATTATTGATTAAAAATTGACCAATAAAGTGTCATTACTTTAAATAAAGAAATCTTCACGACTTTCAAATTTGAATAAAAAAAATTTAAAGTCGAAATAAGAATTTTGTAGTTAGTATTTAGTGAAAATGTGTTATTAGGCATGTTTAAAAAAAAAATATTCAGAAATAACGGATTTAAAAAAGTTTTTTTTTTCAATTTTGGAGTTATTTCCTTATTCAAACAACCGATTTATCAGTAATATTTTTATGAATAAAATTCTGGGAAATTAAAAAAAGAACCAAAGAACACTGAATCGTTTCTTTGAAAAACAGTAACTGAACAAAGAACCTGATAATGTCAGTCCTTTTCATCGTTAACTTATTATCTTCCTTTCAGATGGTGTGCCAGTCCATGAAAATATCCAACTGTTTCCAGCTGGCCACGTCATACACCAGGGAGAAGATACTGGAAGACGACGTGTGCAAGGTGCAGTGTGCATTCGCTTTCAGGGCCTACCCCCAGTTCGAAGGAAACTTCGACAACGTGCTTGGGTTCTCGATAAGCGAGTGAGGATCAAGCATAGCAGTCTATAAGCGCGTTAACACGAGTTATCAAATCCATGGAATGCCAAACCCTCCACGGGAAAAAGTGAGGCAGGATTTCTAACCCAAGTCGGAGGAAGTCGAGCAGGATTTCTAACCCAAATGATAGAATGTGGCCAAATCTATGGAATGTAACATCAAACCCTCCTTCATTGGAAGGTTTGCGAAACCCCCCAATGAGCCCTGCAGTTCCGATTCTGCATGGGCGAAAATTCCCAAGAGGGAAAAAATTGCGGAGTTTGTTCTTCATTCCATGGATTCGATGGCTCATGTAAACGCGCCTTATATTTATCATAAACCATGTAAAAGGCAGTATGTAATTTGAATATGCAGTCCAAACTTGCTTATCCCTTCTTTGGTAATGCGCTGTCTCCTTCCATGCACTGATAGCGGTCACTTGACTGCGGTTCTAAATTACGAGGCGTGATTGGTTGAGGTAAAGGTCCTAAAGAAGGCTAGAAATAACTAGGGTGCAAAAAACTGAAAATTTTGAAGTTACTGCAGTTTACCTGCTCGCGGCAGATTTGGTTATTTGACGCAATCCATTAGTAATTTGGTAATTTAATCATCTCCGGTTGCCTATTTCTAGCCTCCTTTCAGAGCCTTAACTCAGCCAATTATTACGCCTCGTAATTTAGAACCGCCGTCAAAGGACGACAACCAACGGTATTTATAGCACCAAATGTGTCGGTTGAACAATCATGGACTGCATTTCCATTTAAAGTAATATTTTTTTTAATAAAAAAAATCTACTTTTATATGACAAAGGTGGTTGACGTTAAATTTGCGAACTGGACTAGTATAGTGGACAATCTGCCTTCTGATTGTGATATGAAATAATAATAATAATAAAAAATGAGAAAAATATTTTTAGAAATCACGTTTGAAATGCATGAAACTACGTGCTTGCTTGATAAAAAAAATTTGTTCGGATGAGTGTCGCCATCTATGTCGGTAGTGATTGGTTAACAAGAGTATTTTGTGAATGGATTGGAGAGACATTTTATTATGCTTTTATTCATAATGCAGGAGATTATAATAGGATAATTTTGAAAGATTTAAAGTAAATAAAGTAATAAAGATAGTAATAAAGATAAAAGTAATAAAGAAAGATTTAAAACTAAAAAGTAGAAACTATTTTCTTCTTTATATGTGCCTTCTATAAAAAAAAGTATTTTTATTGTATAGTATATAGAGTATATTTATTAAATGGAAACATTTCTTCAACTTTTGTATGCAATCAATTTTATATTATATTTCAAATTATAAGAGTAAAAAATATTAATTTTAATAAATTTATTTTTACATATCAAAGCTCTTGTCTTTCTTTATGAATTATAATTTTTCTTGCTATGTAGAAGACGAGGTCGAAAACCTGAGCGGGTGCCTAAAGCAAACCAGTGGTTCAATCGTACGTTTTCTCGGGACTTCGACTCCATAGATTTAACAAGCAACCCAGTGTACTCGGACAAATACAGAAAAACACGCAACAAAAATATCCATAAGTCGGGATTTGAAACCGGGACCTTCTGACAGCCTGGCCAGCTGACGAGGGTCCTCGAGTACACTAGGACAGACGTACTCGTTAAATTTGTGGAGTACGAAGTTATATCGACGTTAACGTTCGATGTCGCTCAAAGTTTCGTTGAGTGTCAGCTCAGCTGTAGACTTCGTCATTTGACGTGGTTCTAAATTATGAGGACAAATTGTCCGAGTTAAATTTCTTCGCGAAAGCTTGAAGTAGACCGTTTACCGTTTTAATCTGGCTCGAAGTTCCGATCTCTTCCCTTGACCAGCGTTCTAAATTGCGAGGCATAATTGGCTGTGTTAAAGATCCTCGCGGAAGACGAGAAATAGACAGCCGGAAACTAGGACCAACTTATTATTAAGCTTCCTATATGTACCAAACAAACGTTTCCAGTACTTGACGATGGTTTATAAGAGGGTCCTTGCGACCAAGCACACAAGCCTGAAAATATATGTCAAACCAACCAACCAACCAAACGTTTTCAATTTGAGATTGTATTTAAACTGAAAGATTTTCAAGCAAAGGTAAGTGATGTACTTTTAATTTAATCAAATAATTTTAATTCGGGATAAGTTTATATCTAAGAGTGAAATGCAGCTTAAAAGAAGAAAACTTACTCCTTTTTAATTAGCATATTTATTTTAAATAGTTTTTTCTTTTACGTCACCAATCTTGATACGTCGTTATCAATAACTAAACTAAATTTATCCAAATTCTCGTCGTTACAATAAAATAAATAGAACTAACTTAAACATGTTTCAATAATGAATGAATAATATATAAAAGGTGATAAAGCTGAGGAATTTTGTGAATAGAAGCGAAAGCTAATTTCCAAAGTTAGAGTACCGGGACTTTCGTTACAACCCGTTGTAAAAATGCAATTGAATAACAGCTTTCACATTAAAAGTGCTGACATTTTTTTTTTATTTCGTAGGTTTTTTTTATAAACTTTCATTGTAACGTTAAATAAAACTGTAAGTACCATAAGCAGAGGAAATAATAAAAGAACCAAGAAAGTACTGCTATTGTATGTGAGAGTGTGAGACTGGACATTCGATGACTGGTCGTTCGTGTGAGACTTCGATTCGAATTTATGATATAATTTTTAATTACAGAAGAACTGCAATTATTCGAAGCGTGGCTGATTTTATCCGAGTTTCATAAAAAGAAAATCGTCAAAATAGCATCACGCGATTTACGGATGCCACCTTAACTAACCACAACTAATTGTTTGGAAAAAGGACAGATGGTTTTTCCAGGTGTACCACCACCTAAAAAAACAACCAGTAGTTTAATTTCGAATGATGTTTAGAGTAAGAAAGAAAGTGCTCGCAATTTCCTTATTGTTTATACAATCTCTTCACTCGGCTGAAATTAAAAATTATTAAAAACGCACATTACAGCTTATTTTATTGTGTTTTGATGAAAAATTCTAAGGTAATTTGATTATCACATTTATTTTTCCTAGTTATATTCTACAGACGTTTGAAACATATTAAAAAATAATAAGTCATTACGATAATATTGGTTAAGATATGGATTTTTGCTCAAAACGTACGGTGTCCCCTTAAAAGTTGGTATGGTTTGAAATATCGTAGCACTAGAGCTGCACGACGTCTATTGGCGACGGGCGTCATATTTTAGAACCACAGTCAAGTGACGAGCCGACACCCGAGTAGGCACCCAACGCAACCGTTAAGGGCGACAACGTACACAGTGTTAGGATTTTGAAGGATATTTAAAGTGAACTTCCTCTGCAAGGGGTTATTTGTTGGACATTTTGGCTGCACCCTTAAAAGCTGAGTTGGGTGCCTATTCAAGTATTTGCTCGGAGATGTGTTGATGTCCCATCGCCAATAGCCTTCGAGTAGCTTTAGTTCAACGATAATTCAATTTAATCAAACCTGATATGTTAACTTCGTCTCTTAAACCACTGTTAAAAATGACCACGCTTATCCCCAAAGCAAGCCTGAACGGCCAGGTGGGTTAAGGAATCATGTCAGGAAAATTGCATCATAAATTCTTTCCTTGCTGTGAAAATAGGAACATCCGTCTAATAAATGCCTCGTTAAATGGGACTGGTGCATGTTAAATCTGTTGAGGTCAAAAGTCCTGACAACACGCTCGAAGTCACTCCGATCGCGTTGGGTATCATAGGTAAACTGGAAATAACTACGTCACCGGGGACAAGTCAGTTGCAAAGAAAACGTTAATTGGTTTTTTGAACGTGACATTGACTCACAAATCGAGGTTCAAAAAATAATTTATTTTCATTCAGTATTTAGGATGTCATTCAAGATCTGAAACATGCCATTAATTCAAATTCAATCTGACAAATGAACAGAAAACCATACATGTTTGACCGGAAAAGAATAACACTTTGAATGACTGACATCAGTAAACAAAGATCTGCGGGTTATTGATCAGCATTTGTTGTCTTGAAATAATAATTTTGTGTTTTAGTAGTTAATTTGGTTATTTGAAGTTTTAAAATAACTGGAATATACAGGGTGGTTATAAAATAACGCTCCCTATTCGGAGTGGTGTTTAGCTTGAATGAATAATCCAAATGCATCAAGCATTGAGACACTTACTAATCAAGAAGGGGGAAAAGAATGGAATCATAAAAAACAAACTCGTCACTTGACCAGGGTTCTAAATTACGAGGCGTAATTGGATGTGTTGGCCGTAAGTGGCCGTAATTGGCTACTCCTCGTAATTATAACCTTGGTCAAGAGACGAGTTTCTGTGTTATAATTCCATTCTTTTTCGTTAAAAAGAAACTCGTCACTTGACCAGGGTTCTAAATTACGAGGCGTAATTAGCTGTGTTGGCAGTAATTGGCCATAATTTACGACGTTTCAAAATTTAGATTCTGGTCAAAAGACGAGTTATTTTTATGATGATTCTTTTTTATGATTCTTTTTAGGATTTTGTCTTTTTTATGATACCATTCTTTTTCCCTCTTCTTGATTAGTAAGTGTCTCAATTTTTGTTGCATTCGGATTATTCATTCAAGCTACAGACCACTCCGAATAGGGAGCGTTATTTTATAACCACCCTGTATATAGGAACTGTTTGGGCAAAAATAACGTAGATTTAAACTTTGCATTTTTTGAAGGATTCATCAAGATGGATGTAGCGTTTCACACAATCATATATATAACAAGATCGTTCAAAAAGTACCATGTTTAGTTTAGTTTGAATTATCGTCGCGCTAGAGCTACACGAGAGCTATTGGCGACGGGCGTCGTATTTTACAACCACAGTCAAGTGACGAGTCGACACCTGAGTTGGCATCCAACGCAACCGTTAAGGGCGACATCGTACGCCGCGTCGGGACTTTGAAGCATATATTTAACATGCATTCACTCTACACGGGGTATTATTCGTCGGACGTTTTGGGGCTGCACGGGCCGTTTATAATTCGGCAGTTATTTTGGCGATGCCCGGACCCGAACCTGATAACCTGCTACCCAAGTACCCAGCCCCTCAAAAAGTACCATATACCGAGCGTTGATGTGCCGAAAGAGTCAGTCCATCTATAACGTTTGGCATGAACAGTCTATATTAATCTCGAATCATAGTATAATATTTAAAAAAATCCTAAAATTTACGCTAAAGTACCTCAAAGATATTTACTTCTTGCAAAACCAAATGCAAAAACGTATTATGCTCCCCCAAAAATTATTTTAATTAGCATTTTTTTTAAAAAAATTTTCCTTGGTGGTTTGTTCACATTGTATCAAGTTCTGCGTTAAACATACTACCATGGCGTCATATGCCACATAATGTTATCGCATGCGCACCGAAACAATCCATGGCTTCACTCAACTATATATGACTGAAAGTCGTAATGCATGCTTTGTTTTCAGTAACTCATGCGCTATAAAAATATTACGATAATTTCAACGCAAAACTTGCTCCAATGTGGACCAAAACTTTAAACAAACCTTAGAACAACTTCATTGGCTCAGTACTACTCTCATTATCAGAACCCAATTAAATTTTTTTTTCTAAATAATTGAAAACAGACATATAATGTAAAATTTTTAAACCTTATTTTCAACTGTTTATCATCACTCATAGACAAAGCAAGTCAAAATTAATTGAAACAAACCGCACCTGAATAAACACACACAGACTCACATAATTTATGTTAATTTCTATTTGCGCAGTAGAAAACTTTCAATTGTTCCACATTTGAACCCTTATCACATGACTTGGCTGTAAAATATGATGACTACGGCAACCCAATACTCCCCTACACCAATCAGGATGCCGAACTGTTTGGCGCTTTGGCGATTAAAAAACGAAAAACATCTGTCTACGACACGTGTTTATTTTCTTTTGTCTTTTCGAATTTCGACCGTCATCGTGAAAGGATCTTTTGTAGAAATTGTCGATAATTATTTGGTAAGTTTTTATTATAATATGCGTTTTATTTTAATATGCGTGTCGTATGTGATAAGTATATTTTTTATCGAACTATCGTTTCATTTGTAAGTTATTAGCTAGTTTTAGACATTTCTTTGTGATATTTTCGCGACTTGAAGTTCGAATCTCTGAACTTAGGAACAAAGGATGACAAAGGAAGTTTTTTCATACTGTGCAGCTTTGTTTGATTATATAAAGTATCTAAGAGTGTCTGCCATCTATTAATGCAATTTAATTAATATATAATTTTTAATATTGTGGAATAGTGATTGATTAAGGCGTTAGTGATTAGTGATCATAGCGATCAGTGATTAAGGTAATCATAGCGATCAGTGATTAAGGTAATCATAGCGATCAGTGATTAAGGTAATCATAGCGATCAGTGATTAAGGTGATCGTGATTAGTAATTAAGGTATTACAAGGCTAGTTAAACTCGTGTTTTAAAATTAAACTTTAAAATTTTAAACTTTTAAAATAGTATTAAATTAGTTTCAGTATCTCTTCATTTCGTCAGATTTGTATTTAAGTTGTGCGGTTTTGTCTTCGTATAGTTATTCAGCTTTCATCATTTAATGCATAACTTTTATTCGATAAATCTTATATGCATGAAATATTTTTTTTCTGATGAAACCTAATTAAGATTAATTTAAGGCTGTAATTGTGTTTTAAAGTTATTAAAATTGTGCGTGTGTGAATTTACAATGCTTGATTAAAACTTTTCTTTTACTTGTGTTTGTTAGAATTTGTATTTGAAATGTATGTTTGAAATTTTACTTGTATTTGAAATGCACTTTAATTAGTACTTTTTTTTTATATTGTGAAATAGGGATTAAGGCATTAGTGAGTGATAGTGTTAGTGATTAGTTATATAATCATGGTGATTAGTGATTAAGGTATTACACGGCTAGTTAAACTCTTGTGTATTAAAATCAAACTTAAAAATTTCAAACTTTCAGTGATTAGAATATTCGTAAGAAGGCAATTGGATTATTCTTAAAAAGTAGAAATTAGCTTTACGCTGTAGGTCCCGTTTTATTAAGTCCTTTCGTGGGTAACAAGCAGACCGTGGTTTTCCTAACAAAAATCAATTCTTTTTAAATTTGTGAAAGTTAATTTTCGTAAGAGAGCAGACGTGGCTCAATGAGTAGAGATAATTTGCAGGTTCTGCCCATGTCTTAGCCATCCTTGGAACTGATCATAATAAATAAAAATAGTTCCATGGGAATGGTTCGTTGAACCTGAAGTTGTCCAAAAGCCTTCATCCGCATACGGTTGCGTTAGGTGCCTACTCAAGTGTCGGTCTCGCCACTTGCTTAAGGTTTAAATTACGAGGATAAAAGCTAGTGTGTGTAGCGCCATAAAAAGTGCTTTTTGGCGTTTCATTTCATTTTAAGGGTTCTCATTTGTGATTAATTTTATAGGGAGTTAATAAAAGTGCTTAATTTTTGAAAAAAGCGATCATCAAGTGCGAGAAATCCTGAAATCGCGACATTCACGTGCTTGTTCCGGAGAACAGCTTGCTATTTTGACGCCTTGAAATATTTGCTAATTACCGTTGTTAGTGTTAGTATCTCTTTATTTTTTATGTTTTAGTTTGGGACCAAGCTTCATTCAACTTAACTTTAAATCCTCGTATTATTTGCGGTTAGATTGCAGTAGTGTCGCTCTATTTAAAGTTTTAGTTCAGGATAACCTCAAACTCCTTTGCCTCGTAATTTTTCAAGATCACGGCATCATCGAAGTGGGGGAGGGGGGAGGGCTTATTTTTTCTTTTCTAGTTCAGAACTGATCAGTTAATCAAACTTCTTAGGTATTTTCTTACTTTTGAAAGTTGATAATGGTTGGTCCGTACTTAGGCTAAACACCTTTTAAAATCGAAAAATTGAACTCCCGTAGCTCTTGTGCGACGTTAACTAACACAATCTTACAAAATAAATTCTTCTCTCCTTTAGTTCGTGGGGAATCTTCGCGGTATAAAGATAGTTTCTTAGTCTCTACGATGTTGCGTCATGGGTGGATCACCGATTGGCGGGTAAGTTTTTGAAGATTCGTCGGTGGAACTTTCCTGGTAAGTCCAAATGATTTCTTTGCCAGAGGGAGGGAAAATACAGATTTCCCGTTTTTTTTAAAAAAGCTCTTGTACTTGATTCTCGGTTTTTCCAACTTGATTCTTATTTTCCTTAAGTACATATTTTAACTTAATGTGAACGTTTTCTTACGTTTAAAGTGCTTTTAAAATTTTACTAATTACAAATGAAATAAATTTTAATTTCTTGTTAAATGAATAGTTTAAAATTAACTATTTGATGTTGCTACTTTTTTTTCAAAATTTGATATTTCAAAAATTAATTTCTACTCGATTAGATTACAACTGATAATTTTTTTTACCAAAAAAATGAAAAACCGTGCAAGTTTTTTTTCCCTCTTTTTTATTTTTCTATTTGTCTTTATCAATGATGCTGTACCTTTCAATGTAGTTTCTATTGTTTAGGAAATTACTACTTTTATAGTATGATGATAAAAACTTTCAAAAATATTTTTGCCTGCTATTTAGGAAATGATCAATGATATATTTTTTTTAACTATTTAAACTTTGTCTGACAACAGAAAATTAAGACTGTGGTTGAGTGCAATCAATTTCGCACCCAAATCTATGTGTTCGAATCCTACTTCTGGCGTGGATATTTTCCTAGATCCTTATGAAATCAATTTTATTTGTTTTCAGCCATTCTTCACATCCTACGAACGATGTTAAATAATTGATAGAAACTTAAAATCATTAGTGTTAATTGGTTTTAAATAAACCAATTATATTGCTCTGTACGTGCTACAGTGACGCATATTAAAAATACGATTTTTTCAGTGAAAATTACTAAAATTTAAACAAATTATAATATATATATAAAGGGGTAAACGCTAAATTGATATCAACCTTTTAATTTTATATTTAAGCTTCAATAAACAGATCCCCAACTTTTTACAATGAAAAAGCAACGTATACGATTTTCATATAAAAAAAATCGTATTGTTGCTAATGTCATTTTAGCATGTATAGCGCTATCTATATGTAATAAATAGTTAGTCATTAGTTTAATTTTTTGCTTTAATTTTTACAATCACCAATATATCTTTACCCATTTGATAAAATCATCGTTATTTGATCGCCTACTATCCCTGTCAATGTCCCGATCAGTATCCAACATGGATTCCACCGTACTTTCGCACTCAATTCCCGCGCTTTCACTTTCCATGGACATCGTATCTCTTGCCCTCCCAGCCCCGTCGTCCTCTCCAGATACGACGACGCGCGTCGACTTCCGTTGCGATTTCTGCGTCCCGACACCTTGTCCGCCCGCTTCTCGTCGTTTCGACGTCGATACGACGTCCTCCCGACATTGGGTGCGTCCGATTCTGACTTTTCGTCTTCACGTTGTCGGTCTTTCGTTTTGGGAAGCTCTGATCGTTGTTGTTTGCTCAAGGGTTTGAGGTTAGAAGGTGTGTCTTGATGGTAGAAGCAAAACAAGACGTTATCTGATACCTCGAATATATAAGTTGGGTTGAGTAAGATAAAAAAAAACATCGTGAATAGCGCGAATGTTTTAAACCATGTAATGGGGCGTTCAGCATTTTTTTTTTTTAAAAACCCTTTCAGTCCCAGTGGTATCATGTTTCTGTTCATAATTAAAAAATAATATGGATGACATCTATTAGGATTAATTAAAAATAGAAAAAAAAGTTTGAAGAATCGAATGATGTGCTTTTTGATATCATAAATTTCTGTATAGACGATCATAAAAAAAGATTCTAAAATGAAAATGCAAAATTTTAATGGGACTGAAAGGGTTAAACATAAAATGTCTCGGAAAATGTACGTACGTATACTCTTCACTCCAGAGGTACACAAACGTAAACTTTTGTAGAATTTTGTAGATTTCATTTGACAATTTGTCTTAATAATAACTTCTATTACAAAGTAGAATGTTCAATCTTTCCAAGGATTATATAGCTTAAGTTCCTGATTTATTAATTATCAGCAGATTTCGGGGGTCTTGCAAAAAACTTTTTTTTCCGGAGGTTGATTTCTAGGACAGTTTGGATTAAAACGGAAGTTAGAATGAACTAATAATAACAAAAAACAGGCAGTGTGTATATTCTTAGCACTTAAAAATTTAAGTGTATTTTCTTTTGTCAAAACTCCGAATTCCACTAAATTGATATGGCCCTCAGCAGATGTTGAACGCTATTTTTTTAAATCAAAATTGCTTGCAAGACAAACTACTAATTACAGTATAACTCGGTTTTAACGTCATTTAAGCGATCGATGTTCATGACGTTATAAACAAGGTTGAATTATTACCAAATATAAAAAAATTTTAACGCCTCGTAATTTGTGCTTATTTGCGGCAAAGTCGAGTGTTGCCGGTAATTAGTTGGGGGTGGATCAGTCAACCAAACTTCAACTCCTCGTAATTTTCGGTAACTTGCTTCAAAATCTCGGTTTCCGTTTTTATTTTAGTTCAAAACGGAAGAGATCCACCAAACTTCGACGTCTTGTATAATCGTAAATAAAAAAAAAATCTAAAGTAATAGTAGAGGATCGTTGTTAAATCGTATTTTTTTGCATTCACAAGAGGCAACCACATTAGGTATTTAATTTTGTAAGAAAAAAAATCGGCAAATCGGTCGATTTTTAATCGATAAAATAATCGCCGCATTGTGATAAAGGGTCCTTGGAAAAAAAAAAGGTTGAGTCCTTGAAAAGTCATTAAAAACTCCTTGATTTTTATTTTTAATAATTAATATGATTTTTAAATATTGAAGAATTTTAATTTTTTTTTGTTTAAGAGTGAGTTTTGGCAAAGAGTTAACTACAAGTTGTTATAAGAAATATATTCCAACACTAATGTCCATGGAAAATGCATGAAACGGAACGTTTAAGGTGTTAAAAACGAGTGAGTATTTACTTGTTTATTGGAAAATGCGAACTTATAGAAAGAATATTGCTGGAGTGAAGAGGATTCAAGTATGATCAAATTAAAACTTGAATAGTTTTTCGAATAAAAAAAAAAGGAAAATGCTTACGTTTTCAAGACAAATTTCGCTACTAAAAATGCCTATAAGTTACTTTCGCGATCGAGACGAAATTATGATGCGAAAGTATTCAAATCCTGCCCCTTAGCTTTGGCTGATTTTTTGCTACCTTCTAGTTAAAAAAAATATTAAAAAAGTGCTGAACACCCCATTGCGATGAGCAGAGGTGACCTCTGCCCTAAAATGTAATTAATCTGTTCCCTAAAATGTAGTGACGTCATTCAAGTAGTCCGACCTGGCCGATCACAAAATAAAGAAGCAATTCAAAGGCTATATCGCCATTCATAAATTACGTGTTGCGATTTCGAAGATTCCTTTACCCCATCCCACCACCATGATCATGTTTCTTGATATTTGGCTCAACCTCCCCTCCCCCCTTAATCTCACTTGACATTATACAAAATTCGTATTTTTATATTAAATTTTTGATTTGGACGTTTAATTCACAGAAAACTTCAAAACACATACTAATTAGCGTCCAACCCCAAACTTGGATAGTCTAAACAGCAGCTGCATCCTCAATTTATAATGGTGAGAAAGTACTTAAAAATCACCTACGATGCGCAGTTGGCTGTTTTCTTTGTGAAGTGTGAAAATGCTTCTTTCTTTGGTCTGAATTGAAACTAACAAAGGAAATAAAAACGAACGACAGTGGAATCAATATGAAACAATAAACCTCTTCCTCCTAACACTTTTCAGATTGGTTCGGAAAGACACGATGAATATGTTCATGTAGGAGATTGCAAATTTCAGTCTAGAAATAAGTTTAATTTAACTGCCTTTTTTCGTAATTTTACTCCCAAATTTCTAGAGTGATTGTCCAGAGTGGACTACTTTTACTACGTCTCTGGGTAACCCCTTGAAAAGTCATCGAAGCTATGTTTGTTTCGCGCTTCAAGAAATAAGGAATAGTTCTAGTGCACTCTGTTTGCCTCGTTGTTTCAACTGTGGAAATTGCGTCGGTCGGGTTTATGTATAAAGTAACGAATGAAAATAGACATAAGATGCTAAAGAAAAAGTTACTAAGTTCCGAAAAAGTTTACGTGAAAGTTTCGCTTTTTTATGAAAATATAATTTCTTTTTGGCGAAACACGACATTCCATTGCTGGTAGACAAGGTATAAAAACAACTAATCTTGCACTTTCTTTTAAATATCCCAACAGTGAAAACCCAAGTTAATTTGCCGTTATTCATTAAAGTTATGAAGTTTTAAGTTAACAGCTGTTAAATATTTTTTTGATTTGTAAACTAAACTTGCCTTGCGTTTTCGTCTAAAAGCTGGTTCCATGGCAAATCCAACTGAGCTGTAGCAAGTGTCTGTAAATAAAAATGGCGAATTGTCACCCTTAGTGACAGAAAATATAAATACGATCTAAAATAAAATCGTTTTCTTGAATAACTTAATATGAATGTTAATATAATTCTGCCACACACACAAATATTTTCAAACTCTAAAAACCATTATTCTATGCTTATTTTGCTATTGTTTTTTAAAAAATTAATGCGTATTTTTTGTTTTGGACGGTTGACATTTTATTAATTTTAGAATTTATTTCAGTTAAAAAACTTTTTGAATTCCACATTTTATTCAGACTTAATCGGATTAAGTAAAAGAAAAAAATACAATCAATAAACGTATTTCACTTTCCTACAAAAAAATACAAATTTTAATTTCTTTATGAAACTCTGAAGCAGCAATGAAATACAGGTTAGTTTACCGTTACCTGACAAAACCTCGGCGCGTTCCTACTGAACATTTCGATTTCACGGGAAGAATAATTAAGGGGTTGATTAAAAATTATTTTTAGTTGAATAAACTGTTAATACCCGAGCAAAATCCAACACATGTATTCTTAATCTAAACATACTTTTCATACGAATATATGTTAAAAGTAAGTTTTGCAAAGAATTTTTTAAAAAAAAAATTATGTTTAATAGTTGGGGACACGCCTTAATTTCTTAAAAAAAAAACATAATTTTTTGGTGCTATAAATGCAACAAAAAAGGCCGTGTCACTTATTTAAAATTAACAAATTATTGTAACATTGCTTTAAATGCAAAATTCCTTTAAAATTAACTACTGAAAGAACTTTTTGAAAAGTTTGAAAAATTAATTAAAATAAATTTTTTAAGAAACTTATTCACCCTTGTTCAACTTAATTTTTTAAAAAATAAATGACTACATGTAATAAAAGGCTGAAAACTGATATTTGTATCTTTTTCTATCGGACCAGGTCAATTTCGGAACTAATTAACGTGTTTATTGTTTGTTGGGAAGGTTTTAAAAAATGTCCCCAAATGGGTGCGTTTGGTTACAAGAGGTTAAACAAAACTAAATTCGCATAAGGGATCGTTTAATCTGGTTTTATAACAAGTCTAACTGAGCTGTAGCAAGCACGTATATGCAAATAAAAGTAGCATGTTTCCCTCAATTGAAGGAAATATGAGGATAATCTTAAGCCAAAAACATATTTTTCACGAATGACCCAATGTGAGTACTGACAAAATTCTGCCACATAAATATTTTCATGTATTAAAGAGAGCATTCTATACTTAAATGTTTTTTTAGGGTTAGAAAAAATTACTACTTTGGAAGGTTGATATTTCATTTGTTATTTTTAATATTTCACTTTTGGTTAAACTTTGTAATATAAATTTTGATATTTTATTCAGACTAAATCAAAATAAGTGAAAGACAAAACAAAAATTAAATACAGTTAATAGATAAGGATTAGATTTCGTTTCTAAAATCTTTGAAACATCAATGATTTATGGACTTATCCACTAATTTTGCAAAGCCTCGTAATTTTATTGGCCCATATTTAAATCGAATAACGCCTTTGATACTTCAGTATTAGATTAAAAAATATCTAATAAAAAATAAAACCATATAGTTAAGGGTTGAAAATCAATGAATGCAAAGTTAGATTAATTTATATTTTGCATAGTTGATTTGTCAGTTTAATTTAGAAATAAATTTTTTCATAATTAATGTAAAAGTGGCTTTTTAAAAAGCATTAGAGATTTTTTGGACGGAAATTAATTTTTTTATAGTATAAATTCTTTATAAATTCCTTTTTAACGTATAAATATCTTTTGCTTGAAAGTTATGCCCATATTATACAAGGACGAATATGAGTATTAATTTTCCCAATGAAACTGAATGAACCAGTTCAATTTAGTTTTTTTTCCTAAGGAAATTATACCAGTTCCAAATTACTCCAAATGCACAAACCTATAAATAATGTAAACTCCATTAAATTTTTCATAATCTAATATTTTAATAACTCTTTAAATGAAATGGATGTCTTCCTTTCTCCATGTATAAAATGGATTCTTTATTAGAAATTTAGTGACATTTTGAAGGAGTAAAATTTTGTATTTTGTTGTTGTTTATTAGAATAATTTCAAAACGTGTTTTTTTTTTAAAAAACTTAATTTTTAGTCTTTTCTGTGGTTTAATAAAAATTGATAGTACAGTGGTTAGTTTTCAGTTTTAACGTTTCTGGTTTCGAATCGTACTACTTCTATTTAATGTGTCCATTCGTTCTGAATTAGTCTTCATAAGTAGATAAGCGGTCTTAGTAATATGTGTAGCAAAGGCGGGCTGCACAGCCCTCTGAAATCATGAAATAAAAACGTATTAATTTCTTAGCTTATACAACCGTGTTGTGCCAGTCTGGCATTGTTGTTGAAATTTACATAAAGTCTGTTGACATAAACATTCCTCATTTTTGTAAGGCTTTTAATAGCAATAGAATAGGTTTAAGTGCGAAGTCAATTTAATCAAAATTAATATCCGTATATTTTAAAACTTACTAAATACAAATTTGGGTGTTAAGCAATAAGAAGTCAATGCCACATGTTTTTCTTGAATTGAATATTTCTCATCATGTGAATCTCGTTGCCAGCAGTTACGTTAGTTCTTTTTCAGTGCATGACAATTTTCCCCCTAAATGTTTCACTTATTTTTAACTTTAAGGGGTTTGGTGAATTCATATAGGAACAGTTTTTGAGTGACGGAACTCTATATTGTAAGTTTACTGTCCGCACTCGCTCATCCACACTGCGCTATTCCGAGGGGTCTTTTCTTCACTCGATCGTGGCTCTAAATTGCGACGTAGCTCTAATTGCGCTCTAATAGCCCTCGTGTACTCTAGTGCGATGATGGCTCAAACCGACTTAACCTATGGCGCTTTTCGAGTCATAAAATGTCTTGGCCCATACTTTACCTATAAACTACTGCATTTGATACAAGAATGGTTTAAGCTACGACGAAAAGCATGCGAGGCAAAGAGGACATGGGGAAATGATTTATCATCTTTTTTTCCTCACAATTGGTTTCTTTTTTAACCCTTTCCGACCGGGCTCGCATGATCTTGCGGGTAGTAAAGAGATTGTTCAAGTTCTTCAAAAATATCGATACTGAAGCCTTTTGACTTGTACCATTCGTCATTTGTATAAAAATGACTTTGTTTTCAATGAGTTGCTGGCATTAATGCTGTTTAACGCATTTTTTTCGATAAAACTAAAAATTTAGTCTCTTAATTTTAAATCAGCGCCACCTGACCGCCGGTCGAAAAGGGTTAAGTGAACTATTATAATATAAATTATATCGGGTTTCAAATTTAGTTCCGCTGCTCTTGATTAGAATCTTTTGAAGGATGCGCGGAACCTCGTTCTGTACTGTTTAAGTTTTACGTACTTCCACCCACACTGCCTTGATATATTGTGAAAGTTTTTAGAGGGGTTCGGATACATAAGAAAAGCAATTGGTAGCGAACATATTTTTATGATCAGCAGATCGTTTATGAAAAGTATTAAATAACAATTTCAATAAATATGAAAAAAAAACCCTTCGGATTCGTCCAATGGACGAAGAAACTTCGTAGTTTATCATTGAATTTAGCAAAAAATGGTATTACCTATCAATGGGTTTTTCTACTTATCAAATATATATTAATGTGGTTAACAATGATGTATATTTAAATTTGAAATTTAATTGAATTCAAAATTGCGTAATATTCAGAATTAAAATTAATTTGTGTGTTTGTTTGAATGTGTAAAAATCATCTAAACGACCGATTGATCTCTTTAAGGTTGAAAAAATAGTTCTTTTTATAAAATATTTCAATCCGTTTGTTTTATGAGAGTGACTGGCAAATTAAACTGCTGCAACGCTTCAATTGTCTTTAAAATTTAATTGCGCCTTCCAATAAGTTCTCCAATATACGAAAACCAATGAGATCTAAGTTGGTTTAAACAGTTTAACTTTTTTTGTGGCTAATGGGTCCTATTACTTTTCCTTAATGAATAAAAATATTTTTGGCGTAGCATTTTATTCATAAGAAAATGCTTGAATAACAAATTTTGAACAATTATTTTAAAAAATTTAATAATTTATGCTTGCACTAGCATAACAAAGCCGGCGTTGAACGGATGTACCCTTCACAACATGGACTTTGGCCGGGTCTGACTGAACCCGGTCACATCTTATGAAGTACAAACTCTCTAGTTTCACAAATTACGATCGTAAGATTCATTACTCTCCATTTATAACAGCACAGTTACACAACTATGTCTAAAATTAACAAATTCAGAAATATTATTAGAATCAATTACATTTGACCAAGCATTGCAGATTCAATAAAGATTTGTGCATAATTTAAACGTTCAAATTGCAAAAAAAAGTTTTCCTCCATTGGATTAACAGATTTCCTGGCTCCGCCCCCCCCCCCCGCCTTCATAGTGTATAGAAATTGTTAATTTGAGGAGCTGTCATTTTGTGCGAATTGCTTTTCGTGGGAATTGCTTTTCGGATAAATACTATCTTGTCAAAAATATTAATTTGATTCAGTTCAAATTAATTTGTACTTAAAAGGTTGAATCATTGAATTCAAAATAAGAATTTCCATTTTTTTATTCAAATTTTTTTTAAAAAATTATAAGGGTTTCCATTTTTTTCTATGGATTTTTTTTGTCAAAACTTTTAATATTTTATTCTTATAACCCACCGCAGTCAACTATTTATAGTACTCTATCAGTTTACAATTACATAATGCATAAATGGTTCAGTAATTAAAAAGGAACTTGTATACTTTTTCCCTTAACGAAAACGTTCAATCGTTCATAAACTAAAAACTTTAATTTTTTAGTTTAATTGTTTTTACGCATAAAGGATTATTTCAAGATCTCTATATGGATACAATATATCAAATTGACTTTGGAATTACTAAAACCATTCCCTGTCAGATATTTTTAGTTGGCCGGATAAGGACGGACCCCCTTATTTAATTGTTTGCACTATTTTAAAAACCACGGATGGGTCAGTCCCGTAGATTTAATGCAGTAATTTTAAAATCTTAAATTTCGACGAAAAGTATGGCTGCCATGTAATCATTTTTCCATCAATCATGAGAATCGTCACAAAAGCAAAACGAAATAACTTTGAAATGAAAATTGCCCCTAACTATTCTGAAGCAGTGTTATCACTATTCTAATAGTTTATCAGTTGATTATTTTGTAAGTGTAAACCCACATTCTTATAAATTTGGGCATTTATTTTAAAAGACTTAAATATTTTTCCCAACAGTTAGGTGCACTGTGAGTGTGCACTTTTTCACCCGCTAAATTTCGAATCCTGAATCATAAATTGGTCAAAGTTAAAAAAAAATTCTGTCCTATTGTTATCACTTCAGCTGTAGGCTTGAAAATTTTGGTGTGGCATTTCTTAGCTGTGGCTAAAAAAACTTCTTTAAGCTTTATTTACCGGTCCAATTATAACATCCTTTAGTAAACACAGTAGCACTCTACAAAATATGAAAACTATATTTAAACTAAAAAGTGCGTCTCATTATTGAATCGCTTATTTACCCCAAAGTTAGGTTAGGGTAATTTCTTTTGTTAAATTTCTTGTAGAATATGATAAATTGAAGGTAACTATACTTAGCTCGTGTTGCTCAAGAACAACGTTATCTAACCAATCTCGCGTTATGCTTCTCCTTTCAACTGTTTTTTATGTTTCTTTTGAGTGTCCTAAATTTTGTGAAATAAAACAATCGCCAGTCCAAATTGAAATAAAATCAAGTATTTCATCAGTAAACAATATTCTTGTTGCCCATGTTTGGTGGTTTTCTATTAGAGAATCAACTTTTACTTAATGATATAGTTTTAGCCTATTATGTTAAAAGAAAAAAACTATGTTTTAGCGCAATCACTTTTAAACATATGTACGGCTATTTTTTTTATTAATTTCTTCGACCAAAAAAATAAAGTTTTATAAAGTGAACAAGAACTGAGCTGTGTCATTATCAAAGATAAGACTTCTGCTTGGACGTTTTCTGAGACGAATAGAAAGTTTATTTAGTGGGTTTCAAATTATTTATGACAATTTTATCTTCATTTTGTGAGATTAACAGGGCGGGCACCCTTTTATTTATGTTCCTTTTTAAGGATATATTGGTAAAATGGGAAAAAAATAATTTTTTTACAGTATCCATGATTTGGAAGCTATATAGGGCCAAAAGCATTGATGATCAGAGTCGCCAGGTCTTGGGCCTGGGAGACTATAAAGTATGTCCTGTGGTGGTGCGCCAAGGTAAAAAAGAGGCAGCAATTGCTTGGCAGTCAAACAAGTGGTCTGGCGTAAGTTGGACTTCTGGGCAATTTCTGCAGAAAGAGTAGGATCTTGTTATTATCTGGAGAAATTTTCATGCCTTTAAAATGACCTGTACGAAGACCTGTACGTGCAAGAACTGTTGAGAGGTTTCTAGAGCAATCTAGATCAGGAATGGAGGGCTTTCTTGGAAAAAATAATTGTATATAATTTATTATTGTGTATCACATTTTTGTGCGAAAGATTACTGTTTCAATCGCATACTGGTTATAGTATCATAGATTTTTGATGAAAAACAGAACTTTGAAGTTCATTTACTGCTGTTTTAAAATCACATATGCGTATGTAATTTTCAAGGGATATTCCAGTTCATCTGCTTAATACAGATGTGTTGTGTTCTATATTATTTAATGTATAACGTTCGATCTCGTGCACACTATTTACTTTATTTAAAAATATTTTTTTGGCATCACTGTTAAAGTCGAATCTTATTCTTCGAATTTTAAACTATATATTTGGTTGACTTTCAAACCTTCCAGCATGAAATAATTTGCGCTCTTTGATAGATTTTATATGTTAGCCATTGGAAATGTATTTAATTGTAAACTCTCCTACCAACAATCCTTGCTATCAAAAGCTATTAATGTAATTATTAAATAGGAAGGAATCTGTGCGAAATGCAATCGTCCATTCGTAAAAAAAAAAATCTTGCGTCTGCCGAGTAAAAACATTCGAATTTTTTCAATTTTTTTACCAAATCTAAAATTCCGCAAGCTGTTAAAATTGTTTTAAGTAAAGCCAAAGAAAGTCAAATAATTTTTTAAGTTTAAAATTAAAATTATACATACTAGTTAATTTGTTTTAGGGTGTTTAGGGCATTGTCACATTTTTTTAAAGCATTAAACTGTCCATACAGTTTTATAACTGTTGTACAAAAATATTTACAAAGAAAAAGAATCTTCTCAAACCACTCTGTACAGGTTACGCTACGATTTTACATTCTAGTTAGTAAAATAACATTCAACATGTCCTTAAAAAAAGTCAGTCTTGCGTTCGCAAATCTTGATCGATTTTCTGGAAAAAATTCTTGCAAAAACTTTCCTATTTTGTGATAAAAAGAATCGAAAATTTCGTTATCATAAATAAGCTGTAAGAGAATTGCATGGAAATATTTTTAAACATCATTGAAGTTAAAGAAAGTCAAATTATCTTGGAAAATTAGACGCATTATCTTGAGCATATAACGTAAAGCAGTCGATCCAGTTATAATTGGTATACATAAATGATATTGAAAGAGTTAATATAAAAAGAAAGTATTGGTAGATTTCATATAGATTTTCCCTGCTAGTTAGTAAATTAAAATGTAAAATGTCCTAAAAAAAGTCATTGTTATGGAACTAAAAGTTTCAATAAATATTAAACATTTTAAAATGAATTCGAAATTAATTTGGTTTTCAGCGGTAATCAATTTTTTTTTCGTTTTTTCCCCTTTTCTGTTTTCTTAATTAATCTTGGATTACTTACTTTTACATGATTGCCTGGTCTTTAATAGAATCCACAATCCTAAAAAGTTTTTTTTTTCATTTTTAAAAAACCTTTTGCCATTGCTCTTTATAAAAATCGAATTAGCTAGCAAAAATTATAGTTAATATTAAAGTTTTAATTAGCTAGTGGAAGATTTATCTTATTCCCTTCCACTTGTTTATATGAATTTGAATTCTTTATCTTATTATTCTTATGAAAAAAGCTTTTTAAACTTCATATAAAATGTCCCTCCTTGTGAACGGGCTTCATATTGGCATCTCCATATTGGACAATTTTCCACTAAATAAACTCTTCAAGAAGGCGTCGCATAGTGTGAAGGTCTGTTCCCACCATTTTTGACGCTCACCTTTTTAACCGAATGTATCTATGAAAGAGCTTCTATTCCCAAAATCTGAACAGTATGACGGAAACCAGAAAGGCGTGTGTTCCATTGTCGACACGGATATTGCTCAAAATTCGATTAGGATGGTAGTGTTGAACCGGAAAAATCCGTACACAAATAATCTGAATAACTATTTATTCGAATAATACATTGGATTCCCTGTCTTGTCATAATTACAAATAGTTTTTTTCAGATCCAATAACTCTTAATAAAATAAAACGAACTACTGAAATAATTTTGTCCCTTCGGTTGCGAGTTAACAAGTTATAGTTTTGGAAAAATTGAATAAATTTTTGGCAAAATTTCCTAGGAGGATATGAATCCGATTTCTCCAAAATGAAACCTGCTTCTCCTTAAAATTCCTTGAGTATGCCCGATAGATTGCTCCTCATGTCCCATAGTTTGTTTGGTGAATGTAATTACGAATTCAATTTGAATCATGTCAGGCCCGATTCCTTATACTTGAGAAACTTTTTAAAGAAAATGTTCGATTGAAAATTAGATGAACTGTGCTTTATAAAATCGCGAGTAACTGTAAACGGAAAATGACAAGTTTGTTTTACGTGCTTTCCATCTTATTTCTGTGCTTTACTAAACCAGATCTTATCTTAAACCAGAACCATCACCCCATATAAAACTGCAAAATCATAACCTCTACGCAGAATATTAAACTTAGAGAATTCTCTATAACTATGAATTGGAAAAAAAAAGTTGGCACCGCTCTCAAATATACTAATTTTTACATTTGTATGGTGTAATTGGACCAAGCTTAGTAAAAAAAAAGACAGACTAGCATTCTCGTGCCAAGTCTTGAATTTTTTTTAAAGCCAATAATTTAAATTCATTTTTTTGAATGTGTATTTGACTTCAATTTTTGGTGCATATAAAATTTAGTTGCCCTTATTTATAAATTGAGGTTTTAAAATAAGGTTACTTGTATTTTTAAATAAAAAATATAAACGATATTCTTAGTACTGCAGTTGGGTTACATTAAAAAAAAATCTTGCAACATTATCTAGGCCTAATTCAGATATTAGTTAATTTTTTCTAAATTCTACATGGGTCTTGTAATTGTATTATGAATATATGGATGATTGTTTTAGGAATCTCAAAAATTAATAATTAAAGTTTTGGTCCCTGTTAATCGGAATAAATAAATTATAGTTTATTTAATTCAATATTATCAAATTTTAATATTATGGGCATTTGAGTCGTTAGCAGAATGGATAATTTTATGGTGAATCCATCTGGTAGGGAAGTCTTAAGACAAACTCTTTAAGAAGCTTTTATCGAGACATTTTTTTAGACGCTTTATAATGTCACCTTTCTAACCGAATGCATCTATCTAAGAGCTTCTATTCCCAAAATCCGAACAGTATGATGGAAACCAGAAAGGCGTGTGTTCCATTGTCGACCCGGATTGCTCTTTATATTCGGTTAGGATGGTAGCATTTGACAGTCCAAACCTCATTCATTCGTACACTTTTAGATTTCGAATTGCGCTAAATTAAAAAACGCACAGACCAAACAATAATTTGGTAAAAAAATATGTATAAAAAACACAGCTGAACTTAGTCGTACAATCTTAGATAAAAAAAAATAACTTCAAATTCAATTAAAAAAAATAGCTGATATAAAATATTATACTATATTGAATCTATGCCTTTTTTTATTTCCGAAATATTTCTTACTATGCATTTGATAAAATGTTTTTAATAGTTAAATACAAAAACTGTGAAATATTAAGTAGTATTCAAAATCAATAAATCTGCAAGACTTTAGTTTTAATCTTTATTTGGTTCAGCAAAACTAACTTTTTGTGATATAGCATATTTTGCCAAATATAAACATTTTAAACTTTGTCACGAATTAATGAAAAAGGTAAAACATTTTTTTGCCTAGCAAACTTCAAATAAAAAAAAAAACCTTAAATTAAAGAAAGTTTTAACTTTTGGTGACGCATGTTAGATCCATCTGGTGGGGGATCTTAAAAATTAAAAAAAAAAAAAATTACGCTCTTATGTCACCTTGCTAACCGAATGCATCTTTCTAAAAGATTTAAGAGCTTTATTCTAAAAATCCGAACAGAATGATGGAAACCAGAAAGGCGTGTGTTCCATTGTCGACCCGGATTGCTCTTTATATTCGGTTAGTATGGTAGAGCGTGATACAGTCCAAACCTCATCCATTCGTACACTTTTGGAATTCAAATTCGGGCTAAATTGAAAAACGCACAGACCAAACAATAATTTGGTAAAAAAAATATGTATAAAAAACACAGCTAAACTTATTCATACAAATTAGATGGTAAATTACTTTTAAAAATTAAAAAAAAAAATCTGACAAAATATTTTAATTTAATCTATGCTTTTTTATTTCCGAAATATTTTTTTACGATGCATTCTCTAAAATGTTAGTTGATACCCAAAAGACGCAAACACTGTTAAACATTACATAGTAGCATCCAAAATCTATACATCTGTAAGACTTAAGTTTTAATATTTATGTGGTTCAGCAAATCTAACTTTTTAATGATATTGCATGTGTTTTTTCATTTATGAATGTTTTAAAAGGCGTTTCTAACTAATAATACAGAGTAAAAAAATTCAATTAAATTCCAAATAAAAAAATTTAATTTTAATTAAGAAATTGGTTTTAATATTTCACACTTGTTGCGGCTATTAAAACGAATTTAGACGCTTTATAATGTCACCTTTCTAACCGAATGCATCTGAAAGAGCTAATATTCCCAAAATCCGAACAGTATGATGGAAACCAGAAAGGCGTGTGTTCCATTGTCGACACAGATTGCTCTCTATATTCGGTTAGGATGGTAAGTTAGATGAGCGATACCGCACTAAAATAATTTTTAAAATACACATAATATTAAATAACATTAAATGATAAATAGCATTACACTTTAATAATAAATTGTTAACATTTACAAAAAAAGTTAAAATTAGGTTATATTTAAATGAGCTCAATAAGCGCTTTTGTGTTTATGTTCCGAAAAAAAACACAACCCTAATGAAATATATTAAAACTTTTTTTAATAGCCAATGGACAAAAAAAAAGTACGGCGAAACTTAAGCAAGTAGTATTCAAAATTAAAAATAATATTAAAATTAATAGCGACAAGTTTCAAAATGATAAAATTCTATCAGTACAATAATTAAAAATGTTTATACAATGTTATTAAAAGTACTTTATAAAAGCCTAAAATTAAATGATGCTACAAAATAATTATAAATAATTGCTAATAGCCGTAATGTGGATTTTCCACTTTTGTTTTTCGGAAGTAAATCAAGAGTACTGAGTATGAACTTAAATAATTTTGAAAGTTTTTGTTTCAAACCCAATAATACTTCATTGCAAATTGAAAGTGTGTGATTCTGGAAAATTTGTCGCATCTTCGCGCTTCATACAATTTCGGCATACAGATGATCTCTGGAGATATTCCTTGAGTAACTGATGAGTGGAAATATCATATCACTGATAATTATACAGACTTAAGATTCTTAGGCCTTACATAAATTAGTCAACCTCTGAAATATTATTTGACAGCCATTCAAAAAAGAAAATTTCCAATTACATAGCAGAGGCTAGACACTAAATTCGAATAAAATACAGACAATAGTCATTAGATATGAATAAAATACAAAAAAATAAAAAAAATACGAGCATTACAATTGAATAATATAAAAGTAATAAAATTGAATAACATAAAAGCATAAAATTGAATAATATAAAAACAATAAAATTTAATAAAATAAAAGCATTACAATTGAATAAAACGCATACCAACAATGAATTTACACTGAATTATAAGGTCACAGATAAAATATCCTTAATTTCGTAAGGTATTCGATTTATGTTTTCGTAACAATCACTGAAATAAAGTTTTTAATGCAACTAAAAATTTCATTCGATTTCTAAATTGTAATCAAGTGTGCATATTTAACTCTCATTTCTACTTCAAATTAAAGAAAGATGTGGAGAAATTTTTTTCTATGAAATTTTTCATTTATGAAAAATTGGTTCAATAAACTTCAAATTGTTTTTGCATATCTTTTTTTTTTATTGTTAAATGATATCTAGGGTTTCATTAGAAGACTTTTTAGAACTGACACGTACTGTAATTAAAATGTTAGTTTTTAAATATTCCGTTGAGTAGGTACCATTTTTAAACTTATTTTTGTAGGAAACTATGTTTAAATTCTTTTGTACCCTTAACTCAATTAAAATTTTTTAGGGTCGACTTTTTAAATTTAATTTATTCTTTAATTCTAATATTTGTAAATAAATTCTACGCTGTTAAGAAAATTTAAATATGTGGTAAATATTAAGTAATCGAAATCTTTAAAGGTTTTGTTGAAGTAAAATATCTTTGTTTTAGTGCGACGTTAATTTAACCTAAACAATGCCATAAATACAATAAGTTTAGATAATAGTAACACGAATTCATAAAATGTGCTATTTCATCTAATATGTGTTTTCGATTGAATGATAACTGATAGGTTTTATGTAAAATAATGTAATGCTAAATTAGTTATGAGTAATTTATTAAAAATAATAAACATGTGTGATAAAGAAATTCCCAATGGCTGATATATATTTTCGAAGGATTCCTACAACTGTCACAAAAGAAAAAAAAAATCGAATTTACATGATGAAAGATTTTTAGAAGCAAATTTACATTATGAAAAGTTGTAACATGTACCTAATGAAGTAAAAAGCTAAATCAGAAAATAAGAATTATTTAAAGGTAAAGTTCCACCACACCAAATTACTCGCAAGCATATCACGTGCAAATAAACTGAAAATATTACAAGATTTTTGTTCAAAGGAATTGCTCGGAATATAACCAGCATTCTGTAACCAAAAAGTACATACTTCTGAAGAAAAACAATGATTTATCAGAAAAGTAGGGACTTCTCCGACTTTCTCACAGAATTAAAAAAAACACCACAAATGCGAAAATCGGTCCACCAGACAAACCTATTCATATTTCGTTGACAAATCCTTCAGCATGCAGCCTGCTTCCAAAGCGGACAAGCCCAATAAAAAAACCTTCCGCTCCGATGAAGATGTGAAGACCGGTCCACCAAACAGACCTTCGTGGACAAGTCTCTCGGCATTTTGCCTGCTTCCTTGCATCCAAGAGCGGACAAGCCCAATAAAAAACCTTTCGCTCCGATGACGATGTGAAGAACGAGTCCACCAAACAGATATTTCGTAGACAAGTCTTGTGAAGATCAGTCCAACAAACAGACATGTCGTTGACAATTCTTTCAGCATGCAGCCTGCTTCCAAGAGCGGACAAGCCCAATAAAAAAAACTTCCGCCCCGATGAAGATGTGAAGACCGGTTCACCAAACAGATATTTCGTAGACAAGTCTTTCAGCATGCTGCCTGCTTCCTTGCACCCAAGAGCGGATAAGCCCAATAAAACCCCCTTTCCGCTGCGATGAAGACGTGCGGACCGGTCCACCAATCAGATATTTCGTTGATAATTCCTTCAGCATGCAGCCTGCTACCAAGAGCGGACAAGCACAATAAAAAAACCTTCCGCTCCGATGAAGATGTGAAGACCGGTAAACCAAACAGACATTTCGTTAACAAGTCTTTCAGCATGCTGCCTGCTTTCTTGCATCATAGAGCGGACAAGCCC
The DNA here is from genome assembly GCA_023701765.1 of Hylyphantes graminicola. Lineage (NCBI taxonomy): Eukaryota > Metazoa > Arthropoda > Arachnida > Araneae > Linyphiidae > Hylyphantes > Hylyphantes graminicola. The sequence continues at coordinate 76,373,221 of CM043115.1, read as the reverse complement.
AATAAAAAAAACCTTCCGCTCCGATGAAGACGTGAAGAACGAGTCCACCAAACAGACCTTCGTGGACAAGTCTTTCAACATGCTGCCGGCTTCCTTGCATCCAAGAGCGGACAAGGCCAATACAAAACCTTCCGCTCCGATGAAGATGTGAAGACCGGTCCACCAAACAGACATTTCGTAGACAAGTCTTTCAGCATGCTGCCTGCTTCCTTGCATCCAAGAGCGGACAATCCCAATACAAAACCTTCCGCTCCGATGAAGATGTGAAGACCGGACCACCAATTAGACATTTCGTAGACAAGTCTTTCAGCATGCCGCCTGCTTCCTTGCATCCAAGAGCGGACAAGCCCAATAAAAAACTTCCGCTCCGATGAAGATGTGAAGACCGGTTCACCAAACAGATATTTCGTAGTCAAGTCTTAGAGCATGCAGCCTGCTTCCAAGAGCGGACAAGCACAATAAAAAGACCTTCCGCTCCGATAAAGATGTGAAGACCTGTTCACCAAACTGACATTTCGTAGACAAGTCTTTCAGCATGCTGCCTGCTTCCTTGCATCCAATAGCGGACAAGCCCAATAAAAAACCTTCCGCTCCGATGAAGACGTGAAGAACGAGTCCAACAAACAGACCTTCGTGGACAAGTCTTTCAACATGCTGCCGGCTTCCTTGCATCCAAGAGCGGACAAGTCCAATAAAAAACCTTCCGTTCCGATGAAGATGTGAAGACCGGTGCAGCAAACAGACATTTCGTAGACAAGTCTTTCAGCATGCTGCCTGCTTCCTTGCATCCAAGAGCGGACAAGGCCAATACAAAAAACCTTCCGCTCCGATGAAGATGTCTGTTTGGTGGACCGGTCCATTTCACAAGTCTTTCAGCATGCTGCCTGCCTCCTTGCATCCAAGAGCGGACAAACTCAATAAAAACCTTCCGCTCCGATGAAGATGTGAAGACCGGTCCACCAAACAGACATTTCGTAGACAAGTCTCTCAGCATGCTGCCGGCTTCCTTGCATCCGAGAGCGGACAAGTCCAATAAAAAACCTTCCGCTCCGATGAAGATGTGAAGAACGGACCACCAATTAGACATTTCGTAGACAAGTCTATCAGCATGCTGCCTGCTCCCTTGCATCCAAGAGCGGACAAGCCCAATAAAAATCCTTCCGCTCCGATGAAGATGTGAAGACCGGTCCACCAAACAGACATTTCGTTTACAAGTCTTTCAGCATGCAGCCTGCTTCCAAGAGCGGACAAGCCCAATAAAAAAACCTTCCGCTCCGATGAAGATGTGAAGAACGGTCTACCAAACAGACATTTCGTAGACAAGTCTTTCAGCATGCCCGCCTGCTTCCTTGCTTCCAAGAGCGGACAAGCCCAATAAAAAAAAACCTTCCGCTCCGATGAAGATGTGAAGACCGGTCCACCAAACAGACATTTCGTTGACAATTCTTTCAGCATGCAGCCTGCTTCCAAGAGCGGACAAGCCCAATAAAAAACCTTCCGCTCCGATGAAGATGTGAAGAACGAGTCCACCAAACAGACCTTCGTGGACAAGTCTTTCAACATGCTGCCGGCTTCCTTGCATCCAAGAATGGACAAGTCCAATAAAAAACCTTAAGTTCCGATGAAGATGGGAAGACGGTAAACCAAACAGACATTTCGTTGACAAGTCTCTCAGCATGCTGCCTGCTTCTTGCATCCAAGAACGGACAATCACAATACAAAACCTTTCGCTCCGATGAGATGTGAAGACCGGTTCACCAAACAGATATTTCGTAGACAAGTCTTAGAGCAAGCTGCCTGCTTCCAAGAGCGGAAAAGCCCAATAAAAAACCTTCCGCTCCGATGAAGATGTGAAGACCGGTCCACCCAACAGACATTTCGTAGACAAGTCTCTCAGCATGCTGCCTGCTCCCTTGCATCCAAGAGCGGACAAGCCCAATAAAAAATCTTCCGCTCCGATGAAGATGTGAAGATCAGTCCACCAAGCAGACATTTCGTTGACAATTCCTTCAGCATGCAGCCTGCTTCCAAGAGCGGACAAGCCCAATAAAAAAACCTTCCGCTCCGATGAAGATGTGAAGACCGGTAAACCAAACAGACATTTCGTTAACAAGTCTCTCAGCATGCAGCCTGCTTTCTTGCATCCAAGAGCGGACAAACCCAATAAAAAACCTTCCGCTCCGATGAAGACGTGAAGAACGAGTCCACCAAACAGACCTTCGTGGACAAGTCTTTCAACATGCTGCCGGCTTCCTTGCATCCAAGAATGGACAAGTCCGATAAAAAACCTACCGCTCCGATGAAGATGTGAAGACCGGTCCACCAAACAGACATTTCGTAGACAAGTCTTTCAGCATGCAGCCTGCTTTCTTGCATCCAAGAGCGGACAAGCCCAATAAAAAACCTTCCGCTCCGATGAAGACGTGAAGAAACGAGTCCACCAAACAGACCTTCGTGGACAAGTCTTTCAACATGCTGCCGGCTTCCTTGCATCCAAGAATGGACAAGTCCAATAAAAAACCTTCCGTTCCGATGAAGATGGGAAGACCGGTAAATCAAACAGACATTTCGTTGACAAGTCTCTCAGCATGCTGCCTGCTTCCTTGCATCCAAAACCGGACAAACCCAATAAAAAACCTTCCGTTCCGATGAGATGTGAAGACCGGTTCACCAAACAGATATTTCGTAGACAAGTCTTAGAGCATGCTGCCTGCTTCCAAGAGCGGACAAGCCCAATAAAAAACCTTCCGCTCCGATGAAGATGTGAAGACCGGTCCACCAAACAGACATTTCGTAGACAAGTCTCTCAGCATGCTGCCTGCTTCCTTGCATCCAAGAGCGGACAAGCCCAATAAAAAACCTTTCGCTCCGATGAAGAAGTGAAGACCGGTCCACCAAACAGACATTTCGTAGACAAGTCTCTCAGCATGCTGCCTGCTTCCTTGCATCCAAGAGCGGACAAGCCCAATAAACTTCCGCTCCGATGAAGATGTGAAGAACGGTCTACCAAACAGACAAATTGTAGACAAGTCTTTCAGCATGCTGCCTGCTTCCTTGTATCCAAGAGCGGACAAGCCCAATAAAAAACCTTCCGATCCGATGAAGATGTGAAGACCGGTAAACCAAACAGACATTTCGTTAACAAGTCTCTCAGCATTCTGCCTGCTTCCTTGCATCCAAGAGCGGACAATCCCAATAAAAAACCTTCCGCTCCGATGAAGACGTGAAGAACGAGTCCACCAAACAGACCTTCGTGGACAAGTCTTTCAACATGCTGCCGGCTTCCTTGCATCCGAGAGCGGACAAGTCCAATAAAAAACCTACCGCTCCGATGAAGATGTGAAGACCGGTCCAACCAAACAGACATTTCGTAGACAAGTCTTTCAGCATGCAGCCTGCTTTCTTGCATCCAAGAGCGGACAAGACCAATAAAAAACCTTCCGCTCCGATGAAGACGTGAAGAACGAGTCCACCAAACAGACCTTCGTGGACAAGTCTTTCAACATGCTGCCGGCTTCCTTGCATCCAAGAGCGGACAAGTCCAATATAAAACCTTCCGATGAAGATGTGAAGACCGGTCCAGCAAACAGACATTTCGTAGACAAGTCTCTCAGCATGCTGCCTGCTTCCTTGCATCCAAGAGCGGACAATCCCAATACAAAACCTTCCGATCCGATGAAGATGTGAAGACCGGACAACCAATTAGACATTTCGTAGACAAGTCTTTCAGCATGCTGCCTGCTTCCTTGCATCCAAGAGCGGACAAGCCCAATAAAAACCTTCCGCTCCGATGAAGATGTGAAGAACGGTCTACCAAACAGACATTTCGTTGACAATTCCTTCAGCATGCAGCCTGCTTCCAAGAGCGGACAAGCCCAATAAAAAAAACCTTCCGCTCCGATGAAGATGTGAAGACCGGTCCACCAAACAGACATTTCGTAGACAAGTCTTTCAACATGCTGCCGGCTTCCTTGCATCCAAGAGCGGACAAGACCAATAAAAAACCTTCCGCTCGGATGAAGACGTGAAGAACGAGTCCACCAAATAGATCTTCGTGGACAAGTCTTTCAACATGCTCCCGGCTTCCTTGCATCCAAGAATGGACAAGTCCAATAGAAAAACCTTACGTTCCGATGAAGATGTGAAGAACGGTCTACCAAACAGACAAATTGTAGACCAGTCTTTCAGCATGCTGCCTGCTTCCTTGCATCCAAGAACGGACAATCACAATACAAAACCTTTCGCTCCGATGAAGATGTGAAGACCGGTCCACCAAACAGACATTTCGTAGACAAGTCTTTCAGCATGCTGCCTGCTTCCTTGCATCCAAGAGCGGACTATCCCAATACAAAACCTTCCGCTCCGATGAAGATGTGAAGAACGGACCACCAATTAGACATTTCGTAGACAAGTCTATCAGCATGCTGCCTGCTTCCTTGCATCCAAGAGCGAACAAGCCCAATAAAAACCTTCCGCTCCGATGAAGATGTGAAGACCGGTCCACCAAACAGACATTTCGTAGACAAGTCTTTCAGCATGCTGCCTGCTTCCTTGCATCCAAGAGCGGACAATCCCAATACAAAACCTTCCGCTCCGATGAAGATGTGAAGACCGGTCCACAAAACAGACATTTCGTAGACAAGTTTTTCAGCATGCTGCCTGCTTCCTTGCATCCAAGAGCGGACAATCCCAATACAAAACCTTCCGCTCCGATGAAGATGTGAAGAACGGACCACCAATTAGACATTTCGTAGACAAGTCTTTCAACATGCTGCCGGCTTCCTTGCATCCAAGAATGGACAAGTCCAATAAAAAACCTTAAGTTCCGATGAAGATGGGAAGACCGGTAAACCAAACAGACATTTCGTTAACAAGTCTCTCAGCATGCTGCCTGCTTCCTTGCATCTAAGAGCGGACAATCCCAATAAAAACCCTTCCGCTCCGATGAAGACGTGAAGAACGAGTCCACCAAACAGACCTTCGTGGACAAGTCTTTCAGCATGCAGCCTGCTTCCAAGAGCGGACAAGCCCAATAAAAAAACCTTCCGCTCCGATGAAGATGTGAAGACCGGTAAACCAAACAGACATTTCGTTAACAAGTCTCTCAGCATGCTGCCTGCTTCCTTGCATCTAAGAGCGGACAATCCCAATAAAAAAACCTTCCGCTCCGATGAAGACGTGAAGAACGAGTCCACCAAACAGACCTTCGTGGACAAGTCTTTCAACATGCTGCCGGCTTCCTTGCATCCGAGAGCGAACAAGTCCAATAAAAAACCTACCGCTCCGATGAAGATGGGAAGACCGGTAAACCAAACAGACATTTCGTTGACAAGTCTCTCAGCATGCTGCCTGCTTCCTTGCATCCAAAACCGGACAAACCTAATAAAAAATCTTCCGCTCCGATGAAGATGTGAAGAACGGACCACCAATTAGACATTTCGTAGACAAGTCTTTCAGCATGCTGCCTGCTTCCTTGCATCCAAGAGCGGACAATCCCAATACAAAACCTTCCGCTCCGATGAAGATGTGAAGACCGGTCCACCAAACAGACATTTCGTAGACAAGTCTTTCAGCATGCTGCTGCTTCCTTGCATCCAAGAGCGGACAAGCCCAATAAAAACCTTCCGCTCCGATGAAGATGTGAAGATCGGTCCACCAAACAGACATTTCGTAGACAATTCCTTCAGCATGCAGCCTGCTTCCAAGAGCGGACAAGCCCAATAAAAAACCTTCCGCTCCGATGAAGATGTGAAGACCGGTAAACCAAACAGACATTTCGTTAACAAGTCTTTCAGCATGCAGCCTGCTTTCTTGCATCCAAGAGCGGACAAGCCCAATAAAAAACCTTCCGCTCCGATGAAGACGTGAAGAACGAGTCCACCAAACAGACCTTCGTGGACAAGTCTTTCAACATGCTGCCGGCTTCCTTGCATCCAAGAATGGACAAGTCCAATAAAAAACCTTAAGTTCCGATGAAGATGGGAAGACCGGTAAACCAAACAGACATTTCGTTGACAAGTCTCTCCATATGCTGCCTGCTTCCTTGCATCCAAGAACGGACAATCACAATACAAAACCTTTCGCTCCGATGAGATGTGAAGACCGGTTCACCAAACAGATATTTCGTAGACAAGTCTTAGAGCAAGCTGCCTGCTTCCAAGAGCGGAAAAGCCCAATAAAAAACCTTCCGCTCCGATGAAGATGTGAAGACCGGTCCACCAACAGACATTTCGTAGACAAGTCTCTCAGCATGCTGCCTGCTTCCTTGCATCCAAGAGCGGACAAACCCAATAAAAACTTCCGCTCCGATGAAGATGTGAAGAACGGTCCACCAAACAGACATTTCGTTGACAATTCCTTCAGCATGCAGCCTGCTTCCAAGAGCGGACAAGCCCAATAAAAAAACCTTCCGCTCCGATGAAGATGCGAAGACCGGTAAACCAAACAGGACATTTCGTTAACAAGTCTCTCAGCATGCAGCCTGCTTTCTTGCATCCAAGAGCGGACAAACCCAATAAAAAACCTTCCGCTCCGATGAAGACGTGAAGAACGAGTCCACCAAACAGACCTTCGTGGACAAGTCTTTCAACATGCTGCCGGCTTCCTTGCATCCAAGAATGGACAAGTCCGATAAAAAACCTACCGCTCCGATGAAGATGTGAAGACCGGTCCACCAAACAGACATTTCGTAGACAAGTCTCTCAGCATGCAGCCTGCTTCCTTGCATCCAAGAATGGACAAGTCCGATAAAAAACCTACCGCTCCGATGAAGATGTGAAGACCGGTCCACCAAACAGACATTTCGTTAACAAGTCTCTCAGCATGCAGCCTGCTTTCTTGCATCCAAGAGCGGACAAGCCAATAAAAAACCTTCCGCTCCGATGAGATGTGAAGACCGGTTCACCAAACAGATATTTCGTAGACAAGTCTTAGAGCATGCTGCCTGCTTCCAAGAGCGGACAAGCCCAATAAAAAAACCTTCCGCTCCGATGAAGATGTGAAGACCGGTCCACCAAACAGACATTTCGTAGACAAGTCTCTCAGCATGCTGCCTGCTTCCTTGCATCCAAGAGCGGACAAGCCCAATAAAAAACCTTCCGCTCCGATGAAGATGTGAAGACCGGTCCACCAAACAGACATTTCGTAGACAAGTCTCTCAGCATGCTGCCTGCTTCCTTGCATCCAAGAGCGGACAAGCCCAATAAAAAACCTTCCGCTCCGATGAATGTGAAGACCGGTTCACCAAACAGATATTTCGTAGACAAGTCTTAGAGCATGCTGCCTGCTTCCAAGAGCGGACAAGCCCAATAAAAAAAACCTTCCGCTCCGATGAAGATGTGAAGACCGGTCCACCAAACAGACATTTCGTAGACAAGTCTCTCAGCATGCTGCCTGCTTCCTTGCATCCAAGAGCGGACAAGCCCAATAAAAAACCTTCCGCTCCGATAAAGATGTGAGGACCGGTAAACCAAACAGACATTTCGTTGACAAGTCTCTCAGCAAGCTGCCTGCTTCCTTGCATCCAAGAGCGGACAAGCCCAATAAAAAAACCTTCCGCTCCGATGAAGACGTGAAGAACGAGTCCACCAAACAGACCTTCGTGGACAAGTCTTTCAACATGCTGCCGGCTTCCTTGCATCCAAGAGCGGACAAGTCCAATCAAAAACCTACCGCTCCGATGAAGATGGGAAGACCGGTAAACCAAACAGACATTTCGTTGACAAGTCTCTCTGCATGCTGCCTGCTTCCTTGCATCCAAGAGCGGACAAACCCAATAAAAAACTTCCGCTCCGATGAAGATGTGAAGAACGGTCCACCAAACAGACACTTCGTTGACAATTCTTACAGCATGCAGCCTGCTTCGAAGAGCGGACAAGCGCAATAAAAAACCTTTCGCTCCGATGAAGATGTGAAGACCGGTCCCCCAAACAGACATTTCGTAGACAAGTCTTTCGGCATGCTGCCTGCTTCCTTGCATCCAAGAGCGGACAAGCCCAATAAAAAAACCTTCCGCTCCGATGAAGATGTGAAGAACGGTCCACCAAACAGACACTTCGTTGACAATTCTTACAGCATGCAGCCTGCTTCGAAGAGCGGACAAGCGCAATAAAAAACCTTTCGCTCCGATGAAGATGTGAAGACCGGTCCCCCAAACAGACATTTCGTAGACAAGTCTTTCGGCATGCTGCCTGCTTCCTTGCATCCAAGAGCGGACAAGCCCAATAAAAAACCTTCCGCTCCGATGAAGATGTGAAGACCGGTCCACCAAACAGACATTTCGTAGACAAGTCTTAGAGCATGCAGTCAGCTTCCAAGAGCGGACAAGCCCAATAAAAAACCTTCCGCTCCGAAGAAGATGTGAAGACCGGTCCACCAAACAGATATTTCGTTGACAAGTCTTTCCAGCATGCTGCCTGCTTTTTTTGCATCGAAGAGCGGACAAGCCCAATAAAAAAACCTTTCGCTCCGATGAAGATGCGAAGACCGGTCCACCAAACAGACATTTCGTTGACAATTCTTTCAGCATGCTTTTTGCTCCCAAGAGCAGATAAGCCGAAGAAAAACCTACCGCTAGTATAAAGACGTGAAATGCGAAGACCGGTCCACCAAACAAAGTAACGGTAATTTCGTTGAAAATTCTTTCAGCATGTTATCTGCTTCCTTGCATGCAACAGCGGACAAGCCAAATAATAAAAACCTTCCTTTTCTTACAAGATGTGTTGTGACAAGATGATTGCGCATAACGAAGTATAATAAATCCAAAATCTGCGTGAACGCCCTTTTATTTCTAACCAATGCCACTTCACGCTCGATCACATACTTCATTGCATGCAGTTGATCAGTTATTTCGGACAATAATTCTCCTTATCACGGTTTTGTTGAACAAAAAAAAAACTACTTTCTTTCCTATTGAGAAGTACAATTCGAAGACTGGCTCATGGGCCGGAGCAACAATAAGTTCAAATACTTTGACGTTCGCAATTAGTCGTTTGTTCTGTTCGGACAGTATCTTTTTGCCAAGACCACCGAAAAAAACTTCATTTCATCTTCAGAAGTAGTGTTCTTGGAGTATTCCACCACAAACCGAAACAAAGCCAGGGTTGTCGCAAGCCGAAGTTACCTCGGTTGTAACAAAAAAAAAAAACTCTACTTATTCTATTTAGAAGAGGCAAATAAACTGGCCTAAGTAGCAGCAAGATATAATTCATTTAGTCAGTTTATCTAATACGGTCTGAATAACAAGTAAAACAAAATTGTGCATGCTTCATTCAAAATCCATTGTACAGAAACCGTTCTTAAACCTTGGCGACTTTTTCTGGATACTGTGAATTCAAACATGCGAAAAAACACTAATAGATGAGATAGTGCCATTGACATTATTAATTTTTAATTTATATAAACATAGTTTTAGTGTCTTTTTCACTGAAGGGTGTTCCCGAACTTTGCCTATATCCCTATCTGCCGTTCAATGCAATTTATAGTAGTAAAATTTCATTTTTTTTTATTTAAAATCTCGGAAATTCAGTTGCGATAACCATTATTAGTAAGTTCTCGTATATTCATTGCATCGAACGACCCTGAAAAGCGTTTGAATAGTGTGTTCATTTTAAAAGACGGCTGCGTAAAAAAAAAAAAACGATCGCAGTCGTTTTTTTATAAATGCACTGTTCAAACGCTTTTGAGGGTTTTTCAATGCACTGAATAGCCAAGGACTTTATTGACCTTAAACTTTTTATTTATCTTCATGAGGAAAGGGTACACTTCATTAAAAAAAACCTTTTCAAAATTTTGTCGACAAAATCCTGATCAGTTCTGAAAAGTTCATAATGGAACTACAAAATAAATTGGTATTCTAAAGCGAAAATGTGTCGCTGGACTTTTTGTTTGGTGTTGAATGAAGGATTTCATAGGATTGGTTTCGTTTCACATCTTATTCAAAATTAAAAAAAAAAAAAAATCAGGTAATAGTTGATACGCGCGTATTTAGACATGATAAGAAGCCAGAAATAAAAACAATCAATTCTATTGAAAAACCTTATTTCAAATTAAAAAATTTAATCTATTTACGTTAGTCTTTAAAAAAAATAATCTGAAATTTATACAAAATTTCTTCCAAGGTACGCCAAAAACAGCGTGTAATTTTCTTTATCTAAATTTAAAGCTTAAAAACACACTTGGTTTGCTTCTATCCATTTAAATTGTATTACCATTAAAAATCTAAAATATATAATTTCAAAAATTTATTCAAAAATCTCTCCTTTCAAAATTCTCATTTAAATAATTCATTTCGAAAATTCCTCTAATTTCAAAATTCTCATTCAATCCGTTACTATTTTAGTGGAAGATAGCGATAATTATTGATTATTATAATTTAGACTGATTCACATACTTTCAATTTGCACTAATGCTATTGTTCAGACATTAATTAAAAACCCCACTTAATACATTAAACAACTTCGATATTGTGAAATATTTTTCGGTTTATGTACCAATTTCAAAATTATTTCACTCAAATACGATAGCAAAAAAAATTCTTCAAAATTTCAAATGTGCCATTTAACTAAGTATTCATTGTTATCGAACTTTTATATTTTTTTTCGAAGAAAAATTTCAACAAATATTTGATAACCAATGACAGGTTCAAGAAATGAGAGCTAATAAGCTTTTCTCAAAAAACTTGAATAGTATCTAAATCCTTATGAAACTCTTTTAGAATTGAATACAAATACAAAAATTGTCGAACCAAAGGCCCAGCAAGGTTGGTCCAAAATAAATCTAATACTTTACCAGTTTCCAATGACTATCAAGATTCTTCTTAAAATCTTCCACTCTCTTCGAATGCGCAGCATAATCGGGTAAAGAATTTCACTCATTGACGATTTTAATGTGAAAATGTTTTCTCGCCTCCCTTCTAAAGCACGATCTACTGAATTTCTAATGAATCGACGAAATATAAACTATTCCATAAAAAAAGAATCCTCAAAATATTCTTCAAACTTGCAATTTATTTACAACGCATTGCCGATTAAGTCGATCGTAACAATGCGTTAAATTTTTTGTTTCAACCACTAATTTACTCCGAGATAAAATTAAAGTAAAGATTGATTAAAAAAAGTATTGATTTGCTGAACCTTGGGTATCATACTATTTCTTTACTCGTTAAAAATTTCGGGACAATGAAAAAGCATATATTCGTTCTGGTATACTAAATCTACATTTTAAAACCAGTGTATGATACTAGTAAATTTACAAAAGTTTTCAAAATATCCTATGCATTTTAATATCAAAGTACGAATATTATGTTTTCTTGGCAAAAAAAAAAATTAGTAAAAAAAGAATCCGTTTTATTCATTTAATATATATTTTATATACATATCCGATATACAGGGAATCCCTTTTAGAAATGATAAAACAAATGTTCCATAAAAAAAGCTTTCTTAAAAAAAATATATTCTTCAACTTTTAATTAAACTAATCTTGCAAATGCGTTCTGTTTAGTTTCTTGTTTAACCATTGATTAAATGTGTGAGAATAAAAGTAAAATTTAGTTTTGATTTGCTGAACCTTTTAACGATATCAAACTATTTGCTTAGTTTTTCTTTATAAATTTTTGAGACAATAAAAATGAATAGATTTCGCTTTTGAAAAGCCTTTCACAAAGCCTACACCTTAAAATCAGTTTGGGATACTAGCCGAATTACACAAGTTTTCAAAATATTATACTGTCGTACATTATGATATCAAAGTCCAAATATCACGTGTTCTTCCCATATTTCTTGTAGTCTGTGATCTGCAAAAAAAAGTTGTCAAAAATCAGGAATAAAATGTTGCAAGGATTTTTTTATATGCAATCCATAGCAAGTTTTATTGTTCCATTTTGTGCTTGTACGAATTTTTAGAATGAGGACCCTCTAACTAGGGCCAAGTTATATGCTAATTATAAAAAAAAAATCTAGTAATGAAATAAGTTCAAGATTGAAAATAAGTTGTGTGCTCAAGCTGTTTAATGCTATTTAGGAATAAGCTGTTCTGTTTGATTTCAAGTCAGTTATCGTTAACGTTAAGTGCAAAAATAAGATGGAAAGTTTTAACGAAAAGAGAACAAAAAATGCCGTATTTCTATAATGTTATCAGAATAATCTTATTTTAATTGTTATACCTTTTATGATTTGAATTTCTTGCCTGTCATCTGAAAAATTAAATTTCAAATTAGTCATGAATGTTTTAAGTTCTAGTGAATATTTTTTTAATTAAGTATTTTTTAGTTAACCTATTTAACCTAATTATTTGAAAATTATTGAAAACTTATATAGATTTGTTTATCCTTTGACCCCTCCCGCACTTAGACATTCTCCAATCAACAATTTATATAAAATATTTAAATAAATATAAACCAAAAGAGGGTAAAATGAGTACTATTTAAGGAATTTATGCTTAGCTACATGCACTGAAAATATCCTCGATAAATGAGAAGTAGGCTAATTAGAACTAACAGCACATGTAAATAAAAATTATAAGCACATTTGGGCGTTATTTTGGTTCGCGTTTTATCATAGTATTTATCATTTAAATGTTGGTCTGCCGTTTGGCTTCTGTCATTATCAAATAGAATAAAAAGTATATCAAGCCCTATATATTTATATAGAATCCCATTTGGTAATGCAGAAAGATAGGCAAGTGTAAAATGAGTAAGTAATCCAAGTATAGAAGTCTAATTTTTTTTTGCATTTGCTTTATAAATTCCAATTTTTTTTTGTATTGAACCATTCACAAAAATAACAATGACTTTAACGAAGTTAATATTAAAAATACATTCTAATTGTGAGATTCATAAAGTTGATGACAACTTTTTCGCTTATTTTCTTTCGAATGCCGCATGCAGTGCCGAATACCGCATACCCAAGCCTAACTCCACTCTTAGAATTTGAATGTTTGGTCATTCATAAATAACACTTCTTGAAATTTGTAAAAAAATGATTTAATAAGGGTAAAATTATACGAGGTTTATATTCTTCACATTTTCCAATATCCTACAAGAAATCCTCGGATTGACTGACAGCCGCCTACTTGGATCTTCATCATATGGACATTTGTATGATAACCTTATAAAGCTCAAACCAACCAATAGTAAGATTTTAATTTCATCCTAAATTAACAGTTTAACGACGAAAATTGCTCTCTGTAAAGGAAAGAGCAACATCGGACGCCCTGAGTTGGCAAGACCTAACGCTGCGTACGATGTCGCCCTTAACGGTTGCGTTGCGTGTCTACTCCAGTATCGGCCACACACTCGACTATGGTTCTAAATTTACGACGCCAATAGCTCTCGTGTAAATCTAGTGCTACGATAATTCAACTCTCTAATGCTAGACAATGTTTTCAAAGTGTTCCATATTTTAATGTGTACTCTAATTAATGAAGCATTGTTGTCTGATCTATCCCTTGAAAATTCTAAACAAATCTCCCAAAATCCGACCATCCGGAGTTTCTTTTTAATCTTAGATTAGAAGTAATCGTGAAAATGAAGGATATTGTTTGTTAACAACGGTAGGAGAGCGTATTTGCATATATTTTGTATACCATGACAGCAGTACCACATTCCGCGTGTTCTTAGCCATTTCAGTCCGAGTGATGCCTTTCGGCATCATCATGTTTCTGATCATAATTTAAAAAAAATAATAATAGGGCTGACATCTATTGGGATTAATAAAAAGATTCTAATAGAAAAAAAGTTTGAAGAATCGAATGGTGGGCTTCTTTATATCTTAAATTTCTATAGACGATCAGAAAAAAAGTTCTAAAATGATGCCAAATTGTCATTGGGACAGAAAGGGTTCACTCCGGCTCAGTAAGCTGAGGCGTCATATCACTTTCACAGGTCTTGGTTTTCATCCTGCCTATCTATAAACAGAGAATTTCAGCAAGGTTAAAATTGTTTTTGTTTTAGTTATATTAGATTTTCATATAGCCTTATGATTTCGGGCGTCATGCCACAGAGGTTACCTTCGCAGGTTATTCTCCCGTTTTAGCTATACTTGCTAAGTTGTTGTCACTTGAACGCAGTTCAAAGGTATGCGTCCGTAGCAAATTGCTAGTGTAGTGTTCAGGCTCCATGTTCATTTCAACATAGTCCAACCTTTTCACATTACTGCTCAGTGTCAACATGATTTCATCAAACTGAATTCTTAGTTGCTATATTGTAAATTTTTTTATGAAGCCGTTTTAAAAAAATAAGTTAATAATAAAAATAAGTTAATAATAAAATGAGTATGTTAAAAGAAAGATCTAAAAATGTTAGTGTACCCCATGAACTTTTTTCGTTGATAGTGATGTAATTGATGTACTAATATATTCTTTTGGGCGTTTTTAAAAGAAATTAGACTTTAAATGTGAATATTTTGTCCAACCATTTTTTTAAAAATAGGAGTTGAAGTTAAAAGTTCTTAATTTGTTTTCAAAATATAGCATATTTCTAACTGTAAACTGATACGAGTACTTATAGCAGTTGATTAAGATTCTTCATTCTTCTACGTATACCTTGCCCCCCCCCCCCCACCTCCTCTCCCTCCGAAAAGTAGTAATAATAAACAATTGAAACCAATTTCTGTAATCTTCAATTTTTTACTTGCTAAAAGTTCTTCCTATGTTTAAAATAAAATGGGGCATTAAACACAAACTATAAAACCAAACTAAGCTGGTTTGCCGATTCTGTTAAGTAATGCTAACTTGTACAGATATTACTTAACAGTAAACTTAACTTGAACTTAATTAGGTATGTATTTCAAAGAAATGACTATTTTGGCTAGTTCTCATTAATGCGTCAATTTGTGTTATACAGCACACACGAGACCCAGTTTAATCTTTTGGCACAAAAAGAAATTTTCAAATCCACCAAATTAATGCTTTTAATTATTTTATTGCCATTGATATGAAGTCGGAAATGTTTTTTTCCCCTCTGATTACAACCCGATGTTACTAAATAAAGTTTAGATTTTTTTTATAAATACTAACTTTTTTAAAGAAATAGCTTCTAAACTAATATATAATCACAATTTCTCATGCACTTTTTTTTTTTAAATCGCTTTCAGCTGCGAATCCAATTATGGGGCAGTTTCTCCATTCCTTAGCTTGGAATAATGAAGCCTAAAATGTGAACTAAAGACTAATTTTATTTAGTCACTGATTTAAATTTTTTTATAAAAATTTGTCAAGAATGAATCTCTTACTAAATATGTAATAAAAAATGTTTTCTAATTAAAAAATAATAATTTGAATTATAACACCAGAAATACCTAAATTTGTATGTTGCCAGTCACTCTGAAAAGGAATCTTTTTTATACTATAAAAACTAGAGGTTTGTGACTCTACACGGCTTTCAATTACCAATCAATACATTTAAATGTAATTATATAACCTTATAAGAGAGGCAATTTCAATATTTTTAAAACCTAAAAATTTTCTATTGCAGTTAAACTTTGCACTTGCATTTTCTCAAATATACCGTTCGACAGGAATTGGAAACGCGTGTACGAAATTGGAAGGCCGTAGCTCTTAGTTCGTGCTGTAGAGTGGTTCTCAAAAAAGGTTATAAGCTTGAAGTTGCTATATATAATTGCTTTCTTGAACTGTAATACATTTTAAAACTATTTTTTTTTAAAATGGCCCAATAAAATTACTAATGTTTCTAGTAATGTCATGATGTATACAAGTTGTAAGGTCATTAGCCTTGTGAAAGCATGTCAGATCGCACTTGTCCTAAAGGGCACTTAAATGGTACTAAGTTGCTAAATCAATCACTGATGAGTGAAAATGCTTTCGGTTATGTTTTGGAGGAAGTGGGACGATGTTTATAGAAGTTTCACATGTTATGTCCCTCCCGGTATGCAGGGCCGTCTTAAACTAGACTGGGGCCCTTGGGCACACAATAATTTGAGGCCCTTTTGGAAAGTTAAAAAAAAAACGATAGGTAATAAAAATTTTACCGAGTAGGACCATTTATTATAGGTAATCAAATACAGTACGATATCAGGGCTAGAAAAATCTCAAAATTTTTACATGCCCAAGCGCAGGCCGAGCGAAAGGGGGAGGGGGAAAGGCAAAAATAACAAAAGATGAAACTAAAATGCGTAATTGGACGCGTAAAATTGTTTTTAAAGTAGTATACTTAAAATTCACGAAATAAGCTGTTACATTATGTAAGTTGGAAAAAAAAAAACCAAATTCTCTAACTTTTCCAGGATTCCCAGAGAATTTACAGAAAATTCCAGGTTTTAATGGTCCAGGTCCAATGTTAATTAAAAATATATCAAACTATTATGCCTTAAGAAACCTTGGCAAAGTAAAAAGGAATTCGAAAATAGTTGAAAGTGGTGAAATTTCCCGGCGTCCACCAGAATTTTTATTGCTGAAGAATTTCCATTTAATGTCATAATGACAACATTGTAAAGTAACTAATTTTGATTTTAAGATTTAAAATGATCAATTTTCAAGAAGCAACGAATGGATATGTTGGGGATTTATTAAAACGCAAAATGCTTATTTAAATTTATGGAAAGGTATTTTTGGTTAAATGTTTACATGCCCCGTCGGGCATGTGAGGCGAAAAAATACATGCCCGATTGGAATTTTTACATGCCCCGGGCATGTCGGGCAATATAATTTTCGAGCCCTGTACGATATAATATATGTCATTAATGATATTAGAATGCTGCTGGGTTTTTTGGTTACGATTACGATTTCTTTCGTGATTTCTGTTGAGCAAAATCTTTTATTATTATCAAAGTCAATTTTGTGAAGTATATCACTTTCTATGCACACAATTGACAAATTACTCAGTCGTTCATGTACATTGTTGTTTGTCTATGTTTGGAAAAGTTTCTTCGAATTAATCTTATTTTATTAGGTTCGTAAGGTTGATATATTTAAATTCACTGATTGCTTTGCTATGTTTTTTTAAATATTAGCTTAATTGAAAACATTTTGTTTTGATCTCATCTGCATTAATGTCTTCATGATAAAACTCTCTAAATTCTATGCATTTTTTGATCAACTCATTAGATTCGTTTGTTAACTGACAAAGAAAACTAAATCGACTATCAATTTCTTGGTATGATGCCGAACGTTTTTTTTTTAATGTGTATTTAATGTATGGGAATGAAAGTATCTACACGAAATTTTTCCTTCTCTCAACTGTGTCTTTGCACCTAAATGCTCTGTCAAAACTTTCCATCGTTTTGTCGAAGCTGAGAAAAAATTTAACAATTCAACCATAAACAATGTCGACATTAATGTTGGTTCTTTTTTCGACGGTGCAGCTTGACTTAGTAATCGGAGGGATTGCGTATGTACCTTCTGATATAAGATTCTGATTTGTGAAAAAAGTGTAATGTGCCCGACAAATATGTTTTGAGAATAAATGTGCGAGAGAAATTGTGGGTCCTTCGGGGCCCCCTGAGAATGGGGGCCCTGGGCACGGGCCCCGTGTGCCCTTATGGTAAAGACGGCATTGCCGGTATGTCTAGCTTTAAAAAGTGGTTTGTACATAAAAAAATCGGGACAAAAAAAATGTACTACACATTGAAAATCAAATTTTTCTAACCATTCAAAGGAACTCGGTTTTCAGAAAGTTTTATAGTTCTTTTTTGTACCTCGGTTAGATAGATTTTTTTAAATTTCTACTTTTCACATTTTCAGAATTTCAAATTGTTTACTGCAATTCCATGTGAAAACCAAAATTTATTATTTTGATAAAATTATCAATGGATTTTAGTTTGAAGAGGATTATATTACATAAACTATCTATTTGGTGTTTGAAAGTTAAACTGCTTAACGTCATAACTGCTGGCAACAGTCAGTGTAAAACTCTATGGTAAAAATGTAAGAATACATTATATTCTAAAACTGATTTTCATTGCAAGGAATTAAGGGAGAAAGTTTATATCTTTGGCGATTTATCGTCGCCGTTTGCGTAAACAACCCCTTTGTATTAATTCGAAATTTGTCTTTCTTAAAAAGTTATTTTACATTAATTTTTGTACTTATCAAACGAAAATATCACAGTTAAGTGAACTTGAAAACGCAAAATTGTCTGATAATTTGTGCATTTGGAGTGGTTTTTTGTTTGTTTATGATAATATACAAAACTCTTGTAAGTCAAAGGTAAGAGGGCTTTCGAAAGAGATCTGACTAAATCCATCGAACTTTAGTTTTCTTCCACCTTCTTAAAAGTTTGTATCGAAAGCATCGCTTAATTTCTGAGGTGGAAAACGTCTACTTGAAAAACAGATGGAAAACGCGGTAGAAACGTGCTTAGCATAAAATTATTAAATTAGTAAAAAAAAAAATTAATAAACTCTCAAGTCATAATAAAGCTCACAAAACTTTATGTAGTACCAAAAAAAAACATGATATTGTGACAACTTATTTGCTTAACTAGTTTGAATCTTTCATCTTCGTCGCGGCAGTTTTTTGTTCTCAATACTACTAAATTAATAAACCAATCAAATGATTACTGGAATAAGCATCTAATTAGATAAAATGTATTTTGAAGGGAAAGAGCGTTATGATTTAAATTTCAAAACTATCTGTTCATTTGGAGTAATTTGAGTAAATATAGCTGTTGCTTAAGGGGTCTAAGGAGTCTTAAAAATGTGCAAAGAAGGAACTACAAAGTATAGTTTGATCTGTAATGTTATTTTTTAACTACTCAATATACAAGTATAATTTTTTTATATGTAATTCTACAAGATTTATTTATTATAAAACAAATTTTAAAATTTATGAAACTTTAGCCAAAACTTAAAAAAAATATATTAAACATAAAGCTATTTTAACACATTGTGATTAGGCTTGCGCGGCAAATTTTGAGGTCAAAATTGAAAAAATGACCAAGAAAATGACTTTATATTGTACAAATATGTACAAACTAGGACTTATACCTAAATTCTCAGCTCAATTTTAATTAGAAATTATTTTAAGAACTTTTTTTCTAAAAAAATTAATACAATTTTTTAAATTTTGATTTTGAATTCATTTTTAAATAATTTCGAATTAAAATTGAGCTGAGAATTTAGGTATAAGTCCTAGTTTGTACATATTTGTACAATATAAAGTCATTTTCTGGGTCATTTTTTCAATTTTGCCCTCAAAATTTGCCGCGCAAGCCTAATCACAATGTGTTAAAATAGCTTTATGTTTAATATCATTTATTTTAGTTTTGGCTAAAGTTTCATAAATTTTAAAATTTGTTTTATAATAAATAAATCTTGTAGAATTACATATAAAAAAATTATACTTGTATATTGAGTAGTTAAAAAATTACATGACAGATCAAACTATACTTTGTAGTTCCTTCTTTGCACATTTTTAAGACTCCTTAGACCCCTTAAGTCATCTACTTCAGAAACTACAGTGTTAAGTGGCCCATGTAAGGTTCAGTCTTAGCAATTTTAATGAAATTATCCGTTTTGGCTGTTTAAGGGGTCATAGGACTCTTAAAAATGTGCAAAGAAGGAACTACAAAGTTTAGTTTGATCTTTCATGTAATTTTTTAACTACTCTATATATAAGTATAATTTTTTTATATGTAATTCTACAAGATTTATTTAATATAAAACAAATTTTAAAATTTATGAAACTTTAGCCAAAGCTAAAATAAATGATATTAAACATAAAGCTATTTGAACACATTGTGATTAGGCTTGCGCCGCAAATTGGGAGGTCAAAATTGAAAAAAATGACCAAGAAAATGACTTTACATTGTACAAATATGTACAAACAAAGACTTATACCTAAATTCTCAGCTCATTTTTTTATTAAAAATTATTTTAAGAACTTTTTTCTAAAAAAATTAATAAAAATTTCAAAATTTTGATTTAAATTTTTTTTAAAAATAATTTCTAATTAAAATGGAGCTAAGAATTTAGGTATAAGTCTTTGTTTGTACATATTTGTACAATATAAAGTCATTTTCCTGGTCATGTCTTCAATTTTGACCTCAAAATTTACCGCGCAAGCCTAATCACAATGTGTTCAAATAGCATTATGTTTAATATCATTTATTTTAGTTTTGGCTTAAGTTTCATAAATTTTAAAATATTTTTTATATTAAATAAATCTTGTAGAATTACATATAAAAAAATTACACTTATATATTGAGCAGTTAAAAAATTAAGCTGTTGCTTAAGTCATCTACTTCAGAAACTACAGTGTTAAGTGGCCCATGTAAGGTTCAGTCTTAGCAATTTTAATGAAATTATCCGTTTTGGCTGTTCAAATTCTGTCAACCTTCGCTATAATTCAGCAAAATATGCATTTTCCTAGTCCAAGAGTCGTATGAAAATAAGTCTATACTTTCAATATTGTTTCCATGGATAAACTAAAAAAAGTGTGTCGTGTTACACAGTAGTCTTTAAATCAACAAATCGTGATTTGCTCTTGTGTTATTTACTAATTCAAAATTCCTAATTAAAAAGAAATGAACCTTGAAAAAAAAAAGTTCAGGAATGAGTAAAAATATATTATCAAATCATACTACCGACTTGATTTCTATATGTGACAAACATTACCTTAGGCGTAAACATTTAAACTGATTTGGTAATATTGTTGACATTTCATAAATTCGGTGGAAATATGTTTATTTACCCATAGAAAATCGTGCTTTCAGAAAGGAAAAAAAATCAATTTCTCAACAAACAAGTTAAAAAGCCAAGTTACTTTCTTTAAAAAAAAAAAATGGTCTGACAATATTTTATTAAAAAAAACTTTTTAGAAAATAACTCAAAACAAATTTCACTCAATTATTTAACAATTTTTGTTTTTAACGTTGATACCACGGTGCAACCAGTTTACGGCTTATTTGTGCTTAAAAAAAACAACTTGATTGTTTAGGTACGCTACGTTGCTCAGTTGGACGCGCTTGTTAAGACCTGTTATTGCACAGTAGTGCAGTTGTTACCTAGGTAAACAACTGCAAGAGTAACGGCATTTTACACCAAGTCAAAATGGCAAAAAAAAATCAATTTGGAAAGTTTTGTAATAAAATTTTAATGGAAAAGGGTGTTCCCCTATCAAAAATGCAAATCTTTAAAAGGTTGTGAGAATTTAAATGACGTTTAAACGAAAATGTAAAGCCAAACATAACGGTTCGCAAACTCTCGTTGCTCTTTTGAAAAAGAAATAGGTTGGTCCTAGCTTACGTAAAAACTCCTTGCCAACCTAAGTTGTGTAAATAGAAATATGCTATGGACAATATCCTTCATCGTATGTAAAGAGTTCCATAAATAATTTGTGAATCCATCCAGAAAACATGTTTAAAACATTAATTTAGTTTTAAGTCTAACAAATGTGAATATTATTTGAGACCAACCTGGGGTGCTGGGCCAATTTTAAACCGGAAAATATGCCCAGAGCCCTAGGTCACGAAAGCTGAAATGGGCACGGCAGGCCTTAGCCTAGTAACGGGCTGTTGCGCCGAGGAGTTTAGTAGTATGATGTGAAAGTTTTATGGAGTTCAACCTCGTTAACGTGAACTTGTATGCAGCTTTTGTTTTTCTAGTTCAAGTTAAACGTAATTTCTAGAAGTTAACCTGTCAGGAAAATGTAACTTATGACTAGTAAATGTTTAAATATTTAACAAATTCTAATTTTTCAATAACACTCTATAAAAAAATCTATAATGTTAAATTTGTAAGAAAAAAATTTAAATGTTTAAAAATTCAAATTATCAGAAAACAGTAACGGTGGGCGGTCATAGCACAGTCACTTACTATGGGTGTAGATTGCCTGGAGAAAAATGCTTCTCTCTCGAGACGTCTCTAAATTGAGGAGGAGGAGGAGGAGGTGCCTCTCTGAGCAGAAGTCGGACTTCCACCCTTACGGGTCTCATAGCTTGCTGTATGTTAATGAAAGCTAATGCCCTCCCTTCGCCTTTCATGCCATACCCTGGAGGACCACGACATTAGCACTTTTTTAATGTTCATGCTAAGCGGAATATCATACAGATTTGCATTAAACAACATTTTTTTTACAAAGCTTATCAATGTTTAAAATGCTTTCAATCCACTTAAAAAAGAAATTCACGCAACGACAGTTCACGTTAACGGGGTTTGACTGTATTAGAATGTTTTCTCAGTTTTTTACGATGCATTTTTTTTGTCTTATTCAAACTGAAATTATCTTCGAAATATCGGTACACGTCTTGTCTTGTGACTACCATCAAGACACACTTTCAACGCCTCAAACTCTTGAGCCAACATCAACGATCAGAGCTTCCCAAAACGAACGATCGACAACGTGAAGACGAAAGTCAAGAATCCGACGCACCCAATGTCGGGAGGACGTCGTATCGACATCGAAACGACGGAGACCCGGAGGGCTAAGGTGTCGGTACGCAGGAATCGCAACGAAAGTCGACGCCCGTCGTATCTGGAGAGGACGACCGGACTGGGACAGGCAGAGGTACTATGTCCATGGAACGTGGAAATGATCAGGAATTGGGCACGGAAGTACGATGGAACTCATGTTGGATACTGATTGGGTATATAGACTGAGGCAGTAGGCAATAAGTAGCTTGGTTTTATCCAATGGGAAACGGTATATTGGCGATTGAAGTTATTAAATTGTAAGTAATGCTAGATAGTTTATATTTAGTTATTATAATATTAGTTAAATTTTAATGTTATAATAAGTATTATATGGTAGTGTTTAATCTAACTAATATTGTGTTTGTTGTAGTTACTATTTATTCTAGTCTGACCGCGCATACATGGCACTCATTTAAATCTAAAACGTTGTGAAACGAACATAAAGGAAAATAAAAAAAATCGTAATAATAATTAATAATTATCAATACTCTGCAAGTATTTAATATATTTTGTCTTATGTTTTTTTTCTACCAATTTTCTGATGTTTTCGATTCGAACTTGAATGCCATGAATGCGTGGTCGGACTATATGCGCAAGTATTTATAGTTAATTAGTGTATGCTACTATTCTAAACAGTAGTTTGAATTTAATGAATACTTTATAATAAGTTTTTATACTTTTCATTAATAATTTTACTATTTTTATTTAGGTAACATCAATCTATATGTCAATGAAATAGTTTATTATTAATTGCATATTTCTGAATATTAATACTTTTTTTTATTAGTCATTGTTAAGTATCAATTAGAATTTTCAACACTTGATTTAAAAGTTTCTATCAATTATATGACACTTGTAATGAACCGAGAAGAAGATATACTAATGTGGCTAATTGTAGATCTTAGTTTGGTGTACACTCTTAAAACAAAAGAGTGAAATCCACTCCAGTTGGAGAAGTGCATTTTCGACACCCTAAAGGCATGCATATTTTCTCAGACTGAGTTAAAATCACTCGTTTGGAGTGATCCTGTCGGAGGTTTAACACACAAAGGATCCACTCCAAAAGGAGAAGTGCATTTTCCAGTCTGGAGGAGTGAAATCCACTCAGACTGAGGTAAATTGGGAGTGTTTGTTTTAAGAGTGTAATAATATGAAAATTTCCACATGCTTCAGAATGGGCCAAATTACGATTTTACCCTGATTAGAGGTTTGATCACAGGGGCTCAAAATTTGTAAATTTGTCACTAAAATACCCTTGTGTATGTATGTCTTGTACAAATTTAATTTAACCTACAGATTGTTCCAAAATGGACTACCTGTTTCTAAAAATTAATAAAAAAGAAATGGATGCAGATATTAGCACAATTCTTGCAGAAAACGAACGAGTCGTGTCAGGAATTTGATATGGAACACTTTATTATGTTATGTTTATTACGATATTGTGTTATTACACTTTATTATGTTCAATTTAACCTACAGATGGCGTTTCTGTACCGTGTGTTGGCTGTATGAAAGAACTAGGCATGCGTATACACTGCAAAAAAGGGCACGTGTTCAGTCTACTGAACATTTCCTTTTTTGCAGTGTATACGCATGCCTAGTTCTTATAACAAACATAACTAACATAATAAAGTGTTCCATATCAAAGTCCAGACATGACTCAATCGTTTTCTGCAAGAGTTGTGCTAATATCTCAATCCATTTCCTTTTTTATTAATTTTTAGAACAGGTAGTCCATTTTTGGCCACCCTGTAGCTACATATTGAAAGGAAAAATTAATGTTATGGCTATTAATGAAATTTCTTACTATCTTGAAAATTGGTACTATACCATTGGTACTAAAGTATGAATATGTATATTATGTTTTTAATGAATTTTGTTGGAGTTTCAGTAGTTACCAACCTGGTGGGTTTCCTGCTGCATTGTAAAAAAAAGGTAATTTTTTTAAAAATTCTTTTTACTTTCATCGTAACAGGTAACTGAACCTCTTGGAGTGCTTGG
Organism: Hylyphantes graminicola; assembly: GCA_023701765.1. Taxonomy (NCBI): domain Eukaryota; kingdom Metazoa; phylum Arthropoda; class Arachnida; order Araneae; family Linyphiidae; genus Hylyphantes; species Hylyphantes graminicola. Next base: position 76,348,856 of record CM043115.1, on the reverse strand, counting down.
CTAAGTGGTTAACCCTCTAATGCATGATTTTTTTCCCATCCCGAAAAAATATACCTATCTTTAATACTTATACATTATGCGAAAAATACTGAAAAAAAAATGGCTGCATTGCAATTTAAATTTCAAATTTTAAAATTTTTTGCGATATGGGAAAAACCAACTACAAAATTCCAATTTGGATAGGAATGATTAGAAAACTATTAAATATATTTAAAATTATTCACTTTTACTGCTGTCATCTATTAGGGGTTGTTAGTAACTAAAACTTCAAAATGGAATGCAATAGATGAAAAAAAACCCACATTTGCCGAGAGTGAGCTCTACTTTAATGGAATAAAGTGGATTATGTTGCTTGTTGCCATGTGGCAACGGTATGCAATAGAGGGTTAAACGCTGGTCCTCGTGATTTCGAGGCATAGGTATACTCTTAGCTTTTTGCTAAAATTTCTTGACGACAATGTCTGCCAAAAAGTTTCCTCAAAATATCCGTGTTGCCGTCTAATTTCGCTTAAATTTTGACGATATATCGGTATTGATGGTCAATGTTTCGCATATTGTCTTGCCAATTGTATCTGTTATATATTTGGGTTCCAGATGACGACGTTTTTAATCGTTTGATTAGTTTTCTATTTTAAAGATGATTTTTTGAAACACAAGAACACGTTAAATTGGTTTTGGTGTAGGTTGAATTCTCTTATCAAACCAGGTAACATCTGTTCTTACCACGTTTGACCAATTCTGCCGTGGGCAAGTAAACTGCAGTAATCGCAACAATGAGTTGAAGGAACGCCAGGTTATGAGGTTAAGTGTCCACCAGTCTAGTAAGGATGTAAGGTGTATATCATGATATTATTTACCCAATTTTTGATACTTGATTTCAGTTTGTGAGCTCGGATTCATTGTAATCTGAGCGTCAAAATGGGTAGCGAGAGTCGCGTAGAAGGTGCCACAGAATGACTATCTGTTTTGGGAAATATGCCGAGTCTGCAAAGGCTTAGCCAAGCTGCCAATAAAGCAGTCCCGTTGGAGGAAAAAAATCAGCTTTCGCGTTTTCAACCACTTCCACAGTGTGGCTGCTCACTAATGGTAAGTAAAACATTTCCTAATGTTTCTAATATTGTCCTATAAAATATTAGAAACAACTGAAGATAAAATTGCTTTTTAAATGTGTAGTTTTTGTATGTAGAGATTGGAATTTTTGTATATGCTGTTGTAAGGGTTAATAAAAGTGCGAATTGAATGCTTATAACAATTTGTATTATGTAAAGGGATTATTAATCTTTTAAGGATTTATTCAGATGCTTTTTAAGGGGACACTCGGGTGCGTATTGAGGTTTTTTTTTTATAGTATGTTAATTTTTAAGGGATTAGTTTTAGGGGCCGGTGAGCCCAGTTGGTTAGGCACTCGCCTAGCAAGCGTAAGGTCCCAGTTTCGGGTCCGGGCATCGCCAAAATAGCTGCCGACCTATTAACGGCCCGTGCAGCCAAAAATGTCACGAATAATACCCCGTGTAATGGAGTGCACGTTAAATATTCTTCAAAGTCCTAACGCTGCGTACGGTGTCGCCCTTAACGGCGTGCTCTCGTGTAGCTCTAGTGCGAGAGATTGGAATTTTTGTATATGCTGTTAGGGCTAATAAACGTGCGAATTGACGGCTTATAACGATTTGTATTAAGGCTTTTTATATTATGCAAAAAGGTTTTTAATCTATAAAGGATTTATTTGGGTGCATTTTAAGGGCGTTAGTGGGATGTAGGGATTAAGGGGAAACTTGGGTGCGTATTGAAGTCTTTTTATAGTGTGTATGTTCATTTTTTTTTAAGGATTTAGTTATGTGTGTATTTGAGGACAACTTGCGCAACATTGTATTTATGTCTATTACGGCTAGTGTAAGTTTGCGTTTAGGCAACGTTAGATGAGTTTAACGAAATATCTAACTTATTACACGAACATAAAGGTTCACTTGGCCTTTAAATTAGTACAATTAGGTGCTTCTTAAGGGATTTACGCTCGGCTTAATAGGAATTGCGTTTAAAAACAAATCGTTAAGGGGGTTCAGTACCCCAAAATCGGTGAAAAAATCAAAACTAAAATTATTGGCTTAATTACAAACTTATATTACAACCTTTATTAATAATGTGATAAAGTATCAAGACGATTGGAAAAATATTTTTGACATTAAAAGCCATTTTAATGTCATGGCTTCGTAAGGAAATGGGTTAACAATAAAAACTTTAAACCCGTTTTTCTCAGAACTTGATTTTTTGAACTTCGATGTACCTTTTCTCAAAAACTATGCCATGTTTTCTCGTAAACTTTTTTTATATAATGTAATACATAGTATAGATTAATCTGAGGTTATAAATTTTAATAAAACTAAAGTGAAAAAAATTTTATGGGGCAAAAAAGTGAAAAATTTCATGATTTTTTGGGTACTTTAAAACTTATTTTTATTTAAAAAAATCTAACAGTTATTTACAAAAAACTTAGACCAATCATATTAATCTGAGGTTATAACACACACAGAAAATTTTAAGATGCTCTGATCAGTAGTTATTGTGAAAAGGTACATTGCAATTGGCCAATTTAACATTACCGAGATACAACATACCGAACCCCCTTAAGTGAAGAGCGAATCCTCAAAACTTAAGCGTGTTTATTGCCATAAAGGTCGTTTTTTTTAAAAATATTTGTCTCGTGCGTCTCGTAGGTATCTGATGGAGAATTTAAGGCCAAAAAGGGGCTGGGGAGCCCAGTCGTTTCGGCATTTGATTAACATGCGGAAGATCCTAAGTTCGGGTCCGGTCATTGCCAAAATAACTGCCGGCCTATAAACGGCCCGTGCAGCCAAAAATGTCCGACGAATAATACCCCGTGAAGACGAAGTGCCTGTTAAGTATGCTCAAGTTCTAACGCTGCGTACAATGTCGCCCTTAACGGTTGCGTTGGGTGCTCACTCAGGTGTCGGCTCGTCACTTGACTGTGGTTCTTAAATACGGCGCCCGTCGCCAATAGCCCTCGTGTAGCTCCAGGGCGACGAAAATTCCAATCTAACCTTAAGGCCAAAAATGTTAGATTACTCGTCTTTTAAGACTTATTAGAGGATTTTTATTGCGTATTAAAATGTTTCAGTACGTATTCGTGGCTAAATTAGTTGCATAATAATGGTCTCTTTAGGAGTGGATTATGGACCTGTGCAGGGGGCTTACTTAGATGCTGATTAGTGATAATTTAAGGGGTCACAGGAGTCTTAGAAATGTGCAAAGAAGATACTACAAAGCATAGTTTGATCTTTCATGTCATTTTTGAACTACTCAATAAATGAGTATAATTTTTTTATATGTAATTCTACAGGATTTATTTATTATAAAACAAGTTTTAAAATTTATGAAACTTTAGCCAAAACTAAAATAAATGATATTAAACATAAAGCTATTTGAACACATTGTGATTAGGCTTGCGCGGCAAATTTTGAGGTCAAAATTGAAAAAATGATCAAGAAAATGACTTTATATTGTACAAATATGTACAGACAAAGACTTGTACCTAAATTCTCAGCTCAATTTTAATTAGAAATTATTTTAAGAACTGTTTTCTAAAAAAATTAATAAAAATTTAAAAATTTTGATTTAAATTTTTTTTAAAAATAATTTCTAATTAAAATTGAGCTGAGAATTTAGGTATAAGTCTTTGTTTTCACATATTTGTACAATATAAAATCATTTTCTTGGTCATTTTTTCAATTTTGACCTCGCAATTTGCTGCGCAAGCCTAATCACAATATGTTCAAATAGCTTCATGTTTAATATCATTTATTTTAGTTTTGGCTAAAGTTTCATAAATTTTAAAACTTGTTTTATAATAAATAAATCTTTTAGAATTACATATAAAAAAATTATACTTATACATTGAGTGGTTCAAAAATGACATGAAAGATCAAACTATGTTTTGTAGTACTTTCTTTGCACATTTTTAAGACTCCTGTGACCCCTTAAGTAATTTTACCAGTACATTTAAGAAGGGTCTTTTTAACCCTTTCACTCCCAATGATTCCATTCGGAATCAACAAACTTGCGTATTTTTTTTTTATCTCTAAGTTAAACTCGCACTTCTTTCAAATAGATTTCATTGAATTCTCCATACATCTATAATTATAAAAGAAAGAGTCTGTCTGTGTATGTCTGTGGATCGCAAAAGACCTACTTAGACTGCTCTAAAAATTCCGAAATTTTTTAATATAGATTCCTTTTAATGCCTATGTGTGCACCTGAGGCTTAGTTTTTTTCATATTTGATTGTGATGTTTAATTAATATAATTAGTTTTAAAAAAACGTCATCCACGTGGGATTGCGGGACCATAACAGGGCTTGAAAATACATGGACCGGACCGAAACGGGGGCTTGACACCATCCTCTATTAGTTTGAGTTTGGTTGAGATATGCGCTCGCCCGAAGGCTGCTTCATCCTCTATTAGTTTGCTTTTTTAAGTGCGCATGCACCAACACGAATTTAAGTTTATTTTGATTTTGAGTGTATTTTCAAAAGTAAACATGCCTCTAAAAGCTAGCAATGCGAATTTAACGGGTTCCCAGTAAGGCGGGACCATACCGCTAGTTTCATATAAAATTATATATTATTTTTGTATCGGTAGGTAGAAGAATCAATTTTTGTGACGATCTAAAAAACGTTTGTTGTAGTTAAATGAAAATATGAAATAGGTGGTAAAAACAAAATTCCATTAAAACAGTTTTATTAAATAAATTGGCTATAAATTATTCAAGCTTGCATTTTCAAGTGCTTAAAAAATTTAATTTTATCAATTTTTAATGGTTACCAAAAATATTGTTAATTTATTCATAAGGAAAAATTATTTGGAATAATAACTTAATTTTTAGTTAAAAAAAATATGACCCCATTTAAATCCGCATCCACAATAGGCGCGTTTACATGAGCCATCGAATCCATGGATTGAAGAGCAACTCAGCAATTTTTTCCTCTTGGTTTTTTTCTCCCAGACATAAAAGGAATTGCAGGGTTCATTTAGGAGTTTCGCGAACACTCCAATGAAGGAGGGTTTGATGTTTCATACCATGGATTCGGCCATAGACTATCATTTTCGTTAAAAATCCTGTTCGACCTCTTTTTCCCCTTATGGAGATTTTGTCATTCGATGGCTCATGTAAACGCGCCGAATGAGTATTTCATTAATTATTTTTATTTTTAGAATGAAAAAGTTGGGATTGAATGTAATAATGACGAATGAGCCTGAATGACCGAGAGTCTCCAAACCAGAGTTCCTCAGTGTTAATCTGACGGAGAAAGATATGTCCTCTGTTTAGTTCATTAGTTGTTAGTCAGTTTCGGAGTGTGTTTCGTATGCGCTTCAGATATTTTTTAATGTGTTAGGTGCTGATGAGGGAATATTTAAATTTTTTTAAGGACTTTATGGTATTTAATTTCAGTACATTTTAACTGTAAAAAAAGGTGAATATCAATACATTATATATATCCTACTTTTGATGTTTTATTTTCAGTGCTGGCATGTTTTCAACCACTTCCAGAATGGATCGCTATTATATAGGTAAGTAAAACATTTCCTAATGTTTATAATACTGTCCTATAAAATATTAGAAACTACTGATAAACAAGTGCGCATTAATGTATGCTAACCTTAGAGTTTTCAAAGTTCGTTTTAATTCGACATTAGGTGCATAGTTACGATAATTTGGATGAGTGTGAAGGGCTATAAGTTTTCGGAATAAGGGCTAGTTATAGTGGGTTTGAGATTATAAGGTTTGCCTTAAGGGATTTATTAAGGTCCGTTTTAAAGATAGTCTTTAATGCGTACGTAAATGTCTTTTTTGGCTAATATGTATATCCCTTTAAGACAGGCCAGGGGCGCGGCCCCAGTTAGTTAGGCACTCGCCTAGCATGCGAAAGGTCCCAGGTTCGGGTCCAGACATCACCAAAATAGCTGCCGACCTATAAACAGCCCAAAAATGTCCGACGTATATAATACCCCGTGTAGGGGTAGTGCACGTTAAATATCCTTCAAAGTCCTAACGCTGCGTACGATGTCGCCCTTAACGGTTGCGTTGGGTGCATATTCAGGTGTCGGCTCGTCACTTGACTGTGGTTCTAAAATACGACGCCAGTCGCCAATAGCCCTAGTGTAGCTCTTGTGCGACGAAAACTCAAACCTACCTACCTACATTAAGACGGGCCATCAGATGGCGCTGATTTAAGTTTATGAGATTGGTATTTTTTCAATGAAACTCTGAAATTTAAACTGCATCCAATGCCTGCAGCTCCTTAAAAACACCCATTTTTTTTAATACAAATGACGAATGGTACAAGTCTGCTGCGTTGATATTGATATTTTTTGAAAACTTGTACATTCTCTTTTATACCCGCACGATCGTGATAGCTCGGTCTTCAAGGGAGCTGATTTTGCTGTGCAATTGCAAACTATGGGAATTATTTGGGACATCTTCAGGGTTTATTTGAATGCCAAAAAAGTATATTAAGTGTCTGGAAAGTATTTATATATACGTCAAAGCGTTTTTTAGAGTTCATTGAAGTGCGTAGTGAGGTTTATTGACTCATTTTACATAATTTAGCATGAGCTAATTTAAGAGCTTTATAAGTTATTGTATTAATGAATTATTGAAGGGTGGATTTAGATAATGTTGGTGAGTACTAATGACAAACTTTGATGTGTGTGTCAAGTTCGAAATTGGATTGGTTAAAGGTTAATTTAGGTACGATTAGAGAACTAAATTGGTAACATTTGCGAAGTTTAGGCTAGTTGACGCGCATAATGCGTATTTAGGGCAATTGGTGTATTTGGGAGTCAATTTTATGCTGATTGCAGAATTATTTATGTTGATGCTACGATCTTTTTTTGTGTGCTTAATTTATTTAAGTGCAGATTCAAGGCTAATTTATTTGCGTAATGATGGTCTCTTTCGCAGTGAGTGTGACTAGTTGCTCATTAACCCCTTACCTCTTGCGACCTGGCGTCCTTATTTGAGGACTTTTTTTTAAACCTCCCCACAAACAGATAACACGTTAATTAGTTCCGAAATTGACCTGGTCCGATAGAATATCCAAATATTAGTTTTCAGCCTTTTATTACAGGTATCGGTCATTTATTTCTGTAAAAAAATGAAGTTGAACGAGGGTCAATAGGATATTAGAGTTCTTTTTTTTTCAAACTTTTGAAAATGTTCTTGTAGTTATTAATTTTAAAGCCATTTAGCATTAAAAACAATGTTAAAATAATCTGTTAACTACAAATAAATGATACGGCCTTTTTTGTTGCATTTATAGCACAAAAAAATGTGTATTTTTAGAGTTTAAGGCGTGTCCCTTAAGTAACTATTGAACATAATTTGTTTTGCAAAGAAATTAAAACAAAAAAATTCTTTTAGCATATATTTGCATGAAAAGTATGTTTAGATTAAGAATATATGTGTAGGATTTTTCATGGATCTTGGGAGGTTTTTGTTCTATTTGGGTGCCGATTAGTGATAATTCAAGTAATTTTTAAGGATTTCATGATTGTTTATTTAAGTACATTTTGAGTCTGTGAGGTGCGTATCAAGTTCTTATATTTATCTAACTTTTGATGTTTTATTTCAGGTGGAATGCGTTCAACCACTTCCACAATGGCTCACTTTTATACTGGTAAGTGAAACATTTTCTACCGTTTCTAATATTGTCCTATAAAATATTAGAAACAGCGGTGAATAAAATTTCTTATTGAGACTGGTGTATTTTATTCTAAGTATATCAAGCAACGTTTAATGACTAATTTAGATGCATTAGTGGGTTTTATTAAAATGCATGTTTAGGTGCATTTTTAATTAAAAATGATGCACTACAACAAGCCTTTAAAATGTTTTCAGAACCGATTTATGTGCAAAATTTAAGCTAATTCAAATAGATATACGCATTTCGGATAGCCTTTGCGACATTTTGAAAGTTAATTCATATGCGTATTATGGGGGATAATGTTCATATTCGGTATTTTTTTGTGTGTATCGCGACCTTTAAGATACCTATAGGGGATTTGGAGCCAATCGGCTAGGCACTCGCCTAGCATGCGAAAGGTCCCAGTTTTGGATCCAGGCATCACTTATATAACTGCCGACCTACAGTGGTGGAAATTGATTTATGAACTGGCAGTTTTTTAACAGTATTTCTTTATTAAATGCGTTTTTATCGATTTAAATTTCATACACTATACAGGCTTTGTATTATAAATTATACCCGTAAGTAAAATTTTATGTAATTTCGTAAACAATTTATTTTGTTGATATTTTAGTTTTAGCATAGGGAAATTGATTTATGAACTTTTACATTCAATCTCCATTAATAATTACTAAAACTATTTTTTTCGTTATTTCTTTGTTGATTTGTATTTTCATAGACAACACAAAACTTTGGGTCAAGTTTTGGTCAAGCATTTTCCAGTTTTTAATTATTAAGTCCTTCTATTCCATAACTGATACACAATCCATCGACACCATTCTCTATTTGAGTAAATTATTCATACCAATTGATCTCAGACATTATTTTTTGGGTTTATATTTTGGCAAGTCATGGCTATTGACAGGATGAACTAACTGAACAACATTTTGTACATTAAACCATTCTTCCATTTCGTTTTAAATGTGGATACTTGCATTATCATGCATAAAAATAGAATCAAAAGTATTGTTTTGCCACTCAAAAAGGATCAAAGAATTTTTTTAGAACTATTCCTCAAAAAAGTGATGTTTGTCAGCCCCTCAGAAACAAAACCTTGTTTCTTCAATCATAAGATATCGTTGCCCAAACCATCAAACTTCCACCACTAACATTTCTGCCGAAGACAGATCTTGGTTATTTTCGAAGATCCTTTCAATAGCAGTTTAAACCATCACGTCCATCCAAATTGAACTTTTTTTCATCAGCAAATGTCACTTTTTTCCCATTTCTCTCCCTCCACCACCACTCAATATATTTTCATGTAGTTACGACTATATTTTAATAGCCTGTTCTTATGGTGTATATTAAGCTTTGGATCAGCCTTCATTTTGGAACATTTCAAGTTCGACGACGATATTAATATTTGTCCTACTCTTCTGGGAGTTACAGGAAGTAATTGTTCATAAAAAATTCGCCCTGTAATGCACAAATGCTGACACAAATGGTAACTTTTTGGGATACCAGTCCAATAATCCTGCTTTTGTCCCTCGTCCCACGAGGGTTACACCTTTTTTAATGATGGTTTTTGTCGAAGTCAGAATGATTCTTCAAATATTTATGAATTATATTTATTGATCGTTTAATTAATATGCTGATTTCTCTTATAGATTTGTTACATTATTATATAAGGGTCATGTTTTACCTTTTTGGCTTCAGGCAGTCCCGCAAGCTTTCCTATTTAGTAAAATGGGAATAAAACAGATAAATTTCAACAAAGTTGGCCTTAATCTTATTTATACGTATTGATAGTAAGCTCCTCTGAAGTTCAAATGAAGAACTAGTTAAAATATTTGGTACCTGGGTTCAAAATAAATATGAGTTCATAAATCAATTTCCACCATTTGACATGCTTAAAAACTAAAAATAGATATATTTTTTATTTAATATCATTTTTTGAAAAAAATTATGTGTGAAAATCCTTTATTATACTCTGAATATACAACACCCAAAATTCGAATTGTGAGCACTTAATACAAAGCGATATCTGGTGAAAAGAGTGTTAGTTCATAAATCAATTTCCACCACTGTATAAATGATCCGTGCAGCCAAAAATGTCCGACGAATAATACCCCGTGTAGAGGAAGTGCACGTTAAATATTGTCCTAAGAAGGAATAAGTCCTAACGCTGTGTACGATGTCGCCCTTAACGGTTGCGTTGGGTGCCTATTCAGGTGTTGGCTCGTCACTTGACTGTGGTTCTAAAATACGACGCCCGTCGCCAATAGCACTCGTGTAGCTTTAGTGCGACGTTAATTCAAACATAACCTAATCTTATTCGGTATTTTTTGGGCGTATTGCGACCTTTAAGATACTTGTAGGGGGAGCCCAGTCGGTTATGCACTCTCCTAGCATGCGAAAGGTCCCAGGTTCGGGTCCGGGCATCTCCAAAATAACTGCCGACCTATAAATGACCCTTGCAGCCAAAAATTTCCGACGAATAATACCCCGTGTAAGAAGGGTGCTTATTAAATAACCTTCAGAAGTCCTAACGCTGCGTGCGATGTCGCCCTTAATGGTTCGTTGGGTGTCTACTCTTAACTTGGCTGGTTCTAAAATATGCTCGTCGCCAATAGCCCCCGTGGAGCTCTAGTGCGACGATTATCAAGTTAAAATAAACCTGATGCCGCGTACTTTGTCCAATAAACCCGTGCAGCTTAAATTTGTCCGAATACCCCTTGTGGAGGGAGTGCAAGTCAAATATGCTCCAAATTCTCGCCTCTGCTTGCGATGTTGCTCTTAAAAATTGCTTACTCGGGTGTCGACTCGTCACTTGATTGTGATTTAAAATTTCGACGTCCGTGGCTAATAGCCCTAATGTAGCTTTACCGCGGAGGCCGTAATCATTTATATGCATTAAAAATTTTTTAGGGCTTAAGTTTGCAGTGAGGTTTAATGTTATCTTTTTTCTAATTTAGCTTGAGATTTAGAAGCGTCATAACTGGGGGTATTAAATGAATTATTTAACAGCGTATTAAGTAAATATTTAAAATTGAATTTATTGCGGGTCTCCAAAGCAAAGGGCACCAATGTTAATCCAATGGAGAAAAAAATATTTTCTGTATCGCGTTTCTCCGGCCGCATTGAATATTTTTACAAGCGGATTTTTTTAATGTGATAAATGTAGCTAACTTACAGGTCCCGACAATTTCACTTTTTGAAATAGGTTCGAAAGCATTTTAAAATTTTGAATAAATAATTTCACAAAGTATTCGAAGTAATTAAAAAATAAAGGGGGGGGGGATTATAGAGACCTGTAAGCTATCTACATGTATTATTTAAAAAACACCCTTTGTGAAAATATTCAATACAGCGGGAGAAATGTGGCACAGAAGCTTTTCCCAATTTGGATTAAAATTTAGGCACTTGAGTTTGGAGACCCCCAGTCCAGCAGCGACGATAATACAAAACCTAACCTAAATAGGGGCTATATTTTTGAATGAAAATAATTTTGGTACATATTAAGTTTATGTTAATTCTAAATTCGTGAAAAATATAAAAAAAAGTTTAAAGAAATAAGATTTTTTAAAATTTATTTACCATAAATCACTTAAGAGGACCTGATTAACCATAATGTGCAAACTCTCTTTAACCTTGAAAGATTACTTGCGCGGGTTTAGTTGTCTTATGGATTTCATCACGCTTTCCGTCAACAATATCCGACTTTTCGCGAGGTCTTGTTTAGTAGTGATTTTAAATCCTAGATGGCAGCAGTAAAACTCAGTGTCTTGCCTTTTATGTTTGATGGTGCATTTTATAGGTTAATATATATGCGGATAACTTGATAATTCATGTTCACATTGAGAATTTTTGCTTGCATATGAAGAAACTTGTTTGTTTTATTGGATCGTAGCTTTTTAGGAATAATTATCGTGTTTAAATGCTACTTATGAAGCGTAATACGTGCTAATTTAATTGCGTGTTTAATTCTTTAAATACGGTTGTATGGCTACATTAGGTTCGTATTATAGACTAAAGCTCCATAACGTTCTTTTTATTATTCAAGTACGTATATTAAGGTTTATTTCAAAACTTATTTCGGGCTTCCTTTAGAGCGTATTAAGCAAAGTAGTTGAGAATTAAGACATCTGATTCTCAAAAATTTGTTTAAGAGCTTAGTGACAGTTTGAGTTTTAAAGGCTAAATAAGCTTATTATGGGCGTATTTAGCCTTATTAACTAAATTACCTTAGCGAAAGTTTTAGTGTTAGTTTGAGGGGCGTATTGGGGGTTTTATTGCGTATTAAAGTATGTTTTATTTGTGGATTTAAGGTCATTAACTTACATAATGTTTTTTTTTGCGACTTTATCCTCTTGTGACCTGGACTATTGGGGATATTTTTTAAAAAATCTACAAACAATTAACACGTTAATAAGTTCCGAAATTGACCTGGTCTTATTCCTGGAGGAAGATCCAAATATTAGTTTTCTGCCTTTGATTACAGGTATCAGTCAGGGTTTTTTTTTTTATGAAAATTAAGGTGAACGAGGGTCAATACGATATTAGAGTTCTTAGAAAATTATTTAAATTTTTTTCAAACTTTCTAAAAAGTTTTTTTAGTAGTTCATTTTAAAGGCATTTTTTATTAAAAATAAACCTTAAAATAATCAGTTAACTGCAAATAAGTGTTACAGCCTTTTTTTGTTGCATTTAAAGCACAAAAAATGTGTATTTAGTTTAAGACGTGTCCCTAAATAACTTGTATACTTAGATAAAGGCCTTGATATACACTTTACTAACTTATGTTTTATTTCAGTTGGCAAGTTCTCAACCACTTCCAGAATGGCTCGCTGTCCCACTGGTAAGTGAAACATTTTCTAGCGTTTCTAATATTGTCCTATAAAATATTAGAAACAAGGTTGAATAAAAAAGCTTTTTGGGACTTGTGTATTTTTTGTAGAGATTTGAATTTTGTTAGGGCTATTAAGTGTGCGTATTAAAAGCTTATTATAAGGCGCATAAATGGCTTTTTTTCTGTAATAAAATGAAGTTGTAAAGGATTTGCTTAGGTTCAGTTAAAGGGCATTAAGGAGGCTGAGGAGTCCAGTCAGTTAGGCATCCGCCTATACTATAGTGTGCGAAAGGTTCCATATTCGGGTCCGGACATCGCCAAAATATTTGCCGACCTATAAACGGCATATGCAGCCAAAATGTCCGACGAATATCCCTTGTAGGGGAGTACATGTTAAATATCCATCAAAGTCCCAACGCGCTGCGTACGATGTCGCCCTCAACTGTTGTGGTGGGTGCCTACTCAGGGGTCGACTCGTCTCCTGACTGTGGATCTAAATTATGACGCCCGTCGTCAAAAGCCCTCGTCTAGCTCTAGTGCGACGTTAATTCAAACCCAACCACCCAAAACTCTTAAGCAAATTTCGTGGAACTCACCAGACAAGGTAACTAGAATTTTTGCACACTGTCCAAACAGCTTTTTTTGGCTTAGCCTAAATGAGATTCGAATAAGCTCTTAATCAAAATGCGTAAAATAGTTTAAACAGCGTATCAAGGGCCCTTTCAACTGCGTTGAAGGGACACATTAGCTGCTAAATAGGGGCTATATTTTTTTTAAATAAAATAATTTTGGTGCACACAGTGCTGCAAGTGGGGGTAGTCGCTGGGTGATGCGTCATCCCACTTTTCAAGAAATGGCTATACGCCCCCCCCCCCCCACTTATATTTCTCAAATCCATAATTCATAGAGGGGGGATGGGGCATGACAATCTAATTGAAGGCATCCCCCCCGCTTATTTTTTCCCACTTTCACCACTGGGTGCACATTAAGTTTGTTTATTCTACGTTAGTTAAAAATAAACAATTTTCTAAAGAAATGAGATTTTATTTCAATTTTATAACCATAAATCGCGTAAGATTCATGAGACAGCACGTGGACCTGATCAACCATAATGTGTAAACTCTTTAACTTTAAAAAGATTAATTGCACGGACTTAATTGCTTCAAGGGATATCCAACTTTTCGCGAGGTATTGTTTAGTAGCGATTTTAAATCCTAGATGGCAGCAGCAAAACACAGCGTCTTTCTTTTTGCTGGCTACATTAGGCTCGTATTAAATTTTAATAAAAAGAACTGTTTAGTAGATCTTTTACGTAAGTCTATTAGGGTTTCTTTCAAAACTTATTTAGGGCTTGCTTTTAGAGTGTATTAAGCAGAGTAGTTAAGAATTGATGCATTTGATTCTCAAAAAAGTATTTAAGAGCTTATAGTGACAGTTTGAGCGAGTGCCGCATGGGTACGTTGCACTATATTCGACCCGTGCAGCCCAAAAATGTCCGACGAATAATATCCCCTGTGAAAAAAAAGTGCGATTCAAATATGTTCAAAATTCTCACCTCTGCTTGCGATGTTGCTCTTAAAAAGGGCGTTGGGTGCCTACTCAGATGTCGGCTCGTCACATGATTGTAAATCTAAATTTCGACGCCTGTGGCTAACAGCCCTAATTTAAGTGCGTATTTAAATAAGTTTGGGGAACTAATTTATGTGGCTAGGTTAGGTTTTAAATTATCGTCGCACTAGGGCTATTGGCGACGGGCGTTGTATTTTAGAACCTCAGTCAAGTGATTAGTCGACACCTGAATAGGCACCCAACGCAACCGTTTATGGCGACATTGTACGCAGCGATAGGACTTTTAACGCGGTAGGATATTTAACGTGCACTCCTTTACACGGGGTCTCCTTTAACGGTTGCGTTGGGTGCCTACTCGGGTGTCAATAGCCCTCGTGTAGCTCTAGTGCAACGATAATTCAAACTTTATTTAGGCGTGCATTTTTCTTTTAATGGATCCTCTTTTAATGGCCCTTAACGGCTGCGCTGGGTGAGAAATAGTTACGACTCGTCACCTGACTGTGGTTCTAAATTAAGAAGCCCGTCGCCAATAGCCCTCGTATAGCTCTAGTGCGACGATAATTTTAACGTACCTTAACTTAGTTTAGGGTTATATTAAAGCATACTAGGAAATTGTACTGTGGATTAAAGTTTATTTTTGATATGGGTTCAAGGCTAATTTAGTTGAGTAATAATAATTTTTTTCGAAATGCGTAATGCATTTGACTAGGCTGCGCATTAATGGGGTTATTTGGGCTCTGATTAGTGATAATTTAAGTCCGTTTTTTAGGACGTCATGAATGTCTATTTAAGTACATTTTAAGTGTATCCAAGTGCATATCAAAATCGTACTTAGCAAACTTTTGATGTTTTATTTCAGTGTTGGCATATTTTCAACTACTTTCAACTGAAATGGCTGGTTCTTATATAAAGGTAAGTGAAACATTTTCTACCGTTTCTAATATTGTCCTATAAAATATTAGAAACAACCCATAATAAAATTGCTTTTTGAGACTTGCGTATTTTATTTTGTAGATATTGAAATTTTGTTAGGGCTAACAAATATGTACATTAAGGGCTTATATCTAATGTAAGGAGGCTGCAAGTGTGCATAAAATATTTTTTGGGTGCATTTTAAGGGCATTAGGTGAATACATGATCAGATTGTTGAATTTCTTTTAAAGGGTAGTTTAGGTGCTTATTAAAGTTTGTTGGGTACTTCATTTGAAGGTTTTGTGTGCGTATGTGTGGTCCCAAATGAGGTGCGTGATAAGTTTTATTTAGGTGACATGCTACACTCTCAAAAATGAATGCTCAAAAACGACGAAATTTTCTTTAAGCATTTGCCAGTAAAGGAATCGTCAAAATTAGTTTTCGTTTCCTCAAAGTGAAGAAATTTGAATCGTCATTTTTATGAGGATTTGAATGTCGTCCAATCTTAAGAAATATTTCGTCATTTTTGAGCATGTGAGTACAACGAGATTCAGTTTCCTCAAAATCAAGATACAGGATCGTCCAATCACGATCGTAAAAGTGGGGATTCGCGTTTACTTATAAATCAGTGATAGTTTGACGAACCAATCCTCAGAATTAACGAAATGAGGCTTGAGGATTCATGAATCGTCAAAAATGAAATTGTGATTTCTGAGAGTGTAGTTTGGGCTAATGCAGGGCTGCCAGTGGCGACTTAAAAGGCTACTAAAGCGACTATTTTAGCGTCTAGGCGACTATGGCTACTATTTAAGTCCAAAAAGGGCCCAAAACGACTATTTTAAGCAAAACCTTCAACTATTTTTGGTCTTGGGCGACTTTTTTTTAGTTATATATTTTTCATATAGATGGCGCCACGATGATACTACCGAAGTACAAAACTTGAAATGCCTTTAGTTTTCGTTTGGTTCTCATCTCAAATCCAACAGCAAAAAACAAAAGCAAAACCATGTGTTTTTGAAATTGCCATCGATTATGATTTTTTTTTAGAAGCCTATGTAAAATTCATGGAAACTAAAACTTTGATTTTGTATGCTTTGTTGCAGATTTTTTTTAAAACTGCATTTGGATAGGATTTTTATCTGTCTGTTTATTATTAATTTGCTTTGTTTTGAAATTTTTATTTTTTATTCAAAAAGTTGGCGAGAAGGCCTAATACTGCATGCTAACAAAACATGCCATAACTTGATTAACATTTAACTGCCATCAAATTAATTCAGAAATAAATGCTAATTGAAAATTTTAAATTACTTAAGTAAGAGGGAGAAACGTGTTGCCAACACTATGTCTAGTTTTCAGTAGCTTTTTTTACTGAAAAGTTATATTGTTGCCAAATTAAGTTTTTGTTAAGTTTTTTTTTTTGTAATTTTTAGTAAAATATGTATATAAAAGAATTGTGTATCAAAATACGTTTTTAAAAATATTTTTTTTAAAGTAATATTTTCTTTTGAATTTATTTCGAATTCTAGAATGTTGTAAACAAGAGTACACTTATATTTACGTAAAAAATTTAAGTAGTTTTAATACAGCCCTCCTTGCTTGATTTTAAAATCTGCGAGTTATTTCAGTGAAACATTTTTACACGGATTAGTATTGATCCTTATGTTTTATTTCAGTGAAACATATTTACACGGATTAGTATTGATCCTTATGTTTCTTGAATAACTAAAAACTATTTAAAATAAACTTGTTTTTAATATATTTATATATATTTTAAAATAAATTTATTTTCAAGTACATTTAATTTTACTTGGCAGTATCAATCCTTTCATATGATAGTTGGTGTTGCAATTTGTAAATTTAAGTTTTAGTTTTAAATTTTTGGCAGTAATTAGCATTTTAACTTCTTTCCCGCTTCTGTGAAATCACAGGCTGTTTCTAGATGAATGTTGTTTTTTCTTGATTTTTTTTAAAGTCAAGCTAAAACAAATGAAAAATTTAAAATATATTGCCCGTACACATACTAATATATTTTTTTAGGATAAAAAAAAGGCACTTTTATGACTGTTTCTCAAAAATTATCCAATCGTTAACAAAATGGGTTTTTTTTTAATTTTTTATGTAATTTGCTAATTTAGTTCAAATACAAATAAGTATAGATATAAAATATTTTCCCCTAATTTATGTTCTAAAACAATTATATATATAAATTGGTTTAATAATTTAACATGACATTTTCTGTTGCAATACATCCGAAAAACTTTGGCAGTTTAATCAATCCTTTCAACTGAGTGTTAGTGCTACAATTCTAAGGCACTAATACAAGTCTCAATTTTTAGTTTTTAAATTTGTGCATCGAAGCATATTTAACTAACATATCACTATTTTTGGAAATTTTATGTAATCGCAGATAACATTCAATGCAAATATTTTTAAAGAAATTACTTATTATATTCTAACAATTAAAAGTTGTTTATTTAGTTATGTAAATGAGGATACTATTTTGGCTACTATTTTTTAACATCTGAGGCTACTAAAGCAACTATTTTCAAAGCTTTCTGGCACTGGCAGCCCTGCTAATGTAATTTCGCATTAATTCAACTTAAGTTACATTTAAACAACTAAATTATATCTTTTTAGGCTAATAGATTTTCAAAGGGGTTATATTTATGTCCGTATTGAAAGTTTAATAGCAATCTTGCCCCCTAGCATACTTTAAGTTTCTATGAAGTCTGCATTAGGCGTGCAGTATATGATAATTTGTGATTTTTGTGCTTAATTGCTTCAATGTGTCCCAAAAACTAAATTTACCAACGTATGTATTAATTTGAATGCGTATTACGAGTTTTTATGAAGCGCAGCAGACTGTTTATTTAAATTCGGTTTTCGAGCTTTATTTACGAGCGTATTTTAAGGCTTATTTAAAGCATATTTGTATACTTTGCACATTCTAGTGCGTAAGGAGCTTTTTTAGTTGTGTAATAGTCGTTTTAAAATGCAGTTAATTTACTCCTGAGAAGGGAAACCGATTGAAAGTTACTGAGGTGCGTATCCTTTGCTTGTATGTTCAGCGTTTCATTAATTATTAATAGCTTGTAATTGTGCGTAATGGTACTAATTTGGTTTTTATAAAGTATTTAGTTTATAATAATAACTAGCAGTATGGTCCCGCCTTACTGGGAACCCGTTAACTTCGCATTGCTTTCTTTTAGAGGCATGCTTACATGTGAAAATACACTCAAAATCAAAACCAAATTACATTCGTGTTGGCGCGTGCGGTCTTAAAAAAGCAAACACTAATCGAGGATGAAGCAGCCTTAGGGCGAGCGCATATCTCAACCAAACTCAAACTAATAGAGGATGGCGTCAAGCCCCCGTTTCGGCCCGGTCCATGTATTTTCAATCCCTGTTATGGTCCCGCAATCCCACGTGGATGACGTTTTTTGAAGCTAATTATATTAATTAAAAATCACAATCAAATATGAAAAAACGAAGCCTCAGGTGCACACGTAGGTATTAAAAGGAATCTATATTAAAAGTTTCGAATTTTTAGAGCAGTCTAAGTAGTTCTTTTGCGATCCACAGACATACACACAGACACTTTCTTTTATTATTATAGATGAGTAATAAAGAAAAAATTACGAATTTAGAATTTCGAGAATGTTATAGTGATGCGAATTGAGGGCTGATAACGTGCGTAAAAAAGTTCCATTTACTCTTGGATATTTTCTCAATATACGGTTGTAGTGCAAACTTTTGAGACATACAACCATAGCAGTTTCCATTTTCAACCTGTTATGGCAATTCTTTACGGACGATCCGAGAGGGGTGGAGTGTTTTTTTAAGTCATGGATAGAAAACAATGTTTGAGATAGTTGAGACGCCACCATATCTGCATTCTTTCTAGTTTAGACCCGTGTAAGGGAGTGCACGTTAAATAACCCTCAAGTTCCTAACGCTGAGTACGATGTCGTCCCTAATGGTTGCGTTGGGTGCTTATTCAGGTGTCGGCTCGTCACTTGACTGTGGTTCTAAAATGCTTACGATGTCGTCCGTCGCCAAATAGCCATCGTGTAGCTCTAGTGTGACGAAAATTCAAACCTAACCTTTCTAGTTCCGACGAATTAGCTACCGGACGGTTAGTTAGTAGGTTCTACAACTGTTCACGTAACTGTGACTTCACGGCAGGCGTGGCCCTCCTGGTTGTCCATTATATTTTGGTTTTCGTCAAAACTCGGTGATAACTCATCAAAATTACTTGAATCGGCAACTGCAGTTTTTGCTCTCGATACTATTCTAATAGTGTTAGATGACTGGTACATTTGGTTCAAGCTTGAATGCGATACAAACTATCGATTTGTCTAAATCCGGCAATATTGAAGAGTATCAAGTGCGATTTTGGTGTCATGGGCATAATAATTAGCATTCATTAGCCACTTAACAAATTTAATACGCACCAAAAGAATTTTATTACGTAACCTCAAATTTGGTAAAAAAAACATTTTTATAACTAAATATGATTTTAGACAGACAAATCGCGTTGCATGTGGGGCCCGATGGCCGAGTGGTTTGGATCGCAGGCCTTAATGCTAGCAGTCCGCGCTCAGTAACGAGTGCGGGCTCAATTCCCGCCTTTGCCCTGGGTGTACTTCCTTTCTCAGTATCAAAATTATAAATTGACTACCACTTTTATCATTCTATTCGGGCTGCGTAGTGAGCCATGGCTACCGACGGCAGCTCTGTACGAGTCGTTCCTCTACCCTATTATAGAACTCTTTGAAACAGCCGTGCCAATATCCCTCGTGTAGCTCTAGTGCGACGATATTTTAAATTAAATATTCACGGTATGGACAGTGAAACTATTATTCACATAGTTTACTCTCCCCCCCCCCCCCCTTAAAGGATTAATTGCGTGATAGTACCGCACAGTGGTCGGAAAAGGCTAAAAATCGGTCAAAATTCATTTATTTTTTTGTTGTTTGACAAAAAGGCAAACAAATTTGGTTTTATAGGTTTTGGACCCATCTGAGTCGACACAATCAAGTTTGTAAAACCGACGAATTTTATGTTACAGTTAATGCAAAAAAATAGTATGTGAAAATGTAATGTGGAAATTGCGCGTATAAAGAATAACGCTTTAGACAACATATACTGTGCAAGTGCACATGCGTATGTTTAGGTCATGGTAATACGTAATCATACGTCAAGTAGTCACAAAAAGCCAAAATACCAACAAAATCCTTAAAAAAATGAAACTTTGAGCTAAAAAAAAAACTTTACAGTATTTTCAATATTTTCTGCTCTCAATTTAGTTTATGAAATTAATTTAAAACAAAGCCTTTAATGTCTATATTTTTTACTAACTTTTGAACGCATGAATTATATATATTAAACATTTATATTTGTGGAATAATTATATAATATTACACATTTAAGTTTGTGGAATTTATAAAATACTTAACATTAACATTTTTGTAATAATTGTATAGTATTACACATTTAAGTATGGGGAAAAACTACTAAATTTAATATCAAAAACAAATACAAAAAAAATTATACTTTCAAATTAACCGTCAACAGTTTTTAAGACCATATTTATTAACAACATTTTATTATTGAAGATAATAAAGATGTTAAGGCCAAATATGGTATTAATATTCATCTTAAGACTTTTTAAAGAATTTTAAATGAATTTTCGTTCATTTTTAACACGGTTTAGGAATAAAAAATATTCATTAATAATATCGTATTTGATTTAAAAGTACTATATACTAATATTAGATTCATAGGTCAAATCAGAAATACAAAGAATACATGTATTTTAGGAACTAAATAAAAGTCACTGATAGAACAGATTCATAAAAGCATACACTTAAAATTGTGATGAAGCACCAAACATTTTTGCTTTGAAAACATAAAATAAATTTATTTAGCATCCTTTATGATCACAATATTAATATAACATTTTTTTAGTCTTCGTGTAGCTCTAATTTGTTGTTTGTTTTAGGCTTTGCGCGAAAGGTATTAATGCAAGGGTCCGATGGACATGGGCAAATGGGCATCTCTTAAAAACATTATTAATTGTAAACAAATCAAACCTTTTTTCTGTTACAAATAAATATAAAACCAGTATTAAATATCTCATTTGTTTATAATTAAACTCTTTGTAAGTGAAGGGGTCGAAGCACCTGTTGGTTTTGGTACTTTGTTTCTTGATTAACAGCTGGCGAGGAGGAACGCGCAGCTGCGTGGTGCTTTTCGACGATTTTTGAACAGATAGATTTTGACACTTCTGTTTATAATTATAGTTTTCGCGCGAGTTCGCACCTGAAATTTAGATTTATCTTTTATATACGATTTGGACAACTAATTAATTTTAATGAGACTTTGGCTCATTGTGGCGCAAGAAAGTTGCACTCTTTCAAATATTTAAAAACACAGTATTTTAGAAACTAAAGTCAAAAACTAATTAAAAAATTATTTTGTATTTTTTTTCCAGCTAAAATAAAAGAAACTTTTATAAAACTCAAAAAAGATGCAAAAAATTGTGTAATGAAATAATAAATCGTGTATTTTGAATACCAATGTATCGCCTCAAATCGGGCTATTTTTTATTTGTTGACTTTTCGTAGCTATAAATGCATCAAAAAATGATTTTTAAAGATTTGTATTTGGTAGTCTTATTATTCAACTATTTATTAATTTAAAAATCTATTTATTTTGCATTTTGCGAACACTTCGAAATTCGGCATTTTGGCCGCTCCCAGACCACTGTGTACCGTTTACAAGAACACCATTAAACTTTTCTCAAGGTATTGTTTAGTACTGTTTGTAAATGATAGATGGCAGCAGCAAAATAAAACGCTTTTCAGATAACATTGAAACTAGAATCTGAGGAACAATTGCTACTATATTCTGATTCTTTATTCTTTAGATGTTCATATATTTCAGAATCTCCCTTTTTTTTTAAAAAGTAATTCTTCATCCTTAAATAATGTATTTCACGGATTTAGATGAACGATTAATCAACAATATCAAAATTTGTCACAAGCAATGGCTTAGTATCAATTTCAAATCAAAGATGGGAGCAGCACAATGGTTCAGTCTTTTATTGGATTTGAAGGTACTGCTGTTTTGTGGGTATAGACATTTCCCTTTAACACTCTCTATTACCTAACAATTGTCCGTTTTTGTTTGGTTGAAACCACTCTACAGCTCGAACTCGGAGATGCAGACTTCAAATTTGGTACACGAGATCCCGGTATATGTCCGACGTCATAAGATTTTGAGAAAAAATCGCTCATACGCAAGGGATATCTACAATAGAACTTTTAAGGCTTTAGAGTCATTTAAATTTCCTTACAGGAGTATATGATCTCATTTAAATATAGTCATTTATTGAGGGGGTAATTGTGAAAGTCATGTAGCGTTATAACATAATATTGGGGGCTGGGGAGGCCAGTCGGTTAGGTATTCGTAGCATGCGGAAATAATCGCCGTCCTTGTAAAACGGCCCGTGCAGCCAAGCTGTCCACAAATTATCCGTTGTGGAGGGAGTGCATGTTAAATAATCTCCAAAGTCCCAACGCTGCGTGCGATGTCGCCCTTTACGGCTGCGCTGTGTGCCCACTCAAGTGTCGGCTCGTCGCTTGTCTGTAGTTCTAAAATATACCGCTAGTCACCGATAGACCTTGTGTAGCTTTAGTGCGACAATAATTCAAATCTAAACTGTAATATAATTAGTTATTATCGCATTTCGATAGGCGTATGCAAATTGTTAAGGGGGTCTGGCACCTCCATAGAAGCCCATGTTAAATTGTCCAACTTTGGGGGCATCTCAAGAATTAACTAATTAATATATCCATTTCAAATTTTCACAGTTTCATCTATAGACATTTTTAAGTATTTTAACACAAGATTATTTTGAAAAACTAAAAACTAGATTAAATATGAATTTTTTTTAAATATCGTTGAAGAATGTCAATATTTTTAACCTAAAAGATTTTTTTTAAAAAAAAGTAAAAACTTTACAGACTATTCCCTGCGTTAAAATGTTTAAATATACTTGTGAATTACACATAAAAAAATTCAAGTATTTAAATGAATAACATTTTTAGTTATGTGCCCCCAAACATTCACATGATTCAAAAATTGTAAAACCGAGAAAAACCAATTTAAAGTTTTTATTGTTAACTCATTTCCTTACGAAGGATTTTTGCTTCCTCGTAATATTTGATTGGAATAACATTATCGGATCCTCAGTCGTTCGGCCGATCTGGGCAGTTTCACTAAAGAAAGGGTAAAATAAAATTGCCTTTAATGTCAAAAATATTTTTCTAACCGTCTTAAAACTTTGTGACATTATTAATAAAGGTTGATATAGTATTTTAAGCCACTAATTTTTTTTTTAATTTTTTCAATGATTTTGGGGTGCCAGACCCCCTTAAACGAGGTCTTAACTCTTTTGTTTTTGTAAGCAAAGGTTTTTAAGTTGAAAAGATTATCCTCACTCCGTTCTCGGTTAGTTTTGTTCTTGCCATTGGTAACAATAGATCTAGGGACAAGAAGAAAGAAAAACAATCGGGTGAGCCGCCGTTCTATTTCGGGAAGATCCTTTCTTCAAAGACTTATTTAAAGGGAGCAGAATAAGCATTGGTTAAGGGGTCTAAGGAGTCTTAAAAATGTGCAAAGAAGGAACTACAAAGTATAGTTTGATCTGTCATGTAATTTTTTAACTACTCAATATACAAGTATAATTTTTTTATATGTAATTCTACAAGATTTATTTATTATAAAACAAATTTTAAAATTTATGAAACTTAAGCCAAAACTAAAATAATTGATATTAAACATAAAGCTATTTTAACACATTGTGATTAGGCTTGCGCGGCAAATTTTGAGGGCAAAATTGAAAAAATGACCCAGAAAATGACTTTATATTGTACAAATATGTACAAACTAGGACTTATACCTAAATTCTCAGCTCAATTTTAATTAGAAATTATTTTAAGAACTTTTTTTCTAAAAAAATTAATAAAATTTTTTAAATTTTGATTTTGAATTCATTTTTAAATAATTTCTAATTAAAATTGAGCTGAGAATTTAGGTATAAGTCCTAGTTTGTACATATTTGTACAATATAAAGTCATTTTCTGGGTCATTTTTTCAATTTTGCCCTCAAAATTTGCCGCGCAAGCCTAATCACAATGTGTTAAAATAGCTTTATGTTTAATATCAATTATTTTAGTTTTGGCTTAAGTTTCATAAATTTTAAAATTTGTTTTATAATAAATAAATCTTGTAGAATTACATATAAAAAAATTATACTTGTATATTGAGTAGTTAAAAAATTACATGACAGATCAAACTATACTTTGTAGTTCCTTCTTTGCACATTTTTAAGACTCCTTAGACCCCTTAATCTAAACGGGGGCAAACATGACTACAACAAGTACCCAAGTCGGGTGTGAGTTTGGCGTGTTCTAAACCGAAATGTAAAAATATTGGGATACGTTTTGGTTTATTTATGTGATTTTTGCAATTTTCTAAGTTTTTGTATTGATAATAGAAAGTCTATCTGAATGTTTATTAAATTTTTTAGAAAACTAATTTAAACAGGAACAAAAAAAATTGTTCCTTACGATTTAAATAGCGATAAGTCGCCAAAATGAGGATACTTTCTTTCACATTTAGCTTTTCATCTCGGATTCCCCAAACCTCTTTTTAACTGCTATGATGCCCAGTTTGCCGTATTTAGGTCGTTGATCCTCTTTCGTCGTGTGGCATTGGAATAAGGGTTGCCACTTCTGTTCTAGAAACTAACCAAGGACGTAAAGCCGCTAAAGATCTAAACAACACCTTGAATTCTCAATAAATTTTGTGTTGCGTTCGAACCCCGTCCGCCTATCTGTCTGTAACCACACTGGGACTGGGGAGCCCAGTCAAAAGGTCCCAGGTTCGAGTCCGGGCTTCGCCAAAGTAACTACCGACCTATAAAGTGCATTCAAAATGTCCGACTAATAATACTAATAAACTAAAATTTCGCGGTGTTTTTTTTTATTTCGGGCATTTTGATACAAAAAATTTAATTTACCCAGAGTATAGTAGCTGTTATAGAAAGACTAATTTTATTTTGAATCTGTGTCTCAAAAATAATTTTAACCACTTCTAAAATGCTAACCACTAAAAAATAACAAATATCTGGCCTTGCGTACTAAAAATGGACAGCGCAAAATTGAATAACATTTTCTGTGTTTCGCCAAATGCGCGATACTACGTTGCCAAGTTGGTATCTCTCAAAATGACAGCCTCCGCCAAACACTATAGACCAGGGGTTCCCAACCCTTTTGCACATGCGTACCATTTGACTTTATGAGAAATTTTGCCGTTCCACCAGACCTAAATATTTTAATAAACGTATAATATTTGCTCTACTAAAAGTGTTCAAAGGTTTTTTGAGTAAAATTCCTGAGAAAACCTCGTATTTAATGGTTACATATTTGCCTATTTAGGGGATCGGACACCCCCATTCCCTTTCCTACGTCGATCGGGCTGGCTAATGCTAAGTCTATGGGGGGGGGGGGGGGGGGGGGGGGGGGGGGGAATGGTTTTTGTTAAAAAAAAAAGCGAAGAAATTATAGGGAATATTTTGATGCGTTTTTTTTTAATTCATGAAACTCCAATAAAGGTGTGCTTTTAGAGGTTATTTTTTTAAAAAACGTTAGTTACTTTTTTTTTAAATCGAAAAAAATTTAGATAAAAAAAAGTAAATAGCGTTTTTAAAAAAATAACCTCTAAAAGTACACCTTTATTGGAGTTTCATGAATTAAAAAAAAAAAAAAACGCATCAAAATATTCCCTATAATTTCTTCGCTTTTTTTTGAACAAAAACCATTTTTCCCCCGTAGACTTAGCATTAGCCAGCCCGATCGACGTAGGAAAGGAAATGGGGGTGTCCGATCCCCTTAATTTACAGTTTTATTTATTACCTATAGGTCTAAAAACATACAAATAAAAATAGTTCTAACTCACCAAAAAAATAATCACCATTCAAAACATACTTTTATAGTTTTTATTGCGAAACGTGTTGTTTAACTGTGATTAAAATATCAATATTGGGAGTAATGGAACTTATCTTTACTAAGAATAGCCCTCGTGTAGCTTTAGTGCGAGGATAAATCCAAACTAATCTAACCTATCTTCACTAAGTCCTCTTCAACACCTACTGCTTCTATGTTTTTATTCTACTTAAGTTCGGAAAATCCACTCTTGCACAAGTAAGTTCACATGCATACAGAAGCTATTGATAGCATCATGATGCTCACATACCTTTCCGGGGTACCACCTGAAATATTCCCTCGTACCACCAGTGGTACGCGTACCACCGGTTGGAAACCTCTGCTATAGACGAAATGCTATGTCCATACTACGACAATAAAAATGACAAGACATTGCGTGCGCATGGATATGCATACACAATTTGTACCATTCAAAGTAGGTGCGTGCGCATGCCTGACCAAATTGTATATGCATTGCCACGCTCGCGCAGTTTCTTGTCATTTTTATTGTCGTAGTGTGGACATAGCAAAAGAAAAAACTGCGGCTTACAGTTCTGTAACACTGCAAATATAGGGCATGGTTACGAGTAAACTCATTCACAACAGGGAAGGGGTGGTGGAAAAATTCGAAAACAAAACCCTATGAAGTGTTGCCAAAAAGAAACGAGTGTCGCAATTATGTAACGCGTAAATTTCATGCCGCTTTTTTCGTTCGTTGTGCCTAAGTAAGAAAAATGTTCATAGGTGGTTACAAAATACCCCCCTTGGATTGATAAAGTTTTAAAGAACTTTTTTTCAATTTCATTATTTTAGGCTCGCCAAAACCATTTTAATAATGCTCTTCTAACTACTTTAAGTTTTCCTATGATCTGAGACATGCAACGGAGATACTTAACGGGTTTTTCCACGACGCATACATTTATAAACAAAATTTAGAGAGCCCTAGAAATAGGTAAGGTGTGAATAATCGTCGCACAAGAGCTACAAGAGGGCTATTGGTGACGGGTGACGAGCCGTCAAGTGACGAGCCGACGCCTGAGTAGGCACCCAACGCAACCGTTAAGGGCGACATCGTACGCAGTGTTAGGACTTTGAAGGATGTTTAACGCGCGCTTCCTTACACGGGGTATTATTTGTCGGACATTTTTGGCTGCACGGGCCGTTTATAGGTCGGCAGTTATTTTGGCGATGCCCGGACCCGAACCTGGGACCTTTCGCATGCTAGGCGAGTGCCCAACCGACTGGGCTCCCCAGCCCCCCTCCCCAGAAATGGTGTCTTGTATACGGGACTTAAGTGAAACAAGGTAGTGTGATTTAGTTTTGTCTCCACTTACAATCTTCGCTCCACTGTAGACATTTGTAGAATTCACTTCATAATTGAATCGGTGAGTGCAGAAACAACGTCAGTCACAAATTTTAAATTTTTCAGGAGGGAGAAAAAACGTTATAACTCCTCCTCTATTTCTGCACTCAACACTCGAAACAAACGTCCTGTATTTACGGAACTACTCAACGGACTAAAGTAGTTTTTGCACCCAACACGCACCTAGCCTTTCTACGCTTATTTTCATTGAAAACGAGTTTTCAGATTTTTTTTGACTGAAGTGGTTTCTGCACTCACCGATTCAATTATTCATTTTACAATTATCTCTTCTTAGTTCTAACTTGCATTTTAAGGGAGGACTTCAGAAATGACCCCCCCCCCCATTTATGTTAAATATAGCCCTAAGTCCAAACGACGCGTACGAAGGCGCCCTTAAAAAGTTGTGTCATTTGACAGGGCTTCTTAACTGTGAATAAGTTTAAATTGTGTTTTAAATATGTGGAACTGAAGTGAACTTATCAAAAATCAGGTGAAACGCTTGTTGACTATTTTCTAAATAAAAAAAATAGTAGTTCTGACTTCTATTGAGATTAATGTAAAATATTGTCTAATAGAACAAAGTGTGAAGCATCGAATGATGTGTGTTTGGCTGTCATAATGGGACATAAACATTTAAAAAAAAAAATATTGAATGCTATGATGCCAAATGGCATCACTGGGACTGAAAGGGTTTAAGTCCTAACGCCGCGTACGATGTCGCCCTAAATGGTTGCGTTTGGTGCCTAGTCAGGTGTCGTCTCGTCGCTTGGTTGTGGCTCTGAAATGCGACAACCATCTTCAATAGCCCTCGTGTAGCTCTAGTGCGACTATAATTCAAACTAAACATCAAACTTAACTAAACAATATTATTTTAACGTGCTTGCCCCAGAGGTAGACACACGTAAACCTTTCTAGAACTCCCTTCTCAATTTCATTTGCAATCTAATTTAGTGATCAAATTGCTTATTAATTATTATCTAATTTATCTTTTACCTAAAATAAACTAATGTCTGAAATAAACTAGAACGATCAAGCTTTCTAAAAATACTAATACTGAAGTAGCTTATTTATTAATTTTACCAAAAAAAATTAACCAATAAGGTTAAGTAGATTTCGGAGGTCTTGCAATTTTGATTTTCAGTGGTTCATTTGTAGTCCATCACTTCTGTGGTTCTAAAATACGAAGCCCGTCGCTAATAGCCCTAGTGTAGCTCTAGTGCAGAGGTTCCCAACCGGTGGTACGCGTACCACCGGTGGTACGCGGGAATATTTCAGGTGGTACGCGTGAGTGATGTGAGCAACATGATGCTATCAATAGCTTCTATACGCATCTGCACTGATGTGCAGTTACTTGTCTGAGAGTGGATTTTCTGAACTTTAATAGAATAAAAACTTTAAAGCTGAATGGTGTTGAAGAGGACTTAGTGAAGATCGGTTAGATTAGTTTGGAATTATT
This sequence comes from Hylyphantes graminicola, assembly GCA_023701765.1. Classification (NCBI taxonomy): domain Eukaryota; kingdom Metazoa; phylum Arthropoda; class Arachnida; order Araneae; family Linyphiidae; genus Hylyphantes; species Hylyphantes graminicola. The sequence continues at coordinate 76,319,957 of CM043115.1, read as the reverse complement.
GTCGCACTAGAGCTACACGAGGGCTACTCTTAGTGAAGATAAATTACTCCTAATGTTGATATTTTAATCACAGGGAAACAACAAGTTCGCTCTAAAGACCAAGTAATTTTGAATGGAGGGATTAATTTTTTGCTGAAATAGAACTATTTTTTATTTGTATGTTTTTGGACCTATGGGTATTAAACAAAACTGTAATTTAATACCACTTTAATCTTTTTATTTCTCCTTTATTATGAGCATGTTAAAAGTAAGCAAATATCTAACCATTAAATACGAAGTTTTTTTGAGGAATTTTACTCAAAAAAACCTTTGAAAACTTTTAGAACAGTAAATATTATACGTTTATTAAAATGTTTAGGTCTGGTGGTACGCCGAAATTTCTCGAAAAGTCAAGTGGTACGCAGGTACGAAAAGGTTGGGAACCCCTGCTCTAGTGCGAAGATAATTCTAAACTAAACTAAATTTGTAGGACATTTTCGATTAAAACTAAAGTTAAAATAAACTACTAATCACACACAAAAAAAAACTTAACTGCTCTTGTTTATTCTTAGCACTCAAATTATATTTGCCGTTTAGACCTCAAATTCTACTAAAATGAAGTCACCCTCAGCTTACGTTAAACGTTTTTTTTCTTTCAAAAACTTGCTTGCAAACATATTCTCAAATGCATAATTGTTTTAAAAATATCTTTACATAAAGAACATGCGTCTGATTTTTTTCGCCTATGAAGAGAGGTTAAGATTTTATTTTGCGCACTCTTGGGTGTATGGGCCTTGCTCGAAGTTCAACATTACAATGCCGCTTTTAAATAATCAAGGTAAAGCTCTGCACTCTGTGCCAACCTAACTTGGGTAAAAAGGCAGAGGGAAAAGCACCATTGGTCCGTTAGTCGGAAACTTGTAAAGTAATATTTACATACAAAATGATCTGAATACAATTTACAAAAACACGCTTTTCGTTCTGATAAAATCGCCAAAATTTCTTAAATAATATTGAAATCTGTTTGATCTTAAATGAAATTAATATTTTAAACATGTTTTCTGGATGGATTCACAGGTAATTTATGGAACTCTACATCCGCGGAAAGTTCTTATCCGTAGCATATTTCTATTTACCCAACTAAGTTGGCAAGGAGTGTAGTGCAACCTAGGAGGATGGAAAGAACAGGAGTAGTCACGCGGATTCAAACGTACGGGAACTGAGTGAAGCCAGAGGTGGAGGGGAACCGGGGGAAGGCTGTTATCAATATCTACCCCTAGTTAACATGGGGTTCTATGAGAGAATTTGCGATTTTTCGTTTTAAATGAAAAAAATGTGATCACATTATGAAAAACGAATACACATATGTATATTTCTAATATGCTCAGTAGATATATATGTATTATTTAAAATACAATAGCAGATAAACACTCAAAACTAGGCGATATTAATATTGGTTCCTCTGGAAATCTTAAAATTATTTAGTTATAACTTGGATTTTTTTAAAAAATCTTTTATTAAATCTTAAAAATCTGCATAAATCTAATAAAAATCTAAATAAATACAATCTAGGATAATCTATTGAAATATAATTTAATTTGTTAACAAACTATGCGCATTTTGTGCTTAAATATTATTCAAATGTAATTAATTTATTAAATAAATTAACGGATCTCTTATACATTTTTTAATAGTAATAATGCGAATATTTATATAATCGTACGAAGCAAAAAAAAATTGATTACTTCACGAAATTATGGAAAAGTAGCTATGACACGCAATTTAATTGTAAAATTGGCGCTTGTCATTTTTTTTTATAATTATAGTATTTTTCAATTAATTTAGAATCTTTTAAAGTACAAGTACATTAGGGTGGTCCTTATTAACATGGGGAAAAATAAATTTTCGATTTCAAAAAGTCTCACCCCCTCAATTTGTTCATTCATATGAAAAAATAATTCCTGCAAAATTTTAGCCAAATTAATTAATAATAACACGTGCCCCACGGGGCTTAAAGTTTAAAAAACCCCCAAATTTTGGGGTATTTTTTTACAAATTCCGTTATAAATCAATATCTATGCCAACTACAAAAAACTACCCAATACAAATGTTATAGAACATAAAATTTCCTACAACTTTGTAATTTACGATTTTGATCTATGAGCAACAGGTTTCGAGTTATAGGGAAAAGAACGAGCGATATTTTACGAGATTGCAAATCATGGCCACGCTACGCAAACGCTGTCCATCACAATGGTGCGACCTAAAACTGATTATTTAGATGATTTTTATACAGGAAAGTTTAAAAGTTAACTAAAAAGGGTCAGATTTATGTATTCATATAAAAAAACATTTAAAATACACCACAATTTAAAGACTGTCAGGGCCGTCGCGTGGGTAGGGGGGGGCGGTGCTTTCGTAATGAAGTTAGTTTTTTTAATGGAAAAAGCGATACACCATGAGTTATACAGGGACCCACTTGTTTCTCAACCCTCTCCCCTGTATTGTTAATGGTTGCTGCCCCTAGTTAAAGCAAATATAAAAAAATCTTGCATATGGTAATGGCAGAAAAGATGTTAACCCTTTGTAACTTCTCAAGAGACTTTGTTGGTTTTTCTTTAAGAAACCTAATGCGTTATTTTGAAATTGATAGCAAAAGCAATTTTGTATGAGTTTCAGTCATTTGTTTAATGGTGCATATGAAGTTCGTTTTACTAAACTATGCCTCGAAAACAGATATTTGTTATTGCTTCAATGAAAAACCAAGTTGCTGGTGCCAAATTGCTATCTCGTGGAGATTTGCTACTCATATTCTTTTTAAATATAGGTGAAGTAAACCTGAATTTACACAAGTGGTTCCTTTTTAATGGATGAAGATCTCAAATTTTAGAGAAAAGCATGTATTCATGCCTGCAAAAGAAACAACTACGCAAGAATTATTATAAAACAGATTCCATTACAGAGATTTCATATTAATGGAAAATTTCAAGGAGTTAGATCCATTATAATGGTGTAATTAAGAAAATTATTCAAAAGGAATTGAAATACAAGATCTTTAAAATTCGCAAATTTGGCAGCGGAAAGAGGTGTGATGTTAATTGAAGAATTCAACTATCAGTTTACAAAGAATGATTCCAAAAACAATTTATTTTACTGACTGCGCAAGACTGCCACAAAAAATACACATCCTGCGATTAAAAAACTGTACTAAAGCCATACATACTGTAATCAATAAATATAGTAAATGGTAATTTATTTTTATTTATATTAAAATTAAGATTTATCAACCAATGCCCCCCCCCCCCCCCCCCCCCTCACACACATATTGTGCCTGCAAACAGGCTTTGATTAGGGACATTGTCTGTGATCTTTAAATTTCTAAGAATATTGTTTGCTTATTAGCTACACAAATTGTTCGGTAGGTAATCTTTTATTTAATTTGCAAAAGTGCCGCCCTCGCCCCATCCAAATGACGGCCACATCACCCACATGACCACCCAGTGAAGCAATAAGAAATATCTGTTTTCTGTTCATAATTTAGTAAAACCAACTTCAGATGCACCATTGAACAAATGACTAAAACTCGAAATACGAAGTTGCTTTTTCCATCAATTTCCAAATAACGCATTAGGTTTCTTAAAAAAAATGCAGCAAAGTCTCTTGAGCAGTTACAAAGGGTTAACATCTTTTCTGCCATTACCATATGAAAGAAAATGTTTTTTATTTGCTTTAACTAGATACAGTAATCATTAATAATATAGGAGAGAAGGTTGAGAAACACATGGGTCCCTGTATGACTCCTGTTGCATCGCTTTTTCCATTAAAAAAGCTAACTTCATTGCGAAAGCAGTCCCCCCCCCCCCCCCACTTACCCACGCGACGGCCCTGACAGTCTTTAGATTGTGGTGTATTTTAAATGGTTTTTTTATATACATATTTAAATCTGTCCAATTTTAGAGATTTTCAGACAGGAAAGATTAAGAGTTATCCAAATAATCAGTTTTAGGTCGCACCATTGTGATGGATAGCATTTGCGTAGTGTGGCCATGATTTGCTATCTTGTTAAATATCGCTCGTTCTTTTCCCTATAACTCGAAACCTGTTGCTCATAGATCAAAATTGTAAATTACAAAGTTGTAGGAAATTTTATGTTCTATAACATTTGTATTGAGTAGGTTTACGTAGTTGGCATAGATATTGATTTATAACGGAATTTTTAAAAAAACACCCCAAAATTTTGCGTTTTTTAAAACTTTAAGCCCCGTGGGGCACGTGTTATTATTAATTAATTTGGCTAAAATTTTGCAGGAATTATTTTTTCATATGTATGAACAAATTGAGGGGGTGAGACTTTTTGAAATCGAAAATTCATTTTTAAGGACCACCCTAAAGTACATATTGTTAAAAATAGGTAATTTAACTCTCTAAAATGATACAAAGAATTAGATAACTATTTAATGATAATAAAAGAAATACAAAATAGTAATGTCTTACCTTATTTCCAATGGAAAATGAAACTCTTATTTTTTAACTCACATTTTTATTAAGTACATGAGAAAATGTAAAAGAAAAAAGTCGTGGAAAGAATTCACTCGAAAGGATTCACTTGAGATCCCTGGAGACCGTCCTAGCAACCACCATAGGGTCTCTGGCACTCTGACTACTTGTACTAAAAGATGGAGACACATACGACACAAACAAACAAACAGTTACACAACAATAACGTTCAATATACAAGGGGCCCCAATTTGCGGTTCCCTTTTCGGGCCTCCTCTAAACTTCAAACAATCTATACTTTCGTTGAAAATCACTTTCGTCTCTTAAAAAAAAAGATACTGTCTTGCTTGGTGTTATCAATTTGCGATAACGAATTCCCACACAAAGAACAGAAATTCCTAAATAGCCATGTCTATTCTATTAGACGGTCTTTTGCGTTGTCCAGCATCCATTTACATAACACATGGGGTGGGAAAATACAAAGAATGATAGTTTAGGGGGTAGAAAAAGATCACTGATAATTAGACCACCCAAGCTCTTTTGTAGAACCAGGGGCAAAGCTTGTACGACAAGCTTGCTATGTCCTGTGGACTGTCAAAGAGGGGGAAAACCATAAGAATGCCGACTGTCCAGGATCAATTTTTTAATTTCAACTTTCTGCTTTAATTTATTAATTTTAATTACGATTCTGGATGCATTTAGGCAAGTAGGCCAGAGTTTTAGAATCCAAGACCGGAAATTATGCTATTAGGCACGTCTCAAGTTAATTATCAATAAAGTTTACCTAACTGTAAGTTATTCATTGCTTAATTTTTTCACTAGGAGAAATTGGTGTAAAAAATAACTTTTTGACAGTTACAAATAAGTGTTTTTTGGTAGTAAAATACAAAGATGAAATATAAAAGAAAACTAGTTATGCTGCCATGCACAAAGTTTTACGCTTTTCATAATTTGTTTTCCATACATTTTTCAGGACTAGGGGCTTCTTTTGTCTTACATTTTGATTATATTACGATAAAATTAAAGCAGAAAGTTCACTTTTTCAAATTTTGTTGCCATTCATTGTTAATGGGTTAAATAGGTAAAATTGTTGAAGTTTGAGCAGATAAAAATATTTGTTATAACTTTGATACATGCATTGAACTCTACACTGATAAGTTTTCCTTCTTCTGGCTAATAAATTTTAAAAAAGTAAAAGGTTTTGTAGAATAGTTATATGGTACCAATTAATGACAGAGAAAGAGAACCCATTTTGTTTTACATTTTTTTTCTTTCATAACAAATGTACTTCATTATTGCGCACATCATGCTATAGATTGCATTAATTATTTATTTACATTAATTATTGCTTACTCATGAAAATTCGAGGTTTCACAAATTGCTAAAAAATAAGGTTTTCAGTGTGATGGCGTAGAGAAGGAGAGGAGAAGTACCTTAAAATTTTTGAAATTAATAAAAAATATATAAACGATTTTCGTAAAACAAAAACTTTCCAAACTTTAAAGATGATTGACTTTAAAGAGTTCTTCATTAAGGCAATTTCATTAGTTTATTTTCTATTTTTTTAAATAAAAATAGCGACAAGTATTAGTGGTTTGGTAGCATAAGTATCACTGTAATTAATTGTAAATTGGTAAAAAAAAATACTTAATATATTAACTTCATTAAAACTAACACGTATACATCAAAAATAGTAATCAAATCAGTTTTAAGCATTTACTGGTTATCATTAACTAAAATAGTTTAATAAAAAGAATATACGCAAGTTATACGAATAAAATATAATAATAAGATTACTTTATTTCGCATTTCATATGCAACTTAAATAAAAGTTCTAATATATATTCGTTAAAAAATCTCTTTTATAAAAAATATTAAACGTTTAATGATGAACGGTAGATTTTTAAACTTTAATAAAAGATTTAAAAAAAATCAAGTTATAACAAAATAATTTTAAGATTTTCAGAAGAACCAATATTAATATCGCCTAGTTTTGGGTGTTCATTTGTTATTGTATTTAAATAATACATGTATATCTACTGAGCATATTAGAAATATGCATATGTGCATTCGTTTTCCATAATGTGATCAAATTTTTTTTCATTTAAAATGAAAAATCGTAAATTCTCCCATAGAACACCATGTAAAAGTGGGGTAGATAAAGGTCCCTTTCTCCCAAGAGGGAGGGGAAAGCTTTTTCGCTTCACGCCGAAGGCCACATGACTACTCCTGTTCTTTCCATCCTCCTAGAGTGCAACATTTAGCCTGACTAAAAGTTAGAATGTCAAGTTGCAGTTTTGTCACCCCACCTCCATTTCGAAGCGTGCCACAGTTTGTCGCTTCTGCCAAGTCGCACTTTCTGCTCACTTGATCTCCGGAAAGAATCGCTGTTCCTTTTTTTCTTTTCTTTATCTGTTTTCGCATACGGAAGAGGTGACGGGGGGATTTCTTTTTAAAAATCTTTAAAGAGAACACAAGTCGTGTTTTGTTTCGGAATAATGAATTGATGAAAAGCTGAGTTATGACAACCTAGACGTCGTTTCGTCAAGCTTTTTTGAGGTGATGTCGCAGGATGTAAAAAATGTCCTACAAGAAACCGTCTGCAGCGTTCAACGTTGTAGTTGGTTGGAAGACATATATTTTTAGGCATGTGTGCTAGGTCAGAGACCCACTTAAAAACCTTTGTCAAGTAAGACAGACACAACACACACATACGTGACAGATGCTGCCATCTATACTCTTAAAACAAACACTCCCAATTTACCTCAGTCTGAGTGGATTTCACTCCTCCAGACTGGAAAATGCACTTCTCCTTTTGGAGTGGATCCTTTGTGTGTTAAACCTCCGACAGGATCACTCCAAACGAGTGATTTTAACTCAGTCTGAGAAAATATGCATGCCTTTAGGGTGTCGAAAATGCACTTCTTCAACTGGAGTGGATTTCACTCTTTTGTTTTAAGAGTGTATTGCGCACCAACTCCACAATTTAGACATGTCCCTGAAGGAGAAGGAAATAGTCTCCATTGACCTGTAACCGTGGGAAACTGCGCAATGACCGCCGACATGTAGAACATTTGTATATGAAATGGGATTAAGAGGCCTGAGTATCGAATATTAGATATTATCTCACTATTTGTAATAACAGATTAACAAACCAAGGTGCGACTACCTTTTTTTTAAAGATTAATACGCGTTGTCATTTTTCGTAAATTTTAATTTGATTTTTTTCCCCTCTAGGAGTAGACTTTAATCCAGATTGATACGACGTTGTTGGACATGGCGTTTGCGAAATAGTAGTCCTACCTAACAGAATTTTTCTTGAATCGTGTCAATAATTTGAAGATATTATTAAAATTCAAAAGGTAAGTGATAAGGAAAATGTACTTAAAAAAACTGTATGCATTTTACTACAGTAAATACGTTACCAAATTAGGGATTGTGGTTTTTATTAAACCGTGCTGTTGCTCAAATAGTTCAGATACAGACCCCTCCAGCGTTCAATTGCACTAATTATTGAGGTTTTGTTGTGCTCTATAATTAAAGGGTTGGACTTTACTCTTAAGGGGGATTGGGCGTGCAGGACCGGGGGTCTCCAAACTCAAGTGCCTCAATGTTAATCCAATGGGAAAAAATTATTTTCTTTGCCACATTTCTCCGGCTGTATTGAATATTTTTACAAGCGGATATTTTTTTTGTGATAAATGTAGCTGACTTACAGATCGCTATCTTCCCACTTTTTGAAATTGGTACGAATATTTTTTTTTAATATTCAATAAATTATTTTACACAAAATATTCGTACTAATTTCAAAAAGTGGGAAGATAGAGACCTGTAAGTCAGCTACATTTATCACATAAAATATCCGCTTGTAAAAATATTCAATACAACCGGAGAAATGTGGCAAAGAAAATAGTTTTTTCCCCATTGGATTAAGATTGAGGCACTTGAGTTTGGAGACCCCCGGTCCTGCACGCCCATTCCCCCTTAAGTCCTCTGTCCTTGTCCTTGTTCAAGTTCAACCTAAAATGTTAAATTTTCCTTGAAATTTCAGAATTTTTGCTGCTAAAGTAAATGTGTATACAGTTTTCATTCACTCTTCTAATTCTAATGCTGTAATCAATAAATGTTTTCTAACCATTTTGTGTTCATTCTTTGTTTTGTTAATAACCTCTCATCATCATCACATCTAACATTATCAACTCATGATACATCGTATGAGGCGAACAAAAGTGGCCCCAGTCTAGAGACGGGAATACGTTGAAATGCTTGGCGAGAAAAAGTCTTGAAACCGCCTGAAACCTGTTTTTGCATTGTATGAAGACGTCCCATTATGCAAATTTTGTGTCTTGCAATCAATTTAGAATGTTTTGTATAACCAAAAACAAAAAGGTCTGATTCTCTAGGATAAATAACGACCGAAACAATCAAATAATCACTAGTGGGGACTTTTCTTGATCAGCTATAAAAACCTTGTTTATATTTGGGCTTAATATTCATTGAAGCGATCGATAGCTTCAGTTAGCAAACCTGTTTTTGTATTGGTTTTAGACTTGGCAACATTTCGGTCGTATTCTTATCCCTAGTTTGGGGCCACTTTTGTTTACCTCACAATGTATATCATCTCATGATTCATCGTATCGTACCTTCCAGGATTAAGTCCTCGTATTAGCAATCCTAAAAATAAAATAAATACCTTTAGGAAAATGCACTGTGTGTAATAGACTGGTGCATGTTTAACCTCTTAAGACCCGAGCAGAATTCTACACGTATATTCTTAATCTATACATACTTTTCATGCAATGCTAAATATGCTAAAAAGTATGTTGTTTGAAAAAGAAATTAAAAAAATTAATAGTTACTTATGCCTTAACGCAGCCACGCCTTAAACTCTAAAAATACATATTTTTTGTGCTGTAAAGGCAACAAAAAAGGCCGTATCATTTATTTGTAGTAAACACTTTAACGTTGTTTTTAATTCAAAATGCTTTAAAAATTAACTACTAAAAGAATTTTTTGAAAAGTGTGAAAAAAAAATTATAATAATTTGTTTAAGAACTCTAATATCGTATTGTTCCTAGTTCCCCTTCATTTTTTTCTTGAAATAAATAGCTGATACCAGTAATCAAAATCTGAAAAATTATATTTGGATCTTCTTCTAACGGACCAGTTTAATTTCGTAACTAATTAAAGTGTTAATTGTTTGTGGGGCGATTTAAAAAAATGTCCCGAAATGGGGACGCCAGTAGCAAGAAGGATAAAGCAGTCGCGTTCCAAACTCCCGAAGTTACTTACGATGTCTCTAGTTTATTTGTGTCTTTGATCATGGTTTAAAACGATAGGTCCCGTCTTCATTAGCCCTCGTCTGGCTATAGTGTGACGTTAAATCACTAATCAATCAAAGAGACCACATACTTAATTCTAAGGGTAGCATACTTACCAATTTAGAATTTAGACCGAATGCTGTACAATCTAGCTCATTCTTTAAACCAGACTTACCTTCGGATTTAATTTATAACACCGAATTTGAACTTTTTTTTTCTGAATTTCTATGTCTATGTACCGTTTTACAATTGGCACGGCCACGCCTATCGCAGCGTCATCAAATCTGCCGTTGGCAGGTAAACTGCAGTAATAGCTACAATGAGTTGTACCATTTTTGCTCTGAAATACAGGGTGGTTATAAAATAACGCTCGCTATTCGGATTGGTTTGTAGCTTTAATGAATAATCCAAATACAAAAAACTTTGAGTCACTTACTAATCAAGAAGGGGGGGGGGGGGGAGAATGGAATCATGAAAAACAAACTCGTCACTTGACCAGGGTTCTAAATTCCGAGGCGTAATTGGAAGTGTTGGCCGTAATTGGCCATAATTGACGACGCCTCGTAATTTAGAGCCCTGGTCAAGAGAAGAGTTCGTTTCTTTGATTATTCTATTTTATGATTATTTTTTAGGATTCTGTCTTTTTTATGATTCCATTCTTTTACCCCCTTCTTGATGAGTAAGTGTCTCGATGTTTGATGCATTTGGATTATTCATTCAAGCTACAGACCACTCCGAATAGCGAGCGTTATTTTATAACCACCGTATTTGCTACATGGTCCTAGTCATTGTGGAAATTAGTGTAGTCTACCTGCCCAATGCAGAAATAGTGCCTGCTTCCTCACAAACAAATCAATCTCTACCCCGGTCGAAATTACCATTGCCGGCTTTTGGGAATGTCTAAACGTTAAACTTTCTTTTGATGCCCGGAAAATGATTATTACCTACTTTCAATTGTCAAGTTTGTTGGTGAAATTAACGTTGCAGTAGAGCCACAGATGGCAGTTCTGATGAAACTATCAAATTAAACCAGTATATTCCACTACACAAGTTGCTGTAAAAAATAGCATAAGTCCACTAATTGTAAAAAAAAATCCGATCAAAAAAGTTCGACAAACAAAAATGCTCCGGACGGCCAATTGTCCCCTAAATTGAGATATTTCATCTCTTTTTGTGGCATCACTAAATATTCAAATATGGATGGAATGTTTTCCCGCCGAATCCATTTTTGATCTCGGGACTATTTCGCGGACTCGTTTACGGGGACGAATCTGCATAAAGAAATCGTTACAACACTTGATAAATCTTGCCCAGATGGTAGGAATGAAAGAACAATAGGGTTCTGTTTCCTAGTTCTTTTTCATTTATGAAAGTTTTCTCTCCTGAATGGATTCTTCTTTGGAGATATATTCTGTAGTGTAGTTACCCCTTCAGTCCCAGTGAGGCCATTTTGCATCATCATGTTTAAGATCATAATTAAAAAAAATAATAGGACTGACATGTATTTGGATTAATAAAAGATATTTTCTTGTCAAAAAAAGGTTGAAGAATCGAATGATGTGCTTTTTGATATCATAAATAGCTACATGACCATCAGAAAAAAAAATAATTCTAAAATGATACCAAATAGTCATTGGGACTGAAAGGGTTAATGGGGAACGACACTTCGCAAAGAAAACTTTCAAAATCCGTACATTTTATTACTAAAACCCTACAACGTCTGAAAAATATTTAAAGATTTATTGGGTGAGATTTATCATTCTTATCCTAATGTAACAACCGTGGACAACACTTCAAGCTTTTGAAGACGAGGTCAGTTTAGGGTAGACTGACCAGTGAATGAACAGTTGGTAACTACATAAAAAAAGTAAGGATTAAAAATCATTCCACTGGATGGATTGGCAACACTGACTTTCTCTCATCTAGTAGGAAGCTATCCGACATCTGATTGGTTGTCCTGGTCAGTAACTAAAATCCAACATGTTTATTGACTGGTCATTTTCGTGTTCATTCACTAGTAAAAGTACTATTCATTCACTTGGCTTTTGTACCCCTTTTTATTTGGGCCCCCAAAAGACCCAAAACAATCAATATAAAGTCGCCTCCCCTTTTTTTGTAGAATTTACATATAATGACAAATGTGTTCGACATTGTCAAACCCACAAGCTATATTTTCTTAAAGAAAGTACTGGAAAGAAAGAAAAGTACTGGAGAAGATTACTTCTAGAAAAGTACTGGAAACAGTCGACAAGCCGTGGCTGAGAACTACTATTGAGCAGCAGAGGTAAGTGGTAAATTTTACGGAACAAACGTGCAATTCCGCTCTCTTCTGCAGTGGGCAGGTAAACTGCAGTAGCTTTCATCATGACTTAGATAACTGTTGCAAATACTCAATTACTCCAACCGATACGAAGATATACTGGAAAAAGCTAACAGAAACCACTTCAGTCAAAAAAATCCAAAAACTAGCTTTCAATAAGCGTAGAAATGCAAGATGCGTGTTGGGTGCAAAAACTACGTTAGTCTGTTGAGTAGTTCTGTAAATATAGGACTTTTGTTGCGAGTGCAGAAATAGAGGAGTTATTACGTTTTTTCTCCCTCCTGAAAAATTTGAAATTTGTGACTGACATTGTTTCTGCACTCACCGATTCAATTATTAAAGAGCAAAAATGGTACGACTCACTGTTGCGATTATGCAGTCTTACTTGGGCCAATAGCCCTCGTGTAGCTCTAGTGCGACGATAATTCAAACCTACTTATTTATGCCAATCGGGCAAATAAGACAATATGTCACCAGAAATCACAATCAAACGATGAAGGGAACACCATAGTTGGCACCAAACGTAGTCCAAAATGGGCACTCTAGGGGTTCTTTTGGACAATATGCAAAGCATCTTTTTATTATAACTTTGACAGCGGTTTCTCCTGATAGGTCGGGGCTGGGGAGCCCAGTCGGTTAGGCACTCACTTAGCATGCGAAAGGTCCCAGGTTCGGGTCCGGGCATCGCCAAAAATTACTGCCGACCTATAAACGGCTAGTGCAGCCAAAAATGTCCGACGAATAATACCCCGTGTAAGGGAGTGCACGTTAAATATCCTTCAAAGTCCTGATGCTGCGTATGATGTCGCCCTTAAAAGGTTGCGTTGGCTGCCTATTTAGGTGCCATCTCGTCGCTTGACTGTGGTTCTAAAATACGACGCCCGTTGCCAATAGCCCTCGTATAGCTCTAGTGCGACGATAATTCAAAAACTTACCTAATCTCCTGATAGGTCAAAGAGCGCCATAACATTATTAATATCTGAACAGTTGATGATTCGTCATGTATAATGATTAAATGGGACCAAAGGTCTCATAGACTACTTCAGCGATCTGCAGACAGTGGTCCTCATTAAGGTCTTCATAGGGCGAGTTGGCGATTTGCTGCAATTTTGCCAGGATGGCTGGACAAGAGAAAAGATGTTTTGGATCCAGTTCCGAGTCGGGGGCAGTTTCTGCAGCTGGATTATTCACTAGTTCCATCTTTTTTTTTATTTCCATCCCTTTGAAGTGGCCTGTCTTTAATCTAGTTAGGGTGGCCGCAGTTACCCTATTAGTATTTAATTCACAGATTTGGTGTTTAATTTTAACACTTCTGCTCTTACATTTTGCTTTGGCCCCTGAGTTGATGAGTGATTTAGAGTTAAGTGTGGATTAAGAGCGATTTGGGGAAGAACGTCATTGTAGAGTTTTCTTACTTCTTTTGTGCCAGAATATCAGTTTTGTGGACAATATTAGAAAGAAATATTTTTTTATAAACTTAACTTCTCAAAAGACTTCTCAAATCTTCCTAAACGTTGCTCCTTCTACAGTTTTTCTTAATTTTAAAATAAAAATCGAACTTCTTGCTAAATCGCTTTATTTATGTTTAGTTTATCGTAAACTTAATATAAAACGCTTTGATTTTAACGCTATAGTTAAAAATAGCCAGAATAACTTTTAGCGTGCCGCGTCCCCTTAATAAGTAGCATGTAAAAATGTTCATTCTATTGAATGTCACTTTTATATTTCCTTTCACTTTAAATGTAACAGAAAATTATGTACTATAATAAACTGCTTTTCGTAAGAAATGCTGCGAAAACAATTCGGCACTGTGCTTTGCCGCGATTCTCCCCCGTTTACGAGAATTTTACGGGCACGGAGTTTTTTCCCCATGATGCTTAGCGTCCTACGTTATTGTTGCCATCCATTGCTCAGTAAACTATAGATGTGTAGTTTGTTTTCACTGTCTGTTGTTTTATGGGATTGATATTTTTTGTGTATGGATATGAGACCAGGAGTTTAATAGGACGTGTGAATGGAGGATTGTTTCTCCTCTCTTTTTGCATGCAACCTTCAATGTTACACAAAATAACTACATTTTGCATGTGTATTTATTTTAATACACTGCTCAAAACAATTAAGGGAACGCATGGTTTTGAACCCTTATACCCCCAATCATTCCATTTGGATTTCCTATAAACGGCCGTGTAGCTAAATTTTCCGACGGATAATACCCCGTGTAGAGGGAGTGCACGTTAAATATGCTTGAAAGTACCAACGCTGCGTAAAATACGACGCCCGCCGCCAGTAGCCCTCTTGTTGCTCTTGTGCGACAATAATTCAAACTGAACTAAAGTTTCCTTGTAAATCTGCAAATATTACTTTATATTTAAAAAGAAATGCTGTGAAAATACGCAGGTTATTTACAATAGTTATGCTGTATTAACATTAACAGATTTTAACTTCAATTTTATCTTTAGAGGATGTTTTGACTCTACATATTTTCTAAAAAAATCACCATTCCACTACAAATTGACGCCAATAAAACTTCAAAAATCAGCTTTCTTTACTCTCAAAAGATCCAATTTATTGCAATGGCTAAATCTAATTACCATGAAGTGTTTTTAACACTTATCCGTCTATTAAATATCAGGCATTTACATTTTTAGAAAAGACCTGTGAAGGCGCTTTAAAAAAATCTTTTTTTATCGGTTGATAATTGAATTTAGCATCATAGAACAGTGGATTCCCATAAATAAGTTAAATAAGATTTCCATTAAATTTTTTTTTGTGTGAGAACTCTCTTGAAAGTGCAGGTTTTCCGCTTTAGTTGGCGGCCAATTTAATTATGGAGCTGTTTTTAAGCTTTTTAGAAATAAAGGTTTTGTAATCGTGTCTGATTTTATTTAGGTTTTATAGACATCGATTTAAATTAAAATGGACTAGGAATTTAACTGTTAAATGAATGTTGAAAATAAAGCGGTCCAATTGGCCAGAAAGTATCTTATTTTGTCGAATCTAAGCTGTTTTTGGCGTCAGCCATATATTATTTTTTTTAAAAAACTTACTTTACTCAAAAATATATCGTTAGTAAACGTTGGCTTATTTTACATCAGTGAATGCAATTGAGGCAAAATAACTATGTATTTAAATATACCTAAGCTATAAAATATATATTTCATTAAATAGTTTTAAAAACAAGCCTTTTTTGTGCTAAACTCATTTGACTTGGGTTACCTATACATTTATGTTTTCCACTAATTAGGTATTAAAACGTTCAGCAAATGTATATGGTATAACTTTATATCGATTTTAGACATGGAAGTTAACGGATTTAAATCGCTAATTTTTAAGAAAACTGGAAAGACGCATATTGTCCAATATACCTTTAAAAAAATAAATTTATGTGTATAAGTAGTTGATGGCACTCCAAGAAAAACAAATATAAATCTAAATATTTACATATCCTTAAGAAAATATAATTCCATTTTTTTAAAGGATTTTCCATGACTTGTAGTCTCGATGAAATAATTTTTTGGACGTATCACACTTGTCTGTAGCATTTGTAGTTTCATGCACTCTTAAAATAAAAGAGCGAAATCCACTCATACAGGAGAAGCACATTTTCGGCACTGGAACGGAGTGAAAATTAACTCAGACTGAGTTTTTGTACGTTTAATTCCCTTGAAAACGAGAAACACCCAACAAATAAACTCCGGTAATTCGATTTTTATTATTTCGAAAAATAAATTGTAAGTTTCCGAAAGTCTTCCATATCTCGAAAATCAGCAGCTTTAAAGGGGGGGGGGGGGGGGATTCCACAAATAAATAAAACCCTCAATTTTCGGAGCTGTAAGGGTTAAGAATAGGAAGATATATTAAACGATATTTTGAAAAGTGGTATAAGAATTGGATTTTGTTTGGGGTTCATTTGCGGAAAGTGATCTTTTGCAACGGAATTCAGTAAAAATAGCTCCTATCACTTGCAGCTGATTTCAAATGGATAGGAATGATTTGTTAAAATTAGGTTTCTATCACTCACCTTTACAACTTTGAACTCTCATAACCTCGATATATATCAAACTCCGGTAAACGCCAGGCCTAGTTTTTCAGGCATGCAAGGGGTTAAACTGATAATTGTGTCATTATGAGAGGGACATGCTGTAGAGTTGTATATTTTTAATGCCAAGTTTTTAACTAATATTTGAGCTAAGACATCTATTTGGCGCGACCCGTAGGCAACGACGTTATGTAGCAGAGGATACAGGATACTTTCGCATTCGTATTAGCCATCTAAATGGATCGTGATTATTTTTTAAAAAATGCCATTAATAAAAAAAACATCCTGTTTATGGCACGTTAACCCCAGAAATACAATACTAATTTTGTTAAACTTTTAATAATATTTACTCCAGTTTGAAGTTTAACTCTTACGAATTTGTTTATTGCTCTAGCAATTTGACTCATTTAGCTCATGACATTTTTATTGTTCATACCATAGAGGATTTCGAAAATCAAACTCAATTTCATTGAAGTTAAGCTTGCGAAAAAACTGATTGAAATAGATAGTTGATAATGTCACTGAACACTGACATACAAATTTGCGTTGGGTTCCAAAGCGGTCAGATTTCCCCCTCGTCCCTTGACTGAAGTTCAAAATTACAAGTTCCGTCACCAATAGCCCTTCACTCTTAAAACAAACGAGCGATTTTAACTCAGTCTGAGTTACTTTTCACTCCTTTAATTTTCGAAAATGCACTTATAGTTGATTTCACTCTTTGTTTGTTAAACCTCCAACAAACTTAACAACAAACGAGCGATTTTAAGGCGATTACAAGCGATTTAGGAGTTAATTTCACTCCTTTACAGTGTCGAGAATGCACTTCTCCTATAGGAATTGATTTCACTCTTTTGTTTTCAGAGTGTTTCTGCAGGTCTAGTGCGAAGCAATTTCAACCAAATCAAACCAGACGATCGACAATCGCTATCCCTTCCTGACCGGGCTCGCCCGATCGTGCGGGTATTAAATAGAATGTTCAAGCTCTTCAAAAATACCGAAGTAGCTGACTTGTACCATTTCGTTATTTGTATTAAAAAAATGACGGCTTTTAAGAAGTTGCTGGCATCGATGCTGTTTAACGCATTTTTCGCGATAGAACACCAAATTTAGAATCATAATTTTAAATTAGTGCCACCTGACCGCTGGTGGGGCTGGGGAGCCCAGTCGGTTAGGCACTCGCCTAGCATGCGGAAGGTTCCAGGTTCGGATCCTGGCATCGCCAAAGTAACTGCCAACCTATAAACGGCCCGCGGGGCCAAAATGTCCGACGAATAATACCCCGTGTGGAGGGAGTGCACGCTAAATATCCTTCAAAGTCCCAACGCTGCGTACGATTTCGCCCTTAATTGTTGCATAGTGTGCCTACTCAGGTGTCGGCTCATCACTTGACTGTGGTTCTAAAATACGACCCCCGTCACCAAAAGTCCTCATGTAGCTCAAGTGCGACGATAATTAAAAACTAACCTAACCTGACCGACGGTTTTCAAGGGATACGAAACCTGCAAACATTTACTTGGCTTGTAGCAAAAAAAAAAAAAAACCTTCAATGAACTGTGGAAATAAACATAATTTTACAAGCTATGTTATGCCACTTTTCTTCTAATCAATTGAGATAAATAGAAAAAACCTTTCGCCCCTGGGAGATTTGTCGGGAAGCGTTCCGCAAGTTTTGCGGCCTCAGAGATATTCTCGATGCTTTATTTGTTCCCCCCGCCCCCCTTTAACCTTTTGTTTTACTACGCCTCCCCCTCCCCCCTAAGAACGAAAGAAAATATGATTTATGGCCAAAAGTGCGGCCACCATACGCTTGACTGATTTGGAACCCTAGATTTGGAAGGGATGTAACCAACACATTGACTTATTTGGTAGTAGAGAGATGTTTTTAATCCATTGAAAAGACCCAGCGAGTATCATTAAAGCATTCATTCCAAATGAAAACGATGAGAGACTTAAAATTTATTAAATCAATTTGTCTTGCATAAATTGTTTACAACTATGCGTTCTTCATTTGGCTTGCCTGTTTTTTTTTTATTTAGATACATTAAAAATAATTCAATCAAAAACATTAAAAATAATTCAATCCAAAACAAGGATATACATTCTTAAAAATGTTTAGATCTAGCCAGGGCCGGATTTAAAGAATTGCCCCCTGTAGGCTATACGATTGAATTTTATTATTTTTTTTTATTTTGTTCGGCGTCTGAATGGTGTTTTTCCTTCCCCTTTGACACTTCCGTTGTATTCCAGATATAGGTTTCTTGACTATTTTTTCTGTGTTCACGTATTAGAATCATCTATGTAACTTTACACTCTAAATCGAAATAACATAGGCGATTTTTTAAAAACTGTTTTACAATTTTCTTTCAACTTCCGAATCCGGGGGACAGCTACTATTTTGTCAAAATGAGCGAGGTTGTCAATGAGCGATTTTCTTTTCCTTCCCTTGCTGATATTGTTAGTTTGAGTTGCCATGCTAGGTTACTGGGGTGAGGTTGAGGGAATCTTTCGGATTTTGTGGGAGTAAAACAGTTTACCTTTAGTTAATGTCGAATTCTAAAAAAATGCTGAAAGGCACAACCCTTTCCTTTTCGAGCTAAAATTACAAATACATCAAAATAATTTTTTGCGTTTTAATATTTAGAAAGTATGCCCTTTCCTTCCTTCCACGCGGCCCACATTAGGTGAACAGGAGAAATCTACTATACTACTCCATTTCTGAGAATTTTATATTCATCGACTATAATTTGTAAGCTGCAACTTCATTCCTTATGATGCCGATGGAAAGTTTTTCAGAACTTTTCTTGCGTACATAAAGAAATATATTAGAGTAAGGATAGATAGACGAATATATAAAATGTACAAGAGACAGGTATCTTTAAACAAAGAATTTGAAATATCAAACTGACAACGGAAATTCAAAGGCGATAGGGGACAGGAACCGAAATATTCACCCTAACCCTAAACACCACTATTTAATATCAAATTTTTAATTAAAAGCATGTCCATTAAAAATATATTTGCAAACCACATGCACTCGCTATCTTTTTTTTAATCGATACGTGAGGATTCTAAAGGTAAAAATAGCCCTCTAATCTAGACTCTTCGGTGCCACAGCCTATTACTGGGCCAAGGCCTGCCGTGCCCATTTCAGCTTTCGTGACCAAGGGCTCTGGGCAACGCCTCTGGGGGCTTGGCATATGTCCCTCTGCATAAAAATAGCCCTCTAGTGCGACGATATTTCATCCAACCAGTTAAGTATAGGAAAATGATTTTATATCTTAGAAAAACTTTGTCCACAGATGAAAATATTTAGGGTATTTTAGAGGTGTTTAACTTTTGAAAACATCTGTTTGTTGTCATTAAAATATTTTTTCAGTAGTTTGAATATGAACACATCTATTTATACTAATTTACATCTATTTATGCTAATTTAGGTTTATAACCAATTAACTAATGTTTTTGGTAAGCTAAAAGTTACCAACTTGTAATTGGGATGATTGAAGACCAAATTAATCAGGGAGAGAGGCGCAATTTCCCTTTAGTTTTTCAAAAACCGTAACCACAAATTACTATCTTTTGACATTTACTATTTTGATTAGAAATAAATGGTTATAATACTTACAACGAATGCATAATGCTACATCAATTACAACTTTGGAGTCGAGTGGCCAAATTTAACATTGAGGCAAAAGTCATTAATATCAATAACATTCCAGAAAGATATGAATATGCATCGGATATTATGATTTCGTAGTGAATTATAATTCATTGAACCTACTTAATATTTTGTAGAGGTGTCCGATATTTGACCGCAAAATAAGTAGTATTTTATGCGAACGAAAGTATCAAATGTTTGTGGTTTTGCATTTTAACCTTAAAGAGCATTAATAAGAAATTATGCAAATACCAGTGTTTGCGATTGCTTTAATAAATAAGCCCCACAGTCCGCTTGCGATGTCCCCTTAAAGTTGCGTTGGGTGCCTATCCAGGTGCCGGCTCGTCTTTTGGCTGTGGTTTTAAATTATGACACCCATCGACAATAGCCGTCGTGTAGTTTTAGTGCGACTATTTTTCAGCTTTACCCTAACTCAAATTTCAGCACGTTTGCTTTCCCGTATGGGTAAGTATTAAGGGGTCATAGGAGTCTTAAAAATGTGCAAAGAAGGTACTACAAAGTATAGTTTGATCTTTCATGTAATTTTTTAACTAGTACTCAATATATAAGTATATATTTTTATATGTAATTCTATAAGATTTATTTAATATAAAACAAATTTTGAAATTTATAAACTTTAGCCAAAACTAAAATAAATAATAGTATACATAAAGCTATTTGAACACATTGGGATTAGGCTTGCGTGGCAAATTTTGAGGTCAAAATTTAAAAAATTACCAAGAAACTGACTTTATATTGTACAAATATAAGACTTATACCTAAATTCTCAGCTCAATTTTAATTAGAAATAATTTTTAAAAAAATGTAATCAAAATTTTAAAATTTTTATTAATTTTTTTAGAAAAAATTCTTGAAATAATTTCTAATTAAAATTGAGCTGAGAATTTAGGTATAATTCTTTGTTTGTACATATTTGAACAATATAAAGCCATTTTTCTTGGTCATGTGTTCAATTTTGACCTCACAATTTGCCGCGCAAGCCCAATCCCAATGTGTTCAAATAGCTTTATGTTTAATATCATTTATTTTAGTTTTGTCTAAAGTTTCATAAATTTTTGAATTTGTTTTATGATAAACAAATCTTGTCGAGTTACATACAAAAAAATTATACTTATATATTGAGTAGTTATAAAATGACATGAAAGATCAAACTATGCTTTGTACTTCCTTCTTTGCACATTTTTAAGACTCCTATGACCCCTTAATGGAAAATCTATGAAGGCGTTGTAATGTAGAACCATCACAATTAAGTGACTACACCCGAGTAGGCAAGCAAAAAAACTTTTTGGGAGCGACATATTTTGTGTGTGTGTTGTATTTGAAGTGCAATAGTACTCTACGAGTTTATATGACATTTAAGGTAGGCGAATACCCAAAATTCTAAAATTTGTGCTATTACTTTAATCTTTTCCAAATTTGGCATAGTGATTTCAAATATAATGAATAATACTATTTAGGCATTTTTTTAAATTTAAATATAATTTATTTTAAACGGTGTTTTTCTACTAACAAAAGAGGTTTACGCTAACAAGTCTACCACATTGAATTTTCATCCTATAAACATTAATTACGTGTTAAATTCTTCGTTTTGAACTGAAGCATGCAATGACTCTCTAGAGTTGCATACAAATTACAAGAAAAGAAGTTATTAAGAAAAAATGTTATAAATTAACCACAAAAAACAGGATTTTTTTCGATTAACTTACACTTGGGCATTTAAAAAAAATTGTATATTAACACCACATGTTAGAGGTTCATGGCACAGATATATATTGAAATAGCACAGTAAAAAAATTCAGATAAATTAATGTAAAACTTTTTGTGCTAGAAGTGTTGGAGCATAAACCCCTTTTTTTAGTTGAAAAACACCGTTTAAAATAAATCAATTATATTTAAATAAAAAAAAATTGCCCAAAAATCATTGTTCATTATATTTAAAATCACTTTGCCAAATTTGGAAAAGATTAAAGTAATAGTAAAAATTTTAGAATTTTGGGTACTCGCCAATTTTAATCGTAAGAAGCTATTTCATCTGCTACTACTATTACTGTTGTAGTTTCATTCACCCTCTCACGAGATGAGTTGAATAAAGTCGCACTAGAGCTACACTATTGTCGATCGATGTCGTAATTTAGAATTGCAGTCAGGTTTCCATCCGAAACCTAGTGGGCATTCAACGCAATGTTTAAGAGCGACATTTTACGCAACGTCAAGACTTAAGAACATATTTAACATACCCTGCCTCTACACGCGGGGTATTTTTCGTCTGACTTTTTGGCTGCACAGGCCGCTTATAGGCTGCCAGTTATTTTTTCAATACCCGTGTTCGAAACTGGAGCTTTTCCCATGCAAGGCGAGGGCCTTGCCTATTGGGTCCCCATATTTCGTTCTGGCGATACATTGTGTTATTAAGAAAGTTAGCACAATCTCCTTGAGGGGAAGGGGCTGGGGAGTCCAGTCGGTTAGGCACTCGCCTAGCACGCGGAAAGTCCCAAGTTCAGGTCCGGGCGTCGCCAAAATAACTGCCGACCTATAAACAGCCAAATATCTCCGACGAATAAAACCCCGCGTAAGTGCACTTTAAATATCCTTCGAAGTTCTAGCGTTGCGTACGATTTCTCCCAAAACATTTGCGTTGGGTGCCTATTCAGGTGTCTGCGCGTCACTTGACTTGGGTTCTAAAATACGATTCCCGTCGCCAATAGCCCCCTCTTTGTGGATGGACGCGTTGGATCGCGGGTCTCCAAAACATTCCCACTTAATGCATAAAATTAAATGGGCCGAACCTGGGACCTTTCACATGCAAGGCAAGCACCTTACCGACTGGGCCCCCTCCTCCCCCACTCGATGTAGAAAACGCTTGCCTAAAGTACGACTTGTAGTCACTTCTCCAGTTTAGGTTATATCTAGTAGCTCAAGTCGATATTGAGAGACTTTACCTCCAACATTGGTCTCCCTCTCAATGCAGCCCCGATGATTATTCAAAACCAGCCGAGCAGGAAAACTAATGGCGTGATAAACACTCCACTCGATAGCAAACGACGATGCCAACCCCCCGCCATTTGACATCTGTTGAAATCTGGAGGATTACAACAAATTATCGTTTGGCTGTCCAAACTTAATCCCCCCCCCCCTCCTCCTCCCTACACATTCCACGCATCGGCGAACCCTTCTCCTAGAAACTTCTCTCCCATTGCTATCTCTAGGGAGACACCAGGAACGATGCGATTCTTCTTACCTGTTGTTCTTTTACAACAAGAGAACAGTTATTAGTATTGAACGTTTACTTACACTCTTAAAATAAAGGAGTGAAACCCACTCCTGTAAGAGAAGTGCATTTTCGACACTGGAAAGGAGTGAATATTAGCTCAGACTGAGTTAAAAAAAATCACTCGTTTGGATTGATCCTGTCGCAGATTCAACATACAAAGGATCCACTTCTTTCGGGGAAGTGCATTTTCGACACTGGAGAAGTGAAAATTAACTCAGCCAATGTTAAAATCGCTCGTTTGTTTTAGGAGTGTTAGAAGGGCAGGGGTTGTTTTTATTTGAGAAAGTTTGGCTTTGGTTTAATTGACTCCACAGTAGAAGAGAGACGGTATCAAAATTCTATTTTTTACAAGGACCAACACCAAAATTTTTCGCCATAGACACGATTTAATTTATGCCACGACAAATGTACCAATAACAATGGGCGACTAAATCGACCACGCCCCCCTGTAGTTCATCCACAGCTACGTCAAATGCCGTCTTTATACCTATTCCTCCTACAAACCACTCGGCGGCTAATTCGTCCTCATGCTTAAAGGGGCTTCACACTTTCGTCAAACATTGTTTTTTGCCTGACGCACCTCAGGTAGTTTTAGTGAGACGATAATTTCAACTATTCCTAACCAACGAACAAACCACGGTCCTTCTGGTTCGAATCTCCATTCCGGCAATTGACATTGAGCTTTTCCGGGAGCGTATTTCTAGCCTTCAAAAATAAGCTTTAAGATATCCTTGTAAAAGCTCCGTAATTTTGAGTCATGGTCAAGTGACGAGGTGGACATCTAACTTGCCCCCCCCCCCCCCAACTTCGACCTCCTCGAGTTGGTCCTATGCTGCTTTTCAAGTAGGAGAAGGCAAAGGACGAAATTTCAGTTTATGAGAACTTTCATATTTCACATTGTGATGTTTGCCAAAAATAGTCCATGGATTTGGTATGAAAATGCTAGTTTCGATACATTTCCTTTTCAATGCGTAAATCTACGTAGTCCCGAGATCAGGGTGTTAAATGGCGAAAAGAAAATCGATAAAGTTTCGGTTTAATTGACACCACGCTAGATATATACGAGGTATCAAAACTAACACCAAATTATTAGACACTGAATGTAATAATAATAGCTGCAACCAATGACAACAATGCTTCACATTTAACGTAATCAAAGCACATTGCATTCCGCCCTAGTTAGAACAGATTAAGCGTCCTCTTAACTATAACTAACACATGGGACCGCGTACCAAATGGGCCCTGCATTTCGGCGGTATTCAATGACTTGTTGAAGAGGGGCCCATTCTTTAAAACGGGTCCCTTGGGGGCCCTCCGAATGGTGATAGCTGATGGCTGGAGGAAAAGGCATGTATCTTGATTTGCTGGAGTGACGTCAGAGGATAGTATTTGTGTTAAGGGTATTTGGAATTAAAATGCGATTTAAGTGTTTAATGGTAAGGATCTTTTTTTTATGTTCAGGCAAAAAGAATATTTTATTTTAGCGTTTTGTTTTACATAAGATAATTTTAATGAAAGAGAATAGTTATAATTGAGTTAGATTGAGTTAGAATCACGGCTTCTAGAAAAGGTATTTTATTTTTAAACTGTTTCGAAATGCTCTTTCTTTCAATAGGGTTCCATCCCATTTGGCATTCTTTTGTGCATAACATCAGATTGTTGAGCTTTAAAATAATCAAAGCTTGCTTCAATGAAACTTCTAAATGATGAAAAAAGCCTAAAAATCAAACGATATTGCCCTCCTCTCCCCTACACATATTAGAATTATCTATGTATCTATAGATTAAATCGAAAGCGAAATAGGCGATTTTTTTTAATTGTTCTATTTTTCATTCAACGTTGAAATCCGGGAGGAGTGGGTGCAATTGTCTTCGCAGCGACTATGTTTGCTACGAAATATTAGTACTATGTATAAGTTTACGGTTTAAGCAATATGGTAAATTATTTGTTTTCTTTTTTAAAAAAACATTTGTGTCTTTGTGATAATTTCTTATGCCGGATGCCGCTTTAATTGGTCGTAAAATTTGCCGCTCCAAAAAAAATCGCCCCTCTAATCTACAGCTTACTTAGCCTATTAGAAATCCAGCTCCGATTACTTCTATCGAACTTAATTACTTGATATATATAACGTAACAAGAGAGTCAAGCATTTCGAAAGTCTTGAAAAAAGTTATTTCAGTGGTTAATTCATAGAACATTTTGGATTCAAACTAAAGTTACAATGAACTATTAATCCTAAAAATGGCAGAACTTTTTTTGTTCGATATCAAATTCGGTTTCTTACCTTTTGAAACATAAAATTCCAGTAATTTACGTGACCCTATCAGCAAATGTTAAACTCGATTTTTCTTAATTACTCTTAAAACATTATACTAAATCTGAGTTTTTGAAAAATATTATCATATAAAGAATATATGCGTAATTCATTCATGAGCGAAAGGATAAAACATCCTCCTACCATAACTGCACATAGGAAATTGATTTAGAGCGTAATGAAATTTTGAATGAACGTCAATGGAATTTTAACCCTTTCAGTTCGAGTGATGCAATTTTGCATCATCATGTTTCTGGTCATAGTTAAAAAATATAATAGGGCTGACATCTATTGGGATTTATGAAAAAAATATTTTCTAATATAAAAATGTTTGAGAAATCGAATGATGTGCTTTCTGGCATCATAAATGGCTATAAGCGATCAGAAAAAATTTCTAAAGTGATGATGCCAAATTGTCATTTGGACTGAAAAGGTTAACGATAAACCATCGTCAATTTTTAGCTCAAGTGCGATAGTTTTTTTTTCATTGAATCTTTCATCAAGTTCATTATCATAATTGCGCATTCCGAATCGCCGCCCAAAACATATTTCCTGCACGCCTTGATTATTCAATCCCAACTTTGACAAGTTTTGTTATGGATGACGCAATCTTACACCAGATGATAAAAAAAATCAAAACATCGATTAATAATCGAAGAAAGCTAATCTGTTACACAAAGCAATTAAAATCCGTTACGCGAAAACGAGGTAACCGATTCCAAGGTCCATACCGTCGAGTCGAACTCGCTTTTTAATTACATGTTTAGTTGTGGTCATCTGAAGGAAATTACGTCTTCGCCAAAAGAGACACTGGATGTGAAATACGATATTTGCTTGTTGTTTCTGATCTGTTTTTCCGAATGAAAAAAAATCTTGTAAAATAAAAATGTTAATCATGTGGATGTGGTATTTGCGAAGAGTAATGGGGCAGTGGAATTTCAATTAGTAAATATCAGAAACATTGGATAATTAAAAAAAAAAGATTGTTTGTTTACGGAGCGATGTTTCATGTGTATTTACTTAAAATATTATCTTCTTACCTGTGCGACTAGGACTGTGTTAGCAATTGACTGAATTTCGGACATTCTACATTGCGTAGCAAAAAAAAAAAAAAAAAAAAATCTTTTAAAGTTCAACTAATTTCATTCCATTGCAAATGTTATTATTTTGCTACCATTTCAAATTAAAACTGGAAACAGTAATCATCCAATTGTTCAAGAATGCGAAGCCTTGACCGCCATGAATTGATTAGTATATTCATTTATTCATTTACGCCAATATCTTTGGTGAGTAAAAAATTGTCCTACGTATGTTAAAACCCCCCAACTTAATACCTACACTCTTAAAACAAAAGAGTGAAATCCACTCCAGTTGGAGAAGTGCATTTTCGACACCGTAAAGGCATGCATATTTACTCAGACTGAGTTAAAATCACTCTTTTGGAGTGATCCTGTCGGAGGTTTAACACACAAAGGATCCACTCCAAAAGGAGAAGTGCGCATTTTCCAGTCTGGAGGAGTGAAATCCACTCAGACTGAGTTAAATTAGGAGTGTTTGTTTTAAGAGTGTACTGTTTGTCAAATTGCAATTACTTTAAGTAGGTAATGTAAGTGTATCCTAATCTAAAATTAACAGCGATTGCAACGCTAACATTGGACCTTTATAATATATGTTAATATACCAAATTATTTGTTTAATGGGATGCAATATTATAACTTCCAATTACCTAATATGAAATATAAGGTAATGAAAGCAGTGCGATGGGATCGAACATCCGATATTTAGATTTTTGTATTTTCTACTAGTTTTGGCAGATGCTGATTCTGAAAAAAAGAGGGGATTTCGAACATTGGTTTCAGATACAGCCTGAACTTAACAAACTTTAAAAGGTACAATTACTTTTTAAATATGTGTTGGTGTGGTTGAGCGGTAATTCAAAGTCGTGAAGTGTTACACACACCTCATATTTATTAAAATACATAATTTTTTCCCGACAGAAAAATTATGAACATTCGTAGTTGTTCTTCAAAAATAACTCTCTTCTCCCATTCCCAATCCTGTAACCTCAAGAGCAATGTAGACCGGCCTACTGGTTTGTCAATCATAAATCAAAAGCGACGACAACAACAGGGGAACATGTGTTTGTGAAATTCGAAATTTCGAACTCTTCCCCCCTAGCAGAATAAAAAAAAAAGAGAGAAATCTCCAGCATCTCTTTCTTAGGGAAGGTGTAACTGACCTTCCATCCCTTGAATCTGCTTTCTCGGAATAGCCTTAGCTTCCGTGCGATTGACCTCGCCCAACGTCGCATATCGGGAGATGTTTAGGTTATTTGTATGAAACAGTTTTTAATAGCTAATTTGAGGAAATCGAAGGGAGAAAATCTAAAGTCCACAAGCTGGGGTAGATGGGTTCTGATAAAATTTTAAATAAGCATGTGTTTCTGATCATAAAATGTCTTTTTAATATTTTTTTTTAAATTGCATTAAAGTTGAAATTTTTAACCTGCGTTCTTATATAAATGGGGCACTAAATTTTGTATGGAATAAGGTCTATTCGGTCCGATAGAAGAATATTCAAATATCAGTTTTCAGCCTTTGATTACAGGTATCAGTCATTTGTTTCTATAAAAAAATGAAGCTGAACGAGGGTCAATACGATATTAGTTCTTACAAAAATTATTTTTTTCTCTCAAAATTTCCAAAAAGCTATTTCAGTAGTTAGTTTTAAAGGCATTTTGCATTGAAAACAATGTTGAAATAAATCTGTTAATTAAAAATAAGTGATGCGGCTTTTTTTTGTTGCAATTAAAGCACAAAAAATTTGTATTTTCAGAGTGTAAGGCTAGTGCCTAAGTAATTATTAAAAATATATATATTTTTTTAATTTCTTTGCAAAGCATACCTTTTACCATGTATTTGCATGAAAAGTATGTTAAGATTAAGAATATAAGTGTAGGATTTTGCTCGGGTCTTAAGAGGTTATTGGGTAGTGGAAAAGCAAGAAAAAAAAAACATTGAATATTTTTCAAGGAACCAGTATCTGTAACCGACTCGCTACGTTTTCAACATCTCATTAGCATTTTTTCTCTCGGTCTCCGTAAAAATCAATCGTTTATTAATTAGGTATTGATGAACGGAAAAATGCAATCTTCCGACTGTCCATCGGGTGATCTGCTTTTATGATTAATCGTTCGAACAAATTTATGCGCGTATTTTTGGTCCGTCAAGGATTTGTCCGAAAAATGCGCGGATTTTACGCTAGCGCCTTTTCTGATGCAATTTGGGTTTTAGTATAAAAGACGCGCGGGTTTGTAAATTGGCAAGTCAGTGTCGATAGATACAGATCTAATCAAGTCATCATGATCGCTAAGGTGAGTTTAGATTTAGATTAGATGAAGAAAATCTTGAGAATATTGTTGAAATTAGATTTTTTACTTTTAAAAATTAATGTCTTGCCTTTTCAAAACGTTATTATAGCATTTTGAAGCTTTTAAATTCTGCAATTTTACCTTTACAAATAAAAACTTATTTATTTTTAATTATTTACTTAACAATAAGTTCCTCTTAGTTATTACCTCGTAAATAATTGTGAATTTTGGGTATTACTTAAAAATTTTAGTAAATAATATTCCTTGTTGTAAACGATGCATGAGTAGATTGAAATGAACTATAAAACTAGACTTTTGTCAAAACGTGAGAATACAATCGAAAATCTTTCAACTGAGAT
Source organism: Hylyphantes graminicola (assembly GCA_023701765.1). NCBI lineage: Eukaryota > Metazoa > Arthropoda > Arachnida > Araneae > Linyphiidae > Hylyphantes > Hylyphantes graminicola. Next base: position 76,290,812 of record CM043115.1, on the reverse strand, counting down.
CATACGATAGATTGCACTCTGGACATTTATAACCTCTTGCGACCTGGCGTCCCCATTTGGGGAAATTTTTTAAAACCTCCTCACAAACAATTAACGCGTTAATTAGTTCCGAAACGGACCTGGTTCAATAGTTTTTAGCATTTGATTACAGGTATCAGTTATTTATTTACATAAAAAATGATGTTAGAGGGTAAAAACTATATTAGAGTTCTAAAAAAAAAAATTTTTTTTTCAAACTTTTCAAACAGTTCTTTAGTAGTTAATTTTAAAGGCATTTTGCGTTAAAAACAATGTTAAAATAACCTGTTAACTACAAATAAGTGATACGGCCGTTTTTGTTGCATTTATAGCACAAAAATGTGTATTTTTAAGTTTATGTCCCAAACAACAATTAAACATAATTAAAAAAAATTCTTTGCAAAACATACTTTTTGGGATATATTTGTATGAAAAGTATGCTTAGATTAAGAATATACGTGTAGGAATTTGCTCCCGCCTGTCTTGCCTGAGTATAAAATTGCTTATCAGAAATACTATGAGTATCGTGATTGTGACAATTCTTCAAATATTATTGGCAAAGTTTTGTTTAGTACTTTCATTAAAACTTTGGTTTGGGTAGGTTTAATGCAAAAAATAATTGTTTGAACCCCTTAACGACTATTAGCAAGAAAACTTGTCTGTTTTAAAAGTATTAGCAAGAATATCTCAACAAAGCTCTTTTTTCAGTTAGTAGACGCAATTCGGAAAAAAATATGCATGCGTCCAAGTCTTCTAGAAATTACAATAATACTAATTGATCTGTTTGTTTTCAGCTCTTTGTGATTGCTGCGGCCTGTGTGGCAGTGCAAGCCACCAATTTCGTCGTCGGCGGAGGAATCAGTAATACATACAGGCAACAATCGGTAAGCAGTATTTACATCCCAAATCAAAGCACGCTTCACTTGCTAAGACTCGTTCGTCGCACTTCGGTGCAAAATGACAGCAGTGGAAGGGTTCACTTAATTGTATCTTTCACATGACATTAAACCAAAAACCGTTCTTCTGGTTCTTCCGGCGGGTTTGAATCAATTAATGTTAAACGACACTGTATGGCATAGCATTTTCCCGCAAATACACAAAAAGTCACAGACGTCATCTTTTAAATTAATTTAATTTAGTTAAAAATCTTTTAACCTGTAAAAGAATTACTTTTGTACAAACCTATTATGACAACAACATAAAATTAATCGAACGAGTCCAAAATTATTTTCTTCGTTTTCTATATTTTAAGGTTTTTCATACCAGTTCTTTTGATCTATCCTCATTTGATCTGCGTAACATTTTTAATATCTCGACCCTTAAATCTAGGCGTGAAGTTTCCTGTCTTCTTCTTCTGTTTTTCCATGAAGTTCTAAACAATAGAATTGATTCCAACTACATGACTAGTACATCTCTTTATTCCCAATGGATTTACACCTAATCATTGCACATTTTCTCACAACTCTTCCCATTACAACTATATTCAAAATTTCTGTTTATATAAGTTTTATAAAATTTACAATAGTTACTCTTACAACCTAGATGTTTTTCACATGTCTTTTAATGATTTTAAAGCTAACTGTTTACAACTTTTAATTATGTAATGTGTTAGTCTGTTTTTAATTGTTTTCATTGTTGTTTTATTTCCTAATTGTTTGTCCAATGTGCATTGTAATTAGTATGTATACCTGTAATGTGCATTTTAAACTAAATAAATAAATTAATAAATAATTTTGGTTTAATTACAATATGCAAGTTGCATAGAAAGATTCCATAACATAAAATTGAGCATGAAGCATTCAACGCCTATATAAATATTTAACTTTCATAAAAGTTAATTGATATTTAAAAAAAAGCTTATTTGTTATTAGTATTTTATATCCAAAAAATAACCACCACCTCTTTCATCCAACAGAGCGACGGCAACTACGCTTTCGGCTACGACATCACAGACGCCCAGGGGGCCACCAATTCCCGATCTGAGAGGGGCGACGGGGCCGGTAACGTCCAAGGGTCGTACACCCTCCGGGATACGGACGGTAGGGCGAGGACGGTCGACTATGTCGCCGACCAGGGCGGCTACAGGGCGGTGGTGAAGACCAACGAGCAGGGCACTGCCAGTAGCAACCCGGCCAAAGTGGTGGTGGACTCGCCGTTCGCCATGCCCGTGGCGCCCGGTGAGTACACTCTTAAAACGAACGAGCGATTTTAACTCAGTCGGATTGATTTTCACTCCTCCAGTCTGGAAAATGCACTTCTCCTTTTGGAGTGGATCCTTTGTGTGTTAAACCTCCGACAGGATCACTCCAAACGAGTGATTTTAACTCAGTCCGAGATAATATTCACTCCTTTCCAGTGTCGAAAATGCACTTCTCCAACTGGAGTGGAATTCACTCTTTTGTTTTAAGAGTGTAGGTTTTTGTAATAGCCGATGCTTCATAGAACCTATTTAATAACCTATTTGTGCACTTTGGGAAGAAAATACTCAAAGATGGATTTTATCTAAAATTTATTTTGTTTTGAGACTTCAATTGTAGCTATCGTTTTCTAAGTTCGAGGAATCGTAATCTATTTTTGCCATGATAAAAATAGCAGAATTTATCATAGTATCATTTAACTAAAAATTAATAGTTTAAAAATATTTTAATACATTTTCTTTTTGTCACTATAATTTCACCGGCTGTTAACTTGAATCTGACCACAAATCCTAATTAATTTCGGGTTGGTTATCCCAGTCGATAAGGCAATTGCCTTGCACGTGAAAGGTCCCAGGTTTGGGTCTGGGCATTTCCAAAATAACTCCCGACCTGCAGCAAAAATGCTCGACAAATAATACCCCGTCTACAGAGAGAGAGAGAGAGAGAGAATGCACTTTGAATATGCTCCAAAGACGCGACGCCACGTACGATGTCGCCCTTTAAACTCACATTGGGTGCCAACTCAGTTGTCTGCTCGTCCCTTGACCGTGGTTCTAATTGAAATGGCCCTCGTGTTGGTCTAGCTAATACAACTTAAACATAACCTTTTGTTAATTTCGCAGAGGTTCCCATTTTTTGCATAAAAAATGGTTAGATTTAATTTACATGTATTCATTTACCAATGCAATTTGGAGTTTCATATTTTGTTATAACTAATTATTTCGGAACACTTACTAAGGCTTTTTTTAGTTCGTTTAGACATTTGTGTTAATGTGGGATAAACTGCGCTGTTTTAAAAAGATTTAAATATATTTTAAATCTTTCTTTCACTATAATTCAGCCATCTGCCTTAACCGAACCTAACAAATAAATAACGAATCCCGATCAATTCCACAGAAGTTCCCGAGCCAGTCGCAGTCATCGAAGAGACCAAGCAGGAGCAGATCCCCATCGAGGAAGAGCCCGCCATCGTAGCCACCCCTGCCCCCGTCACCAGCATCTCCAACCGCTTCACCATTCACCACGGACCGACAGCGGCCAAAGTGGTGTCCGTCGTACCCGTGGCCGTGGTACCAAAGCCGGCCCCCGTTGCCCACCCCGTCACTTTGATCCATCACCCCTTCCACACATTCTCCACCGTGAAGATGCACCCTTTCGTGATGAGTCGGCCCTACTTCATTCCACGGGTGGCCACTTTCGGTAATTTCAAGGGCACGCCTTTCTAAAATAATGAGTTAGGTTATTTTTGATGCACACTTGGGTTTTCTGAGTCATGACCGCTTTCGATGGCGTTTTTTGTGTGGCATGCGTCACTGATAGTATTGCATGCCTTTTCAATCGGTTATGGTGCTTTAGTTCAATAATGTCATGATAAAAAAAAGTCTCATTAAAGAGCTGCGAAAAGTCAGGAGTCACGAATCCAAGTGTAGGTTTAGTTTATGTGATTTGAAAGAGTTAGATTCGAATGTATACAGTTCACACACAACTTTACAGCATAATTAATAATGACACAATTTAAAGTTTATCCCAGAATTTGACTGCAATTTCTAACACAATAAAGGAGAATGAAATATGATATTAATACGATTGTATAAAAATAATTTAAAACGTTTTGCTGTAAAATAGGCTGAAATTATGCCAAAGTGGGATGAGAATGTTCCAAAAAGAAAATTAGGAGGAACTTTTTTTTTATAGGTAACTTCTTTATGGGAAATGATGAGTCGAAATATCAGTTTATTTTTCTGAAGGTTTATAATATCGGCCTATTTTACGAAGATAAATGTTCTTAAAAGTTATTCATAGTAATTGAAAAATTTATAATATTTACCTTTTACCTTACCTTTACTTTCCCAGTTAAATCCTTTCAATAATCTTTTATGTGATGTTAACTGTACACTTGATTTTGACTTGTAATTACTAACGAATTTTCTCATTTTTTCATATATTATGAGTCATCTAGATGGTTTATTTTGGTGCTGTCTTCGCTTCATGCAAACCGTATTCATATTCTATCAAATCATTATTATTTTTCTGATGAATGTAACAAAGTTTTATAATAATAAATTATGTTACTAAAACTTATTTGTGCTCCTTTTTGTTTTTCTTTAAATCTTTAAAAATATAATCATCTGTTTTAACATTTACAGCTCTACTTCTTTTTGTTTCACTAATTTTTTTTCTAAAACAAACTTTCAGACGATAATTTTTATTAACCAACTAGTTCTTTGAACGGTCCAAAAAAATACATCGACTTGATTAAAGTATATTTATTACTTATATATGTAATAGGTTTAATCTTATGCTAATTTTCCCACCCTGTTATTTAAATTTAAAAATTCTAAAATACATTCTCATTCTATGATAATATTTTTTTATTACGTAACATTTAAATTCTGTGAAAATTTAAAACACGCAAAAAGTCGTCGTTAAAATTTAAATGCAAATAAAAAAGTATCTTAAAAAATATCTTAAGCAAACTATAAAATTTTTTCCCTTCTAAAACAAGCTATCAGACGATAATTTTTGTTAATAAACTATCAAAAGAATACTCGTTTTTCGAGAGGTTTAAAAAAAAGAGATAAAAATGATTAAAGTATGCGTATTATTTTGCCTGCTACAAAGGAAAGATTATATCAATAAAAAATTATATATTTGAGATTTAATCTTCTCAATAATAATTTTTTAAAAAAATTTGATTATCCTAAAACATGTTTTACAATTTAATTGGTCCATTGAATATGACGTCGTTGACTTTCTCAAAAATAAAAAAAAATCTAGAAATTCTAATCGTCTGCTTGTTAAATAGAATTTAAAATTTTTAAAGTTAAACTTTTTTACGCTTAACATTTTATCCTTATAAAAATTTATAATATTTTATAAATATTTAAATATTTTGTATGAATTAGTTAATAACTACTTAAAAACTAGATTGGTTTAAAATAAAATGAATCAAAGAGCATTTTGTTAAAGATTGAAAACGTAGTATTTCATTAATGGTGAATATTTTTGTTAGAAGTCTTTTTGGAATATTTCAATTAAAGAACATTAAAAGAAGAAGAATCATAGCTTTCAGGTAAGTTGTGTATATTTACATATTTGTTAGCATTTAAGGTGTGTTTAAAAAGAAATATGTTCGATCGCGTTTATTTAAATTAGAAATGTAATAGTTCAAGTGTAAACAAAATAGAGAATAAAGACGTTAAAGACTTCGGTTTAGAATCTTACGTTTGGTATGTTGTAATAGTAATTTTTCTATGAGGCATACGTTGTTGTATAATTTATTTAGTGAAACTAAATTCTGTTAAGAGTAAGAAACCGATACTTCCAAAGGTAAATAACTATCATAATAGTTTGTGACTTTGTTAATCCATTTGTGTATGCAAATTTTTTTTAACTAATTAATGATTGAAAATGTATTGAATTTTACAAAAAGAAGTGTCAAAGGTATACAAAGGTTGATGATCATACAAGAGGGAGAGGGTTATTATAAGAAGCATCGTTCTATTAATTAACTCTCATTTACATTTCATTATTTTTGTTCTTTTACTATTATCATTAGTTCATTATTTTTTAAATTTCTCCATTAAAATCCAAAGCATACAATCTTCAACATTAATGTGTCACCAAAATGATAACTAACTCCCCGGCACTACAGTCCATGCTGGAGAATGGCCTCTCTTACAATACGACTCCAAAACCTTTGTCTTTGGTCTTCGCTTTCCAGTTCTTAATTTTTATATCTTTTAGATCTTTTTCCACATCATCTATCCATCTTTTTCTCGGTCTTCCTCTTCTTCTCTCTGCTTGACATTGCCCCTTGAAAATTTTCTTTGTGCCTCTGTTATCGTCCATTCTCTCCATATGTCCCAACCATTGAATTCTTCTAGATTTTATGATGTTAATTATATCTTTCTCTACAAATAGTTTAGCCACTTCAGAATTGTATCGTCTTCTCCAAACATCACTTTCTTTATTGGTCCAAATATGGCTCTTAAAATCTTTCTCTCCCAAGTTATTAACATCTTCTCTTGCTTTTGATTCAAGGTCCAGGTCTCTGACCCATATATAACTGTTGGTCTTATTGCAGTAGTTTAGTTTTCCATGTAATTACTTTAGAACGTTAATCGTTCGTTTAGAACGTTAACCTTAATAACGTTACTTTAGAACGTCATCAAAATGATAGTGGATATAAAATCTGGTGTATGATAAATATGTCATTGATCAATCTGTTCCGATGCTGCTTACTATCTCTTTAACCTCTTATGACCCGAGCAAAATCCTACACGTATATTCTAAATCAAACAAATATTTTTAATACAATTATATGCTAAAAAGGATGTTTGACAGGGTAATTTTTTTTAAAATTATGTTTAACAGCTACTGAGAGACACGCCTTAACCCTTATTCTCATGATCATCGATTTTTAATTTTTTTTTTAATTTTCAAATTTTTTTCTGTTTTTTTATAGCTAAAATAAAGATTATTGAGTGCCATAACCTTTCTAAAATAATTAGTGCAGCAATTAATTAGAGTTTTATAAAAGGTAGCATATATGCTACTTCATGAGATTGGGGTAACTGGTTGATATAGCTTGTAGTTGTATTTGTGTTAACTGATAAAGGCAGTACAAGTTAAAAAAAAAAGAATTATACTACTTACAAATATTACTTTAATGATTTTTTTTTATAAAATATAAATATCAATGAAACAAAGAAAAAAACTATTTACATCTACATACAATTATGTACAATACATCCATACACAATATTTTTATATTTAATCATGTGCTTGCTCAAAGCAATTCCGCTTTTTTGTCAAACAAAATCTTAAATTACACTTTTTACAAAAGACATTGGTGGAAGAAATTCGCCAAACAAGGCTTTTAGCTAGTTCTAAATTTCTTCTAGATTGAAATAACATGCAAATTCTATTTTTATTCAATATTTTCACTGTTGCCATTACATCAAACGTACGAGAAACTTTATTTAAAATAAAAATAACTCTTTTTAAAAAAATATTTATTTTTTGATATAATTCAATTTGAATTTTTCAATACATAGAACAATAAAGTTATTTTGATGGTTTTTTTTTATATATTTATGAAGAAAGATGCATAAAAAAACAAAAAAAAAATTAAAAATTCCCCAAATTTATAATTTTCTTTAATCTTCTTTTGCAGATTTGATAATTAATCTTTATCGTTTGCTAATTTTTTGAAGTTCGAAGAATAATTATGTTTTTTTTAATAAATATCTTTTTTCAGCCACAAGTTAGCATTTCGAAGAAAAAATAGTAACATTTTTGCTTTTAAATTAAAAGCAAAACTTAACATATATTTTTTAAGCAAATATAGAATTTTTTATGCATCTTTCTTCCAACATGTATAATGAACCATCAAAGTAACTTTATTGTGCTATTACAACAATCGAAATTGAATTCATATCATTCGTATCATAGAAATAAATATTTTTTTAAGAGTTTTATTTTTATTTTAATAAAGTTTCTCGTACGCTTCGTGTAATGGCAACAGTGAAAAAATATTGAATAAAAATGGAATTTGCATGTTATTTTAATGTAAATTAAATTTTTAGTCATTTAAATTTTAAATAAACTTCTAATTAATTTTTTTAAATTAAATTTGGAAATCAAGGCTAAACTGAGTTTTTGCTTCAAAATGACATATTTTACTTATTTGTGAGACTTTTGATTCGTTCTGTGAAAGTGGGTGACAGACAGACAGACGGAAAGACTTAACGATTATAAAACCTTCCACTTTTTATGTTATAAACGTAGTGTGGAAGCTAAACATATTCAAGTGTAAGTAACAACTGATCATGTCAATGACTACCCTAATTTCATGAAGTAGCATATATGCAACCTTCAGTTTTTAGCTTGCATTTTTCCAAAAACAGTGGTAATCGAACAACTTAAACAATGTTTGAAAACTAGAGAACATAAGAAATGTGAAACATATTTTTCAAAGTAAAAAACAAACAAAATTAATACAAAAATAATTCAATGAACTTGCCTTGTAGAGACAACGAGACAATGATGCACAAACGCAAAAACCCAACAAGTTACCTTTCTCTAAAACAAAAATAATTTTAACTTTGCACAGTTTTTTCACTCTGAACGAAGCTTCTGTTGTTCTTCTAACAAATAACAATGCAAACATACTCGCTGACGTCAATTAACATACCGAAATTAGAGGAAAACCAAAGGTTGCATATATGCTACTTCATGAGAATAAGGGTTAAGGGGGAATGGGCGCGCAGGACCGAGGGTCTCCAAACTCAAGTGCCTCAATGTTAATCCAATGGGGAAAAAACTATTTTCTTTGCCACATTTCTCCGGCTGTATTGAATATTTTTACAAGCGGATTTTTTTATGTGATAAATGTAACTGACTTACAGGTCTCTATCTTCCCACTTTTTGAAATTGCTTCGAATATTTTGTGCAAAATAATTTATTGAATATTAAAAAAAATATTCGTACTAATTTCAAAAAGTGGGATTGTCGGGACCTGTAAGTCAGCTACATTTATCACATAAAAAATCCGCTTGTAAAAATATTCTATACAGCCGGAGAAATGTGGCAAAGAAAATAATTTTTTCCCATTGGATTAACATTGAGGCACTTGAGTTTGGAGACCCCCGGTCCTGCACGCCCATTCCCCCTTAAGCTCTAAAAATATACATTTTTGTGCTATAAATTCCCCCAAAAAGCTGTATTAGTCATTTGTGGTTATCATATTATTTTAACATTGCTTTTAATGCAAAATGTTTTTAAAAATAACTACTATAATATTTTTTTTTGAAGATGAAAAAAACTTTAAATTAATTTTTTAAAGAACTCTAATATCGTATTGACCCTCTTTCGACTTCATTTTTTTAAAGAAATAACTGATACATGTAATAAAAGGCTAAAAACTGATATTTGGATCATTTTCTATCGGTCCAGGTCAAGTGATAACTAATTAACGTGTTAATTGTTTGTGGGGAGGTTTTAAATAATGTCCCCAAATGGGGAAGCCAGGTCGCAAGATGTTAAGGTTGTAATATATTGGGTGCCAGCTCAGGTGCCGACATCGCTGCTTCATCACGATTTAAAATTACAAGACTCACCGCCAGTAGCCCATCATATTGTTATAGTGCGACATTTACTCAACCAAAATTATGAAAGATGCTTCTTAATTTTTTCCTGATAAATGCCTTTTCATTATTCCTTTTTATGTAAAATTCATTTTTTAAAACTGTATTATTTAACATAAATCGACGAATTTTTTATTGACATCTAAAAACAAATAAAACCCCAAACGAGTTTCTTCGCTTTTTTTTATGTTTCTTTGAAATTGACAAGGTACTAGGAAAAAATTCTCCATTTCGTTGTTTTTTTTTAAAAAAAGATGCATCCTTTTTTCCCCCCTCCGGAAATTAAGATTCAATTTGTCCGAATCACATTATTTTCGACTCATTTGAAATTCAAATGACTTTGATTTTTGTCGAGCATGTTGCCACAGAAAATAACCTAATTCACTGTGCAGATTTGACCAAATTGTAACTAGCGCTTAACTAAACATATCAAAAAATATATGTGAATATCGGTGGTAAGTTAGCAACAATATAATAAAAAGACAAAAATTTTATCAATGTAGTTACAGTTATCAGATACTTATAGTTACATTCTTTTGTATCATATTTTAAGTTTATTTATTTTTGACTCTCATAGAATGTTAGTTTTGTACATTTTCCCGACAAACTCAATTGCCATAGTTAGTTGTCGAAATAAATAAAATTAACTTTACTATTCTTTTTTTAAAAAAATCGTTTTTCAGAAAGCTTTATTTGTTTTACATAGATTGTTCTAGACTATGGTCATCATTTTCTTCATATTTTATTTATTTTGAGAAGAAACTTGAATTTTACTTGGGCAGAAAGCTTATTTTCGGGTGGCACTTTTTTTCCATATTGTCGTTAATAGATTGATGAAATTCGGGGAGTAAATCGATCGATACATGTTTTTCAACTCAATCTAAAAACTATTTTTGTTCTGCGGAAAACCTAAAAAAAACCTCGTTGTCGATGAAAGCAATAATTAAAATGAAATGTCCGATTTCGAATGTTTCCCCGATAGTTTCCTTAATAAATGCGTAATTATATTACGAATTCAAATGATACTTTACTTTTGTTTAAATTATTTTCATTTCAACGTCTACTTTTTATTGCTTTATTCTAAGTCTTAAACTCATTTTGCATGGTTTCTTTTATTTATAATGTTAGTTTAAAGTTTAGTTGCATGTTAATTTGGAGTTATTTTGGCATTGCATGTTTATAAAAGAAACTTAATTAATTTTTTTAATAAGAATGAAATGGGAAGAGGGGGTCTAATTGCACATTCGAATGTCTTTTGTTTATGAAAAGTTTATACGGCAAATGTACTATAGAATTTGCCTAATTTTTTTTTGCTGTGTTGTATTTTAAAGACTTTTAAAGTCAATACTAATGAATAAAACTATACTTACGATGAATTGTAAGTTTTTATCGACATATTTTTTAAATGTAAAGCTTATTTTAAAGCCTTATTTCCTTAAAGGTACGGCCATAAAAATGTAATTGGAATTTTTATTAGCACGTTCGTACCCTGGCAAATAGCTAGATTTTTCTGCGTGAGGTGGGACTTCTTGTATCGTTACGCTTCGTCGAGCGGGAAAACACTTTGCGAGTTCGAAAGCGCTTAATGCTAGATCACAACTAGTGAAAATACAAAGTAGATTATGTACCGCGAAAAAAAGTAAAAAAGAGTAACGCGGCATACTGTATGCTTTGTAAGTGCCATCCCGCATTATGTTTGGAATGTTTTGAAGAGTTGCATAGATATAAGTAAATGGTATCAATTTAAGATATTGAATGTTCATAATACTCAATATTTTTATATATAATGTTGAGAAAAGATAAAATAAACTTGTTTTTAACGACTCTTTTTCTGAAAGCAAGAGACTAACCTGTGATGTTACGCCGCCCCTCGGGATAGTTAAGCGTGACCCACAAGTGTGTCACAAAGCCCCACGGAAAAGTCAACTGTGACCCACTGGCAAGGGTCACCCTGGCATGAGCGTGTTAAATAAATAACTTTTTTGATTCATTAATATTACATTTTTATATCTTAACTATAGTTCATTATTTACTAACTCATTTGAACTTATCACTAGCATATCAAAGAAATAATTTAAAGCACCATTGCGAGAACTACTTCAAAATAAAACCAATGTCATAAATACAGTAAAATATCCCCAATTAATAAAACTTGTCGGAAAAATTTATGAACATAATTTCACCCTTCTCTGTCGCTGTCCCCGAAAACCTCTCGCTTTTTTGTGTGATGCAGCGACCTACTTCGGTGGTCGCCAAAGGGTTCAAAACTTTACATGAAAGTGAACTTAAGGAAATAGGTGTTTGTTATTTTGATCACGTTCCTTTACTGACCTTTATCGCATTGTTTGTGTTGTGCCTTTTTCTTTCAAAAATGCTTGTTTTGTAGATTTTATTGTTGTTGCAACAGCAAACTAAACTTGACTTATAACTTAGCTTAGTAATACTAAAATAAACTCCTTGGCGCAACAGCCCATCAGTGGGCCAAGGCCTGCCGTGCCCAATTCTGCTTTCGTGACTTAGGGCTCTGGGGTGCTAGGCATATGGCACGGTAAGGTGGTCAGCCTCACCTAGAACCTCCAGTGTTTAGTTCCCAAGCATGCTTGGAACCCATTTTATCGACCCACTCAAGGAATGGAAGAATGGGTCAACCTCGCCCAATCCGGGGTTCGATTCCCGGACCTGTGGCGTGGCAATGCGAAGCACTACCACTAAGCCATTGGGCCTCCTACGGCTCCTCCTGGGCTTAGTTAAACTATCCATAGTAATTTCAGAAAATTTCGATTGTTTATTGGCCTTCAGCTTCCAAAATCTGGTCTACTATTCTAAAATTCTAGTTATAGCCCTCGTGTAGCTCTGGTGCGACGATAATTTAAACTAAACCTAAAATTCTTGTACCGGAAGGAAGACTTCATATAATTAATGAAATATAATTTTTCCACATTTAGTTTTACGGTTAATCTTTTGGGGTTTTCAAATTTAATTGTACAAAATATATAACATTATATATTTTATTTTTAATAAGTGAAATTAATGAATGATTCACAAACATTAATTTTAAAAATTGATTTAAATAGGATTGTGCGACGTAAAAATAACAGTAGTTACTAGAGAGTGCATATTGAAATTGATGAAATGATAAAACTCTCGCATAATTTTTAAATGTACACCCTAAAAAATGAATGCTTAAAAAAGACGAAATTTTCCTTAATTTTGACGATTCGTTTACTGGAAAATGCTCCGAGTTTTCGTTTCCTCAAAGTGAGGAAATTTGAATGGTCATTTTTATGAGGATTTGAATGTCGTCCAATCTGAAGAAATATTTCGTCATTTTTGAGCATGTGAGTACAACAATGAGATTCAGTTTCCTCAAAATCAAGATACAGAATCGTAAAATCCCGATCGTAAAAGTGATTATTCGCGTTTACTCAAAAGTCACGTGATAGTTTGACGAAACAATCCTCAAAATTAACGAAATGAGGCTTGAGGATTCATGAATAGTCAGAAATGAAAGTGTTATTTCTAAGAGTGTATGTAAAAGGTAATGTAAAGATAACTGAGACATTAGTTATGTATTCCTAAAAAAGACCACGTAATTTTCAGTCGGTCGGTTCACAGAGGACAAACGAAAGTCGAGAAAGATGCCCTGTAAATCATGTCATCGAGACCAAATTAAAACTGTCAACTTGATGGACCTCAAAACCATCTATGAAAAGCGAGAGTTTTTAAAAAATACCCCCCTCTAACTCTTTATTTGATGCTGGTAGTGGGTAAAATTTCAGTCGGAAAATGGGGTTACTCAAAGTAAAATGGAGTAAACACTAAGTGTAGTTGCGTCACTTTAATTGTAAAATTTCGCATTTGTGAGTCATTGCAAAAAAGGAGAAAGATTGCAGAGAAACTGGTGTAAAAAATTTATGTGAGTTGCTTTATTTATCTTAGGAGGGTCAAATAAAAGTTGAGAATCATGAGACGTTTAGTCGGCGTATTTTATCAATTGACTGTCAACGTTGAGTTGATGAAGTAGTCAGTTTTGCAAGTGTGTTGGTAAAATATAAAATTGAGTTAGGTTGACTAATGTCTTCTAAGTAAATTCTCTTACTTTGTGTCTGGTTCGTTCAAAATATAATTTGAAAACATTAACTCAAGTTCGGTTAACATAATTTTTTCAGTTTCAATTACCATAATTCCTTTTTATGAAAGTATAATATATTTTTTTTATTCCACTTGCTCGGTCTTGAAACCCATGGTAGAAAAAACTAGACATATCTATGACAGTAAGTGAATTATATTAATAAAATACGTCTGTTTAAACTATAAAAATATTGTCATATTTTTGCTGTGAATCGTAATAATTTTTACTACTAGATAATAGCCCCCTAAATCACGGGCATTCAAAAATGTTGTTTGGTGTATTCTGCGTATCTGGGCAGCCGTCACAGTTTCTATACACCTTCCTGCCTTTTTGGTTCAGCAGATTGATTTTTAGTCTGGCAATGGTTTTTGTGGTGGATCTATCTGCATATAAATTACAAAAAAGGTGCTTCGATTGAATAGATTTTTCTCTTAATTTAGATTTAGTGATTGCATTAGCATCTTGGAGATACTTTATTATTAATGTTGTGATTTCTCGCTTCTTTGGCCTATCAGCATTTTCATTGCCTGCAATGTCAACAGTAGGTTAACTGATTAATAAGTAACATTTTTAAAGCTATGGTCAAGTGGGGTAAGTGTGACTGGGGGTAAGTGTGATAAACAGCTCTTGTAACTTTGGAAATCATTCTAAAAATCTGAAAGTTTGCAATATATAACATTATACCACTTATAATTAAACTAAAAAGAAATATTGACCTTATTTTTTGTTTAAAGAAAGTTTTGAGCTTTTGAATTTAAGTGCAACTGTCTTTTTATGTGGGTCTTTCTATGTAGGGTAAGTGTGATAAAACAGCAATGGATTTTGAAATGCAAATTTTGTACACTTAAAATTGGAATTCAAACATATAATTTTTTTTCTACATATGTATGTTTCTTATAATAATTCACTACCAATTTTAGGATTTGGAATTTACTTGAAGCAGAGAACGAATTTTCTTAATGAAAAATGCAGAAACCATATCACACTTACCCCACTTGACCCTATATAAAGTCATACATGGAGGGACATGACACGTATACCTTTGCCAAACATCGTCTTTTTTTTCCCCTCCAAAGACATTATCGAAAGCATTTTTCTCGTCAGTGATTTGTTCGGCATGTCACGTGGGCATACACAAAGCGAATCAAACGCTGCGTACGATGTCGCCCTTTAACGGTTGCGTTGGGTGCCTATTCAGGTGCTGGCTCGTCACCTGACTGTGGTTCTAAAATACGACGCCCGTCGCCAATAGCCCTCGTGTAGCTCTAGTGTGACGATAATTCAAAACCTAACCTAACCAAAGCGAATCATTGACGAGTGAAAATACTTCCGGTAACGTCTTGGAGGTAGAGTGGCGATATTTGGCCAAGGTTCACGTGCCCTGTACCTTCAAATGGTCCTATGTAGGCCCATTTTAAAGAGTAGCCTATTTTAATGAGTAATAAGTTATCACAGGGCTAGAAAAACCACCCGTCTCGACGGTCGAAAATTCCCCGAGGACATCGAATTTTTCAAATCCGACGTCCACGTTGACGACCATTTTCCTTTAATGTTCTTAATACGTATTTAATTTTTTTTAATCTTGTAAGAGTCTAGCGCCTCACTTCTAAAATAACCATGTAATACACTCTTAAAACGAACGAGCGATTTTTACTCAGTCTGAGTAATTTTCACTCCTCCAGTCTGGAAAATGCACTTCTCCTCTTGGAATGGATCCTTTGTGTGTTAAACCTCCGACAGGATCCCTCCAAACGAGTGATTTTAACTCAGTCTGAGATAATATTCACTCCTTTCCAGTATCGAAAATGCACTTCTCCAACTGGAGTGGATTTCACTCTTTTGTTTTAAGAGTGTATAGAGATCCGGTTGATTCCTTTTAGGCCATAATGCTCATAAAAGACGTATTAGGTTATTATTAGTAAACCTAGTAATTACTTTTTTAATGGGAAATTAATATAAATGTTTGTAATAAATACGAGAAAATTATAAATTTAGAAGCTTTAACCTAATTTGGGTTTGATGGGTTAATTTTAAAGGAGGACGGGTACATTGTTGGATGAGCCGTCCTCGGGGACGGGTAAAATTTCTGAGATTTTTCAAGCCCTGAGTTATCATATAATTTAAAATACACTTCTGAAATTGAATCGGTGAGTGCAGAAACAACGTCAGTCATTTCACATTTTTCAGGAGGGAGAAAAAACGTAATAACTCCTCCTATATTTCTGCACTCAACACTCGAAACAAACGTCATATATTTACCTAACTGCTCAACAGACTAACGTAGTTTTTTCACCCAACTCGCATCTTGCCTTTCTACGCTTATTTTCATTGAAAGACTTTTGAGAGATTTTTTGACTGAAGTGGTTTCTGCACTCACCGATTCAATTATTATAAAGATCCTGGGTTTAGTGCTAGTATCTGCCACAAACTTCAAAAAATCGAACTTTATTTAGTTCTGTTTGAGGAATATCTTTTAAAATCGCTATCCTGTACATCCTCCCTAAGTTATCATCCGAACATATTTTCGTTCGTTGCGTTTCGAGTTCTTAGCCGCTCTAGGTATTATCCGAAGCGAGTACTTGCGGCAGCCCCCAATACCCCACCTGTGACCAAAAGATTTAGATTCTTTTGAAGAGGCATTTATGCTGTCACCTTACGTTTTCATATCGCGCCGTCATTAGAGCAGAGTAAACACCCCCAGACTGGCTTCTTATGTAAGGGACGGACGAGCTGCTCTTATTAAAGTCCTATATCATGGGTGGCTAGGAGAGGCCTCTTGTTTGAAACCTGTTATAAGTGGTTCCTGTATGATTAAAACCCATTTAACTTGGGCTGGAGCCCAGTCGGTAAGGCGCTTCTCATTTGCTTGCTATGGGTTCCAGGCTCAAGCATTGCCAAAATAACTGCCGACCTATAAACGGTAAATGCAGTCGAAATGTCCCCGAATAATACCCAGAGTAGAAGGAGTGAACACTAAATATGCTACAAACTCCTGACATACTACGAGGCTTACGATGTCACCCTTAAGCCTTGGTTTCCTCGGAGTCTGTCGCCAGAAAAATGGTACCGCTATTATACGTGTATGACGTCACTCTACCGTCCACCGCTTCACCGGAACGTTATGTTGACACGAAACTGGAAACCTAGCGAACTCATTCAACTAACTCTGTTGTTGTTTTGGTTTTCGTCTTTGCATGTCAAAAATGGAAAATTTAGGTTCTTCGTGATTTCTCGCATAAAATCAATTAGCATTTCTTCCTCGGCAAGCGTAAAACAACTCTCGCCTTCCGTCATTTCCTCAAATTTTTAATTTTTGGCAAGCACACCATACAACAGACATCAAAAAACGTTGTCATCAGGATTTCCCCAACGCACTCAACAGCAACGCAATCTGGCGGTCATGTTGAGTTGTCCGGCAACGCTCCCGAGGAAACCACTCTACCATAATCAACGTCAGTAGTTTGTATGACGTCACTCATCGCACTTTTCCGACCTCTTAAATATGTTGACGGACTCCGAGGAAACCGAGGTATGTGAAATTTAACCGATAGGTTTGGCCTCATAAATTATTACTTTGAAAACAAATATCATTCCTATGGGCAATTCAAATGTTTCATGAACGTCAAATTTTACATATTTTACATCTTGTTGAAATATAATGTTAAAACTTTTTGAAATCGCATTAAAAATAAATAAAAATTTTGCTTCTTTTAACCTCATGCGACCTGGCATTTTTTTTTAAAAATTCTTTGACAAACATACTTTTTAGGATATATTTGTATGAAAATTATGTTTAGATTAAGAATATACGTGTAGGATTTTGCGCGGTTCGTAAGCGGTTAACATAATATTATTAGAATCGCACGAAAAATAAAGAAACGTATTTTCGCACATATTAACTTACAATAATAATTCATATATTGATTTTAAAACTAAATTACTATAATATGCTATAAATATGTCTCTAAAAGTTTCAAAACGTATCTATTAGAAATTAACCTGGAAACATAATAAGTGCGTTGCTTGGTACGTAAACCCATTAACGGCGGTCGGTCAACGGCGAAAATTTACCCTCGAAAAATGGGCTTTCTGCTTCAAAGTATAAATAAACAAAAAAATTATGACAATAGTAATAAGCAATTTAGGTAGGAGAAATTAAGTTACACGGAAAAAAATCAAAACAACTTAAAGTTAACTTTTTTATTCGATGGACAAAGTGGTCGTTAATGGGTAATTCAAATTATTCTTGGTTGTTCCGTAAAAATCAAAATATACATATTAAAAAAAATAGGATATGGATTTTCACAATGTTGTTGGTTTCCACGTTATAGGAAAGGAAATAAACCGAAAATTTTATTTCTTTGAAACATAATTGAAGAGATATTTTTGAAAAAAAAAAATGTATTTATATTTTTTGTGTCAATAAACATGGTATTCCACCTCTTAAAGATAATAAATTTCCCTTTTTCATAAACTTAAAGTTAAGTACATTGTTTAACTTCTGCAAGTACCCTTTTTAGCATATTTAAATGCAAACTTAAAAATTTAAAGCTCATTTTCTAGAGTTTCACCTTTTTTTCTTTTTTACTTAGCACGTTCTTCCACTAAGCTCTTCAATTGTCAAAATTGTATGAAAATTTAAGGAACAGAAATACTACTTAATTATTTATATTTACTTCAAAACAATATATTAATTATATTATTGTATAAGTAAATTAAAACGATTTGGTGTTATATAAATGTGTCTTTTCTACAGAACCACATGGCACTTTTATTCAAACTAACCACTCCATTGGCTCCAGGGTATACTGGTTCGCACCTCCTTGTAAAAGAACTGGTAAGTTTGAACTAACATGTTTTTCTTCGATTTCGGGATTATATACTGGGATTAGAAATCGTTTGGTGTTCGAAATGACGGGCGAGTGTCGCCCTGTATCGAGATTATTTAAGGGGGAAGGAAGCATCTTCAAGTGTCGTTTATTGGGGAGAAAACTCGGAGTATTCCAGTAGATGAAATACTACTGAGGTGTAAAAACTTTTATTGAGTTGGGGTGGTTGGGAGGGACTAAATAAATGTAATATTAATTATATTGTATTATCAGGATGTTTAGGGGCTGGGGAGTACAGTCGGTTAGGCATGTGAAAGGTTCCATGTTCGGGTCCGGGCATCCCCAAAATAACTGTCCACCTCTAAACGGCCCGTGCAGCAAAAATGTCCGACGAATAATATCCCTTGTAAGGGAGTTCACGTTAAATATCCTTCACAGTCCTAACGCTGCGTACGATGTCCCCCTTAACGGTAGCGTTGGGGGCCTACTCAGGTGCGGGCTCGTCGCTTGATTGTGGTTCTAAAATACGACGCCCGTCGCCAACAACCCTCATGTAGCTCTAGTGCGACGATAATTCAAACCCAACCTAACCAGGTTGTTTAATTTGTGTTGTAAATGATTTTCTAAATATTATCGGGAAACTAGTTAACCTAAAATTATTTTGTATTTTCCTAAAATTTACAATCCGAAGGTCTACACTCTTAAAACAAGCACTCCTAATTTAACTCAGCCTGAGTGGATTTCACTCTTCCAGACTGGAAAATGCACTTCTCCTTTTGGAGTGGATCCATTGTGTGGTAAACCTCCGACAGGATAACTCGAACGATTTTAACTTGGTCTGATTTAATATTCACTTCTTTCCAGTGTCGAAAATGCACTTCTCCTACTGGAGTGGATTTCACTCGTTTGTTTTAAGAGTGTAAAATAACAATGAAAAAGAAAGTTTCAGATCATATATTTTATTTTCCCAAAAAAATTTGTGAAACAAGTTAAACAATGTAATTAACCAGAAAATTTAATTCCACTTTCATTTAAAGGATGAACAAGTTCCACGTTCCTATTTGTGAAATTCAACAAAGATCTAATAAGTATGAAAGTAAGAGCGGTAAAATATAATATTTCACTTATTAAAGTAAAACTCAATTAGTTTCGAATAACCATTTAAATTACTTCATTAACGCAATAAACGGTGTAACTATAGATGGGAGGAAGTAGGAACATTTGTGTTTTGTGTGTCATGTATTTGTATGTTGTACGTATAATGTACTTATATTTAAACTGCGTTCATTGTCGATTTGGTTCGTTAATTTTCGAAAATGATCCCACAAGTGTATAATTGATATCACTGAAAAATACATTCACTGACTTTATATTAAAAAAAATATTTCGTATGATTTATTATTTTACAGAAATAAATTAGCGATTCATGTGGTAAAAAATATTAAAATTAATTTCAAATGAGTATAAGTTTTCGACAATTGCTTTTTAGCGTGTTCCAGTTAGTTTTTAAACAATTTCGAAACACCTCTCGAGCCTCTTTATTTCTAACGCATTATACGATTTAAAAATGCTTCTCACAACAGAGTATTCTTTTAAAATTCAAATGCTTTACATGCATCAACTAGTAATATTTATTTTAAAACTAATAGGATGTACGTAACTAGGCAGATATAGAAAACCTCAAATTTTAAAGTTGTATTACATTTAGTTAGTACATTTAGTTATTTTCTTTGTAATAGTAGGTTGTATTTAATTAAAGTCGGATTCCTTAATTTCCAATTTCCTGTAAAAACCTGGGGGAAAAGTTCATAGACATTTTCAATCCTCATTACATTTGTATTATCAATTACCCATTTCAAACCCATTTTACCCCCTCAAATAAGAGGTTTTTCAATGCTGTTTCGTGTGTTGGTCTGAAGCCATTTTTCAACTGGAACTATTAAAGATACGGACTTGGTCTACGAGTTCCCAGTACCTGTCAGACATCATAATAAGGCTTTTGAAAAAATCTATCATGCGTAAAGGGTTGCTGACAAAGAACTTTTTGAAGTTTTTAAGTTGTTGAAATAACCTTATGGAGTTTTTAATTACTTTTAAACGTTTGATTTATTCAATTGTAATTGAAAGTCGTGTTGTGTTGCACACTACAAGTTTCTTAAAATTAAAAAAAAAATCCATTTCATCATGTGAACGACTTATTGATATCAAATATAAAAATAAATTCTAAGTGTCTCATCCATTTCTTCAAAATTGACGCTTCGGAAAAAGTTTCACAAAATAAACTTTCAAGGGGGAAATAGCAAAAGAAAGCAAAAAACCTCCGTAAGAATTTTTAATATCAGTCGAATAAGTTTGGCAATTACTTCCGCGCCACTTGAATAATTGTTGATGGGATGGAAAGAGGTGTGTGTGTGGGGGGGGGGGGGGCCCATCCCACATTGGAACAACCCGCGAAAAGACGCCCTTTTCAGCGCCCCTGCGCAAGAGAATTGCGAGTGGGGAGAACGAAGCGTTATTTGTTACTTGTTCGTCGAAATCACAAGGCTGGGGATCCGATTAAGCATTTGCCTTGCAAGAGAAAGGTCTTAGATTCGAGCCCGCGCATTGTCAAAATACCTGCCTTCTTATGAACTCTCTGTTCGGCCAAAAAGCCCGACAAATAATATCCCTAGCAGTGGTAGTGCACGATAGATATGCTCCGCGTAGGATGTCCACTTTAAAAATTGCGTTGGGTGCCTACTCTGTGTTCTTGTTTCCGTGGTTCTATGACGCTCATCCCCAATAGCCCTCGTATATGTCTTATGCTACTAAAATTAAAAAAAAAATCATGGTCGGATTCAGAGAGAGTGACAAGAACTTTTTAGAATGAAGGTATTACTATTTCTTACCTGGCTAAGTGTAAAATTAAAACTGTTGAAAAAAAACTTTAGCTGAAAGCTTTGTTCCATTCTTATTTTTAAATATTAATTTTATAAATTTTGCATTTCTTTTAGTATTTAAAAGTTTGAAAGTAATTTTCCTAAATTTTTCTTATGAATCAAGAGTGTTAACTCATTTAATAATGTCTGAATACGATTTTAAATATGGTAAATCTATGATATTCCCTTTCTAGCTAGGTAAAGAAAAATTAGAGGTTCTTCAACTGTGTATGAAGGCTTATGTGGGAATTTTTGTTTGTTGTTCGACAACTATGGCGTCATCATAAAGCCTTGCATTTCATTCTGTCTGGGATAACATCTATCTCAGGTAAGTCATGTTTTCGTTATTTGAGCGTGGATTATAGTTATGATCGAGACATTATTTATCTGACTTTACCTAAGGATATAACTTGAAATAACAATAACTAATTTAGAATTGAGCTGATTTGTGGTTTTATGTCGATAAATTTTCAATATTCGCTTCCAATTATCGTGTGAAGTTAAATTGTCATGTAAGGTTGCGTTGGGTGCAAACTCGAGTGTGTACCATTTGATCGCCTTTCAAAAGTGGACACCCCAAAGGGATTGGTTGGTAACCATATATTTTAGGCTTGTGTGCTTGTTCAAAGACCCGCTTATAAACCTTTGTCAAGTAAGACAAACACAACACACACACTAACGCACACATGCTGCCATCTATCGCGCGCGCCCTCTACAATTTAGACAGGTCCCTGAAGGGGAGGGAAATTGTCTCCATGTACCTGTACCCGTGGGAAACTGCGCTATGACCGCCCACAGGACTTTCGAACCCAACCGGTTTAACGAGCACGTACTCCGCATGTACTCGGTGGGTCTTCAGTGACCAGGACTCGATCGCGTGACCTTCCGATCCGGGGATCAAGACACTGACCAAAGGCTCCCCACAACCCTACCCCAAAGGGAGAATTTCTCTCTGCATATACTAACAATAGTTAAGCTACAGTTAACAATAGTTAAGTCCAAAGAAGTACTCGTACTCGTTAAATATGGTGCCGCTTAAGTAGTCAGGAAAAGGTTGCATTGTGTTCGAGCTCAGGTGGCAGCCTCGTCACCTGACCATGGTTTAAAATTACTCGGACCGTCGTCAATAACCCTTGTGTTGTTCTAATCTGGCGACAATTACATTAAAACCAAGTCAAAATTTAATTTATAAAGTTTTTTCACCACTTTTAGTTCTGACAAAAGATCAAAATTTAAAGGTATCGATTGTTCTTTGATTTTCCTCTGGTTGTACCCCAAAATATCACGAAAGTATCTTTTTTTGTGGCAAATTACAGCCGTTTATTAAAAATATTAAAATGTTTTGTCCAAACTCAGTTGTAGTCTCATCGCTTGTCTATGGTTTCAAATGACAACGAACGTCGTCATTAGTCCTAGGGTGGCTCTTGTACGATGATAGTTTAACTAAACTCTAGTTTCGATTGATTTCAATGCCAGGTCGGAACAGCACCAATAGGATGAAAAACAAGAATGAATTCAGGAAAGGAATACGTCACCTGAAACAGGTCAATTAACAGTATTTAAGTCTTTTGTCTCACTAAATGTTGACTGTGATTCTAAATTTCCTTCCTAAAGTCCTCTATCCTAGTTTCCTGTGATCCTAAAGTCCTTCGCCAAAGTGTCGCTAATTAAAACTTAACTCAATCCAAACTAAAAGCACTGCTCTTCCAAAATAACTTCCACCCCACCCCATCGCGCATCCCAACTTCTCTCCTCCCCACCCCCGTCAACCCCTCACCAAAGTTCTCTCCCCGAATGGCGCTCAGTGCTCCCGTGCACTTCGCGAGTCGCGGACAGACAGACAAACTTACCTACACCATCCGCTGAAAAGATCGTTTGCTCTTGGACGGAAGAGACGACGTGTTTGTTCTCTCGGAAGAAGCAGAGAACTTTTTTGTTTCTTCCCTTGTTGATTTGTTTTTGTTGTGTGCCTCTTGAAGTTTTGAGGAGGAGAGAAACTTTGTCAAGTTTATTTTTAGGCCGGAGCCGTTTCGGGAGCGGGGTAAGTGTTCTTTTTTTTTTTCTGGAATGTTTTTGTAGAAGGAACTTGTTGCGGGCTCTTCTTGTGTGTCAGCCGGTGGAATGCGAGGGTTGTTTTCGAAAAATTCTAATTATCCGGTGGAAATTGGTTCGATTGTCACTTTCGTAATTTTAATAGTGTGTTACGTAAGATACACTTTGTTTTACTCTGATTCTATCCTTAAAATGTTGAAATGTAATCGTCTTTACTCGCTTGATTGTAAAGTTGCCCGTAAGAAAGTATGCTAGAAATCCAATAGAGTTTAGTTTGTGTCGAAACTAAATCTCCTTTACCCACTTTAATTGGAGAGTTACCTTAAATAAAGTATTTAACACCTATACGATTAAAATTAAAGGAATCAATAGATTTCTTTATATTTTAAATCG
This sequence comes from Hylyphantes graminicola, assembly GCA_023701765.1. NCBI lineage: Eukaryota > Metazoa > Arthropoda > Arachnida > Araneae > Linyphiidae > Hylyphantes > Hylyphantes graminicola. Next base: position 76,266,902 of record CM043115.1, on the reverse strand, counting down.
TACATCAAGCAAACTCTTACAACAAACGTATCAATTTTGGCAAATTAAATAGCGTTAAAATCTGCTTATTTTTTTCTACACACAAAAAATATTACACTGGGGAATCCTACTAAAAGGTGATTCTAAAATGATTGGTTTTGACTGCGGTAAATTATTTTGGACACATTGGGAGACCATTAAGCAATACCTGAAGGGGGAAAAACGTGCCAAGAGGGATAATATTAAAATAATGGCAGCGAAACGGAAAACGCGAAAAGCACCGCAAATTGTACTGTAATTTCTTATTCCTCTTTTTAAAACACCATGTAATTTATTTCATAAGTATTTAATGTATTTAGATAATTAAAAAATAAGTGTTTAATTGCATTCTTTAACGCGACATTATTTGCGCACGTCAACGCATTGGGTTTTTGCCATATAACACTTAACCCTCTAATGCATAGTGTTACCGTTCGGTAACAAGTTACATAATCCACTTTATTCTATTAAAGTAGACCTCAATCTCGACAAATTTGTATTTTTTTCATCTATTACATTCCATTCTGAAGTTTTAGTTAATAATAACCCTCATAAATGACAGTAGTAAAAGTGTATTCAAAATTAAAGAGTGAGGTTATTAACTGTTGTGAAATTACGTTTTCTGGCGTAAGTCAAAGTAGAATAATTTTAGTACTAAATACAAATAAATTGTTTTGAAAAATTATATATAGTTAAAAAGGGTTATTTTAAAATATATTTAGTAGTTTTCTAGTCATTATTATCAAAATTGGAATTTTTTAGTTGGTTTTTGTCGCATGGAAATTTTTTTTTAAATTGAAATTATTTAAAACCTAATGCAGTTAAAATTTTTTCAGTATTTTTCCCATAATGTATGAGTATTGAAGATACATATATATTTTTTTGGGATGAAAATAAAAAATCATGCATTAGAGGGTTAAACAAAATTGAGATTAAAAAGTTAATTTTTTTAATGGAACATTCTAAATTTCTTATTTGTCAATAACAGTTTTATGCTGCACAAATCTAGTTCAAATAACTTGATTTTATGGATGCTTTACTAAATTCCGTAATGTCTCACCGGTACTGACAAATACGATTATACTCAAATGAAAAGAAAATAGCATATGTCTTTTGTAATTTTGCTCGTAATTTTATTCCTATAGATCATTTAATATGCAGAATATCCTGAGTTTCTATTCAATTTTTATTAAGTAAACGTTACCTTAGTAATCACACAGTTTTACAGGTATTGATACAACGAATACTGATGGATCTTTAATGTATTATTGAAAACAAAGTTTTTTTGTTGATCATTAAAATTCGCTCTTTTAAAAATTGTTTCTTTTGGATATTTATTAATTATTTGATCACAGAGTAGTAATCACACAATTTACAAGCATTTATTAAATGAATACTAATGGACCATTAATAGGTGTTGATTTTAAAGTTGTTATTTTTCTTTCGCTGGTAGAGACAGCTTAATTTTAATTTAATTATGCATAGTAATCAGGCATGTAATTAGTTATTTTTTAAGTTTCAACTTCCTTCTAAATATTTTAACTTTGCTTGAATCCCAGTTTTACACAATACTTTTTGCACTACCAAGCCTCGTAAGCAAATCATCAAAGTTTGCCCCGAAAATTTACTTAGCATCATTGAAATATCGTAAATTTACTTAGTTTATATTTACTTTTTAACTATAAGAACCTTTTTGTACCATATTTGAATTGATTGAAATATAAGTTATTGAATAAAATAAATAAAACAAGATATATTTAATATTTGCTCTAACGAAATAAAGCTTTGGTACACAGATACTGTTGCTAGTACCTACGGAGACAAACAAAACCGTTGATAGAATTTCTTGAAATTGCAGAAATATTTTTCTTTTATGAGTATTTGAAAAATAAAAATGATATGTTTGAAAACACAGAATCACATTTTTCTCTAAATTAGATAGATATATTGCTCCTTTGCGAAATTTTTATATTTATTTGTAAATATTTCCATGAATATGAAATTCAAGTAAATATGATGAATGAAAATTTAAATTCGTACATGATTTTTTAAAACAGTTTCAAAATGAATATATCGTTTAATAACACTATTTTTATTTATAAGCTATTTAAAGTACATTTGATCAAAAAATTTTACATTTAATAAAACAACTTTAACCATAATTAGCTATTACTTTCTATCCGTTGAAGAAAATTCATAATGAAGCTTCAAGTTTTAGCAACAGTTATTAAAAGTAAGAATTTCGCTTCTAAGTAAATTAAATGCGCTTTACATTTCGAAATTTTTTTTAAATTTTATATTTTAGTATCAAATTATAGTTTCAAATAACAATTTGAATAGAAGAAATTGAAATAAAACTTTTTTTCCATTTAGTTTACACTAAAATCTTCTTTATAAGAAATATCTAAGATTCTAAAAATACGTTCTTTTTGTTTCTACAATAAAATAAACTTTCATAGATAAAGTGTTTAAAAACAAATTCATTATTGGAAGTTAAGAATTTATAAAATGTAGCAATCCTAAATATGGCAGTGATAGTAAATTCTTAATTGTTCTCATCAAAACTTAACTGTTTTTTATGTGATAGTCATTTCATTTTAAATAAATACGTCATGTCGTTTACTTTCTTAAATTTAAATAATTTAGTATAAAAATAACATTATAAAAATAACAGTCGTAAAAAATTTGTTTTAAAATCATTACAGGATAAGGGCAAAAATATCAAGTTCGTAAGAAATGCTATTGTTAATTTTATTATAACTTATACATACAAATACGTAGTTGCAACGGTAAGAGTTAAAAAATTAAGGAAGATTGCGTATAAATTTATTCGAATGAAAAGCTGTTTAGTAATTGGAATCAATTTTATTCTTAAGAACCTTATGGAAAAACAGGAGACAGGAAACTTCACTCCTAAATTTAAAGGTAGACCTCTTGCGACCTGGCGTCCTCATTTGGGGAAATTTTTTAAAACCTCCCCACAAGCAATTAACAAGTTAATTAGTTCTAAAATTGACCTGGTTCGATGGAAGAATATATATAAATATCAGTTTTCAGCCTTTGATTACAGGTATCAGTCATGTATTTCGATAAAAAAAATGAAGTTGAACGAGGGTCAATACGATATTAGAGTTCTTAAAAATTATTTTAATTTTTTTCAAACTTCTCAAAAACTTTTTTAGTAGTTCATTTTAAAGGCATTTTGCATTGAAAACAATATTAAAATAATCTGTTAGCTACAAACAAGCGATACTGCTTTTTTTGTTGCATTTATAGCACAAAAAATGTGTAATTTTAGAGTTTAAAGCGTGTCTTTAAGTAACTATTAAACATACATTTGAAAAAAACCCTTCTTTGTAAAAACATACTTTTAGCATATATTTTTATGAAAAGCATGTTTAGATTAAGAATAAACTTGGAGGATTTTGCTTGGGTCTTAAGAAGTTATGCCTAGTTTACCTACTGTTATTTTAACATTGTCTTTTAATGCAAAATGCTTTTAAAAATTACTACTAAAAGAATTTTTTTTTAAAGTTTGAAAAAAAAAATCAATTTTTTTAAAAAGAACTCTAATATCGTATTGATCCTCGTTCAACTTCATTTTTTTAAAGAAATAACTGATACATGTAATAAAAGGCTGAAAACTTATATTTGGATATTTTTCTATCAGTCCAGGTCAAGTTTGGAACTAATTAGAGTGTTAATTGTCTGTGGGGGTCTGTTTATGGGATTTTGATCGGGTCTTAAAAGGTTAAGGGTAGAGAAATCAAATATGTTACGCAGATCAAAGAGGTAAGCGCACTACTTTGTAAGTGTGTAGAGCTTTATTATTTATCTATATTAGTTTTACTATTTATCTATATTAGTTTTTAACCTTCGCTATAACATATGTGGTATGACACTTTTAAATGTATTAGTACGACACATTCTAAACAAAAGAGCAAATTCACAATTTTAGTTGTTATAAAAAAGCTACATTACATTTTAAATGTAAATTTTTACTTTTGATTATTTATTTTGCTGCTAACTTGAAAAGTAAACAAAATCAATGTTAATAAAATATATTTTTTGATGAAAAAATTATATTACAAATATTCCGATTCGACAAAAACCCGAAAATATCGCGAGCTATGGTCTCTGTGGCGAGTAAATTTATTTTCATGCATATTTATGAAAGTTGTGCATGCATAATAGATTGAAATATTTTGTTTGCTGTTGTCATTTGTTTGCAAATTCTTTCGGTGACAGTTTTTTTTGTGTTTTATTTTGCATTGGCGTCTTTTGTTCCATATTTTCATTTTAAACAACATTGTTTACAAGGTCTGTAAAAAATTAAGCGTAGCATTGCATTCATTTCAAATTTAAAAGAAAATACGGGATTTCGTGTGTATAAAAAATATACATAATACAATACATAATCAAATACAATAAAACTGCATTAAAATTATAGCATTAAAAAATTTTCTTGTCAAAAATACATTCCACGTATGCTTTCTTAAACATTGACTGAAATTTTGTATGTATTTTTCTGGAAATGAATTCAAAGTTATCAATTGCATAAACAAAGAGCACAAAATCATATAAACTGTGAATATAGAGAGCAATTTTTTCAAATTCCTAAGTAAATATTGCTTTAAAAACTCTAAAAAAACTAACAAATAAACAGCAACTGTATTGTGATCATGTTGGTTTATTTACATTCCAAAAACAAATGCTGTTTGTATAGAGTAAAAAAGTTTTTTATGACCTTTTTAAAAATTTGACAATGTACAGTAAAATTTGACTAACCGAATGTTTCTATAAATTCTGTATATTACTCCGGCTCTTGTTATTTTGAAACTCACAAGTTTTTCTGGTTCTAACAAACAGACAAAAGTTTCAAATACAGGTTCCTCACAGGTTTCAAATCATATACCTTTGAAACTTAGAAATAATTTGAAGTTAATGGGTAGAAAGTGGTAACTGACGGGACGGACATATAAGGCTCGTTTACATGAGCCATCGAATCCATGGAATGAAGAGCACACTCCGTGATTTTTCCCCTCTTGGGGATTTTCACCAAGGCAGAACCTGAATTGCAGGGTCCATTTGGGGTGTCGCAAACCCTGCAATTGACGTTTTATTCCATGGATTCAACCACAGACTGCTTGTTTGGGTTAGAAATTCTGTTCGACCTCTTTTTTCCCCCTACGGGAGGGTTTGACATTCCATGGATTCGATGGCTCATGTAAACGCGCCTATAGAGGTACCAAAATCTCCTGCTGGATGCCACCTTACTTCCCATCGTCACAGTACCGCGTTTAAAATGAAGAAACCGGTCGCAAATTGTCCTCATAGCGCAACCATATCAAATTTTTGTCACAAAGTTTTCAATATCTTTTGAATAGCCTCGTTTCAGGTAGCATGTTTCTCTCTAGCTTACAATCCAGCTCTTTCTTACAGTTTGAAAGTTTCGTTGGGTGCCTATTCAGGTGTCGGTTCTTTACTTGACTGGGATTCTATATTACAATGTCCTTCGCTAATAGCTCTCGTGTAGCTCAATTTGCGGCAATTTTTCAATCTGTCCTTCCACACATTGGTACTCTGATTTTAGCTGTTCCTATGTTTCAAGTTTTTGATTTTGTTGTTCTTATTCAACTTGATCTCGATCAAGTCTTGATCAATTCCAAATGACCTTTCACCCTCACAAAGTTGCGTAACGGCGCAGGATTTAAAAAAAAAACTTCACTCGCATGTGGCATTGGTTTCCCAATCGAGGCCCGAGAAAGAATTTTCTTTTCATTTAGAATTTCTGTTGCCATTCAAGACCCTAATATCATCAACGAAGAAAACTAATAGAAAGCTAACTACGAAGATAATTAGTGTTTAATGAATTAAATTGAAATTTATGATTCTATTACTAAGAAATATTCTGTGGTCTTTAGGGCTACCGCGAATTTTTTAAATTTATAAATCACAAAATGTCTTAATACATCCAAAAAGATTACGCGCATACTTTCCGAATTTTTATGTTCTTTCCATTCCGAGCCAGAGAGTGAAATAAATGACTTGCTAACTCGACAAAATAAATTTCTCCTTAGCCTCCTGCAAATCGCTTTGATAAGAATGTTACGAATGTCCGATACATTTTGTTTCCCTGCAAAACAGCCGTGCACGGAATGAAACCTAATGTGATTTCGCCACTTCCACCGCGGACGCCACAACACACAACTTATCGCCCTTGTTGGCAAAACATTTATAAAAAAACCCTATTTTTTCAACCTTTTTAAAAAAGGAAGTTTATGAAAAGTAACTAATCGCAGTTACTTTTATAGAAATTTCCAATTGAAATTTAGCCTTCTAACCGTTCTTCAAACAGTACTAAGACTAATGAAGTAGGGTCAATCGAAAAAGTTAAAAACAAAAATTCAGTACTTTTAAAATTAAATGTTTTTAAATAATTAAATTGGCCGAAACTTGTCAGTGAAAAGCGGTAAGAGAAGCAACGGAAAAGGATTTTTCTTTATTTCGTGGCCGCTAAATGAAACTAAATTTCAGTTACTTTCGGAAAAATGAAACGGAGTTACTTGTGGTTTACCTGAAAAGAGTAACTGTCGCAAGTATCACGTTAATCTAATATTTGATTTTAACGCTTTATATTCATACGCGATTGACACAAACTGCCAACTATTGGGTCCTAATATATTTGACAACAATAAAGTATTCATTTTAAAGTACATCTTTTAAATATTTAGTAGTTCTATTTATCCGAAACCTTAAAGAGAGCCGATGGTGAACTGCTTTTCGAAAGAATGACATATCCTGACTTAAAACCCTCAAAAACTTATAATTTTTACCCTCCATTAACCTTAATAACTTAATTGCTTTTCAAATATCCTCAATATCACTTACATTCTTAAAACAAAAGAGTGAAATCCACTCCAATAGAAGTGCATTTTCGACACTGGAAAGGTGTGAATATTAACTCAGACTGATTTAAAACCACTCGTTTGAAGTGATCCTGTCGGAGGTTTAACACACAAAGGATCCACTCAAAGAGGAGAAGTGGATTTTCAAGACTGGAGGAGTGAAAATTACTCGGACTGAGTTAAAATCGCTCGTTTGCTTTAAGAGTGTAGTACTTTGGCATCCCAACAGCATCCTGTCGCGAGAAACAGTCGCTTTCTCACGTATCTTTAGTGCATCATCCCACGTTGACCTTTTTACCTATGATACCTTTTTGACCTATTTTACCCCATGGGGATGGAGTAAAATAGGTCAGTAGTGGGGTAAAATAAGCTATTGCGCAATTTATTGAATTAATTGATTAACTTGAACCTGTTTTTAAAATATATACACTCTTAAATCAAAAAAGTGAAATCCACTCATGTAGGAGAAGTTCATTTTCGACACTGGAAAGGAGTGAATATTAATTCAGACTGAGTTAAAATCACTCGTTTGGAGTGATCCTGTTGGAGGTTTAACAAACAAGGGGCCACTCCAAGAGGGGCAGTGCATTTTCGACACTGGAGGAGTGAAAATTAACTCAGACTGAGTTAACATCGCTCGTTTGTTTTAAGAGTGTTAGACCGTTAACGTGTATTTGTGCTTCGTTAGGCTGCGCAGCCACAGGTGCATAAAATATGCCACTGGTGTCTATGTTATAAGCTGGTTAAGGCTATAACCCGACAGCTAAAAAAAACCCGACTGGTCAGAATCTCGAGAAGTATGTATATTTCCGACAGGATTAAAATCTCGTCGAATCATTAAATTAATACCGTTATGTTTAGTTAAGCGCAATTTTATTAATCTGCAATGATATTTTTGCTGTCGGGTAATGGGCAGTGGTGCTTTTTTCTGTCTTAATTCTGGCTTGTCGGAATTCCGGCAGTCGGGTTTATGTACCAGACCTGTTCGCAGTAGTTTGAAATAGCTTTAACCCTTTCAGTCCCAAAAATTTACTACACTACAGAAACATCTGATTTTCACAAAATAAGCTTATTTTAGGTCAAAAATAAGAGTTCCATATGAAAAAAAAAGTAATTTTAGTTTTTAATGTGTTTTTTCAAAGAATGCCAAATTTTTTTTAACTGTGGAAAACAACAAAATAATAAAAAAATATATTTCCTGAAAACACTTCGAGTAATATATTTTAAGGTATCTGACCATGTTATTAAAAAAAATTTAGTAATTATTTTAACCGAAATAGTTTGAATTATGTTTTAAATGTGTAGAACTGAAGTGAACTTTTCAATAATTAGGTGAAACGCTTGTTAGCTATTTTCTAAATAGAAAAAAAAATAGTAGTTCTGACTTCTATTGAGATTAATGTAGAATATTGTCTAATGGAAAAAAGTGTGAAGAATCAAACGATATATGTTAGGATGTCATAACGGACATAAACATTTGGAAAAAATTTGAAAGTGATGATGCCAAATGGCATCACTGGGACCGAAAGGGTTAAATAGTATGTATATTCAGGATTACATATCCCTCTTGCGATAAGTAACACCCCAAATAGGACACACTTTGGCGACTTACATTTGGCGCTTTTTTTTACGTTTCGTTCGACGGCAGCCCCCCTCCGGGCTCGTTCCGCGTCCTTATTGCACACAAATGCGTTCCCGAACCGTCGCCAAAACATCAGATTTATTTGAAATCCATTTAAGGTGAATCTATAAAAGATAAGCTCATTTAAAAAGAGGCTTTTGTGGGGGAAAATAAAATTCAATTCCTTCTTCGGGAAAAAACCACGAATTTGTCGTTGTTTCTCCTGATCGTCCCGTTTCGACAATGAAAAATAAATTTATGGTGTTTCTTTCTTTTTTTTTAAGGAAAGAAATGATTTGCGGTATTATACAAAAATTGAATTATTTGAGTTTTTGTTATGTTCGTGTGTGTTTTTGGAAATATAAAATTGATAAGATATTTCGGAAAGTTCTTCTGAAAAGCAATGTGTAGTGACGTTTTATAGACAAACAATGTAGGTAGTAAAAAATAGAAATTTAAAGGAATTATCGGAGTTGTAATAGATTCAATATAATGCTGTCAACTTCAGAAAATAGGCATGTAAAAATAGGAACTGCATCTTTAATCTGGTTTTACGCAAGATTTCCAAAAAGGCCTTTTTAATCTAAATATTCAATTCGCCATTGCCTCTCACAACAATCGCTCTAGAAACTTTATATCAAATAAACATTTCAAGAAATTCGTATTTTTTGTGACATTAATCCTTTTGGAATAACTTTTTAATTTGTGTTACATTGAGACTCTTTGATTTACCTGTTTAGAGATTTTCACACGACGTTTTTTTTTTATTTTTTTATTTTTTTTTTAATGAAGCTTTTAAAGTCCTCATAACTCTTAATTTGTATTTCAGCATTTATTAACGAATGATGACTTCTTAATACTATTTATTATTCCTGCTAGCGAGGATTTTTTAGTGTCTTCCGTTTTTAAATGGTATTTAAAAAATCAAACTAAACGTTGTGTTTGGCGTCAGTTTTTTTAGACTAATGGGTATTTTTTTTATGGGGGTGGGGCGGCTCAGTTTTAAGTGATATCTGCAGTTACAATTTTATTCATTTAAAAATGAGAAAATCATTTTTAAGTGAAATGCAATCTCTGAAAATTATAAAATCAACCAGAGAGAGAGATGTGGATAGTTTTGAATTCAGATAAAGTATTTATTGCCGTATCGTATGTCTCGTCAATTAACTGTATTTCAGGTAAATGATCATTTCAAGAATCACGCGGGGCTGGGGAGCCCAGTCGGTTAAGCACTCGCTTAGCATGCGGAAGGTCCCAGGTTCGGGTCCGGGCATCGCCAAAATAGCTGCCGACCTATAAACAGTCCGTGCAGCCAAAAATGTCCGACGAATAATACCCCGTGTAAGGGAGTGCACGTTAAATATCCTTCAAAGTCCTAACTCTTCGTACGATGTCGCCCTTAACGGTTGCGTTGGGTGCCTATTCAGGTGTGGCTCGTCACCTGACTGTGGTTCTAAAATACGACGCCCGTCGCCAATAGCCCTCGTGTAGCTCTAGTGCGACGATAATCCAAACCAAACCAAACCAAGAATCACGCCAAACTTTGCCACTTCTCGCCAAACCTCCTCGGTACCATTTCTCTACGGTGAATGCCATAGTAGGGAGTTTAATAAAGGCCTTTCCATTTGTCAAAGCATTAAGTGACTCCCCCCCCCCCCAACGCTTTTGTGACCCCCTGCTACTGATGGGGGGTAATCATAATCGTTCTGAGAACATGTAAATAGAACAGGGTCGGTTCGTTTGAGAATTTAATTACTTGAATAATTTCACTGTTTCGAACGGAAGTCAGCTGAGAAGCCGGTAGGGGTTGCTTTAGAGTAGAGTGAGAGTGTGTCGCAATAATGTGTGAATCGGGGAGGCTGTCTGTGCAAATGGAAGTAGTCTTTTGATTTATTATGGTTTTGGTGTTAATAAAAGGAAAGTCGGTTGATGGTTTAATTAAAAATCGTTGTGGGGTTTTGTTTGGAAAAGTTTAGTTATTTTTTTGTGGCGCTAAAAATATAAGCATAGAAGACTTAACCAATATGGCCAGAGAAACTCTCCTCCGCGTCGATCCCATTCGGTTGTCGGCTGTTCTGGTGCAAAAATGTACGAACCTGAAAAGTATATATAGTCGGTCAACGAGAATTTGTTTCTTACTCTTTTTTTTTTGAGAAATGCCGACAATCCAAAATGGACAAATAGTTTGACATCACGAGGAGCTTCTATGGTCTGAAAGTTGAGTAGGACATGTAGCAGGTGTGCTATACTAAAACAATAGTGGCTTTAAATATATGGATTATGTGCTAGCAGCAACGGCATGCTTAAAAAAACAATGCTTGTTGAGTAAATAGTAGATAAACGGTTGGACTTTTTAAGTGTTTCGGTAGCCTATTATTATCGTCTAAAAGTAGCTGAGGCGCTAGCCTTTCATGCGAATGGTCCCAGGTGGGCCTAAATAATTTTCCATATATAAATGGTCTGAGCAGGTGTGAAACAAGTCCCCGCAAATAATACTCAGTATAGAGATAGTGCACGTTAAATATTCCCCGATGTCCCGACGCAGCGTTTCACGCCAACTTTATAAGAATGATGGTGTTCCTAAAAGTTAAGTTGGGTGAATACTCGGGTGTCTCGTCTCGTCACTTGATTGTGGTTCCAAATTACGACGCCCGCCGCCAATGGCGTTCGTGTAACTCTAGTGCGACGGTACTTCAACTTAACTAGGCGGAAGAATAACGCTATATGAATTTTAAAATTATTAATTGTCATCTTTTCAACTTCCTTAATTCTCTATATTTCCAAAAATTAATGCAATATTTTAAGTGCTGACACATAGAAATGCATCGGCACTTTAAAATATGGCATTAATTTTTGGAAATGTAGGAGAAATCGGGAATTTTGAGTTATGACGATATTGCAGCCGAAGTAAACGTTCCGTAAGAAATAAAGTTAAAACTAACTACATAATAAAGTGGAAAAACAACCCACATATCTGATAGTTTCTTAATCCCCTAATACTACATAAAAGCATCCATAACACTAAAAAGTTATTTTTCCGAAACACCGAACAAACTTTTTATCGCTTTTAGCACATACTCCTCCCAAAGGGTTCAATAACTGTTGAACCAGAAACATTTTCACAAATGAATTCCTATTCGTTGATTTTTATGAGCGGAGATATAAAAAGTTCGGGCAGTTAACGTCTGTCAAAAAAACAAACCATTCCTTGAACTGTCAGTGGACTTTTTTTTCTCTGCAATTCCACGATCCCATTACAGAAATAGGAACAGAAAAATTTAGTTGATCCACTGGAGATAGACGATGCGGAAGATGAGGCACCGGTTCTTGTGTAACTGTTATTTCTGTAACGGCGGAAGTTTCATGAATTTTTTTTTATCATGTTAATGGTTTGGTTCAAACGTTTCCTGGTGTCATCTTCTAACACGGCCAACTTCAATAACAAGGCCAGAGAAGCTTTCCCAAACATAAGCGTCGACGGAATTTTTGACGTTACTGTTCCGAGTGCTGAAGTTCGAGAAACTAGTTCGGACGCATTCGGAACCCTAAAAATGTGGTCAGTCGTGAACGAGTGGTTCCGAAAAGGTTTCGAGACAGGTTATCTTCATCTTCGGAACAAAGTCACTCTTACGTCAAAATTTCCATCCCCAAGCGTGTTTGGGAGAGCTTCTTTGGCCTTGTTAGAAGCACGGCCTACCTCAACTAAGGTTATAGAGAACATTTAAACACAACCAGGTACTCCTCATAACTTTGCCACGTGCATTTGTACTTTCCTACTTTCGTAGAATCCTATCTATTGTAATGTAAGATTTTTTTAAAGAATACTGGGTATTTTTAATAATAACTGGGACAAATATATGTAAGCATGTAGATTTATGTTGCCCTTTATACCTTTACATCCTTCATTTTAAATGAGGTTTTTGGAACTGCTAGCATATAATATGAATTGTGTAGTAAAATACCAATAAACAATTTTCCATGTAGAAAGAAGAGTTAGTGTGTCAGATCAGTTTCGTTTAATAATCTGAAGAGGTATACGATGTCGTTAACCCTTTCAGTCCCAATGACAATTTGGCATCATTTTAGAATTTTTTTTCTGATAGTCTATAGAAATTTATGATATCAAAAAGCACATCATTCGATTCTTCAAACATTCTTTATTAAAAAATATTTTTATTAATTCCAATAGATGTCAGAACTATTTTTTTTAAAATTATGATCAGAAAAATTATTTTGTCAAATGGCATCACTGGGACTGAGAGTGTTAAATGCTCTGTTTCTGTATCCGTACTTGTCACTTTATCGCGACGGTCTAAAATCATTATGCTCATCGCTAATATATAGTATAAGTGTAGCTCAATAATAAAATATTTTAAGCCAAACAAATCTCCCCATCAGCGGTGAAATATAGTTTTGTTTGTTGGGCTGAAAGGGCAATTTGTTTCGCTTTTAAACTTATTTGTTAAAATTATTGTTTGAAGTCTAGACCGAATGCTAGTTATTCTCCTGCCTAATTACAAGTCAACAAATTTACTTTTTTTTAAATAACCGTTTGAGCGTTAGGTCCGGCATTCTGTGTATTTTATGCATCAGTTTTATGGGCAATAAATCGTAAATTTTAAATTTAAAAATATTTTTTTGCGGAAATGATTTTTAAATCCTCTCCTTAAAAACAAGCCTTTATTAAAACAAGGCGTGAGGTATTTTAAATTCGTTTTTCAGGCCATTTGGAAGGCTAAAATAGTAAAACCAACTGTTATCCTAAAATAACGGGATCCACCCCAATCCTAATAAACGGCGCAAGATTTCCGGAAAATATCTTTAAAGCGTTCTTCAGGTATCCGATGTGCTCTTTTTTTCTTTTCCTCGGATACGCCCTGTTCATCTTCTGCTATCAATCTGCACATCTGCCCCAATAAAAATCATCGCGAAAAAATAAAATAAAAATCTTTCTGTAAATCCTAAAGAAGTACATAAAAAGGGGTCGGCGAAAGAAAAACAAGGTGCGAAACGGATACTTCTCCCAAATAACTAGTCAAAAGAAATAAAAAATAAAAAATTTGATTCGCAAAAGTAAAAATCAAAGATGAGAAGGAGGGGAAAAAATACAGTTTCTGTCGGCAGGGCCCCGATAGAGTTTGAAATTGCTGTAATTGTAACTTTGATTAAGTTTACTTAAAAAAGACTTAGTAGAGACAAATAATACGATATTCTTAAATATAATAAATATTAATTTTTCTGCTTGGGGCTTAGGTTCTTGCAAAAATTTAGGTAATTGAAAAAGTTACAAATGTAATGGCGAAGTGTTGATTCCAAATACTGTAAACCTGCGTGTTATGCTTCTGAATAATTCAAAAATCAATATGAAAACTCAATTTATGTTTACAAAAAAATTACTTTCCTTAAAAAATAAAATTTAGTTTTTAAATCCATCAAAGCTATTAATTTTAAATTATTATTGATAATAAAAAGTTCCCTAATATAAGAAAAAAATTAACGATTTTAAAAGCTGTGAGCGAAATTTTGTTTTAGTATAGGTGCAAAAGGAAAACATTGCAATTGAGAAATCTATTTTAATTTTTTTTTATTATAAAGATTTTAATCACAACATTTCTCCCTCGAAGTAGTTAACATTATTTATAATACATTGGTTGCGTTTTTAAATGAGATATATCATTTGGTTTAATACTACTTCTACGGCAGAGAAGGGCCTCTGTGAGCGTTTTACTTTTTGTATCAGTCTTTATATTTTTTGTTTACCAATCAATTGGAGTTAGTTCTATTTACAGAGATCTGGAGTAATTGCTTTTTTTCTATCATCGACGCGTAATTACCCAATTTTTAATCGTATTGGTTACTCTTAGTTAATCAAAAAATAACTCTTCATATATTTTAAGTAACTTAAATGGCAACTTAATAATTAATATTAAAAGGGTTAATTTTTTTCATGTATGGCTCAAAGTCGTTCTCATAAAAAAAGCATTTCAAATTATTTTTTCCATTTTTATTTATTTTTATTCTGAAGCAATGCCTTAATTTAAAAAATAAAAATTTGTTCTTTGGTAACAGCAAAAAATTAAACTTTCTAATAAAGTATTTTAAAAAAGTTTTCTCATTTTGTGTTGGTTTAGTCAAATCCCGTTTCTCGATAGTTAATATATTGTGGTTAATTTTAATATGAATTCAGTTATTTTTGAAGAAAATGTTAGTTGCATTCTTGTCAACCCATCCAACCGGGTATCGTAAATGAACAGTGAAGAAGAGTTCGTAGTAAAAAGGACTAACGATTACTATCACGATCTATTTCCACGAATCAAGAGGTTTTTTAATAAAATCCTCAGAGTCAGACCGGTCTATCTCAAAAAAGAAGTATGGCTGATGTATAAGAACTCTTCCATTAGGTCATACACTGTGGGTTCAAATCCTGACTCTAGTATGAATGTTCTGTAGCTGCTTGCAATTTACTTCAAATTTATATTTATTCATATAAACAGTATTATTGAGATACAATAAAAAAAAACAAATGCCGTAGAATATATGTACTACGTTATGTACTTTAAATTCATGTTTGATATAACACCCCACCACAAAACACAATCGATATAATTAAATATATTTCCCAAACAACTTTTCAACCCAAATATATATTTATTTCATCCACATGAGTAGTACCAATTTTACAATATTGGTTACACCTTTTTTTCCCGAAGTTTCTGATACATTTTTATTTTATGGATTCTTTTTTGCCTATTGACTTCTGGATTTTTTTTTTGTCGGGGCTTTTAGTGCCTTTTTCCGGGGTCGTTCCCGGAGGTTTTTAATTTTTTTTTCATTCATTATTGCCCATTTTTTGGGATAATCACCAGAATAATGTCGGATTTTAATGTGCGATTATAAGTGGCAATGGCCAAGAGATTTTGATGCTCATAGTAGGTGTGATTAAAGACAAAAATTGTCTGTTATATTCATTTCGTATTTATAACTTGAGAATAAAACGATTGTTTTGGGCTGTGGGTAGCCTAGTTGTTAGCGTCTCGGAATCGGAAGGTCCCGCGATCTAGTGCCGATGCCACTGAAGACCCACCGAGTATGCGGAAAACATGTTTTTCAAATCTGTGGGTCCGAAAGTCCAGTGGGTGGTCATGACGCAGTTTCCTATGAATACAGGGACCTGGAGACCATTTCCCTCCCCTTCAGGGATATGTCTAAATTACGGAGGTGGCTATAGATGACAGCATCTGTCACTTATGTGTGTGCCTGTGTGTTGTGTCTGTCTTACTTGACGAAGGCTTATAAGCGGGTCTCTGACCAAGCACACAAACCTAAAAATATACGTCTTCCAACCAACCAACGATGTTTTTTTTTTGACAAACTTTTTGTAATGTTTTATATCCTTTACACTTGTTTATGCCTACTTGCCTTAAAATATTTCTATAAGTTTTAAGTTCTCCAGAAGGCAATATATTGAAAAGCTTCAATGTTTTTTTGTGGCACTTTCGGATAATAATTAATCGAAACTCCAAACATTCATACCGACAAAGCCAAAAAAAAAATAATAGGAAATAATTATTAAAACTTCTATCTGTATTTAGTTTATCAATATTGGCTTTTTTATAAAATGTATTACAAAAATAATATAAAATATTTATAACTCTTGATTTTCTCCGTAAAATTGCATCACATAAAAAAAATAAATCTGAAATATTTATAACAATAATAAATACAATGTTGCTCCTGTCATAATTCAGAAAAATACCCTGTCGTAACCCGCGACAACTATTGCCACCCTATATAAAATAATAAAACATTCGAAATCATAGTGTTAAATAAAAAAGCAGTCCCAGAAAAACATGTTTTCGTAAAGAAATGGATGAGATTAGTTCGAAAAGAACCAAATACTAAAAGTCGTGTGCTTTAAAATGGGAATGAAATGAGAACTATACTAAAATTCCATATACTAAGTATATGGCGGTGGTTTTACTTTTAAAAATTATCCATCGACATGTAGCAGCAGTACCTATGATAAGTTAATGAAGAACGAAATCAATCCATTTGTGAGTCAGCTATTAGTCATCGTTTTTTTGTTGTTGCATGTTTGGTGTTTTTGTTGCGGTGTAAGCAGCCAACATAGTGAATTTATTTGAATCAAACAGATTTTGCATATACATCGTTAACATGCTTAAATTTGTATCAACTTTAAATATTCCAAAACGGGGGCACATCTTTGGTTTATAAAATAATGAGATTGACAACATAATTTATTATTGAGTTTTAAAATTTGCTGCTGCTAATTAAGAGTAGTAGGCATAAAGGTCTGTATTTTAAATTAGTTTCATTTTCTAATACCTCCAGGAAATTCTGACCTTATCAAATTGAACGGTTTATATTTGCTATGCCGGGAAACTAATGAATACTTATAAAACACATTTTATAACAGTAAGAAATATACAGAAATCATCACTTATTTTTTTCTTGACCAACTGAACAGGGATCGGGGATCCCTGTAAGTTAGGAGGTTGCCATGCATGCATGCGAAAGATCCGGGGTTCAGGGATTATCAGAATAACTGTCGACCTATAAGCATCCTTAAAAGTCCGACGAATAATATCCCTTACATAGGCAGGTTCGCACTAAATGTGCTCCAAATACCCGAAGTCGCCTCTTATACGAGTCGCCTTTAAACGATGCGTTATGTGCTTACTCGACTGTCGGCTCGTTACTTGACTGAGGTTCTAAATTATAACGCCTATCGCCAATTGAACTCGTATAGTTCTAGTGTAATGATAATTCAACCTAACTCTAACCCTCTGTCAACTGAACAAATACCGAAATTTCTCAAAATTTCTCATCGGTTCTTTTCGGACCAACACATGGATCCAAATGGAAAAAGAGAATGAAATCTTATTCTTCAGAACTTTTTAGAGAAGCCCGTAGAAGTGAGAAGTATGGCTTCTTTACTCTTTTTGTCCATTCTTTGCTTTCTGAGAAGCAAGCGGTAGAGAACTGACATTTAATCGTCACAACGTCGCGCATTGAGACATTTTGTGGGATATTTTTTTTATTGTGTTCGAAATTCATAGTACTAGAGATATAGAATCAATAAGAATGTTGGACTTTATTCTACTTCTCTTAAGCTGGTAAAAGAAACTGCATTCATCTAACGTGTTTAATACGACTGAAAAGTGTCGTCTTATAATTTTGTCCTATAATTGAATTATAGTTTTGTCGTATAATATGACTTTTCTTTAGTTTTTCTACCTTACTTATAGAGAAGTGTGTATCAATTTCTTAATAACAGTTTTCTCAAAATCGTAATGTACGCTATCGATAAAAATTAAGTCTCCAATGCTCGTGTTAAATAAGACATTCCAAGAGCAATTCATTATGTTAACACTGGTGTTTGACAAAGCAATTGCATTCCAATAGATATTTCGATTATAAGATTATAAATATTGGCTGGAGAGCCCAGTCGATTAGGCACTCGCCTAGCATGTGAAAGGTCCTGGGTTCGGGTCCGGGAGACGCCCGTTGCCATTAGCTCTCGTGTAGCTCCAGTGCGACGATAATTCAAAACTAACCTAAATTAAGATTTAAAAAATACCTGATGTTTGTTAACGAACTTGCTTTTCTTCAAAATTTTATACCCTGATTTTGATGCTGCTACTCCTAACTCCAATATATCATCGCATGTTGAACTAGTTAAAAATTTATTCTAATAAACGTCGCGTAGAGACTCCTTATAAGTTAATTAACTGAGCGGAAGGTTTATTGACCGAATCAAAACGGTAAATCGTCGCTCTATAAAACAATCTCGACTTTACACGAGTTACTCCTTGTGCTGTTGATCTATAGCCCGCAACATGGGTGAACGAAAGATGAACCAGGCACCCGAACCGATCCGATCCGGCAGACGATAATTCAGGCAACAATACAAGCGAAGAGCACCCTCTTCGGAATCCTCTTTGCGTCATCACTCTCTCTCTCTCTCCAACCCCATCCTTATTGTCTTCCAAACAGGAAAAAAAGAACGAGCTGCAGGGTAAAGTGACTTACCTGATTTGTTAAGGAGAAACGTCCGGTGTTTGGTTTTTTTATCTTTACGACAATTCATTATAGGAGAATTAAAGATTTGTTAACAGTATTCGAAATGTTATACCATCCCAACGGTCGAAAATCTATGATTGTTTTTTCTTCATCAAATCGTTTTTCTTATTATCTTAGCACCTAGCTGGCACATAAGGCATTCAGTCGTTCTTCCAAGCGACCTTGTGATGGGACAATACTTTTTCTAATCCATTTAATTTAGCCTTACAGAGATTTTGGTGCATACTCCTTTGTCATGTGTGAAAACCGCATTTTCGCTTTCAATCTGCTGCCCAAGAGAGTGAGTGGTTGACATGGAGATCATAGTTACAATATTAGTGTTTATGATCACGTGACCTCCAATGCTAACGACGGGCATGGAGAGCAAAATTGAAAGGTAATGGGGCCAGTGTTTCCAACACTATAAGAAGAAAAATGCTACGAAAAAATTAAATTTTATTCTTAAATTAAAAAAAAAATACTATCAAAATGCTAACAGCATTTTGGAATATTTTAGTGGCTTTTAAAGAACTTGAAACGCTTTTCTAGTATTTTTATAATGTTATTTTTGTTATTTTAGAATTAAATTTTATTTTTTCGTAGTATTCTTTTTCTTAATGTGGCGGCATGGGCGGAAAGTTGCCAGTGTTGCCATCACATTAAGAAAAAGAATACTGCGAAAAAATAAAATTTAATTCTAAAATTACAAAAAAAAAATATTATAAAAATACTAAAAAAGCGTTTCAAGTTTTTTAAAAGCCAATAAAAATATTCCAAAATGCAGCTAACATTTTATGGTACTTTTTAAGAATTTTAGAAGAAAGATTAATTTTCGTGGCATTTTTCATCTTATAGTGTTGACAACACTGGCCCAATAACCTTCCAATTTTGCTCTCCATGCTCGTTCCGTCGTTACAATCTAATACTTTAACTATGATCTCTATGGTGGTTGATTAGGCAATTTCTGTTAGAACGGAGGACACTTCCTGTCTATCTCCATCGTCCCTTCATTATTTCTTGGTTAATAGGTAATAATTTTGCCGATACAAATAATTTTTTTTTAAAAATATGATATTAGACCAGATTTTTTCTAAAAATTCGCAGACATTTATTATAGAATTTAAAATTCTTTTTTCAAATACCATATGTTTGTTTTAAAAAATCGTAATATGTTTTTTTCGAAGATATGTAACTAACAACCACTTTCAAATGAAATAAAGTAGAATATCAATAAGAATTCTCCAGTTACTAAATTATGCTTTTTTTATTATTATGCTAAAGACTTAGCATAAATTATGAAAAAACCCGGATCTAACGGTCAGAAGTTGTAATCAATTAATTTATTATTTACTTCAATCTCGAAATCATTAAGTTAAGCATATTTTTACTCGAAAAATTATATCGGTGAAATACGTCACTTTTCCCAAACACTGCACGGCAAGAACAACTCAAGAGGAAGTGTGTAAGGGAGGGAGGGAGGGCACGAGACAAGAGTTGCCAAGTCAGACGACAAAAATAATAACAAAGGTTAAAAAAGAACAGAATAAAAGTAGCGGAAGAGAGCGAAGGTTACTACACCTCTTGACTGCAGACTACCTCGTGACAGGGTGAGGGATGTAGTAAGAGGAGATGGGGGATATCCGGACATTATTTGGAACGGAAGGTGGACATCGGACCACCTTACCTTGATACCGCGATATCCTGAGGAACAGCAAACGTTGGGGAGAAGTGCATCTCTTTTAATCGTATTTATTCTAAAAGGTCTAATTGAATTGTTACAGACACAAAAGTACAAAACTAGTATACTTCGATCAAAATTTTGCAGTGTCTTCATTGTTATCACAATTTAAATCAAATCGGTGCACAATGATACTGCCTGTGTGTTTTCAAAAGGCTAATTTTGAAAGTTCTTACTGCTTAAAGTTTCTTAGTTAGGAATATGAATGTGAATTTCGAACGATTAGCCTTTGATTGCAAGGGGACTGGGGATACCAGTGTTTAAGGTTCTTGCCTGGCATGCGTACCTCGTGTCAAGGTGAGGGATGGGAAAGATTAGATGGTGGATATCCGGACATTCTCTTTTTAACGGAAGGTGGACATGGGAAAACCTTACCTTGAAACCGATATAGTGAGGAACAGCAAACGTCCTGGAGTAATTCATCCATTTTATTCAAAAGGGAAACTACCAGTGTTCGATAATGGATAAATAAATCTAGGAGAAATTTGTGTGGCTAACTTAAATAAAAAACTAGGAGAAAATACATATTGGCTAGAAGCATTTAAAAAAAAAATGCATAAAAATACTTTTAAATTACTCAGCTCTTACCTTATCAAGGTTTGACCAGATACTCTTACCTTGATAGCTATACCCTGAGAAACAAATGTTAGTGAGAAATGTATATATTTTTTTATCGTTTTATTATACTAGAGGAATTTAGAAAATTGAATTGTTACAGGCACAAAAGTACATGAATATGACACTACTCGATCTTAACTAAACAGTACAGTTAAATATTGTAACTTGGACTCAAACATAATGCCCATGGTATACTGACTTTCTTTCTGAATATATTCTTATTTATAGGTTTAAGGCAGACTTGCCGCTCTTTGAAAAACGGCAAGCCCATTTTTAGAGGGTGCTTTTAATGAGAAGTTAAAGCTTGGAAAAGCATTTGCCAAAGTTACCCCATTCGACTGTAGATTAATTGTTATTAATTTGAATCAAATCGGAGAGGAGGTTTATTTGCAAGTAACTCGTTTAGTTAATACTACACAAAATATAATTTGACAGCTACTCCTTCTTTAAGTATTTGAAAATGACTAAGAAGATCCGTGTATAATGCTGGCTTTGAACCCAAAGTCTTTGATATCAAGGGTCAGCGCTCTATCCACTCATGCATCGAAATTATGTCCTGTTCTATATATGCACTTTAAGTAACAGGACAATGCAATAGAAGTTGCTATTTCTTAATACATTATACACTACCCCGTGACAGAGTGCATCGAACGAGGGATATAAGAAAGGAGATAGTTTATATCCGGACATTCTTTTGGGCGGAAGGTAGAAAACCCCTTATTTTGTAAGCGATACCCTGAGAAAAAGATAGCTTGTGTTACGCATTAAATAAAACAATGATTATCTATAAACTTATACAACTCAAAATGTTTCAGCTGTAAATTACTAGGTTCCCATTGAAATTGTATCGTTTAACATAATTAACGTAGGCACGTTTTGAAATGACAGTAGCATGTGGGACTTTCTTTTACTCTGAAAGATACACTTGAGAAGTTGAATGCGAATTGCCCGTCCGGTCCAGAGTTATGCCTTGTTTACTTGACAAAGAACGGAGACACAGTATAATTGGCACAGTATAACTTTTCGGGAAAGTTCGAAGCGAAAGGATATACTTTATATCCTGAAATTCTTAAAAAAAGGGGGTACACTTTTTATTTGGGAACATCCCTTGCATCCGTAGAAACTAATTCTGGAGGTCACTTTGCTAGAACTTGTATCGCCTATATTTTATACGAGTTTCCGAATTTAAAAGTTGATCTCTTCCGTCTTGATCAGTATCAGGGCCGGCCCTAGACATTTTGGCACTCCGGGCAAAGCCTTAATTTTGCGCCCCCCCCCCCTTTTTTTTAGGTCAATCTCATGCGACCATATCAGATAGTCAAGAAAACATTAAAAGAAATTTTAAAAAAGACTTTTATTAAAAACTCAATCATCAGTTAACAATAAGGCAAAATAAAAAAATAAAATAAAATGTAGTCTTGCTAACTAAACTAATATCCCATATTTTAAATCAAATTCTAACAAACCAAAGTAATTAAAATGCTCTTTTTCTAACTTTTCTTTCTGGAAACTCACGAATCAGTGATTTCAAGTCTAATTTGTCACTAATTTGATGTTCTATAGCAATCATTGCCAATCCATTGAGACGATTTTGCGTATGCATCGTTCTTGTAATTTTTTTAAATTATTTTTTGTTTTGAAAAACTTCTCCCTGAAGCCACAGTGACTGGCAATGTAGGTAGGATTCTTATAATGATATACTCAGAGGTTAGGTGCGAATTTGAGCGTAGCGATAAACTTGAGAACTTTAGCAGGGGTTTCCGTTTTTGTTAATAATGAAGAAACAATCCTTATTTCATCGGCCAGTTCCAGGGCGTTAAGATCGCTTGAATTTCCATCAGTCAAAACTACTTCCAAATTTGTGCAATGAGCCTGTAGCTCATTTCTGGGCATGTCTTTTAGACCACAAATATTATACAAAAGGCGGAAATAATTACTGTGAGTATTTAGAAAATTATACTATCTGGTTTTCAAAGAATTTGTTGCTTGATCTATACTGTGAAAATAAAATCTATTTTATATTTTTGTTTGTGGTCTTGAACAGGTTCATTCGGGCCCTCATACAAAAAACTTTCTTGTTTTCTTCTGACAGGATGACCTGTTGTGGTGGTAGAAGAGAAAGGGAAAAAAATGCATATAACTTTTTGAACAAAACTGAAGAAGTTGGCTGCCTCAAACGAGGATTTTCCCATATCGTTTACAACCAAATTTAGCGAATGGGAACATCAAATGCTCTGGGGTTTATATTTCTGATCCTTGTTTGAACTCCCTATTTTTCTCCTCTCATTTTGGAACCATTTCCAAACTCTTTACCGCGCATGTTTTAAACTTTGAGCCTATTTTTCTCTAGCTCTTCTAATAAGACCTCCGACAATTCCTTAGCTGTTGATCCCTCAATGGATAGAAAACCCAAAAAATGTTTGTTGATATTAACTTGAACTTCAGACTCTGATTCCTGTATGGAGACGCATATCTTACCACAAATGTCATCGGTTCTATATGCTTTGCTTGCATCGGGAGTACAGTCAAAAATCACGGAATAATACTTGGCCTTTTGAACTTGATGCTTTATGTTGTCATGCAATAATTCAATTATTTCATTTTGTATAGTTTTCTCTAGATATGTAGCTTTGATTTCTTCTGTATTGAGGACTCTGAGAACATGTTCCTCCATTTTTGGATCAAACACTGCCAATACCCTGAATTAACTTCAAAAAGTTTCCACGCGCGCAGATAAGAAGTCGTGAAACAATATCTGAATGCCTGGCACTTTCTAGCTTACTGATTTTAACTTATTTTCGGTATATTTTAAATATAGCGCGCTGTATTAAATTCTTTTATTTAACTTTTATCATACATTGAGGCGTAAGATTATGAAACTGCTCGATTAAAAACCCGTTTTAAGAGATTTTGGAATTTTTGATTTTAGGATAGCTTGTAACTAAATTTTTTTTATCGGTTTATTTTCATTTTCCGTGATTTTGGCGCCCCTAGATCATTGCGCTCCGGGCGGCCGCCCGGACCGCCCTACCCTGGGGCCGGCCCTGTCAGTATATCAGATCCCATCTAACATTGTACGTTTTATTAATATGGAATTTAAATGATTCAATAATACTAACTTAAAGAAGAATGTAAAAACTAATGATTATGATTTTTATTAAAAAAAATTATTATAGATTCGTATTAGGTAACACAAATGAAGAGTACACGGGAAAAACCACTTGATTTTTTTAGGAGTATTACCGTATGTGTCTGCTTGGCGGACATTGGCGACAAGAAACCGGTTTTTCCTTTGGTTCTTCACTTGCGTTACAGACCTGTTACTTGTGTCTACTGATCTCTGGCATGAATCAGGGTTGCCGCGAAAGATAAACAAAGCGAGTAACCTGTTTCTTTACACCAGTTTAGGCGATTTTTCGCTATCATCCCCAAAGAGGTTATTAAGGAAAGCCTTCTACGAAATCAAGTGGTTCATCCCGTGTACTCTACGAATATTAAAAGTAAATTTTAGAATAAATAGAACAACTCGGTTACTCAACCCTAGTTTTCTTAGCAATAAAGACGACAGAATAAGTTAATATAAAACACAATATATTGCATTTGAATTTTTTTAAATAAAAAATACTATAAAAATTATAGTTTTGTTAATTAAGAATGTTTTAAAAAAATAAAATCACATAATTTTGAAAGTCACGACCTTATTGAAAGAAAGATATTGTTGTTGTGTAAACAGCAGCATTATTAAATTTTGTGAAAAGTTTGACTCTTAAACGAAGAATTTAATGAATATTTTATTGTATATCCGACGCTTTTTAATTTAAATCAGCCGAAGGAATTTGTTAATTAAGGCTTTTATTTTGATGAAATAACAATTGAAAACCTCATTTAAATCAAAAGGGATTTGGAAGAGAATTCATTTCATCCATTTCTATTTCTTAACAACTTATTTTAAACACTTAAAACAGCATTTTACAAACAGCATTAGAAATCAGTTTTACCTTCAAGAAGGAAATACGCCACTCGACAAAATTGCGATGCCCTTCGACAATATCCAATGTGTGGCTCTAGTACGACGTTATTTTACCAAACCCAAACCCATTATGGATATTCTGATTTTTTTAATGGAGATGATTAGATATCAATTCTTTAAAAAGAAGCCTAATTCTGATTTTCCAAAAACATATTTAAACAATTTTATTAATTTTCACAGAAAAAACAACTTGACAATTGTGTCCATTTAAATCAGGTCGTTAGGAATAATGTATACTTTCTTGTAGGTTAAGGTTAAGTTTGAATTATCGTCGCACTGGAGGTACACGAGGACTATTGGCGACGGGCGTCGTATTTTAGAACCACAGTCAGGTGACGAGCCGACACCTGAATAGGCACCCAACTCAACCGTTAAAGGCGATATCGTACTCAGCGTTAGGACTTTGAAGGATATTTAATGTGCACTCCCTTACGCGGGGTATTATTCGTCGGATATTTTTGACTGCACGGGCCGTTTATAAGGTCGGCAGTTATTTTGGCGATGCCCGGACCCGAACCTGGGACATTTCGTATGCAAAGCGAGTGACTAACAAACTGGGCTCCCCAGCCCCTTAAAGTTATTAAGTTCTTACCACACTGGTCCAAGTCATGAGTCTGGATACTTCGGACCACCCTTTCCCCAGCAGTATTGTGTCAGATTAGTGGCGTTAAGCCTTATTTGAATTCCGTCTCCCGATGGAAAGCCCTTACCCGCGTGTCACATAACTTCATCGTTAATTGTTGTGAGTTGTCATGAAATCTGGACAGATGGACACTGAAATGAAATTTATCCCCATTGTCAGTTTGAATAAGTTGTAACGAACGCAATTTTCTAAAAGGAATAAACAAATTGGTGAAATTGTAAATTCGTTTTTGATGCAGGATTTTTAAATTAAAATGTTTAATTACTTCACATTTTTGAAAATAGTTGGCAAGATAAGATCACTTCAGAATTGGTACCTAGCATGAAAATTTAATTTTTTTAATTAAGTGATATCTGCATAATTTTTGGTCACAACTGCATTTAATCCCTTTTTTAGAAGACTTAGGGGTTAGGAGCCTAGTTGGTAAGGCACTTGCCTTACATGCGAAAGGTCCTACGTTCAGGCCTAGGCATTTCGTCACCTGACTGTGGTTCTTAATTATGACGCCCGCCGCCAATAACCCTCGTTTAGCTCTAGTGCTACGATAATTTAAAATAAACTAAACAGGCCTAGGCATTGCCAAAATAACTTACGCCTTATAAACGGTATGTGCAGTGAGATTCCGATGATTTCTACCCCGTGCTGAGGAACTGCACGTTAAATATGCTGAAAAGTCCCGACGATGCCACTCTAAAAGCCGCGTTGGGTGAATAATCAGGTGTCGGCTCGTCACTTGACTGTGGTTGTAAATTGAACTACCAGTTGTCAATATTCCTCGTGTAGCTCTACTGCAAAGTAAATTCATCTCGACTCAACTTCTAAGCCCTTAAAAAGCAACTTAATTTCTATTTGTAATTTGTGTTCGATAAAAATGATTCTTTTTTTTTTCTACATTTCGTATTTTTAAGATATGTGTACTCGTATGATTCATGTTTTTGTCCTCGTTGTTTCAACATCTTTTGTGGTTGGTTATTTCGGATAGCTCAAAATGACAGAGGGTTTTTCTATAGTTGGAATAGACAACAGAACAATAGTTCCTTCCCCAGACGTTGCATCGTTGTGCAATGGAACGAAATAGAGAAAAATGTCATCGACCAAGCCACCCCAGCAATGTTTATTCAAAGTTGCTCAATAATACTGTATGAAAATATTTTGACAAGAGCCGATTTTTGTCACTTTTCTCTATGAAGTATCACAACAAATGCTAAGAAAGACAATTCACGTTCTATGCATTCCATTTTAGCTCTTAGGTGTTTTAAGAAATTCATAAAATTCTGTTGAAAAATTGCTTTAGAATTGATTAAGAATTGATACTTACTTTTTAAAATCGAACTGCTAACTATTTAAAACTTGCTTTAATTATCATTATTTCTCTTCATTTTATTTTAATTTCCCGAAATTGTTTAATTTTTAGGTTCTTCTTTGCTTTTAAGCCTACTTCCCATGAATTATACCTATTTATTTCAGTCATCTCTGACACGGAGCCGGAATGTAAAGAAACGAGATTGTCTTTAGTAAAAGGTTTGTGATGTCCATTATTTTCTGGTTGTTGCTTAACCTCATTTTATAAAATATTAATAACACATTTCTTTTAACATAAAACTTAATAACGATAATCGAAAATAATAAACATGGATATTGACTGTAGAGCTATCAATTAAATTATACAGCAAAATTGCAAGTCCAAATTATTTAACATTATATGATGATACAATATGCTTTACTGTCCCAAGGTACAACACACTACATGGTTTAAATAAAAACAAGATAGTGGCCAATCTAAATGCATTATCATTATTTTCTCATAACCAAAATATTTTAAAATCTTCTCTCTTATGAAGAAAATAAAATGCAGTTGACTTTTTGTAAAAGTACTAAGGTAAAAAATTATATTCGAAAGAGAAAAATATTTACTTTGGGGTAATGAAATAATATTTGGTGTCACCAATTCATCAATTCAATTATGCTAGTGTTAAATTTTATTTTAATGATGTCTGTTGGTTAAGGCTACTATTAGAAATAAACAATGTATGAATATTGCCAATAGATTCTTAGAAATTGTCAGTGTCCCAAGGTGCAAGCGTCCCAAGGTACAACACTCTCCCCTATTTGATTTTTAACAAAATTGTCCGTTGCTAGTTTGTAAAACCCCAAAGTGTGTTCTGCAAATGTCATAGTCTGGGTCTGTGACCAATAGCTCAGGACAATTATCCGAAAGGACTCGATTTTCTCGATGCCTGGTTTTGTTGTAAATGTGTTTCGTTGCAAGACTGTTTATAATATTGGTACAATGTCTCTGTTAGAAAGCCATATAGTCGATTGTAAATAATTCATAAATATTTACTTGGATCGAACAATATATCTTGTTGGTGAGTTCTTTGTGCTTACTATAGAAAGTTGATATGTTTTACCTTGATTCCCACTTTACATAAACACAGGGCCGGACTGGCTCCCTGACAAGGGCGCAGTTTTACCGGCCCTTCCCGGCTTCAAAGGGCGCACCCTCCCCCCTCCCCGAATATTCATAACCACACTTAATTTAATCTCTGCTCACAACAAAGTGCTTATTATTGTTCAAAAGCAAATGCAGTTTATACAATGTTGTAAAAAAAAAAGTTTTTTTTTCATGAAAAACCCAACACACTTGGTTTTTTTTTCAAGGTTTATGGTTTTTTAGTGGTTTATTTAAGGAAGTTTTAATTATTTATTATAATTTTTATAAAGTAACAGAACGTATAGCGAATGTTACAGAGATAATCAGGAATGTTTCAATTAAAATAGCAATAATTAAAAACTAATAAAAGTGCGTTTAATTGTTATATAAATGTACATTTAAATTTTAAAATGCATTGTTTAGGACCAAGTTATTTTGGTGCAAGTGTAAACAAATTATATTACCCAGAATATTGTATCTATAGAGATTTAAATTAGAACAAAAATACATTAGTTATATTTAAGTGTTCTATAGTTGGTATAAATTTAATTTTTTTTAATATATTTTAAAAATTAAAGGTACGAAAAAAAGTAAAATAATATTAATAATAATAATAAAATATTAATTGAAAATTACCTGAAATAAATATTTCTTTGTTTGTATAAGACGTTTTAACTTTATTAATTTCCAGTAAAGGCAATTTTTAGCTCAATTTCCCACTTGGGTTATGGTTTTTTTCGATTTTTTTTTAAATGTTAGTGTTTTTTTTTTTTTTTTTAAAACCACCCGGGTTTTTGTGGGTCGGGTAAAATCATAGCAACCCTGAATTCATAAGTACTTTAGGAAACGTTTGAGCGACAAAATAAAACAAGAAGTAATAAATTAATGCTAGATTTGGCTAGTTTCAATTATTTTATTTCGAAAATTCACTAATTATTTCCTCAATATTTATTATCGTTTGCAAAAATTAATTTAAATTTCAAAGAATAAATTCGTAATATCCCTCTCGTTTAAATAGAACCAAAACATTTCATATCAACATACGAACAAAGAATCTCTTAGAATTATTTGACGTCAAAATTTTGCTCAAAATTTATGTAATTGCATTAATTTCTAAATTAATTAAACTAGCCGAACCCGGTTATCCAATTAAAAAACGGCTTCCAATTCATTTCATCAATTCTTAATGCATAAAAATTTTTCTCTTGGCATAGCTTTTAATCTAATACAACAAATTTGCACATTATCAAACAAATCAGATTTATAATGTTTACAGATAGTTTCACTAAAAAATTTTATTAAAACTACTAGTTTTGTTGAAAATTAAAAAAGTTAAAAGTTAAATTTTTAACAAAATTCTTACCTTGCCTACTGATTCATTTAGCTATTTTGGCTTGGACTTTAATTTGGCGGGAAACAGTCAGAAATATTATCCGAAGGTCATTAATTCATAGAAAGAATAAACATTTTTATACCAAAGCTCGAAAGATTTATGAGCCATAGCTCCAAAATATGGCTAAAATATATCTCATTGATACCATTGGCAAAAAAAAAAATGCGAGCGTCAGATAATTCTAATACATGTATAGACAGAAAAAATAATAATAAAAAATCTGGGATATCTTACGACGGAAGTGGAGGAGGGAAAAAACACCATTCAGACGCCGAACAAAAAAAAAAAGCGCAAATAAATTTGTTATTTTAAATATAACCATCAACTTTATTTTTTTATTCGATTGGCGTTTGCTTCTTCCTGTTCTCTTTTTTAGTTTGAAGTCAGACCAAAGGACACGTGCTCAAAGTATTTCCATAACTTCATAAAGAAAAAGTAAGCAAAATGTGCATCGCTGGCTATTTTGCAGTAATTTCTCACCATCAGTAGACAATGCACCTGCTGTTTTTGTTTTTGAAAGTTTAGGGCTGGTGGACTTCGATTTATTATGTCTTTTGAAGATTCCTGTGCATCAAACGTCCAAATAAAAAGTTTCAGTTGCAAAACAAAAGGGCGTATTTCGGGTCTGGTGGCTTTTTTGGTGACTCCATTTACGGCATAAATATTCCGTCAAACCGTTCGAATCAAAATTTTCATAAATACTTATTTTGAAAAATGTCACTGATATTACGGGGGGAAGGTATATAGGAGGTGATATTGTAGGCGCCAATTGCTCCTTGGCGCATGGTTTTTATAGGTGTGAATGAAATGATTGAAAATAATTTCGGCATCATAGGAATTCAAGAATAATAAAACAGACACATGTTGAAATGGTGTTTAAAGAAACGTGACAAGGCAGACACCTAACATGGCACCCAACGTCACCTGAGAGCAACATCACCCTCAGCATCAGAACTGTTGACCACGACATCTTTAGCGTGCACCAGTCCTAGACACAATGCGCTATATTACTCAAAAAATTTAGAAATGGATGCAAGTCGAAAAGCGGTATGTTAAATCAAAGGCGCAATAATACACCTTGACTCATATTTTATTTTAGATTCCTCATTTTAAAACAAAAATTCCGAAGTCGTGATGTGTATGAATGGTACGTCAGAAATACGATTTTGCACCAAGTATCAAAATTGTAAGAAAGAAGTCTAAAAGTGTCTTTTGTGATATCGTACGGTCGTAGGCACCCTAATACTGATCGTTAGCGCTGGTTTTTTAGATCCTTCATTTAAGCACTAATCTAATATGATCATATTTATGAGGGGGCCTGAATTATATGCTGGTGGATTAGCTTTCTGCCCAGCAAAATCAGTTTTAGGTGAGGACGGAACCTTTGAAGGTATCATCTGTGACAATGTAATGCCTTAATTGCACGGCTTGCGCTCTGTTTTACTAACAAAACCGAATGAGTTTTACTCAGAAAATTTAAAAAAAAATCTAAATAAACCAACTGACTGCAAAGCCTAAAATATATTTTGGCACTCGGTATCAAAATGATATCCTAAGGTGAGTGACCATGTTGTTTCATTGGAGCGCCTATGAGATCACATATGGCGCCGTTGGACTTTCTTGTTGACAATCTACTTATGCATGAAGCCATATGGCGCTTCTATGAAAAGGGAGGCGCCTTATTACGATCCGTTTTTAATATTTGTCTTAATGTCCCATTTAAAATTCATAGTTAAAACTGATTCTATCGAGTGTTTTGAGGAGAAAAACCATGAGTGTTACCTTTGAAGGTTCTGTTTCGTCCAACCATCTCCTAAACGGATAACGTAAGTATATCCTACCAATAAATAATTCCATGTGTATGAAAATGTTCGTTACTAAACTAATCGTTTATTTAACCGGCTCATGAGGTCAGCGCCCAGTATGGAAGTGAAGGCGCCTTGTTAAGTAGCGGCTTATAGTTATTAGCACCAAGACGACACAAAATGACCCACTCCTTTCCTCAAAAAAGTAAAAACACCCTGTTACTGTCGAAGTAACAGGGTTTTATAGGAACCTACGCTTCCAGTAGCCTATGCACCATGAAAGCGCGAACAACCAAGGAGAAGACGAATCTTGGGTTCAAAAACAAAGGGTCAAAAGTTTTTTTTTTTTTTGAGGAGGGCGCACCGGCCCGCAGGCCGTTGGGCCGGCGGGCCAGTCCGGGCCTGCATAAACATACGCAACTAAGGAAAGGCTAAAACAATTTTTCATATTTTAAAAGTTAATGCATTTTTTTTAAGTCCCTGTGGCTTATTAGTAGTGCTTCGCATTGCCACGCTACTAGTCCGGGGATCGAGTCCCGGATTGGGCGAGGTTGACTCAGCCTTTCATCTTTTAATTGGGTCGATAAAATGGGTACCAAGCATGCTTGGGAACTAAACGCTGGGAACTCCGCGTGAGGCTGACCACTTTACCGGGACGTATGCCTATCACTCCAGAGCCCTTGGTCACGAAAGCAGTAATGGGCACGGGAGGCCTTGGCCCACTAACGGTCTGTAGCACCTAGGAGTTTAGTTATTATGAAGTTGATAGATTTTACCTTAATTCCCACTAAATATAAACATGCGTACCAAAGGATAGAATATAACAATTTTTCATATTTTAAAAGTAAAAAAAAATGTATTCACAAACGTAAATGTCAAAGTACTCCTTATTTTTCTGGTCTCTAGACACAATTATTTAAATTTTCTTGGTGTTGGTTGTCTATTTTTTCGTTTTACCTTTTTTGCAGCATAGTTTTTAAAATCTTTTTGTCTTTATAGTCTGCGTGTTAGCATTTCCTGGTTTTCATTAATTCATCGTTTTTCTGCACTGAATACGGGACTTAGTTTAAGTCCCACAATGCTTTTTCTATATTTTATCTACATTTCCGTTTAAGAAAACGTTGCTTTTTAAAACACTTTAATTACTTAAAGGGTTTTGTACCTTTTATATGTTTTTTGTGTTACTATTATGACGCTGTTTAATTTGATATGAATTTTAATTTCCTCTGTTCAAAGATTTATTTTCAAAGAAAAATGTTAATTACTTCAAATGGAAACTCCGATTACTCCATTTGAGGCATCGTTTTTCCTTCCAGCTTTCATTAAAGCACTTCCTTCGATCGTTGATCTGTTTCCACGTGCATTGATTCACCAAATGCTGCTCAAAAAATTTATTTTCATTCAGTATTTCTGTTACCCCTCAAGACCTCAAAAGCCAATCATTATAACGAAAATCTCTTCTGATACCTTTTAAAACACTTAATTGGCTTTCCCCCAATGTCTCTTAACCCTTTATTTGATTGCACCCTGTAAGGAGCTCTTTTCCGCCTCACAGTTGGCTTCACAGTGTCCACAGTAGAGTAAGAATCCCGCCCAATCTGAGGAATGCTTCCGATGTTTTTTTCCCATCCAAACACTATTTTTTTTATCTGTTGGTCTTTTAGCCCTTCTCCGTAGACTCTCTTCTTTTCACACTTCTTTCAGAGAGGCAAGAGTAGGAAAATATCTGGGAGTTTTCTTTAATTGCTCTTTAGATTTAAGTAGGATAGTAACATAGAGTTTTTAATCTCAACTTTACCCTATTTTACACATATTTACCCTCCTCCTTGCTAACCTAAGTTGGGTAAATAAAAATATGCTATGGAGAAGATCCTTCCACCGGAAGTAACGAGTTCCATATATTACTTGTGAACCCTTCCAGAATACATGTTTAAAACATTAATTTCGTTTAAGGTCTAACAGATTTGAATATTATTTGAGAAAATGTTTCAATTTTATCGGAATGAAAAGTGTATTTTGGTCAAATTGTATTCAGATCATTTTGTAAAATAAATATTACCTTACAAGAGTTTCCAACTAACGGACCAATCGCGCTTTTCCCCCCTGCTTTTTTACTACTTGTTTTTACTCAAGTTAGGTTGGCAAGGAGTGTAGTTTTATTTCCTTTATTTAATTCAATGAATTAAAAGTAGATTGATGTAGTTGATATTTCTAATTACCTGACCGTTCGTAATTCCATATTTTAGCTTATGTTCTAACCCTGATCAGGGGTGTTCTTACTTGTTATTTTAAGGTAGTAGGCGAATACCCAAAATTCCCCCAAATTCTAAAATTTTTACTATTACTACTTTAATCTTTTCCAAATTTGGTATAGTGATTCCAAATATAATGAATAATACTATTTAGGCATTTTTTGAAATTTAAATATAATTTATTTTAAACGGTGTTTTTCCACTAAAAAAAGAGGTTTACGCCAACAAGTCCACCACATTAAATTTTCATCCTATAAACATTAATTATGTGTTAAATTCTTCGTTTTGAACTGATGCATGTAATGAACCTCTAGAGTTACATACAAATTACAAGAAAAGAAGTTATTAAGAAAAATGTCATAAATTATCCACAAAAAAAAAAAGGATTTTTTTCAATCAACTTACACTTGGACATTTTTTTTTAAAAGAAACTTATGTATTTACACCAGATGTTAGAGGTTCATGGCACAGATATATATTAAAATAGCATCTGTAAAAATTTTCAGGTAAATTAATGTAAAACTTTTTATGCTAGAACTGTTGGCGTAAACTCCTTTTTTTTAGGTGAAAAACACCGTTTAAAATAAATCAATTATATTTAAATAAAAAAAATTGCCTAAAATTGTTCATTATATTTGAAATCAATATGCCAAATTTTTAAAAGATTAAAGTAATAGTAAAAATTTTAGAATTTTGGGTATTCGCCTACCTTAAATTGAGAAATGAGGTCCGCCTAACTTTCACTGTTAAATTTTCCCTACGTTGCAGGTTTTTCTATCATTTTAAATTGGGAATACCATGACCAACTCAACTGATAAGGACGCAGAAGCTTTTCGTGACGTCACACTATCCTTTTCCGGTTTTCGACTGTACCGAAATACAGGAATGATGCCTGACGCTTATAGTCGGCCGTGCACGAATAGGTTTAGAAGTTCTTTTTAGGAGAAATCGACAATCCAAACCGGGCATGACGTAACGTAGAGCTTTTGCGGTCTCAGTAGTATTCGAGTAGGCCATGGCATAGTTCAATGATTTGCCTATGCGTAGGTTGTTAATAAAATGTTCCGTTAGCGGTGCTTGCTCAGGTGACGGCTTCGTTACTTGATCGCAGTTTAAAATCACGAGGCTCAACGCTAATATTTCTAGTGTCCCTCGGGTATGACTCAAATTACACCAACCCAACCAATCGGAATCAGAAAAACAAACCTTTTTAAATCAAAAACACTTAAAATTAAATGAAGTTAAAAAAAATGATATCTGTATCATACACTGAACAGAACTGAAACACTGGAAGAACCATGAAAAGCTAGTGAGGCCTATTTTTGGGTCACTTGGCGACAGCTTAAGGGAGAATACGTGGCGGGGGATTAAGCTTGTGCCGACAACATCCAATGCAAACTGTCAAGTCAAGTGTCAATTGTGATCGGCGAATTCATGCCAAATGTGACACGTGTTCTCTTTAAAGCTATCGCCAAGTGACCCAAAAATAGGCTTCACCGGCATTGATGCTTCTGTCATGGGATGCTCCTTCCAAACTTATAGTCATACCCATGAAAAAGAAACAAGAACAGAAAACAACTATTTCCTTAATTACGCTGTCTCCTTCTCAGTTTACTCTCTGTATCACTTGCCTTGTTGCTATATACCTTTTTTTTTATCTATTTACCTTCCGAAAAAAACTTTTATTATTTATTTGCGTCTAAGTTGTACACCTCCTTTTTTATCCCATTCGATTTTTTGCGGGTTTGTTCATTTAGGTCGAATTGTTTCTCAGGCGAAGTGATTCACGACTAATCGATTCTATATCGTATCGTTTCCATCCCTAGAGATAAATCGATTAATTTGGCTTAGCACTTGGAAAAGAATCAATTTTTTTTTCAAATCCTTGGTGATGTTGGTTTTCGCGTGTTTACTTGGGTGAAATAAGCTATAAAATTGCGTGTAAATGTCATTCCCCCCCCCCCCCTCCCAAAGCAAACTTTTACTTTGTGTCTGATGCACTTGGAGAGGCAGACAGGGAGCAAAGGTATATATAGTATGGGACATCGCTTCGACACTTAGCCAAGTCAATGGGCGATTCAAACGGGGTAGAGCTTGGTTTGTTTTTGGAATAGAATACAATGTTTACCGTAGCTGTGACGTCATCATAAGGGCGGTCGTTTTAATTTGGACGAATTAGCTGCCGGATAGTTTGTTTGTAGTTTTTAAGCCAGTCCTTGCCATATCCGTGACATCTCCGTGGGCTTGTGGCAAAACTCTAGTGTTCTTCACATTTATTCAATTTCTTTTTTTGCTCTACAGCTCCATCACTTTATTATTTTATTAGTTTTTATAAACTTTATCCATTTGATATTGTTACTAGTGCAGTTTTCAGACACCTCGTTTTCAAACTTTTTTACATTTCTCACTGATGATTATCCTCATAGCAATATTATATTGATTTATACCATTCTTGTATTATTTATTTAGCAATTTTCAGTCTATATGCAGAAATCGTCTTCAAAAGTAAATGACATGTTTCTAAACCACCACTTGCGAACTTACAGTGTAGTTTTTCTATTGTCATACAATTAAAATTATTGCAATCGACGTCTTGCATTAAGATAAATACCTCCTACAGACACTACTACGTCACTCACCGCTACGTTTTTACTAGTATTTTTTGCAAGATCAAAATTCATGGTTCCTTTCCTCAAAAATCTACCAATTTCATCATGATTACAGTTCAATATATTCAGAATGGCTTCTTCATATTCACCGGGTACCCTGTTTCAGAGCTCCCGAAGCAACAAGATTTCCTCCGATGTAAAGCTATCGCATCGTGTTACCTTTCCAGTGGCAAGAGGCTCTTAAGGTGTTTTCTTTCAATCTTTTGATGTATCTTTATTTTTTAATGAAAAAGGCGCTGTGTGGCCTGCCGCCAATAGCTCTCTAATGTACCTCTAGTGAGACGTTTATTAAAAAAAAAAACATTTGTTAGAATAGTTATGTAATCGAGATTGTTCAAAAGGAGTGATTATGATATGAGCTAAAGGAAACCCACTTGTCCTGGATTTTTTTTCCATGTTTGTATATAAGAAACTTTCAGTTGTTTGACATATTATATAAATGGTATATTTTTTATACTGTAACAAAATGATTAACACGCGTAGTTAGATATTTCCTCTCAACGTTTAATACATTTCAAACATTCACGATCGAATC
Organism: Hylyphantes graminicola; assembly: GCA_023701765.1. NCBI lineage: Eukaryota > Metazoa > Arthropoda > Arachnida > Araneae > Linyphiidae > Hylyphantes > Hylyphantes graminicola. The sequence goes on along the minus strand of CM043115.1, from coordinate 76,230,155 downwards.
AACTCGCTTTTCGTTCAAAAACAAGGGTGACGCTTTAGAAACACCTAGAATTTAAAAATAGTGGTTCAAAAATTAGTGTTTCTAAAAACTATGAAAGAATATTTTTCTCATTACAAATAAATTAATTCGGGTATGGGTTAATGGGTTATATGAGAAAGGCTTCCAATTCAATAACCTCCAAGAAACCAGTACACAAACGGTGTCTCTCAATTGCTCTGCGTATTTGTACATTACAACCTTCTTTATTCATCCAACAAGTACAACTTGTTGCTAATAACATAGCTTCTCATTACTATACAACTCTCCCTCGACAATGTCTATTCGGTCAATCGCAATTGAAGTAACGACGTTCTGTTGCGGGGTCCACCTTTAACTATCCCAACGAATAATGGCGGGTCCACTTCTCCATAGGAAACAGAATTAAGTCTCGTACTTAGATCTATCCTCTAGAGGAGGATTGGGGTTGCATTAGGGGATATTTGTAAGGGAACAGATTGTGTTGGATTCTGTTCGTAGCTGCTCTTTGATATGCTTTTATATTTCGTGGTAAACTTTTGAACCAACTTAGTTGAGACTTTTGACCGTTGTTGGTCAATATCTATATCAAATTGGAGTTTTCGTTTTTTGAAAAGTACATAAAAGAGTACTTTCAAATTTTTACAAAATTGTATAAGTGAAATATGCAAGTGTACAAAAGTACAAAAAAAAATCAAATTAAAAAATATTCTAGTTCTAATTTCGTTTCTTTGAACTGGGGGAGACATTCAATAAAAATACCCAATTAGTTAAAAATAGTTTTGTTTTGGAATCTTAGCAGTTTTTATGAAATTGCGCACTTTCTGTCATTATTGTCGAAATCAACTGGTATACAGAAACGAGGCATTCTCACTCCGTAGGAGTCCAGTAATCAGGTTGGGACGAGAGACCTTAAAAGGGTTTCGCGGACATTGTGCGGCTTCAGTATTGGGACAGTACGACAAAATACCACTTTGACTGGACAAGCTCCTAAATGAATTCGTTGTCAACCAGTCTGTTTCGACTTCGTGACTGTAGCGAGTTCCCTGAAAAACTAGGGGTAAACCGATATTAAACGACTTTCAATTATCAATCAATGAATCAATGAGAATGAATCATTCACATTTAAATTAAATTTTATATCCTCTTATGTAAATTCAATAACTTTTAAACCTTACAAAAATTTAGGACGGTTATCATTTGCGTATGAGAATTTTTTTTTCTTTCAAGAACCACATTATGACATCCGACAAGTACTATTAATTCGTGTACCAGATTTAAAGTCCGTTTTTAGGTCGAGCTGTAGAGGGGTTAAAAAAAAACCGGACCAATGACTGTTCCTTTTTTCAGAATTCCTTTCCCCCCTAAAAAAAGCTTTGAAAACACAAAATCGTTATTTCATATTTTAATATAATCATAACCTTATATTTCAAATTAGGTAAAAATTGAAAGAAAATATTAAATATTTTCAACCGAAAGAATTAAATGAAAATTCTAATTATGAATCGACAAGGCATGCATGAAGTTTAATAAAATTTATTTATTAACTTTTATGACTTTAAACTGCTCGCAAAACACTAGAATGGTGGAAACAGAGCGGTACGTAATCAATATATTTATTATGTTTTTTTAATTCTAGTAGAAAATATTGCTAATAGAATTGGCTCATGCAAATGATATAACATAGCTTAGGTTTGACACTAAAGCTTTACAAAAGCTCACGCAGCAAAAACTTTCTTTTTATATCTTTTGTTAAAAATGTCTCAATAGGAGATTATTTCAATTGCAAATATTTTATTTAAATTGCATTTTATGCAAATATTGTTTGAAATATTTTTGCGTTATAAAATTCTCGTATTAATTGAAAATATAATAAATAACGTGTCTTGTTTATTTACCATTAGAAATGTTATTCTATTTTCTTCTAGTCACGTTTTGATTTTGTGCTCCCATTTCGATTTATCAAAACATTTTTTTAATTATAAATTTTAAAAATGTAAGTATTTGTAAACAAAAGCTTAATAATTTTGCATTCCTTTAATTGTAAATAGTTGGTTTTAAAAATAAATTCAGACATTGAAAATATTTACCAAACTGAAGAAAGAAACTGGAAAATCATAACATAAGCTTAAGCTTTAAGCTCTTTTTTTAATGAATGTTTTTCAATACAAATCGTCCCGAAACTGTGACATCATTGTTCTCAAAAGATGAGAAATTCTTGTCGCAGTTTCAAAAAAAAAAAAAAAAATTATATGCGAAATTTTAGTCTACACCATATAAATAATTAAGAAAGCTAGTTTCAAACCATCATTTTTGTTTGGCAGAAAGTATTGTAGTCCATTAGAGTAAGAAATTTAGTAATTTAAATTTTATCCGAAAAATATAATAGAATATTTAAAATATACTCGTTAATTTAAAAGTATTAAAGTATCGTTGTGTAGTAGTTGACACTTGACACTTGAACTTTCTAAATCAGAAGGCCCTTCGCCAATAATCCTCGTGTAGGCTATAGTTCGACGTTATTTTAAACCAAAACCAGAACTTATCTTATAGTTGGACGGTCGTTTGAATTTTTCTTAAGTTAAGAGAGACCAAAAAGGTCTGGGGGCAGGGGAGCCCAGTCGGTTAGGCACTCGTAGCATGCGAAAGGTCCCAGGTACGGGACCGAGCATCGCCAAAATTAACTGCCGACCTATAAACGGCCCGTGCAGCCAAAAATGTCCGACGAATAATACCCTGTGTTAGGGAGTGCACGTTAAATATCCTTCAAAGTCCAAACGCTGCGTACAATGTCGCCCTTAAAGGTTGCGTTGGGTGCCGATATATGTGTCGGTTCGGCATTTGACTGTGGTTCTTAAAATATGACGCCCGTCGCTAATAGCTTTCGTGTAGCTCTAGTGCGACGATAATTCAAAACCTAATACTAACCAAATATGTCTGGGGTTAAAATAGAAAAGGATAAACGCTCTTGCTAAACGTTGGCAAGTACGTTCCTTATTAGAATCACCATTACAAACTATATATGGAGCAATACCTTCCTCTCTACAGAGAATCAATCCCCATCACCCATCGACTGACTCTCAAATCCATCCTCGAGGAGGGATGGAGAAAGAGGGGGGGGGGGGGGTAAATAAACATTCTCGTAACGGGTTTTGTACTATGAATGGAAAATATGCGATAAAATTGTTTTATCACATTTATTGATGCTAGTGAGGCGTTTGCCTTGCAAGCAAAATTACTCGGGTTCGGGTCAGGGCATTGCCAAAAATAACTGCCGACCTCTAAACGGCCTTCGCAATCAAAATGTCCGACGACTTCGTGTAGAGGGAGTGCATGTGGCATATGCTCCAAAAGTTCCGACGCTGCTTACGATGTCACTCAGAAAAACAAGTTGCGTAGGTTGCCGACTCGTCACTCGATTGTAGTTCTAAATTGTGATGTCCGCCACCAATCGCCCTCTAGTGCGACGATTATTCAACCTAACCCCTATAGATAGCGCTTGTTTATGAGACTTTTTACTTTAAATATGTTTACGATGCATGCAAGTGTGCATCTTCAAGTGTCAGAATAAATGACACTTCAGGATTATAAATCAGAAGGAAAGTTTCCAATAGTCTTATGCGACGTTATACAATCAGTCTGGGAGCAAAGAAGGTAAATTAAGAACGCTCATACTAAACGTTGAAAATACGTTCCTTTAAAGAATTAACCTTGGTTGGTGTCGTGTCGAGTATTACCATTACTAACTACATATAAAGCGACACCTTCAGAGAATCAATCCGGGCGAATATTAAGCCAAGAGCCATCCAATAGTTACAGCAACATATCACCCATCGACTGACTCTCAAATCCATCCTCGAGGAAGGATGGAGAAAGAGGGGGAATAAACATTCTCGCAACAGGGACTTGTCCTATAAGATGAGGAAGCTTTAGTAATATTGTTCTTTTACACCTGTTCTTTCACGTTTAATACAATAACAATGATTTTCCAGTTCCTCTCTCAATAAAGAATCATTAATTTAAAGTTTTTAATTTTTTTAAATTAAGTTTGTCCTTTATAAAATATTCAGGACTATGGTATTTATTAGTCTGATATTTTGTCTATTTAAATAAACTTAAACAGAAACATTCTTTTATTTGGTATGTTTACCACTAGTTTTGGGACATTTATGTAGACGCAGTTGGGTGACAGTTATGTTGATCAATGCAGTTATGTTGATCAATGCAGTTATGTTGGTTCAATGCAGGAGTCATATAATTGTAAGACAAAATTAGCCAAATCATGATAATAAAAAAAAATTGAAATACTACTATGCATTTTTGAGTTAATGTCTTTCGAATTGAGGCAATTGTACTTTTTTTTAAATTAAGTGCATTTTTTTTATTTAAGTTGAGTGCATTTAATTTAGTATTGTAGGTTTGTTGTCGGGCCTCTTGTCTTTCTAGAAAAAACGTTAGAAAGTAGGTAATTTATTTCATTTATAACTTTTGTATTGTAAAGTCTCATAAAATTTTTTAACTTACTTTTTGTTAATATCGAGAATACATTTATATATAACACTGATATTATAGCACCGTTCTCCAAAAATAACTTTGTTGCTACCATACGTGTTTGGGGGGCAGGGGGGCTTCCCCTTCACGCCCCATTGCGCCCCCTTCCAGATGGGGGACGCGCGATATGTAATGGGGGGGGGGGGCATCTATCATAATTGACGAGGCTGAAAATGATATCGGAGTCCGATGTGGTCAGTTCGGGGGAGTTTATTTGGGTTGGGTCAATGTGGGGGTGATAAGTTAAGGGGTCATAGGAGTCTTAAAAATGTGCAAAGAAGGTAGTACTACAAAGCATAGTTTGATCTTTCATGTAATTTTTTAACTACTCAATATCTAAGTATAATTTTTTACATGTAATTCTACAAGATTTATTTAATATAAAACAAACTTTACAATTTATGAAACTTTAGCCAAAACTAAAATAAATGATATTAAACATAAAGCTATTTGAACACATTATGATTAGTAAGACTTAACAACGACTTATACCTAAATTCTCAGCTCAATTTTAATTAGAAATTATTTTAAGAATTTTTTTCTAAAAAAATTAATAAAAAATTTAAAATTTGGATTTTAAATTTTTTAAAAAATAATTTCTAATTAAAATTGAGCTAGGAATTTAGGTATAAGTCTTTGTTTGTACATATTTGTACAATATAAAGTCATTTTGGGTCATTTTTTCAATTTTGACCTCAAAATTTGCCGCGCAAGCCTAATCCCAATGTGTTCGAATGGCTTTAGGTTTAATATCATTTATTTTAGCTTTGGCTAAAGTTTCATTTAAAATTTGTTTTATAATAAACAAATCTTGTAGAATTGCATATAAAAAAAAATTATACTTATATGTTGAGTAGTTAAAAAATTACATGAAAGATCAAACTATGCTTTGTAGTACCTTCTTTGCACATTTTTAAGACTCCTATGATTCCTTAAGGTGCGGGCGGGCAGAATGTATAGGCCTGTTTCACATGATCACAGCCACAATGTTGAGATCCGATAGGACATGCGTCGGAATTGGAAAACGTTACTTACGGTTTTACTTGCGATCAAGCTATGTTAATAAAGTTTTAAATAGTGAAATGTATCGGGCTGATTATTTTAATTGTTTTCGTTTTTTTTTTTTTTGTAACATGTAGACTTTTCGAAAATCGCCGCTTATTTGAGTAAAAATGGCATTGAATTTATTATGCAAATTGTTTGCATATGTTATATGACATAAAAATATTATATTTATGCAAACACTGGATATTTTTGTGTAACTGCATTGATAAATAAGTTTCGATGGTTAAGGTATCGGTACTAATCAGCCAAATTATTTGCAAATGTTATATTTATGCAAACGTTGGATATTTTATGTAAGGTGTGTTGAGAAATAAGTTTAGATGTGTGTGTTTAAGTTATCGGTAACAATAAAAAATTATAAATATTTCCATTAACATGTCTTAATTATTACGTCCAAGTCCGAGACAATTCGACAACATTAAAATACCATCTCATCAACGATTCACATACACTCTTAAAACGAACGAGCGATTTTAATTCAGTCTGTGTTAATTTCCCTCCTCCAGTCTAGAAAATGCACTTCCCCGAAAGGAGTGGATCCTTTGTGTGTTAAACCTCCAACAGGATCACTCCAAACGAGTGATTTAAACTCAGTCTTAGTTAATATTCACTATTTTCCAGTGTCGAAAATGCACTGCAATTGGAGTGGATTTCACTCTTTTGTTTTAAGAGTGAAAGTTCATAAGCAATTTTTTTTCTTCGCCTACCTTATTCATACCAGTGCATCAAAACCACACTCAAAACTTCTCCTCACAGACAATGCCTGAAATATCTCTAAAATGCCAACCTTCTCATAACTTTTATAGTTCAAAACCAATGCATGTACATTCCCCGTCTCAAAAACTTATTTTCTATAACCACTTGTTCGAAAAAAAAGAAAAAATATTCACCACAGACACAACTATTTCTTTCTTCTGCGCCCCTAAACTACCCCCCGGTAATCTTTTCCAATACTTTTAAAAGCACAGGGCCGATTCGAGCAGCCCACGGAGAAACCAAATAGTGCTTCAACTCTCCACCCACGGCCCATATTTCTGGGCCGATACCAGGTAGGGATAAACATATTCTGGGAGAAGGATAAAAACTTCATTTTTTCCCTTTCTTTCTTGTTTGATAAATAATGGTATGCATATTATTTGGGAATAGTTATCTCCAGTTCCTGGGTTCTATCGGCAAAATTAAATCTCGGCATACTTTAACATCCACAGAGAGCTCAGATTCATTGTAATCTGAGCGTCAAAATTGGTAGCGAGAGTCGCCTAAATGGTGCCACAAAAAGAATGGCTCTCAGTTCTGGGGAATGTGCCGAGTCTGCAAAGGCTTGACCGCAAATGATGCAGAACTATAAGAGAAAAAAAAACGATAATCCAAGATAGAGATATTTTGTGTTTCGAGATGTTTTGATGTTTTAGAGGGCGATGATTCTTAAAAAAAAAGTGGTTTTTGAAAATTCGGTCTGTCCGTCTAGTGTCTCTGAAATCACTGGTTCGTACTTCACATTTGGTGTACGAGTTTATAGTACATGTCGGACTTCATTATAAGGTTTTTCGGGGAAATCCCGCATACGGAAAGGGTAGCTGCCGTAGAGCTTTTTTTCTACGGCATCTAATATTTACTTCAGCTTAATGTTTTACTTTAGCTCTATTAAAAAGATAAAAGTACTTCTACACGCTGTCTTAATGAAAAAAATTAATTTTCAACCAAACGTTTTATTATAAATATTTTTTGTCATCACAGTACGTATTTTAATACTAATTTAGAAGTCAAAGATGTTAAACTTCATTTTTTAAAGATTCGTTAAATTTTTGTTTTAATCTTTGGGCTGACCGCACACTTGAAATAAAACAGATACGTTGTCGCATTTACGAGAAATATTTAATTTCTAACACCTTATTTGCATATTATTCTCCCTCATTTCTCACAGCAGGTACATGAAGAACCAAGTGTTATTGAGACCCAGCAAATCAAGATTTACGCCGGGCCATCTTTTTCTCGTCTGGTTCCGAAGATGTTTATGGTTTTATGTTTATTCGATGGTTTTCCGGCTCGAGACTATCTCTTCCAGCTCGAATCGCGTGTATTTTCCACGATCGCGTCTCGAAATAAAAGTTTATATTTCAGAAACACAGCAACATCAATGGATCTATCGTTACAATCGACGTGTTTCTGATAAAACAACATCACTTTTGATATGTATTTCTTTTCTATTGAAAATCAGGATGTTCATTTCAGAAAGTCGTCAACAAACATTCGCTTAGCATTAGAATTGACGGGTTTTTTAAACATACTTGCCGCTGTTATGTACTTCTTTCCATTTTTTTGCCAGATTGCAGCGTTAGGTTAAGTTTCTGTATCATTTTTATGATTTCGAGCAATGATTCTTCGTGATTTAATGCTGCTTTGAGATGGCGTGAGTGTTTTTATTCCTGTAGAAAGAAAGATGTTTGCAAGTAAACGGTATTTTTCAGAAAAGGATTTAAATGAGTATTCCAAACTTGGTATTCCTCTGTAGGTGTACAAAAGGTTATAGATTTGGCATTTTTTATATTAAGAATCTGATTATAACTGAATCGATATTAATTTATCTAGAACCAATAGTTTAAAAATTATTAGTCCAAAATAGAATTTTTATTAAACATTATTTAAAACCCTCATATTTTATTTATTAATTATAAAAAATAACCTAACTTATAAAAACATGAATATTAATATTTTGTGTGAAATTATTATCGGAACTTAAAAAGAAATATTAGATACAATTAAAAATAACTGCTATTATAGAGCCCTTTAAGTCAGTTACATTTATGAGATTAAAAAAAAAAAACTTTGGTAAAATTCAATGCATCCGAAGAAATGTTGGTAAAAAATATTTTTTCAGTTGGATTAACACAAAAACACTCTGGTTTGTAGACCCGCTGTCAATCGCGCTCATTCATCTTTAAGGGGGAATGAACCGGGGGTCTCCAAACTTAAGTGCCTCAGTGTTAATCCAATGGGGAAAAAAACTATTTTCTCTGTCACATTTCTTCGGCTGTATTGAATATTTTTCCAAGCCATTTTTTTAGCAATTAATGTAGATCTCTATAATCACACTTTTTAAAATTGCTTAGAATACTTTTTGTGCTATTATTTATTCAAAATTTTAAGAAAATGGAACCAATGTCAAAAAGTGGAATTGTCGGGATCTGTAAGTCAGCCACATTTACCCCTTAAAAATCCGTTTGTAAAATATTCAATACAGCCGGAGAAATGTGGCTGAGAAAATATTTTTTTCTCCTTTGGATTAACACTGATGTACTTTGCTTTGGAGACCCGCAATCCAGCGCGCCATTTTCCTGTAAGTCCTAAATTTGTCTACGGCCGAGATACCACTAAAAATAATCATTATGGAAATGTGTCCACAATAGCTTCTCGGTTGAAGTGGCGGAAATGTCAATGTTCTCAGGTAGTCTAATTGTCGTGGGACGTACACTAAATTACATCCATAGTCAATTTCTATTTTATCTAACCCCCACCCCATTTAAAGTCAAATGCCACCGAAAATTCGACACTAGGAGCATTTAGACCTCAGAAAAGACTTGAATAAATACGAGACAAATGCTTGTAACTTAGTGTGGAACAAAAGAACGAGCAAACACGCATTCGAAATTCGAATTTTCGTCCCGATAAATACGCGGTGTCCCTTTTGTGAGCACAAATCACACAAGATTTATTAACTCCCACATTTGAATCTTTTCTGGGCTGAAAGACGATCGACGAAGATGTGTTTGGATCAAAAAAGACAAATCCTACTAAAGAGGCAAATTTGGTAGTTTTAATGTTTTGACGCTGCTTACGATGTCGCCCTTAACGGTTGCGTTGGGTGCTTATTCAGGTGTTGGCTCGTCACCTGACTGTGGTTCTAAAATACGACGCCCGTCGCCAATAGCCCTCGTGTAGCTCTAGTGCGACGACAATTCAAACCTAACCTAACTAATGTTTTGATAAAATATTCTTCGCAAATCAATAGATGCATCATTGACATTTTTTGGTTTAACATAAATTTGAATTATAAGACAAGTTATACTAAAAGTATACTCTAACAAGTTATACTATGTTATACTAAAAATTTAATCTTAAAATCCATTTATATATGATTTGAAACATTAATTAATATCATATGTATCGAATATTACAAATAATCATTAAAAAAAATTAAACTTAAATTAAATCCGATGTCGTAATTTGTCGCAAATTTAGACGGATCAAAATACTCTACTGTTAACTTTCTATTCAAGCATTTTTAATTAGAAGTTGTGTTACAGTTGTTACTTATTTCAAAAAGGCAAAATAAATCATTTAAGTTGTTTAGTAAGGAGCTATTAGGGAGAAATACTTAAACGTTGTCATCTGTTAGGTCCAAAGTTAGTCTGACCGACTGCAAATCTGCACCGAATTGTATTTATACCCTCTGAAGGAAATGCAAATTAACTAAACTGTAAAATTGTTTTAACTGCACAATATAAAAATTTAAATTTCATTTTATATATTTTTTGTAACTATATTTCCTATACAAGAAGAGTATAAACAACTACTCAATACATCTAAAATTTAGCAAATTATGGAGTTAAATAAATAAAAAGTGTGTTGCCTCAAAAAAAATAACAATAACAGTCGAGTAACGGGTTTATACTTTTGTATCCTTCCGAGGGGCTAAGCAATTGGACTCTCTTCCCTCCGTTTTGATCTCAAAGTGGTATCGGGGATACTGTCCTCGCGACAAATCGAAACCAAAGCCATCTGTCACCTAATAAATATTCATTAAACATTTCTCTCTTTTTGTCTTCTCTGTCGCGGAGATGCTTTTACAGACACAATTTGTGCCACGTGACATGTCTGGAATAAGGGTACAATGTGCTAAGTCTAAGTCAATGGCGTCTATTTTAGTAGGTGCGAGGCCCTGTGGGAGGAGTGTCAATTTTCGTAAATCGTTTTTTTTTTTACTTTACATTTTCGCGGACGCAAACAATAACGTTGCCCAAAATGTACAATTATCGCTAAATTGAATAGTTTCAATTGTAACTTTAAACTGTGTATACTGGGTTTTGTCACAAAAGATTCATTCGGAGAGATTTTCGTCCGAAAATCGGAAAAAATACTCGTTTTTTAAAACTGGTAAATTAAAGCCTGTAAGTGATGCGTACTTCATTGTGACATCAAAGATTATTCTGACATCAAATAATATCTGGAAAAATAAGCTTAAAAAAGAAAATACATGGTAGTTTTTTTAAAATATATTTTTGAGATATAGACATTTAAAAGAAATAATTACGTTGCGTTGGCGATAAACATTGAAAAACTTTTTTTATAGCAACGAAAATAGATAATTTTATTATTAATTTAATACGTAAGCGTTAGTAAACTTGAACTGTGTATGCTGTATATTGTCGTACAAAGATATTTTCGTCCGGGAATCTGAAAAATACTAGTTTTATTAAACTAGTAAATACACTTCTAAGTGATGTGCACTTTGTTGTGACATCATATTTTATTGTACGTTATAATGCGTAAGTTTAAGAGATATTATTTTATTTCTGAGGCTTGTTGCACATACACATGCAAATGGATTCTTTAAACTGGATTTAGTCTTACGAAATCAGCAAATAATACCTGAAAACAAAAATGAAAGTGAAATACTTGTTTTCAAATATGTTTATCTTTATTTATATCTCTTAAAATATTCTTGAAAATGTTTTATTTGCGTCTTTTATTGGCAAAAAATAGACACGTGCCTCATCAATTTACACTAAATATATTTTCACAAAACATAAACGTTTACATTTCCACAGTTTCATGTGATGCAAATTTCCAAAACCTTACACCAAGTATTGTGGTTCTCTAGAGGTTTAAAGAATCTCATGCTTTGTCGTACATGTATTTAAATGGCAATAAAATTAATCTTGAATCTGTCTAAAGATATTCTGACATTGTCTTGCTCACATCGAAATTCGCGAATCTATATTGAATGATGGTGCACGCGCATTCAATGGGTCATTACCATTTTCGTCTTTGCGATATTATTTCTCGTTTACACATTTCGTCTTCAAAGAATCTGTTTTGCGTTAACACGGAATTCAAGTTTGTTGACAAACTGCTCTGCGTTAGTTTAAGACAGTTGTAATTGTACTGCTTCATGAAAGGATTTATTAGACTATTTTTTTCACACTAAAAACAAATATTTATTTAGTGTTATGATTAGAACTTTCTAATTTAATAGGAAAAAATATGACCTTGAATTACGTTAAACATTTGAAATTGCCACTTTTAATGGAGTTAAATCACCATTTTCCACTCACAAAAAACTCCAGAAAAAAACTTTATATTAAATAAAAAATTTTTCGGGGAAATTCATTTTTGTGACAAAAATCCGTTTGAAATGACGTCCTAATATATGTAACAATGAGATTCTTAGTAATGTTTGTTTATAACGATACACAATGTATATTTTTCTTTTTAAATAAGACGTGTGTTTTCATTGACATATAAGTATTTATCAATGAATTCTGACGTTTCCATTAATTTTTGCTTATGGTAAAGTTTTTTTAAAAAATCTCTTTTCATTTAATTATGCTTTGAAGGTGTTTTCATAGTTTCAATTTTGTATGTTCAGATTGAGTTTCCAATGAAAAATAGTTCAGTTTTGACGTTTAAAAGTTTAATTTGGAACTAAATGCTATGTGTTTTGAGCTTTTATTAGACTCATAAATTTTGTGTGGAAGCAGTTTTAAGTGGCCGTTTTCTTTACATTACAAACCTACACTCTTAAAACAAAAGAGTGAAATCCACTCAAGTTGGAGAAGTGCATTTTCGACACTGGAAAGGAGTGAATATTAACTCAGACTGAGTTAAAATCACTCGTTTGGAGTGATCCTGTCGGAGGTTTAACACACAAAAGATCCACTCCAAAAGGAGAAGTACATTTTCCAGACTGGAGGAGTGAAAATCAATCAGACTGAGTTAAAATCGTTAGTTCGTTTTAAGAGTGTAGTTGTTTAACTCAAAATTGGGTAAGTGACCTTTGCTAATAAGCAATAATGTATCTTTACAATTATTTCTAACTACTAAAGCGATTTTCAGAATACGTTCCATCGCGTAACGGGTGAGATTTAAATGTTTGATGCTCTTTTATTATTTCGTAAACATTTGGATGTGTTTCGCATTTGCGATATTTGCGTAAACAATTTACTACAGGAATTGTTGATTTTAAATTTTCTGCCAAAATATATTCGGTTAAGCTAATATTATATCCTTTGAGAGATAGATGCATATTAAGAACCATATATATCAATGGATATGTCCATTTTAAGCCATTTAATTATTTCTAAAAGACTATTTTTAAAGCTGTTCCCTATAAAAGCTCCCTTATGTATTTTATACAAAAAGTAATATGTTAAATATGTAATATGCATATACTGTGAAAATTGTTGGCCCAAGATTACACCGGAATCCTGGAGCTTTCTAGCTGTCACCACAATTTGGAGTGTGAATTTATCAATTTTGTGGTAGAACTGTAACTTAGATACACAGCAAAAGTGGTGAATCAAAGCTTTAAGTAGTGGTGGCATCTAGAAAGTTACAGGATGCTAGTGCAATCCTGCATCAAACTTTTTAAAGTGTAGAGCAGATGCTTTAACTTAAACTTACTTGCTCATCCCTCAACATACCTATGTGCTCGTGTTCGTGTCCAGCTTCTGACATGACTATTTGTATTCATTCGGAATCTTCCCTACCTTAGGAGTTTCTTAATTAACCCTTGTACAAAATAGTGACAGTGCTACAAACCGATTCCTTGACAAGTGCTAAAAAACCGATTCATATTTCGTTGTTAATAACAATACACTTCAAATAACTTGCAAGAGAACGTGCTATAAGAAATTTCTCCTCTTCACTTTCAATTAATTGTTAACGCCTTGTGTACTTAAACTAATATGTGGTAAGAGACGGGTTAAAATCCGGAATTGCTTTTTTTATTTGTTTTGTGAAATTTTATTATATTATCACACGTTAAACATGTCTTTCACTTTATACTAAACATAACCTTAAACTATAAAAAAAAGTTATGAATTTAATTTTAAAAACGATCTATTACACATTTGAAATGAATTTTAGATTAGAATTTTCTAGACGAAACAAATTGGTTTTAAATAGTACAACGCGATAAAATAACATTGATAATAACTCCATTAAAATAAGTTTTGTAAAGCAATTTGCAGGGCGGTTTTGTTTCATCACATTAATGAAAACTATTTTTATAAACTAAGCGAATTCCTTTAGCTTGGTGTTTTAAAATAATTAAATACATGATCATTCCCATATGTTTCAAAGTTATTAACTAAATGCAGAACGCAATACTTTATAATAGCATAAGAGTTAAGAATACGCCTACGTATTAAATTAATAATAAAATAATCTGTTTTCATTGCTGATAAAACCGTATTTCAACATTTCTCGCCAACGCACCGTAATTAATCATTTTCTTTTAAATGTCGGTTTCTTAATAATATTTTAAATTGGAAAAAAAAACTCTTGTTTCTTTTAAGTATATTTCTGACAAAATTGGTTTTTGTAAGATTTTTGAATGAATTGAGGATCTTATGAGAAAACATAAAATATTTCTTCAAGAATCTTCGATCCTTTTAAGTATATTAGGTATAGAGTTTTAAAAATTGGACAGACATTGTTTGTTTATTGAAATATATTTCCAGAAAATAAAAATTATTTTAAACCATTTTTAACATTGACAATTGCTTATTATATATTTCTTTCTGTGGCGGTTTATTTTAGTGGTTGGCCTCTAAGTGCATCAACCATATGATATTTTCTTTCGGATCTTTATTCGCGGTGCAAACGTGTGACTCGTATTCACTGATCTGTGGCGTGAATCGGGGTTGCTGCGAAAGCGAGTAACCGGTTTCTTCACACCAATTTACTCGATTTCTCGCTATCATCTCCAAAGAGGCTATTAAGGAAAGCCTTCGACGAAATAAGGCGGTTCTTCCCCTGAACTCTTCAAATGCGTGTATCGTCTAAAATCTAGATTTTGTTAAATAAATATTTTTTTAAAAATCATTTTTAAATTGAGTCCGGTATTAGTTTTTTTTTTGAGTAAACATCTCACTAGAGCTACGTGAGAGCTTATTAGTGTATCAGTTTGCAATTGCGCAAAGCTAAAATAAAATTGCGCACGCCTTGATGGTCAATTGAACCTGCAATTTTCTCAAAGAAAATTAATATTTGTAAAACTGAAGCAACAATTTTGCGTATGTAGCTTGAAAAGAGTTTTAAGACTGATGAATAGTTCAAAAAAATCTACAAAAAAATCTTCAAGATGGTCGGGTGTTGCACGTTAAATGTGTTTAATGATTGAACCCCCTTTAAATACTTACTCAAGTTTTGTATGCATTATAAAAATGTGTTATAAGACATTACGTTGCACCATAAAGCTCGAATTACGTTACAATGAATTAATACTACAGTTCGTCATTTGACTTCGAGGTTGATCAAGATCCTTTAGCGAATTAAAATCGAATTGCTAACTGAATAGCTGTTAAAACAAGTTCTCACATAGGGAATTTATTCAAACTCTGGCTTTTCATTCTGCAACTTTTCTATTTCTTTCTGTGGGCTTTCTACATTTTACATTTCTAAAGACTTTTTACAATTAGTGATTCAAAAAGATGACTTTCCCCTCCCGATAGCTCATATGTGTCTCTAGCACGACGTCAGTTCAACAAAATGCAAAAAAATGTTCATTTGTACCAGCTGTCTCTTCGTTCAAATTCGGTCCGTGCGATTCATTTTTTCATTCGCGTCATCGACGCAACACGAAGGAACAGCGTGCTCGCGTGCAACAACATCAAACAATAAATATAAAAAACAAATAATAATCTGCACACGGAGAATTTGTTGCAAGCTCTTTTTTCTCCTCATCCCTCCTACACCCCTTCTCTTTGTTATCATATAGTCTGGAGGGAGGATGTAGTGGAACGCTTTTTTTCTTCCATCCCTACCCCTTCACTTGGAACATGTATTCGATGGTTCTGTTATTTTTAAAGAGCAGGTAATTTTTTTGCATGTTTGTATAACTGAATATTGTTTTTAGTTTGAATTAACGTCAAGTTCGAGCTACACGCGAGTAATTGGTGACGAGCCTTGTAATTTCGTACCCAGGACGAGTAACAAGACCGACAGGCAGCCAAACAAGTAACAGACTTGAACTGGCAGCCGAAGCAATCGTACTAGGACATCGTGCGCGGCGTTGATACTTATGAAGACTACAGATTCAAAGTGCATCAGCCTACACTCTCAGAAATAACACTTTCATTTTTGACGATTCATGAATACTCAAGCCTCATTTCGTTAATTTTGAGGATTTTTTGGTCAAACTATCACATGACTTATGAGTAAACGCGAATCCTCGCTTTTAGGATCGTGATTTGACGATTCTGTATCTTGATTTTGAGGAAACTGAATCTCATTGTTGTACTCACATGCTCAAAAATGACGAAATATTTCTTTAGATTCGACGACACTCAAATAAAAATGACGATTCAAATGTCCTCACTTTGAGGAAACGAAAACTCGGAGCATTTGCCAGTAACGGAATCGTCAAAATTAAGGAAAATTTCCTCGTTTTTGAGCATTCATTCTTGAGAGTGTATAAACACGGCTTATTAACAGGATTATTTCTAATAGTAATTATCCATTTATAGAATGGGTAATATGAGGACAGATCTGGTGAAGGTTATCCTTCGAACCAGTAGGTATCCTCCGTTTAAGGCTCCAACCCCCCTCCCCTTTTTTTTGAACCCAAAAATTTAACAAAAATCAAATAACTAACTTGTATACACTCTTAAAACAAAAGAGTGAAATACACTCCTATAGGAGAAGTGCATTTTCGACACGGAAAGGAGTGAAAATTAACTCCTAAATCGCTGGTAATCGCCCTAAATCGCTTTAAAATAACTCGTTTGTTGTTAAGATTGTTGGTGGTTTAACAAAACAAAAGCGTGAAATCCACTAATATAGGGGAAGTGCATTTTCGACACCGAAATGAATGAAAGTTAACTCAGACTGAGTTAAAATCGCTCGTTTGTTTTAAGAATGTACAAATCCGTTATTTAAAAAAAATCCCCCTTAAACATAATTTTGCCAATGAAAATATCCAAATTTAGCTGCTGGATCACCAAAAACAGAGACTAGAACCTACACAATCATAGGTTTTTAATTAATTTGTTTAATTTGTGGGCGTTGTTTTTACTGCAATGCATGCTGTTTCCCATTAACATTCAGTTCACAACTTCGAAACACATGTAACGGATTAAATATTTAAATATTATACAGGAACAGTGAAAATAGTAGAATTTGCGTAGGTTTTAAACATGTAGTGGGATAAGGGTAAGTGGGTTCGAAGGTACTGATAAAATTTCATTGTAAAATAGTTTCATTTGTTGGGAAGTAACAGTAAAAAATTGGTTTTAGAATAGCCTTTTCAAAGTTTTGTGTATATTTTACTTACGCGAATGAAATAGGTTGAACAAAAATAACATTACTTTAATATTATTTGAAATAATATAAATTGTTAAATGTTAAAAAAAAAATGTCGATTCATTTGGATAATATCTCTCTACGTTCCTTCTGTTTGACATTTTACTAAAAATTGAAGTAAACGTGTACCGAAATCTTTCAGTCATCTTGATCATTTTTAAAAACATTTATAACGATTGAGCTATTGTAGACAGTTTCAGAAAATTTAACTAATTAGCATTTGCTGCGCTTGGATCTTGCGAAAATTCTTATTTTATTTTAAAATGTCGAACTCATTTACCTTCAGGATCGTATAATTATTTATTGGACAGGAAATAAATTAGAAATACAATCTTATGGAGTGCATAACTGTGCTCTAAAAGTTTGTAATTAAGATGTAAAAAAAAAGTCTGCACATGCACTTTTAAACGGTACTATGATTCAGAGGCATTGCTTCTTTCTATCATGCCTTCGCAATCACGAGTTAGGTAAAGTTCACTCAGACTTTCATCTGTTCATTCAGTCTATACGGAGAGGACCAAACGAGCTTGGGAACTAAGCAATCGAGGTTTCGCTTCAGCTCGAAGTAGCAGGAACAACTCTTGCAATCGCACTCCATTGTTTTTAATCTCGAAGGCTGAAACGGGACAGAGTTTTAGTTAAATTCTCATAAAAACACATTAGAGTTATGTTGAATTTTCGTCGCACTAGAGCTACACGAGGGCAATTGACAACAGGCCCCGTAATTTGGGGACGATTAAAGGACGATGGTAGGCGTCACAATTTAGTACCATAGTCAAGTGACGAGCCGACACCTGAGTGGGAACCCAATATACAACTTTTGAAGGCAGGACTTAAAAGCATATTTAGCGTGCATTGCCCCTACGCGGGGAATTATTCGTAGGACTTTTTGGCTATAACCGTTTATGGGTCAGCAGTTATTTTGGCAATGCACTGGCCCAAGCCTGGTACCTTTTAATATGCACAGTGAGAGCCTTACTGGGCTTCTCAGCCCCCCCTCCGGCATAGAAAAACGAAACACATAAGGAAAGAACATAGCATTCATTTCTTTCGAATCCCCCACTTGGAACCTTTTCAACGAGCCCTATCATCTTCAGATTTCCACAATGGAAAAAAATATAACAAAAAAAGTCTATTTAGTCAGCATTTTTAATCAAGATTCTCTCTCTCTCCACCCTTTCGGGAATGTTACAGATCGAACGAGAGTGACGCAACTGAAGTGAAATCATGAGCGTGGGGTGGGGGGAGTTGAGAACATTTGTTAAGCAGATAATGCATCAAATGATATTGTTTTTCCCGACAGATGGAAAAGCGTGGAAGAAGTTACATCAATGTTTCTTTCTTCTTTTTTGTTTTATTTGTTGATGATGTTTAATGTTTTGGAGTATTCGCCGTTGATAGTTTTTCTAAAAGTTTTATGCGGGAAAGAGAAATAGCAATAACTTTGAAAATTTAAACGCATTTTCTTTTAATGAAAGTTTAAATGAAGAGTTATGGTTTGTTAAAATAATTTTTCAAAATGTATGTGTTAGTATAAAAAACATATCACAGTTTTGCATATGACGTAGTGTAAAATACAAAAAAAAAGACCTTGAAACTTTTAAAATTCTTATTCTCTTTTTTTTTGGCTTTGAATGTTGTATTTTTTTAGTAAGAGGCTGCAATGTTTATGAAGAATTACACTGATGAATTGAGTTAGTAAAGAATTAATACAGATTTTGATTCAATTTTCCTTTGCGCAAAAACTTATTTTATTTTACTAACTGTTACCTCAGTTTTGAATCAAACTTTCATTTTAAGTTTTACTGGCAAATACATTCGTGTAACTGCTAGGAGTCGTCGGGAGTCACCAAGCATAACAATTAAAATTTGTTCCTTTGGAATGTTTTCTAAAAGTATGTCTTAGAGCAGTATAAACTAAAGCAATTATTCATTAAAGGAAAAAAAAACTGAAAAAAAAATAAGATTTATCTCATAAAAGTTGATTAAGCTTTCCAAAAAAATGAAGTAGTTTTATTGTTCTAGTGATATTAGGGACGAGACGTTCTCCTAAGTTTTCATAACTGGCGATAATATTTTTGAAAAGCGTTTCCCTATTTTATAGAATTTTTTGAAGACTATTCGTCTAATTCCATTTAGCCGCCAGTTCTTCTCGGAATCGTTTCCACTGACGTCAACCTGTTTTCATTTCGCTTGTAGCTCTAGTGCGACGATATTTCAAATTAAACTAAACTGCCTCCATTTAGACAAACCATATTTTTTTATGACTACGTCACTTTTTCGCGTATTGTGCGATACTACGGTGGCCCAAAAACCCTTTCTAAGAAGATGCTTTTTTTTTTTCCGCAATGGCCGACCACAGCACAAAACAGAAATTAATTCCTGATACCCCGACTTGGCGCTCTCTACCCCTCACGGACCCGGTTGTTATTCATATGAAAATCGCTTCAGGCCCAGCGAGCATGATTAAATTTCTGCAATTTTTCCGCAATATATTTTTTTATTATTATTTCGTGTCGCGTAACCTTTTCTAACCCTCGCCTTGACTCCCTTAACTTTCTTAACTCTTCCTAGAATATAGAACGAGTTGTGTTTGGGTATTTGTTGTTATCAGTTGTTTTCGGTTCCGGTTCTTTGTTTAAGGGGGAATCACCAAAACCTTTACAAGGAGGCTAAATGGAGAGACTAATGGCTGAATGAATCACGGCATCTGTGTTTTAAAAAATAAAGTTTTGTATTTTCCGAGTTTCAAAGTTTATTTATATTTGAAATCATCAGTCAAGCGTAAAAAAAAGTGACTACTAATCAAACTAATATTATTATATTTTATTTTAAAACTATAGTCGTGCAAACGGTGAAGAAAACAGTCGAAACATTCGTTTGGAAAATACAATTTTTGAAGAAGTTTCATTTTTGAACAGTTGAAATACCTTAATGTGAAAAAAGTGGCAAAAATAAACTATTTTACGTGTATCATTTCATCATCATGCTAATGAACGCTTAAGTTTTTCTTTTTAAAATTACAATTCCATCTCAAAAGCAAAAAAAAAAGTTTATATGTAATTTTGTAATATACTGCATCGTGATCAATTCGAGTTGGGTATTATTCACCCGAGGGCAATTGGCGACTTCGTCATGATTTAGAATAACAGCCAAATGGCGAGTCGACACCTGAGTCGGCACCCAGCACAACTTTTAGAAGAGACTTCGCATGTAAATAATTCGGGACTTTGAAGCATATTTAACGTGCACTCCCTTTATAAAATGTAACAAACTTCTTTGGCTGCTCCTACTATTTAGAGGTCGGATAGAATTACACCTCTGCAGTGTTAAAAGTAGTTATAACTGCAAATGATAACATTACGGGGGAATGGGAGCGCCGGATCGCGGGTCTCCAAAGAAAAGTGCATCAGTGTTAATCCAATGGAAAAGAAAATATTTTCTCTGCCACATTTCTCCGGCTGTATTGAATATTTTTACGAACGGATTTTTTTTATCTGATAAATATAGCTGACTTACAGGTCCCGACAATCTCACTTTTTGAAATAGGTGAGGATTTTTTTCTCAAATTTTTAATAAATAATTTTCCAAAAATTATTCGAAGCAATTTTAAAAAGTTGGATTATAGAGACCTGTAAGTTATCTACATTTTTCATAAAAAAAATAGTATGCAAAAATATTCAATTCAGCCGGAGAAATGTGGCAAAGAAAATAGTTTTTTCTTTCCCTTTGGATTAACATTGAGGAACTTGAGTTTGGAGACCCCCTGTCCAGCGCGCCCATTCCCCCTTAAATGAAAAAAAAAGTTGACGGAATGGCTGACTTACACTTATTGGAAATACATAATGTTACATGCTTTGACAACATTCTTTGTTTATTTTATTTTTCAAATTTAAAAAGATTTTGAAAATCGTGACTTGCACTACAAAAATACTGGCATTGCCCGGACCTACACTCTTAAAGCAAAAGAGTGAAATCCACTCCAGTTGGAGAAGTGCATTTTCGACACCGTAAAGGCATGCATATTTACTCAGACTGAGTTAAAATCACTCGTTTGGAGTGATCCTGTCGGAGGTTTAACACACAAAGGATCCACTCCAAAAGGAGAAGTGCATTTTCCAGTCTGAAGGAGTGAAATCCACTCAGACTGAGTAAAATTAGGAGTGTTTGTTTTAAGAGTGTATACCTGGGACCTTTCGCATACATGGCAATCGCCTTATTGACTGGGCGCCCCAGCTTCCATAAAAAAAACTTCAAAGAACTAGTGCAAAATAACGATTCATTACTTACTTTCAGCTTCCCGACACCGCATAAAAGCTACGGTGAAAATGCTCCCCTTAGTAAAACCCCCCCTCCCCCTCGGTATCATCTCTTTTTATAATATTTAATATTTTCGGGTTCACTCCCTCCGCTCGCTGCTTTTATGATGAGCAGCGCCCCCATTGTGGGCCGGGAGCAATTACATCGACGAGCCCAGAGAAGAAATGTCTGAATGATTTAATAATAAACTTTTTTCCTCACTTTCAAAAATAAATTACTAAGAAGAATGGTTTATTTCTTAAGAGGAAAACCATATTGTTTTCTAACATAGTATTTGGTTGAGTGATTTGTGTGTGAAATGCAAAAAAAACAAACAATTTTACTCGTCATTTGACGAGGGTTCTAATTTACGAGATGTAATTTGGCTGTGTTAATACTCAATGGTGACTGAGGAAGGAGGGAAAACGTTCAACCTAACTTAATACGCCATCCTAACTTAACACGTATCGAAATTTCTCATACTTTTCACAATTTAATATCGCTTTGCTTGTACTTTTTATACTTGAACCGTTTTCTTAAATCCATTTACAGTTGAAAAATCGTTTTTTCCGTGGTTGGTATTAATGACGTCACTTCGGGGATTTGTTAGTGTCATCAGTATTGCTTGTATCTGTCTAGTTTTTGTGGATTTGTTAGTGTAATCAGGGCGGGGGGGGGGGGGTTGTCTGTCTATTGGCTTTTATCTGTTAGTTGAGATGGCAGAATAAAAGATGCTTTATTATGAAATTAAGGTTGCAGGTTCATTTTGCTTCAGATTCAAAATCTTACCGCAAATTTTAAAAGTGCGAATATTTTATGGAGCAAAACTGTATTCACAACTAAATTGTACGTATATAATAGATAAAGGTAACTTATTTTATGTTTTATTTTGATAACTCAAATGAAAGTATATAACCGTAAATTTGGCGGATTATTTTGCAGTACAGTCATTTGAAAGTTGAACAATATTGATTCGTATTAACTTGTTCTTTGCTATAGATGCAGTCGCGAAATATGCAAATAAACTAGCACTATTGGAAACAGCAGATAACTTGTCAATTAAGCTTAATCTTTTTACCACAATTGCTGCCATCTTCGCCGTTGCTTGTGTTTGCGTATGAAACATTTAAAATGAAAAGAGCAACACTAGATTGATCACGTGATCGCTTAATCTCGACAGTTTTGAGTATGATGGAGAATCGGATTACGATGTAAACATTCCGTGATTGATTAAATAATATATTATAATAGTTCTTATGCTAGGTTACATTTTAGTGTTATATACAATGCAAGGTAGTTTCTATAACTTTAAAATCTAAAAAGTTTGATGGCAGCTACCCTTTCTGCGTGCGTAATTTTCTTAAAAGCATTATGACGTCCGATAGGTACTAGTGACTCGTGCACCAAATTTGAAGTCCGTAGTTCTTTTGGTTTGAGTGTAGAGTAGTTTAGGCAGACAGATGGATAGCTGTACCACTGTTTTAAAATCGATTTTTCACAATCTGTATCCTCCAATATATGTGGAAAACACAAATTCTCTATTTTCGATTTTTAACCCCATCCCAATACTTGCATTACTTTGTATTTCATACTAGGTAATTAAGAGTTTTAAAAAATACTTAGTTTTCTGTATCTAATAAAAAATATCCGAATGGTTGTAAAAAGCCAAAATAAGGAAAAGGACTAATATAAAAACAGGGGGAAAAATGTAAATCACATTTTCAAACTTTTTTTTATTACTCGTAAATTTTTAGTGTTTTCAAATGTTCGTCTTACTTGTGGTCAAAAGTCTTAGGACCTCACCGTTTTGCAATTCAACTGTTAACCTTTGTCACTTGACCCAAGTTCAAAATTACCTGGCATATATTGGCTGGTTTAAATGGATATAAAACTAGTACAAGTCATGCCACTTTTATTATTCAATATTTTTTTACTCTTTAAATTTTTGTAATGTTTTCAAATGTTCGTTTTATTTATGGTCAAAAGTCTTAAGACATTACCATTTAGCAATTCAGCTGCTTTGTGTCACACCCTTGTCATTTGACTAAATTTGTAACTTGCCTGACACACATTGGATGTTTTTAAATGCACATAACAACGTCACCGATGCACACCATGCCACTTTTAATCGTAGAATTCCTTCATCTCCTCATCTTTTTCTTTTCCTTACTTTGAGGGAAGTTAAACTTTTTATGGCCGTGTTTTGGCGGCGAATTTTCTTTTGTCCTCGGAAAATATTATTACCGAGACTCCCCAAAATGAAATGCCTCTTCGTCTTTCAATCGTAATTGTTAATCGTAACTCCAGTATTTTTACTGTTCCGGACCTCTCCTGCGCGTGGAGGATCAATGCTGTGCATTTTTTATGTTTTCCCGAATGTAAAGAGCCTTGGTTTTATGGTAAACAAACAACTTTATGGTCATTTAGTACGGGAGAATTTTCTTCGAGATAAGTTGTGACATTGTTTGATGTTATAAATGCTGTAGTTATTCTAAAAATATGTGAATTTATTTCAAATGTTCTCATTTTTATTCTTAAACTGTAAAAAAAATTCATAGTCATTCGGAATTTTTAATTTTATGTAATTTTTTTTTATTTTTATTTAACCTTGTCAAAACTATTACCAATACTTCCATTTGAAGTTTTAATATACACTTATGACTCAATTATACTCAGGAAACTAGTCTTTCACAAAAGCTCTGCTAACTTATTAATCCGTTATATTAATTCTTTTATGCAATCACAATATCTTTTATTTACCTTGACCTGTCACTTGCATCTCATACATAGTTTTTGAGTTTTGCAAAATTATGGCAGCAATGCTATCCAGATTTTTTTCGCACCTGAAATGGCTTTCAACTCGAGGGAATCCATAGGCTTCGCTAACAAAAAAATGATAATAATTAAAAGACCTTAAAGATTATTTCTTATTTTTTTTGCACTTTCATTGTCATACTGATATATCATACTGTAAACAATTAAAGTTGCATGTCACTTGCAGTTTAAAATATTCTTTATATAAACATTACTTCTATTTATATAAAAACACTACCCCTATTTATGGTAAAACAAGCCTAACTGTTAACTATACCATCGGCGAAATCTAGATTCCCCAGAAGTCTCACTTAGGATGCAATTAAAGTTTGTGAATCTAAGAGATTTTAAAATCCTTCCTCTCTCGTCCCTAGAGCATCAAGCGAAGATAACAAATAGGTTAGATCCCACATTCGGAATAGGGCATTGTAAATATAAATGCCGAACTGTATGTGTAGCCAAAAAGGCAGACGAATAGCCTGTGTACACTGTACAGGGAGTGCAGGTTCATATTATACTCCAACATCCTTACGCCGCGTATGATGTCACATTAAAAAAAGTTTCTTTGTGTCTATTCAGGTGTCGGCTCTTCACTTGACTGCGGTTCTACGTTGCGATACCAGTCGTCAACAGCTGTAGTACGAAGTTAATTGAACCACACACTCTCTCTCACTATCCAGCCAGCAGCAAAATCTAGTATCTTTAGAACTCTCAATTGGGGTGCAATTAAAGTGAAGAGTAAATCCAAGAGCTCTTGCAATCCTTTCCGCTCTTGTCCCAAGAGCATCCATTGAGGATAACAAATGAATGGGGGGGTCAATCGGACACCTGGGGATTCTCGGATTCCAGTGCAGTTCAGCACTGGAATGGACACCCCCTAAGGCGGAGATCGGAGGCTGATTAGAATCGCTCGGATGTATCGATGGCAGGAGAGGGTTGTCTCAGAAAGGGAAGTGATTTACTGCTGCTCACAGAATCATTGCGTTGGGTAAATGTTTGGCGAGTTTGGGGCTGATTGTAGAATGGTTTTGTAGGTGTGGTCCATTTGCAAAATTTGTGGTTTTCTCAGATAAGGGTAAATTGTAAGTAAAAGTCAGATTTCGTCAACCGGTACCTAATTACAGAGTTCATTAAGACCACGACTGTGAAGAGAAAAAACCGTTTTTTTTAAAAATATTTTTGGGACTAGAGAGCACCGTTTGTAAGGGAACAGTTAGTAAACGTTAAATATGCTCCATCGTCTTAACACCGCGTACAATGTCACCTTTAAGAGACTCCGTTGAGTGCCTACTCAGGTGAAGGCTTGTCACTTGACTGTGGTTGTAAATCACGACATTTGTCTCCAAGAGCCATCGTGTAACGCTAGTGCGAAGCTCACTCAACTCAACTCACTATCCAGCCAGCAGCAAAATCTAGTATCTTTAGAACTCTCAATTGGGGTGCAATTAAAGTGAAGAGTAAATCCAAGAGCTCTTGCAATCCTTTCCGCTCCTGTCCCAAGAGCATCCATTGAGGATAACAAATGAATGGGGGGGTCAATCGGACACCTGGGGATTCTCGGATTTCAGGACAGTTCAGCACTGGAATGGACACCCCCTAAGGCGGAGATCGGAGGCTGATTAGAATCGCTCGGATATATCGATGGCAGGAGAGGATTGTCTCAGAGTGGGCATTGAAATACTGCTGCTCACAGAATCATTGCGTTGGGTAAATGTTTGGCGAGTTTGGGGCTGATTGTAGAATGGTTTTGTATAGGCGTGACTCATTGTGAAAGTTTTGGTTCCGTTTAATAAGGTAAAAAAAAACTGTAAGAAAAAGTGAGTAAGATTCCGCCAAGTTTATTGCCGCTAAGTACAGCGTTTAACAGACCTAGTATGATGAGAAAATTTAGTTCTTGTTAATGTTATACGTACATCTATGCTTTCCAGACGTCCGGGTTTGTCCCTGAGAGTCCAAGATTTTTAGTACTGCCGGGCGAGCTTCTGGTGTTAAAATATTATGGATTTCAAAAGGTTGTTGATGAAATCGACTTGTTACATATTAAAATACTTTTTGTTTGCATTAATAAAATCCAAATATTATTTAAATCATCCGTATTATTCCATTTGTTTCTACGAGCATAAATTGCTGTAGTAATTATGTATTTACGTATGAGCCAGAAGTATGCTTTGAATCCCGGAACCACCTGCTTGAACGTCTGCGATAAAATAACTACTAAGTCGCTAGGGCGGGTATTTGCATAACTTTTTTTAAAGGCTTTGACTACGAATGGGTACCACACGAAGTAGTCTATACAACACTTCACTGCTGATCACTCATATCACTGCTTAGGATACCTTACTTGAAGAACAAAAACATTTGCTTTAAAACTCAAACAAAAACATTTGTTGCACATTCTCCAAAGTATAATTGTGGCAATTTCGTCCTATTAAATTTTCAGTTATAAAACTTCGCCAATAAAGAGGCCGGCCCCTGTATCTTAGTTATACTTTAAAGATTGAGAGTTTCATGACTACACCATTCTTATGATACATCTTTTCAGATATTCTAAACAAAATTGGTGATGAGAAAACATAGCCAATTAACCCCTTTATCTTAACGACATCAAAAAGCACATCATTCGATTCTTCAAACTTTTTTCAAAAAGAAAATATTTTTTATTAATCCCAATGGATGGTCAGCCCTATAATTTTTTTGAAATTATGATAAGAAACATGATGATGCCAAAAGGCATCATTGGGACTGAAAGGGATAAGACTCTTCTCTCTGAACTCTGAAATGCTCTCGTGATCGCAACAAGCATTTGTTGTAAATGCCTTTTAATAATAAAAATTTGAGGAGTTTTTTTTCTGAAGAAATTTAATATGAAACTTATCATGCTTTAATGTAAACTATTTTTTAATATTTAAATAACTATTTCGGTGATTATTAAAAAACTACACATTTGCTTCATTCCTTTAAGGTTCAATATTTTTCTTTAAAACATAAGTACATTTTTTCCGTGTATTTTTTTTAAATTTTTTTTTTGGCTGATTGAGTTTGATATGTACTTGGTGTACATCATAATCTTTTCAATAAAAATTAATTCTCGAAGCGTTCATAAACGTGTTAAAACTTTTAATTAATAGCCTTCCAACTCTTGCTTTTCTAATCAAAAATTCGAAAATTTCATTACGTAAAATACCACAATGGTGCTAGAAAAAAAATCTCAATTATTTTCGCAAAAGAAATAACTTCGATGATTAAAAAAAAATGTCTGCCAAGTTCATGAATAAAAAATGGCCGTGTTTACACTTTAAATGAATAACAAGCTTCCGCTACTAATTAATCATTCGCTAAAAAAACAATGCTCTCGGTGTCAAAAGTAAATTAAACGCTCCTGAAAACTAAAAGGATGAGGTGGTATTAAATAGAAGAGAAAAAAAGTTTCAGGTGCGTTTTGAGCGTAGAGTTAGGAAGCAGCTAGAGATTCTTGGCGAGAAAAAAAGCGAAGCCGCCAGAAAGTCGCCAAGTAACCCTAGTAAGCCCAAGCAAACCGCTCACCTAGCGTAGTTCAATGTAAAACGTATCATATATTCCTCAAAATATGTTGATTAAAGCTTTAAGAAGGACAGTTTACGCAGCAGTAAGAGATCTTAATGTATACAAGATGGTAGGGGCTGGGGAGCCCAGTCGGTTAGGCACTCGCCTAGCATGCAAAAGGTCCCAGGTTCGGGTCCGGGCTTCGCCGAAATAACTGCTGACCTTTAAAAGGCCCGTGCAGCCAAAAATATCTGACGTATGATAATACCGCGTGTAAGGGAGTGCACGTTATGACTTTCTTGGTGGTGGGCAAGATCGCCAAGCACTGCGACTTTAAGTCTATTGAACTAAACTCCAGAAATGACACAAGCACAAGAGACACACAAGGAAAGAGACGACACAAACACATCGACAAATAACAACATTTATTAACGGACACAAACATCCATGCCTTACCAGGATTCGAACCCGAATCCAGCAACTCCAAAGGCTAGCATTCTAACCATTGCACCGCCAGGGCGGCTCGAGTGCACGTTAACTATCCTTCAAAGTCCAAACGCTGCGTACGATGTCGCGCTTAACGGTTACGTTGTGTGCCTATTCAAGTGACGGCTCGTCACTTGACTGTGGTTCTAAAATACGACGGCGCCAATAATTCAAACCTAGTCTAATAAAAGAAGGTAGTAATTCCCTTCACAGTTAAGAAAAGCAAGTTGTAATTATAGTTTTGGTAAAAGTCAAAAAGTCGCCAAGTCAATGAAATAGGCCTATATAATATAAACTCCTCGGTGGAATAGCTCCAAACATTTCGCCAAGAGCGTTTGTTAGGGTCTACTACCGTCTACTACACGGCAATCGCTGCCTTCACTTGGGAAACGGGTTTTTGTATTAGTTGTAGCTCGGAAGCATCCACATTTTATTCTAAACTCTACGGCGTTGAGAGAACAAACGACGGCCGCTAGAGGACGTTGCGAACAGTTCTACTGTGGCGGTCTCTATAGAGTAAAACAAAGCATATTGTTCTTATTTCGAGCATTGTAAAATGTATGATAGTTTAATTTGGAAAAAAAAGGATCTTTATTTTAACAGACAATAGTGTTTGTAAATGCTGGTTTTTAATTTATAACACAATGAGATTTGGTTTTTGTTCCTAATAAATCCGTATTGTTATATCCGGTTAAAGAAATTATTATTTTTTGTCAAGCGGAACTATATCAATGTTATCGTTAAAAATGCTTTGTTACCCATAAACTAAAAATTAAAAGAAGAGAAACCGATCTAAATTATTTTTCGTTAAAAACTTTTTTTAATTAACTTTTTCCAATTAATATGAGAACTGAGTTACGATTTATTATTTTAAAATGAAGCTCAAATGGGAATTACACTTAGTGGTAGAAGGCATTCAGTGTTCAGTGGCGCCTCTTAAAAATTTCTAGTGTTATTCTCTAAGACTTAAAAATACATGCATTGATAAATGAAAGTATTCGCTAGCTGTATTTATGCAGATAAAATTTTTAACGTTACGGAAGTGCTTTTTCTAAACAATCCATATTTTATACTCATAATGTTAATTTTGATTTTTTAAAAAAATTTATTAAGTTTTTATTTAATTAACATTATTTTCCCCATGCGCTGTTTTAAGGGGCTGGATTTAAGGATTCCGCCCACAGACTAACCCCTATTTGCCACCCCTTGTTATAGTCATGATAGCTTCATGTACATTCAGACAACAAGGAGTCTTTAGACAACAGAAAGATCTAGTTATGTTCCTTAGTGTTTTTATCTTTTAAGAAACGATTTGGTTATTATAGTAAACTTAACAAAACAGTTTAACAAATAAATTTAAATATTTGAAAAATATGAAGACTTCTGACATCCCTTCAAAAATTGCCATTCTATCGTATACGGGATATTTAGAAATATGGCAATTTTTTAAATATTTGAAAGCCAAAGTTTTTGTTTCATGATACCCAAAAATAAATAATTTAATTCCATTTGCAAGAAAAATTTATTAACGCCTGATTTTTAAAATGTAGCTTATATATATATATATATATATATATATATATATATATACAGTGGGTCATATTCAAATTACAGTTAGGATTTAAAATAAACCAATCTTTGAAATACGTTTCTGGGATATTTATTTCAAATTACTTTAACCATATACAAGCCAATGAATGATTCTAATGCAAAATTCTTGGAATTGGGTTTGATTTGCACAAATCGCATTCTTTCAGTGCATGGAGGTGTCGCTTATTAACGGAATTTCGCGTTTTAATTACTGCGCCAATGAGAAACTGTCACGGAAGCCGGAAATTAAAGTCTCAGCCAATCACGGGGTATCGAACAAAGAAAGAATCCTTTGTGTCACAGATTCACGGTCTGAAATAAAATGACAGATGAATTGTTGCAGTTTCCCGAATTTTTCATGTTATTTTATGCTTCTTTTGAATTGATTTCTGTAGCTTTTTGAAATCGTTTGAAGACTATATTTTCTTTTTTCGAGTTAAAAAACCATTATTCACTTTCGTTTGAGTTGCAAATTGAGCAAAAATAGTGCAGTCTTTTAGTTTTGTTTTCTTAATACTTTTTGAAAAAAAAAAATGTTGACACCTTTTAAAGGTAACAGTTATTTAAGGGTCCGAAACATAATTTTTTAAAAATATTAGCTGAAAAACAGCTTAGCATACCAACCTTCTTTCTATTTATAAAGTTACACACTTTATAAAAATCATATCTAAAATCTATCGAATCTATTTTAAAACATCATTTAGAGATAAATCGTTTGACTAGAAGATATTAAAAAAGCAGCTATTAAAGTACAAATATATTTAAAAAAATAACAGTTAAACATCTATTTCGTTTATTTGAAACCGTCTAACAAATTTTTAGTTACAAAAGAATGTTATAAATTTATTTGCACAGTTTTAGCAGTACTAAACTTAATTGTTAACGTGGATATGATTAGATATAAAATACGTAAAAAAACATAACATTTCAAGGTTACAATTTAAAAATACCAAACCTTTTTTTTTTTAAACCAAATAATGAGATTTATAAATGTTTTAGGAGGGGGGGGGGGGGGGGGGGCTATCCGCATACGTTCAAAGACACGCATACGTCAATGTTTATTTAATTTTTTATTTATTAATCTTTGATATAGATTTTCTACACACATTTCTCCATATAAAATTAACTAAAGTTAATAATTAAAAAAATATTAGTGTAACCAAAAGAAAATTTCTAATTTTTTGGGGCCAACTTGAAACGAAAAATGTCATTTCTCTAATCTCATTATTCATTTAAACGTCTCTTAATCTTAAATAAATTAAGAATTAAAAAGTCTCAACTTAGATTTAAGAGTTTTCTTTGATTTTATATATACAAAAACTATTTACAAAAAGTTCTGAAAATTTGAAAAATTATTTTTATATTTTTAATTAAAATATGAAAGCGTTTGAATATCTTTAAATTTACAAAATTTATATTAATAATGATTTGTCTCAGGGGTTAACAAGGCAATGGAATAACAAAGTTTTATCTAAAAAAACCTTGTTTCCAATTTATATTAATGTTAGAATAATTAATGTTTCTTGTACTATCATTATCTCTTGTTTACATTTGCTATAAAATATAAGAATTATAGATATTTTTTTTTCAAATTTTAGGACCAATCGGGAGACAACTTTGTAAAAACAGTCCCTTCGATCCGATGAAAATTTGAAATCGTATGTGTTTAGAAATATAAAGATATACCTCCAGCCATGGTAAGTTAGTTTTTTAATTTCTATATTAGGTTTAAATATTGCAAGTTTAAAATCAAAAATTACTAAGCAATTAGTAAAATATGATAATTTTCATATTTCTTTTAAAGAGCTGCGTATATAACTAAAGCAAGGCGTAAGAGAATTTTATTGATGATATTTAGTTTGGGTGCAAGTGTCAAAATGTGAAACTCATCCTGAAATCCTTAAATGAGTAATTTAAAAATACGTCGTTGCCGTACTATGTTATGTTAGTTACACACATTTGCATGAGGCATCCTAAATCTTAAATACCTCGACTGTCTTGACATAATATTCTAATCGAATCACGTGCATTTGAACTATGACTGTTGGTTTGGTAAAAATGTAAGTGATAAAAATGGGTTCGAAAATACAAGTTTTATGAAGCTGGTAGAAAAATAATTTCTTGATAACTCACTTTTTAAAACCAACCTATTAATAATTTTTAAGCATATCTCAATGGTAAACTATGTAGAATGATATGATGCTGGGAATAATATGGGCCAATGAATTAAAATAAACTGTTTTTTAGTTCAGTTTGGTGTGGTTGGTTTATGCTTTAGTTTTATGAAAAGATGATTATTAATTACATTGATTGCGATTACAAAAAAAATCCATCGCAATGTTTGTTGTCAAATTCAATGGAACTAAAGAGTCGCAGAGCTTCAGAAAAATGGAATGTAACGAAAAATTAATCGAAGAGTACCATTTGGTAAAACCAATATAATGGATCCATACATGATATATTACGCTAAGAATTAAGTTTGATAAAAAAATTTTATCGGAGTATATTTAGTCTTATTAAATTAATGAATTGTGTGCTACATTACTTTAACAATACATTGCACCATTACCGAGTTTCGACCATCCAAATTATAAGCAAGTTTGTTTATATTCTTATTTCCTATTATATTTGACAATTGGCTCTCAATTTACAGTAATGTTGAATAAAAAAATCACTCAGTAACAATCACCTTGTAAAATGTTAAAATTTACTAACTTTAATCGAAAATAAATTTTTGATAAATATTTCCGTTTACAATTCTATTAAACCAAACTTTTAGAGCTGTCGATCGAGGAGGTTTCCGAACTTAAATACCGCCTCGTTCCCAAACACGAGATACCTCTCGAAACATATATAAACGCCAACAAAATCCAGCTTCGCTATATTGCGAACGGGAGTAAATATTAACTTTTTTTTCCCGTATCCTCCATCCATAGCCCATTAAACGCCTTTTCCGAACATTTCCCCCGACGATTTTGTTGGAAGATTCTCCATTTTTAATGAGCATGTTCGATTCCTGCACACGGCCATGCCTGCGAAGTGGATAAACACGAATTAATTTAAGAAGACCAACACCAACAGGAACAGGTCCCTGACAATTATTTCCTAGTTGTTTGAAGCATTTTGGGGGGAAATTATGCCGTTCCACTTAACTTTTCATATCATAAAAGTTTATTAAGTGTCGGTGATGTTTCGTTAAAATTAATTGTCAAGTATGGTGTATCAGTAAAACAGGTTTGAGTAATCTTATTTTTAGCGTAAAGAGTAATGAGAACATATAACAGTTTAATTTTCATCCAAGGAGACTTTGAGCGGATCGTATTGCTTGGCTAATTTATTTATAAATTGTCTGTTGTAGAAATTAGTTGAAAATTTTATTGGATCATCTATGAGTGTCCACCGCCGTTCGAAACCAAGTTTCGCTCTCGTTGAATGTGGAAGCTTAGTGGAAGAACGTGCTACGTGACATTTTTGAAAAAAAAAAATGAGATTTTTCTGTCAATGAACATCTTTAACGATAAAAAGTTTCCTCGTTTTCATAAACTTAAAGCTTAGTATATTTTTACGATTGGGAAGTATCGTTTTCAACCGATCAGTGCAAACGATTTTGGTAACGAAAGGAGAAAAATCTTTACAGTGATTTAATTTAAACTTCAATGTATATTTCTTCAATATAATATTCTTCAACATATACTTCTTTTATGTAACTTCAATATAATATATACAATATTTATTTTTATAAGTAATAGAAAAATGAACCCATTATTACGTGATGCGAGTTTAGCATTCAAAGTATTGACTGAGATTTACAACTCAAACTTAGACCAATAAACTGATTGTTACTGAAATACCAAAAAGGATAGGACACTGTCGCGGCTTGAACCTTTAATTTTTTAGTTTCAATTATTATTTGTGAAGTTAACCGTGTTAAAATGGAATGTGCTAGGCTTTCTCTTATATAGCGGGTTTTAAAGAAATAAGTCGTTTTAAGAAATCATAATCATATTGGAATAAGATATATTGAGATCTACCTTGACATCAGACGAACTCTGTGTTTTCTGATTTATCTCATTTACGGCCATTGCTAATGCAATTTACCTCCATTCAAAAGTATTTTTTCTGTGAGTTTATTTAAATGAAATAGGAGATAAATAAAGACATAGTATTGAACAATGAGTGTGCAGGAAAAATTAGTTACACGAAAATTGAAAAATAAAACCTTATAGTTAAGTTTTATTCGGTAATGAAGATGTGACAGGTATACGCAAATAAGTCTTTAAGGGGTTAAAGTTTTCGGGTGCTAAACGCATGCTAGGGTAGACTGACCAGTGAATGAACAGTTGGTAAATACATTTAAAAAGTAAGGGTTAAAGATCATTCCACTGAATGGATTGGCAACACTGACTTCCTCTCATCTAGTAGGAATCTATATGACATCTGATTGGTTGTCTTGGTCATTAATTAAAATCCAACGTGTTTATTGACTGGACATTTTTGGGTTGATTCACTATTAAAAGTACACTCTTAAAACAAACACTCCCAATTTACCTCAGTCTGAGTGGATTTCACTCCTCCAGACTGGAAAATGCACTTCTCTTTTTGGAGTGGATCCTTAGTGTGTTAAACACCCGACAGGATCACTCCAAACGAGTGGTTTTAACTCAGTCTGAGAAAATATGCATGCCTTTAGGGTGTCGAAAATGCACTTCTCCAACTGGAGTGGATTTCACTCTTTTGTTTTAAGAGTGTACTGTTCATTCACTTGGCTCTTGTGCCACTTTTTATTTGGACCCACAAAAGACCCAAAGCAATGCAATATAAAGTCACCTCCTTTTTTTGTAGACTTTACATATAATGACAGATGTGTTCGCATTGTCATAAACCCACAAGCTATATTTTCTTTAAATGTATGAATTTCCTTAAAACAAATTGTGCTTAAGCGTTCATTTTCTGGTTAGTCTACCCTAATTGTTTTCTGCGTTTTCTGTTGTGGTTTTAGCTACTTGATAAAACGCATGTCAAAAGTATCAGACACTGTTTTCGAATTAATCTCAAGAATTGCTTTGCAACAGGTCAATGTATGAACTCAAAATTAACGTTATTCCCCTAGGCATAGCACCAATGAGTTTTATTTTTCATAAAGGTCCTAATGATATGATCAAAAGCAATGATTGTCTTCTTACAAGTACCATGAACTCCGTCGTCAATGTTGGCAAAGGATTGTCAGGTTCTTGCAGGTCCACCCTGCCAAATTTAAATCGGGAGTTGGACAATGTTAGTGTCATTGGCGACTATGTTTGGTGAGCGTAAGCATACCAGTATTGCTTTTGGTCATATCGCTAGGCAATTACGGCCTTTTGGAAATATTTTGTTGTTGTTGTTAAACCTTCATAGCCTGGCAACAGATAATTCTGTTCCATGAGTCCATGTACTCTAGCAAAGTCAAGTCAGATAGTCTAGTATCTGCTCCAGAGAGGCTTGCTTTAGATGGCATTGGAAATATAAGACTCAAATAAACATAGAAATGTTTTCAATCAATTTCAAATGATAAAAACACTATTTATTGCCTAAAAGCTCATTTCTCCGTGATATTTACTATCCGCACGTGTTTAAAGGAGAAAACCCGCCGTAAACTCCATTCCACAAGTCCCGGGGAATGAAAAATCCGTGTCCAGTCGGTCACTCAATCCGGGCATTTAAGAGCCCGTAAAAAACCAGGATAAACTGCCCGATAAAAGTTTTACTTCGACACTGCGACTCAGGAATAAACACGGTTCTTGACTTGAAGCTTGGGCTCGTTTCTGTAAACAGCTGTTCTCGGTTGGTGTTATTTTGTACTTAACCTTTGATTTGACGTTAATTTTTGTATCCATGATTTTTCAGAAATTTCTCACAAACATATTTTACATTCACAGAGAAGTGCATGTACAAAAAGGACTTTAAAACAATTTTTTTAAAGAAACTTATAAATGCATGAAATCATAGAACAATATTTCCCTTCAATTTCGAGGGCACTGTGGAGCCCAGTATTTAAGGCGCTTGCCTAGCATGTCAAAGGTTCCAGGTTCGGATCGAAGCATTTCCAAAATAACTGCTGACCTATTGATGGACTGTGCAGAAAAGGAATCCTACCAATAAAGACTCATGAAGATGGAGTTCAAGTTAAATATGCTTCAAAGTCCGCGTACGAAGTAGCCCTTAAAAAATGCGTACAGTGTCTACTCTGCCATCGGCTCTTCACCTGCTTATGATTCTAATTTTTTTTTCCTAATGGGGCTGCAACATTGGTGGTCAAGCCTTTACAGACTCGGCATATTCCTCAGAACTGAGAGCCATTTTTGGTGGCACCATTTAGGCGACTCTCGGTACCAATTTTGACTCACAGATTACAGTAAATCTGAGCAACGAAATTATTTATCCAAAGCAAATGAGATTTTCCCATCCAGAAAATCCGATGGCTCAGCAGAGGCTTGAATCTGAAATACGACAGACGTTGTCAATAGGTCCCTCTTTTGTAGCTCTGGTGCAATGATGATTCAACCTCTTCCCTTCAAGTTTGAAAGAACAAGTAAATCTAAAACACAACGTT
Source organism: Hylyphantes graminicola (assembly GCA_023701765.1). Taxonomy (NCBI): domain Eukaryota; kingdom Metazoa; phylum Arthropoda; class Arachnida; order Araneae; family Linyphiidae; genus Hylyphantes; species Hylyphantes graminicola. Next base: position 76,193,638 of record CM043115.1, on the reverse strand, counting down.
ACTTCTGCTACATGCCTATTTCTGACATCACTCCCGAATCGAGTGTATTTTTTTTCTTCACTCCTTTTTTTCCTACGGGCTTTGTTTTGCGGGCCCCTTTTCTTTGCGAAAAAATAGAGAAAAAGGATTTTTATTTCAGCTTTTTTTTGTTCTCAAAGTTGTTTAGCGTTTAAAAGGCCCCCTCCGAAGAGTGTTTCGTGTCACAAAAGAGAGATTTATTTCATGTTACGGAGCCGAGGTACAATCGACGTGGAACCAGTTTGGTTTGGTAAAAGTGTAAGTTAATTAAGACTGCTTGTTAGGTAATTTGGGTTTGAAAATAATTATAGTTCTTGAAATTCCGCTACAATGAGTGAACTAAATTATTTGAAAAGGATGGATAGTACGTAAAGTATATACTTTCTACATTTTGGAACTTATTAATTGCAGTGTTTTATTTCGTTGCTTTATTAATAATACAACCAACTGTGTTTACAAAAAGTTTGAAAACACTTCGCGTCGTTTTAGTCAGCTAAAAATTAGTAAAATAAGATTTTCAAACGATAAAAAATCTTCTTTGATGCTTTTAAAGTAATTATCGTTACTTACAAGAGAAAATGTTGTTTATGAAGAAGACGATAGAGCGAAAACGTAAAATATCAAGTTGCATTCTCATACGAATATTTTTTTAATTCATGTTTTTTTTATATAAATATGTATTAATACTTTACATGATACTTTCGCAACCCAAATTTTAATTTCTTGTCCAGGTTTTAACGATAACGTTAAAATATTTGACACAAAAGGTCACTTACAGATTTGTAAAACCAACATGGAAAGACACTTTAACGGAGAATTGTATTTTGTTTCTCTCTGTGCGAAATATGGTTAATTAACTTTGGTCAGAAAGATGTCGGTACTTAAGTTCATTCAGCCCTATATTGGAAAAATAAATTATACTTACCTGTGTCATATACTTGTTATTATGTTAGATCTTTATATAAAGTGTTGGTTAACCATATTTTAGCACTTGTGTCGGGTTAATGTTGTCAAAGATTTGGTGTTGCCACGAAATGTTACGGGACATGTGATTGTTATTACGTTTAAAAATGTGTTGAGAAAAATTTCATGCTTGTTTGATATCGAGACGATACCTATGAAAAGGGATAATATTGAGACAAAAAATCCACTATTCTAATTTACTGTCATTTGTACCTTTTGAGAGAAGGAGTTCTAAAGAATCAAAATCTGTTTCACAATGCTGCAGATAGCAGATAACACACTTTTTGAACATTTGTTTTTAATAAGATACGTTAACAACTCTAAGTTAAAATCATATCTCTTTATTATACTCATCCTCTTAAATTTTACTCATTAAAATTCCCTTTGTAATGGTTACAAGACAAAATCAATTCGTGAATATACAAGTCTAACGACTCATTAACAAGAAAAGAATGGTAAGAAAATTTGTCCAAAAACGAATTTTAGAAACTTAACTTTAAAGTTTATGTTCGAAGAAGGTGTAATTGTATTCTCAAATGGATCGTTAATTGTTAATTTTAAGTGCAAAAGTGTTAATTCTTTTTCCTACAAAAATGTTTAGATATAGTAAATTTTTCATCAGATTATAATTTTTTATAATACGTATTTATGATTTCGTATTACTGAATGGAGTATTTGGCTCTCATTTTTTTAAAGGGTGTTATTTTTTTCTTCTCCTTTTATTTGGGTGTAATTTGTAATCTTCTTTTTAATTTTCCATGATAATTTTCTGGAAGAACCCTGCACTGTAAAAAATTTGGCTTGAATTTACTAACGATTACTTAGTAACTTTACAGGAAAACACCATTTACTAGAAAATCATCTGTAACGTAAAGAAACTACTGTAGTAATACTAAGCAATACTAAGTAAATTGATGTAACGCTTACAGCGTCACCTGGCTATCTTTTTGAGAGATGCGTAGTTTCCCCTGTTGCATTGTTTTGTTTCTCGAAATTTGTTCGATCGGCCATCGGATTTAGCAAAAACTAACCGGTGATCGCGTCCGTAAATTGAAAGTGTACGAGACTAAGAGATAAAAGTCTGATTCGATATCGGTCAAGGTGAAAATTCAATCAATGTAAGTTTCATCGAAAAATTATGACGAATGAGAAACCGAAAAACGTGGGTTTTTTTTATTATAGTACATACATACAAATTGCGTTAAATTATTTCTAAAACTTCATATCCGAAATCTTTATATCGATCAAGATTTTAAACTCATTATTTACACGCAAAGAATCTGCATGTCCCGATGACCGTGTGGACAAACGTGCTACCTCTCGTTGCTAGACGATCGAGCGGATCTTGAGGTTGCGAGTTCTGTCAAGCGACCTGCTCCAGAAAAGTCGAAATAATACCTGACTAACAGAATATTAGTGGCGCCCTCTTGTTTAACATTTTTGAAACTGCTAGTTACTAAGGTTTTCCTAGTAAAGATACTACATAAGTGGATGTATTGATTACTAGAATATATCTTGTAACGTTTACTGAAATTTTTATAGTATGCTTGCAATTTAAATGATTGTATTGGATACTAAGCTTTAATTAGTAATATATACACATATTTCTTATGTAACATTACTAAAAAAACTTGAAGCTGAGTTTCCTAGAGAATTCTTAGTAACCTTACAGATTTTTTTTTTAGAGTGTGGGAACCTTGGAAAACAATATATTCTGTTAAAAAAGATTCTTTCATGTATGACACTTTTTGCATACAAGGATACTTGTTACTGCAGCATATTCTCTTAGGAAAATAAGTTTTCCCTTTCTAATTCCTTTTACCTCATTGGGAAGTGCTCCCCTGTTCCGCCATAGGATTAAATAAAACGTCTTCCTAAAGCTGGCCGTTGATTGGAAATGTTTTGGATTCACATTAACAGAAGGAGATGCCACCTGATCGCTAAAATAAACAAACATTCAGAAATTCTCGTTTTTACGATCGGATATTTTTTATGTTTTCGCATGTGACTTCTGTAGTTGATATTATCATTGCAAACTGTATGTTTGGAGAAATACTGTGACTATTTTAGTAGGAAATAAGATGTATTGTAAAGGTAAATGCTGGAGCGTTTAAGTTAGGCTTGGATTTCAAAAACTAAATAATAAACGTTTCAGCATTTTCTAATTGCAGATTTTGTGTTTTTGGTCTTCATTTTTTATTGCTATTTTTGTTGGTCATTATTTCGAAATTTCTTTTATCCTTATTCAAAAACAGCATAATTCAAGCTCATCTTTTTAGTTAACAAAATTAATGCGTATCTTACCTAGTAAATGCTTAAGTTTTTCGATACAATAAAATGCGATTACTAAAACTGGAGAACTGCAAACTAAATAAGTGACCAAAATTACCGTGCCTATATTCGTTAAATTTTATTGGAGGAATTGGAACATAAGTACTATTTTTCTAAGTTTTCTGGTCTTGTTCTCTCAAACGTATTTAAAGCATTACGTTTTCATGAGGGAAAATCAAATACGGGAATTTACATTTCGACGTCGCAAGATTATATTACACCTCAACTCATATTTTGTAACCATAGTAGATAGGTTTTCATTCAGTACAAACACTTAATAAAATAATTTCTCCACCTAAAATAATGCAAACTCATCCACACTTATACTCATATCCTAGGGCTATTACGATGCACATCATGCACATATCGTCAAAGAGGAGCATTTTCTATAAAGAACGATATTTAGGCATACCACGAATTTTATGTAATGAAACACCATGTTGCTCATTTATAAGAATATTTTCATAACAGAAATTATTTAATTTAATTGGAGACTCGATAGTGACAGCATACAGTAACCCTTTTACGGAATTAAAACTTTGACTCTTCGGCGTTTTAATGCGGGCTAAACGAGTCCGTGGTCTCGAATCGTGTCATGCATAGCAAATGAGGTAGAGCCCGGGCGTGTTTGCACATAAGCTAATAATAATAATAATAATTAATAATTTAAAATCGCGTCTTTTCAATTTTACAAAGTGTTATAGTTGCTGGAGTTATGCATTTTTATGTTTACATTTGTGTATTTCTCTTGAGCGAAGTCTTTTTTCCCGATTTAAAAACACTTTTCGATGGCTAGTTTGTGAGAATTATTGTACGTATATAAATCATACATTCCAGCACAGCTTTATTTATTCCTAAATAGATATAATTCCTAATAGATATATTACACCAAAGTTAAGTAATTTTAGCGCTGAGCAACGCTCCATTGTATATAAAATACTCTTTAAAATAACTTGTGTGCTTTTGCGTTTTTTCAGCAGTGATAAAAAAAGTCAGAGAAATTATATAGAGTGATAGTTAGTAATATGTTTTCTTAAAAACGAAACTTCTTTAATAAAATCACACAAAATAAAGAACGGTTTGAAATTACACACTAAATAATAAGTAAAACTGAAGATGCCAATAAATTTGATTATATGTCTTTATAAATTATTTCGCTACTCGTTTAGAAATTTTTGCTTTTACACAATGTTTAATTAATAAATAGCATTTTGGAGTTGAAAGACATACACTTATACATACCGACTTACACATATACTTTTTAGTAGTTTTAAGTTCTGCAGTTTATTCCAAAAAAATATTTGACTGCATTTCTACGATGCCAAGTCCTCCAAGTTTGTTCTTCTTAAAGAATTGGATTTGTGTGCAATGATTTTGCCATCCAGTATCCGTTTTACAGGAAATTACCTTGGCAATTTCACCCCTTTGAAGACGGCTAATGTATGAACTGGCTTTTTGAAAAAAAAAATGCAATTATTGTCAAACTCCCTTACAACAAACATGAGAAATCAGTCAGGAACTTTTGTCGCTGGCGGCATACTTATCGCAGGTGAGCGCCAAATGCTCGATGAAAACCTCCCCCCCTTAGGCGACAAAAATCAAATGCACCTCTCCCCTTTCCTTTTTGATTAGAATTTTTCCGAAAAAGCAAACTCGCATCCCTACTCCCGTTTTATGGATAGATATTTTCAGAAAAGAACAAAGAGGAGAAAGACCTGCTGCACTCTCAACGATTATGATAATGTTAGCCGTATTTACAATGCTGAATGATGGACGTTTCAGGTGTACTTAATTCTATTATATCTATATAGTACTTTTTTTAATAATTTTTTTCTATAGTACTTTATCTAATTCTATCTAATATAGTACTTAATTCTATTTTTTTTATAACTAAGTTGTTATTTTTAATTCCACTTTATCTAGATGAAGTGTAGACCAAGTCCAACTAACAGTTCGCCCACTAAAAGTCTCTGGCGGAGAATGTTATTTAATAAAATTTCTATTAACTTTCTTTGTTTAGGCCCACCATTTTGGGAAGTAAAACTTTGCACCCGAATATTTCAAAATTACGAACTAAAACTGAAGATATGTCACTCAAGTTTCTCACACATCATATATATTCTTTTTACCAATAAATGCATTCATTCCCAGTGAGATTCGAAATGAACAAGACATCACTTTTGCTCCTACTTTCAAGCCAAAAGAACATGTACTGTCCTGAGCCATGATTTACTTGTTATCCAATGTTATGTAGTTAAGTGCTGTGGTTATTTCGGCAAAAAAATCGTGTATACGGTTTCTCTTCTGTCGCATGTGAAAGCTTCGCTTTACTTAACATTGTTATTATGTTCATCCGGCACCGTAAATATGTGGCAAGCATTATTTAACGGGAAAATTGCACGTGAAACCGTTTCAAACATTAAAATATTGGTCAGAGAAATCTATTAACAGTTAAGGTGGTTTTAGAGTTCTAGAGATAATGTTTGTGCTTACTTATAAAATGTAAAGTATATTCTGAAATTCTTTCTTACTACTTAATTCAGAATACAATAGTTATTTTTACTCTAGGCCTAAATAGCAAGTTCATAATTTTTTAGTCCATCACTTATCATAATCAAGTTATTCTTAAATATATTTTAATCAACATTTTCGCAGCTAGTTTAATTAAAAAAATTAATGCCTAAAATAACCTAGTAAATAAGACATTTTTCAACAAAAGATGTTTTTGTTTTAACACGACTCGGGCAAATCCAAACAAGATACTAACAGGGGTCAAAAACGGTTTTGTAAAATTGTGCCTTGGCTCCTTTTTGATAAACGTTACTCAATTCTTCTTGTTCTCGTTAAGAAATGTTATTTTTCCCTTGGGAGATTTTTTTCCCCACCGTCAAAAGGGATTTCAAAATTTAGCCGGTTTGGGGGAAATTAGGCGAGTTATGTTGCTTTTTTTAAGAGAGCTGCTTTCTTGGGTTTGTGCTATGATGACCTATCCAGTTTTTGGTTTTCTTTTATTTATTCTGATTTTTTTTGGATAAGCGCTCATAGTTAATGATTTTAAATAGCCTTCAATACTTAGCACCTCAGATGCAAAGTTTAAGAAGAAAATTTTAATAATTATGTACATTATATTAAAATGGTCATTTAGGTAATAGGATTAAAGGTTTTCTTATTGTAATGGATATTTGTAACACTATATTTACAAAATGCTTGAAAGTACGATGTACTTCTTAGTTAATATCAACTAATCAAAATATCTACTTTAATAAATCTATTTTGGAAATTTTATTGCACTTTTTTGTGCAATAAGATTTGCACTTGTAGTAGTGCAATTAAAACCTGTTTCTTCGTTGGGGCATTACGTTGAAAATGAGACAACTGAGATTCATTTGAGTTTTTTTTTTTAATTTTATCCTTTAATGCTTTAAACTATTTGATGGGTGCATACAAGTCTATTATATAATATATTTAAGTATATTTGGGGCTTATTAATGGGGCTGGGGTCGGTTAGGCATTCGCCTCACATGCGGAAGGTCCAAGGTTCGGGTCCGGGCATCGCCAAAATAACTACCGACCAATAAACGGCCCGTGCAGCCAAAAATGTCCTACGAATAATACCCCGTGTGGAGGAAGTGCACATTAAATATCCTTCAAAGTCCTAACGCTGCGTACGATGTCACCCTTAACGGTTGCGTTTGGTGCCTATTCAGGTGTCGGATCGTCACTTGACTGGGGTTCTAAACTATGACGCCCGTCAGCAATTGCCCTCGGGTAGTTCTGGTTCGACAATAATTTAAACTAAACTAAACAAATATAATTATTTGTGAAACATAACTGGTAATAATAACAAGTCGTTGCTTTATCCCCAAGTATTATCCAGTGTATGAAACTCTCTCGCTTTCACTCCTCCTGATAATAATCTCCTTTTCCAGAGATTCGGTAATGAGGGCAATTGAGTTGTAATTTACGAATCCGCATGTTCTGCTTGTCTCTGCATTTAAAACCCTCTTCCTCAGTAGAAAAAGGGATAATTGTCCAATGCTGTACCAAGCAAAATATGCCATTTTTCTACTGGCGTACTGAATAAAGAGTTAAGCTTCATGTATCAGGTTTTTTTTCATCTTGAAAGGCTTGTAAAATATTCTTTGTTGCCTTAGTAGCAAAATGCAAAATTCAACGAAAGAGTTTAGCCTTTTAACTATTTATTGTCAGCAATTTTATGTAACCTTTTTTCTTCTCATAAACTTTTGGAATGAAATTTAGTTACACTTTCCAATTCATAAAATAAGAATAACTTATAAATGTATAACTTTTCAAAAGTAATAATTTTAAGAGAAAATAATTTCTCTTTTAAAGAACTGCAAGTTAGTTTTTGCCTAAATTAAAAGACTCATTAGTTCTAAAAATCATTACTAATCTGAAATATGATGATGCAACCAAAAATATCTTTGAAGAATTAAAACTGTAAATTTAATAGTTATGTTTTATACTTTAATCTTTTTTGCTTTTAAAACTATAAATTACACTTATTCTTTACTTATAATTTTCTAAGACTATTTGTGTTTTTATACTCACGGAAGTATCAAGCACTCAAAGACAGATTTTTATGCATTTTCAAAATTCTATATAATTCTGAAAATTGTGATGTATTGTTATGCATTTTTAAAATTCTATATAATTCTGAAAACTACTTCAATATTTTTTTGACAATCTTAGTATCATAGAGAAGTTTATTTAAACTTCAAAATTGATTTTTCAAGTGTCAATTTATAAAATAATTTTTAAATCAAAACTTCCCTTTTGACAGAATCAAAAACATTTGCTCGATCGATTTAAACCAAATAATATATTCTTTTGAAACCAAACTTAAAACAATGAAAGTTTAACGAACAATTTAATTTTCGGTATTAGAATCTGTCGTCTTATATTAATATATTTTAATAATCCAACGAATATGCTTAATATCAACTGGTATCTTTGTTAAAAATTCTGTTTTCGTGAACAATGTTATGATTAGGTTACTTAAGGTATCTGCTCAATTTTTTATTTGAGAGTTTTTTTTAAATGTTTTTATTTTAAATAACCTATGTGTAACCTTCATTGAAATGTTTCACCAACACATTCATGAAAAAATAAAGTTAAAAAATAGTAAATTAAATGCAAAAAAAAAAACTTATCTTCCGCAACTATACCATTGCAGAAAGCGTCATGAATATGTTACAACCGTCTTTTCCACAATTTACCCTGAATGTCAAAACGAGATCGTGTTTGTCGGTAAGAAAAAAAACTAACTCGATTTTTCCTTCTTCCCCAAATGTCGCCTGATCGGAGGAAAATCATCCGATTTCTGCCGTTAAAAGAGAAGGTAAAATGAAGATATTTTTGCGTTGGAAAGAAAATCGGAAATGGTGTTTTTTTCCTCCCGCTCTCTCTCTTTTTTTATATGTAAGTGAGAAATGTCAAAGAGACGGAGATTAAGACACCGTGAGACGAATGCAGATTCCTCCATTTCTACTTCCTTATTTTTACTATATACTCTGAATACTTTTTCCCGGTTTCCTGGCACAGGAGGGGTTGCTCAAGTTAACACTACAGCGACAGCTTTGGCGAATGTTGCCGCTTTGATTTTGATCCTCTGAAAGGAGCAGACTACACTCCTTGCCAACCTAACTTGGGTAAAAACATAGCGTGAAAAGGCTGAGGGAAAAGTGCGGTTGGTTCATTAGTTGGAAACTCTTGTAAGGTGATATTTACATACAAAATGTTCTGAATACAATTTAACCAAAATACACTTTTCATTCTGATAAAATTGCCAAAATTTCTCAAATAATATTCCAATCTGTTAGACCTTAAACGATTAGTGCTTTAAACATATTTGCGATTCCATCCAGAAAACAAGTTATGGAACTCTTTACATGCGCGGAAAGATCTTCTTCATGGCATATTTCTATTTACCCAACTTAGTTTTTTTTTTGTATAAACTCTTCAGTGGCTGGCGATGCCAGCTGGTAAGGAGCAAGGCTTGCTTGCGAAAGGTCCCAGGTTCAGGTCAGGGCATTGACAAAATAGCTGCAGACCAATAAATTGTCTGTGCAGTCAAAATTGCCGGCGAAATACCTCGTGTAGAGGTGGTGCACTTTAAGTATGCTCCAAAATCCCAATACAGCGTACGGTGTATCCCTTAAAAATTGTGTTTGCTGCCTATACTCAGGGGTCGGTTTGTCACCTTGTTCACTCTGAGGCTCTAAATAATAACATTCGTGTAGCTCTAGTGCGATGATGGTCAACCTAACCCTGCAAACTCTTTAATCTGCTTGTATTTGTTGTCATCTAAAGTTCTCTTCAATAGGCTCGTTTACATGAGCCATCGAATCCATGGATTGAAGAGCAAACTCAGAAATTTTTCCCTCTTGGGGATTTTCGCCCAGGCAGAGCCGGAATTGCAGGATTCATTGGGGGGGTTTCGCAAACCCTCCAATGAAGGAGGGTTTGATGTTTCATTCCATGGATTCGGCCACAGACTATCATTTTGATTAGAAATGCTGCTCGACCTATTTTCCCCAAATGGGGATCTTGGCATTCCATGGAGTCGATGGCTCATGTAAACGCGCTTAATGGAACAAGAGGTTAAACAGCCTAGTAGGTAAGGCGTTTATCTTTCAAAATTTTTGGCGAATAATATCCTGTAGTATAAAGTTAGTATGTAGTTCTTCATTACGAATCTTATCCCCTGTAGCCCTTGTTTGCCTCTAGTATCACTTTAATTCAGCTCAACTTCACTTGACCATGGTGCACAAATACGACTCCTTTTCCTTATGGTCTTTCCCTCAAGATAGCAACCTAATCCTCGCCAATACTAGCCCATATGCGGTGAAATGGGCGCTGCGAAACTACCCCCTTAAACCTCCCTGGGTCCCCGTTGTATGAAAATAACATAAATACCACATTCTTATCCTCCGCTACGTGTGAGGATTCCATAGCGCATTTATGGGTCCCCTTCTCCCTTGTTTATATTCGGTGTATTTCTTTGATTTCACATTTTTTTTTTGTTCTTTATTTTTTTTTCTTCACGCGTTTCTTTACACTCCAACAAGATTTACTTCAAAGGGATTCATTCCTACTTTACTTTTTTTTAAAGATTTTTTTATATGAGTTCTTTTCTTGCTTCTTTTTTAGAATTCTTCGCTTCTTTTATTTCCCTCCCGTTTTTTGAATTCGAATTTTTTTTGTTTAAGGAAGAAAAAGAAAAAAGAAATATTTTTTTTTGTGAAATAAAACTAGTCTCGGGTGCAGTTGTGCTTTCTCCGGAGCAGACGATTGACTCAATAAACTGAAATGAAGAACGTTTGTTTCTCGGAATAAGAAAACTGGGGATCGCGAGGGAGAAGGTCAGAATGAAATGGATATGCTTGGCTAGAAAATATGTGAAGCACTCACTCGCCAGATAATATGTAATGCAGAATTTCGACTTACTAAAAATGCTAACAGTCAAGTTCAACCTGTTTTTTAACCCTTTTACTACGAAGGATTTTTGCTTCCTCATAATATTTGATCGGAATAACATTATCGAATCCGTAGTTGTTCAGGCGGTTTGGGGCGTTTCAGTAATGATAGGGTTAAAGGAGCATTTGCCAACTTAGTTACAATTTTGGCTATCGGCTATGGTAAAGCAGCTGTTGATCTCGGATTGACTTCCTGTTGTGGGGCTGGGGAGCCCAGTCGGTTAAGCACTCGCTTAGCATACGGAAGGTCCCAGGTTCGGGTCCGGGCATCGCCAAAATAGCTGCCGACCTATAAACGGCCCGTTCAGCCAAAAATGTCCGACGAATAATACCCCGTGTAAGGGAGTGCACGTTAAATATCCTTCAAAGTCCTAACGCTGCGTACGATGTCGCCCTTAACGGTTGCGTTGGGTGCCTATTAAGGAGTTGGCTCGTCACTTGACTGTGGTTCTAAAATACGACGCCCGTCGCCAATAGCCCTCGTGTAGCTCTAGTGCGACGATAATTCAAACCTAACCTAACCTAACTTCCTGTTGTCATACTGACTGCTTTCTTCTTCAGGAGCGCAACAGCCCTTTACAGGCCTTGGCTGCCTCAACAGCACGCCTTCTCAAGCTCCCCCTGTTCATGGCAACTCCCCTCCAGTTCTTAAATTTTAGGACTCAGAGGTCGTTTTCGATGTCATACTGCTTTCCAATAAAGAAATAATGCTTCCGAAGTCTAACAAAAATAGTCCGAATACTCTGAGACAATCTGGAGTCTTATCGTCGCGTACGATGTCGCTACACGTTTGCTTTGCTTGGTAGCCTAGAAGTCGGCTTAGTCCCTCGACTTTTGTCTCGTATTACGGAGCCTGTCGCCAATTAGCTTGTTTCACGTGGAATAAATCATTCCTGCTTTCATTCTTGAATTTAATCTATTTTTTGTCAATGTACGCTTCCTCCACAACATCGTTAAACTGATGAAGAACTTATTTTCATTCCCGTGGAACTGTTGCCACACAAAACCTGAAAAATACTCATTGCTCTCTTGTCACTCTAGTGCGACGTTAATGCAAATTATTCAAAACCAAGACTACCGCCAAACAATAAAAATAGCCGAACGAATTTTTTGGGTGCTTTTCAGAAGCGATTAAGCTCTTCACTTGTTGACTCCGGTTTTACATTGTTTGTCTACTCACAACCTCTCAATCTCATTCCACCTCCGTAGGGATCCGGATTTTTTTTTATTTCGAATGTGAAATTTCATGAAATCGAATTGCCATGTCGTTTTCTTTGTTTCGTGGGTTACATTCGGTGAGGAATGGGCAAGGGAAAGAATATTATTCGAACACAATGTGTGATATTACGCCCCGTCTCATTTGTCGACCCCTCTATCGTAAATACATTTTTTAGATTTTGTTTGAGAGTTGAGAAAAAATAGCGAAGGATATTGCTGCTTGTTTACAAATGAGTCGAATTTGGATGACTGCTGATTTTGATTGAAGGTGTCGAAACATTAAAAAAAAATTGTCAGTCATATGCTATCCAGTTGCCAAGTCATATGCTAAATTTTGTTAAGTTACTTACTAATGTTAAGTTTTTGCTGTTTAACTGCATCGGTATCCACAATCAAAAATTGTTAATGCAATGATGATTCAAGTAGAAGATCGTAGACATAAACGTAGTAAAGCATGCAGCACCGATTATTTACTAACAACTAAAATGCAACACGTAAAATTTGGGATTTATAAAAATATCTATTTCGATTTTAATTGTAATTTAATGGAGATTTTATTTGATTAAAACACTCAATTTTGTTTAGCCAGCCATAACGAGGTTTTCCTACCAGTAAAACCAAATACTATTATTTATTATTAACTGACTGATGATTTAGATTGATATATTGACAGCAATTGACTGTTCTAGATAACTAGATCAGTCAGTTTGAAGTTTGATTGGTCCCAGAAAATCATTGGTCGTAACGATTTGCGCATTTTTATAATTGCTGAAAAAACTCGAAGAATTAACAAAGTTATTTTTGTACTGCAATATATAACGTGATACGCTTATGTCATCAATGAAAAATTAAAACTACAAAACATTTTCAGCATCGCGTTTCTATCTACGCATAAAAAACTCGATTTCTAAAAAAAAGAGATTCATCCTTTTCTCTCTCCGCACTTTCTATTTCACGCAAAGGACTCGTGAAGATTTTCTTGTGGCGAAAAAATATCATAAAATTCCGCAAATGGTATTTGAATTTGGCAGTAAAAATGGGTGATATTTTTTCTTCGAGAAGAGAGGATTCTACGTTTCGAAAGCGTGTGGAGGGATACGCTCATGACACGCATCTTCGGAGACGGTGAAGTGAATCGTTGAGGGTGAGCAATTGTTGTCTTTTGTTTATGTTATTTTTTTGTAGGGGCTGGAAGAATGGGACTGTTAATCATTTGTGCATAACCGTTGTAATCGATTCTAAAAAACTAAACTCCTCGGCCCAACAGCCCATTGCTGGGCCAATGCCTTTCGTGTCCATTTCAGCTTTCGTGACCTAGAGCTATGGGGTGCTAGGCATATGTCCCGGGTGGTCAGCCCCAAGTGGAACCCCAATTGTTTAGTTCCCAAGAATGCTTGGTACCCACTGTATCGACCCACTCACGGGACGAAAAGATGATCAACCTCGCTCAATCCGGCATTCGATCCTAGGACCTGTGGCGACACAGATACGTCAAACATTGTCTTCTGCCCGACAAAAAAACCACGATCCGCCTCGCGTTTGAATTGTCTATTTTCAAAAATATTTCTCTATCTTGTACATAAACAGCGTAGCAATAGAAAAAACTATAACTCAGTGGCAAAAATTTTATAACCGAATTTCAAGGCGTTTATTTCATCAGAGTGGAATACTTTCTATACGCAACATGTAAAATGGATACTCTTGTTGTTGGCATACGCTACATGAATAACTTGTTAATCCTTCTTTGGTTTAAATTTCACTATGGATAAAAACAAAAGAGTTATCTCATAGCTTATGTGCCAATCTCGTCATTCAAGTGGCTTGTATCGGGTGTAGTTCCATCTGACTTTTATTCTTGAACTTCCTTCAAACAATGCTTCGATTGGTGCTCTGTTCCTTCTTGAAGGTGATTCACCAATCGACACTGTAAGGGGAAAATTTCATTGAGCACTTCTGTTTAAACTCAACACCTAAAATATGCCCTTTTTTATTTCAAATTACATGTCGGGTATTAAAGCGAGTTTAAAAAAATCCTTAAAATTGCTAAAAATAGGCAAGAGGTTCATTTTTAAAAAAATAATAACTTCAAGGGTAATATGGGCCGTGGGTAGCCTAGTAGTTAAGGCCTCGTTCTCGGTATCGGAAGGTCCCGCGATCGAGTCCCGATACCACTGAAGACCCACCGAGTATATGAGGAGTACGTGCTCGTTAAATCTGTGAGTCTGGTTGTTCTGTGGGCTTTCATGGCGTAGTTTCCTACGGGTACAGATCCTTGCAGACTATTCCCCTCACCTTCAGGGACTTGTCCAAATTGCGGAGGTTACGATAGATGGCAGCAACTGCCAATTGTGTGGTCTGTCTTACTTGGCAAAGGTTTATAAGCGGGTCTCTGACCGAGCACGCAAGCCTGAAAATATGTCTGCCAACCAACCTAACAGGTAATATTTTGTGGAAAGTTTTTTTCCTTCACATCCGCAGTTACAAGGGGATAGGTAAGAATATCACGGGAGGGCTTAGAGGGGAGAGGTACGTATGCCGAAACCGTTGACGTAACGTCTTGTCGTAAACACATGTCATTTTGAGCGTGCTTTTTATGCGAAAGTGGGGAGGTATTGAAACGTGTGTATTGCCGATGCATCAATTCGAAGAAGATACTTGAGTTTGGTTTTTGGGAACAAATATTCATAAATATTATTTATGAATAAAAGTTTGTTTCACGTACCTTTAATTAGATTTTGTTTTATGTATGCATGTAAGATTTTGTTTGTTTTAGATATATATTTTTTTATTTCAGAAAATATGTCAAACTGTCTTTCTATGTCGAGCAAATTGTTATTCTTTTTAGAATGACGTTGCAACGAAAGTGCGTTGTGAATGGTGTGCAGTTTTAACACTTAAGTTTCTTCAACCATAACTAGAAAGGGCTGGGGAGCCCAGTCGGTTAAGCACTCGCTTAGCATGCGGAAGGTCCCAGGTTCAGGTCCGGGCATCGCCAAAATAGCTGCCGACCTATAAACGGCCCATGCAGCCAAAAATGTCCGACGAATAACGCCCCGTGTAAGAGAGTGCACGTTAACTATCCTTCAAAGCCCTAACGCTGCGTACGATGTCGCCCTTAACGGTTGCGTTGGGTGCCTATTCAGGTGTTGGCTCGTCACCTGACTGTGCTTCTAAATTATGACGCCCGTAACCAATAGCCCTCGTGTAGCTCTAGTGCGACGATAATTCAAACCAAACCTAAATCAACCATAACTAGAGAGGCCAGTAGGTGTGGCCTTGTTTGGGCCCGGTTATGGCCAAACTAAATGGTCTGTGCAACCAAACAATCCGACGAATGATGCTCCGGTGTAGTGGAATTGCTCTTTAAATGTGCCCAAAATTCCCGAAACCATGTACGAAGTCGCCTTTTAAAGTTGGATGACTACTCAGGTGTCGTATTGTCATTTCAATAAATTACGATGTCCATCGCGCCAATGGGCAGATTATAGATGTCAGAAAAATCTGTCTATCTGAACTGACAGATGATCCGTCTGTCTGATAAAAGTTTAAATTTAGTTATAGCTTGTCAAACAAGCCAGTACATGAGCGAGAATCCCCCCCCCCCTGAATGGTTGTTTCACTACAAGTAATATACGTGCGTAGTGAAAACAGTTTTAAAGAAACGCAATAGAACATTTTAATCCAAATTACCTAAAGAATGGTTGCTTTATGCCATACTACCGTAATATTTCTTGCTTTATAACCTGTATTATTTATTAAGGATCAGTGTGTGTGTGTGCCAAAAATATTATGGTGTAAAGGTTTAAAAGCAGAATAAGTAAATGTTATTTATGAGCGTGTATTTAATATAGAAGCATAAAAGTTACTACAGTATTAGTTATTCAATATTGTAGTTATTTTCAATAAATATAAAAACTTGAATACTATATAAGGTAATTTTCTCTCTCGATAAAAAAATTCAGATGAGCCGATTTTTTTAACCAAATACGTTGAGGCGTTTGCCAATGAACCCCATTTTTCTATTTTACCCCCCCCCCCCTTTTAATAATAGTTTGATTTCCAAACCTTAAATACTCATGCTTCTAGGATAAAGAATGATACATAAATTAAAAAAATAAAGCAACATTTTGGATGTCAATAGATCAAACAACTTGCATTCTATCAACTACGAATTAAATTAGCACTAACCTTTTTTTTTATACGAGGCCAACAATTATCTTCATTGGTAAGATTCACACTTTGTGTCGACAATATGAGCTCCAACATATTAAAAGCCAAATGTTTAGAATATTTGTTTCGACCAGATATTTCTGGCTTTTGTTGTTGGGAAAAATCTTTTTTTCAAATTTCATATACATTTCTTCTTCGATAAGTTTTGAACTTTAGTAGGTACCTTTACTGCAGTTTTTAAAGTAATACGTACTATAAATTAATGTTTAAACTTTTTTAATTAATAATTCCAATAAGTCTCACTTGTTCATTATACATTTTGATTAAAGTTGAGGGCAAAAAAGTAACTGCTTATCTTAAGAATTTGAAAGGGTACGGAATGGTAGTTTCATTATGCATGAAATTGAAATTAATGTTTGAAAAAAAGCAGGTTATGTGCAATAAAGACTTTAAAATTATATTATTATACTTTGTTAATCAAAGTTTTTAAGTTAATTAATATTTTAATGGTTTACAATTTTTATATTTTTGCAAAAATAACAATTTGATACCATTAAAAAAATAAATAATCAAGCTTTGAAATATAAACAAGTTATAAGAGAACCAAAATAAACTACTTTCATAAACTTACTTTTCCCATTTTTTTAATTCTTACATTCTATATTCGAGAGAGAAAAACGTAACTGACAAACTGACAAAAAGTATAAAATATTTGTCAGTGTCATACCTTTCCAACTAAAAAAACTTAGCAAATGGGATGGTTAGAAAGGAATTTGAAAGAGTTTATGGAAAAATAAAGTGAAAATATCATAGCATTAAATAAAATCATTGCGTTTTTAAACAAAAATATTCTATTACAAATTATTTTACAAATTTCCCTTCTGATATAATGCGCAGCACCTATAAATAACTTATAGTAAATTCTAAAAAATTGGGGCTATCATATAACAATTTTTTACATGTCTATCTTCGTCGTATACCCTACTTATTAAAGTGAAGGAAGACATATTGATGGAGAAACTACAAATTTTGACAAAAGATAGTCATATATTGGCTACGATTTGACTAAACTTCGTCTAATCCTCAACTGATGACATCAGTTCATATTGGTTATCAGGCCTTGTATTTAAATAGGTATTCATTTCATTTTAGTCAACAAGTACGTGACACACATACGTTCCCATTGTCAACCTCTCACCCCTTCTTGTCCCTAATACGCGGAGAGACTTTTCACTCAATTATCTACTTTAGCTCATTTGGTCCTCGTCCCAATTTGCATGCGAGTGAGGATCATAATCGAATGAGGGTTAGTTAGCTTTGTTCGACGTGTGAGTGCTTGTTACTCTAGTGTTCCATTTAGTCTATCAGGTTAACCGTGGGCTGGTAGTGGCTGAAAGGAATAGGGTGTCAGCCACTATTGTTCTCTCGGGTGGAAAGGGCAGGGTAAGGCTCTGCGTGTGGAAGGTACCGGGTTCGTGTCCGGTCATTGCCAAAGTAACTGCACCAAACAAAAACTTATAGAGGTATTGGTATATCGATTATATCAAATTTCTTCGTCTAGAGGACTGATATTTTGTTTGTCTTCTAAATTACCGCAAAGTCTTTCCAATCTCTCAATGAATCCTCTTCAATAAACCCATATTCAACCCAAATCATACCTATTAATATCTCAGAGCAATTTGTAGGTTATCCCCTATCCTCTATACCAATGCCACGCTTTGCAGCATTGCTCCCATTAGGCATGGCACATAAGGCATAGCATCTGTCCCCTATGCCTTATTAATTGCATAATCGATGCACGAACCAAGACTCTCACGAATTTTGATTTAAAATAACCAGAACCTGGGGGAGGAGGAGGGTCTGGATTTGACGAAACTTTTTGACGAATTAAGCGTTCTGCATGTTCCCCAGAACTGAGAGCCTTATTATTGTGCCAGCACCTAACAAAAACTTATAGGGGTATTGGTATAGCGATTATATCAAATTTCTTCGTCTAGATGACTGATATTTTTTTTTGTCTTCTAAATTACCACAAAGTTTTTCCAACCTCTCAATGAATCCTCTTCAATAAACCCATATTCAACCCAAATCATACCTATTAATATCTCAGAGCAATTTGTAGGTTATCCCCTATCCTCTATACCAATGCCACGCTTTGCAGCATTGCTCCCATTAGGCATGGCACATAAGGCATAGCATCTGTCCCCTATGCCTTATTAATTGCATAATCGATGCACGGACCCTCGTCGTCTATTTCTTTTCATTAGCGGTTACGATTGGTGGGAATCACTCGTGGATTAGCGTGGAATGGCGGATGGCCCCCAGATTTGAAGCATTCATCCGGGGAAGTTTGAAAATATTGTATCTGTTATACAGTGGTGGCCAAAAGTGTGGACACATTTTGAAATTTTCATATTTTTCAACTTTGTGTGATTACAGAATATATTAATTGCATATCAAATTAAACAATTGTACATCAAATTAAAAGTAATTTAATCTTTATGAGGACCACTGTGTGCAGATCGCTGAAGCCGTCTGTGAGACCTTTGGTCCCATATAATCTATATCCATGGACACAACATCATCATCATCAAAGTAATTTCATGTAGAATTAAAAATAAATACAGTTTTACAATATATGTTTTACGAATAAGTTATGCAACTAATAGTTTGATCTGTCTTAGTTTTGCAAGTCATTAAACCACCTACTTGTATGGCAATTTCAGCATAAGAAAATCCATTGATTGTGCTTGCTTGTTCAACTAAAATGAGCATAACTTTATTTGTAATAAAGATACTTTAATTCTGTTTTTATAGTGAAATTATACATTAAATTACCTTCAATTTAATATTTAAATGTTTGTATTTAAGCGAAATTTAATAGATGCAAGAACACAATTAACAGTTGAAACACATGAAACTTTCAAAATATGTCCACACTTTTGGCCACCACTGTATATAGAATAGATTTTGTAGTAAAAAATACAGGATTGTCCGCAAAAGAAGGTCCAAGTTTTAATGACACAGTGCAGGAGTTTATTTTATACTAATTATAACAAATCATGCATGAAATTGAAAGAAAACTGAAATTGAAAGAAAACTAACCTAGTTTTTCCAATAAATGCTCAACGTGTGAGCCTTTAGTGATAAGGCACAAAAATGCAATTTTCCCCATACTGTTTGCAGCAAGTCCGGAGTAATGGAATGGGAGCAACAGCAAAGCAAAAGTGAAAACGATGTAGCGGTACAAACGCATGCGCTTATCTGAAACTGTTGGGAGTTATTCTTTATTCGTCACCTTCAACCACGACTGTCGAACAATTACAGCTGATACCATTACAATTTGAAACTCGGACATTCTTTTACGGCGGACACAATGTAGGTACTATTCTTTGATGATATATTGGTTGTGTTTCTAGTTTTAAAAATCGCAAATGAACCATTTACCTCAATAAACTGAATTTTCGACACGCATATAACTGACTTCTAAAGCCAATTTATAGTAAGGAGAAATTTAATGGACCCATGGCATGATGGAGTCATGAAAAAATGAAGAGAGAGAAAAAAAAGTCGCAGAATAGTATCGTCCTATAAATTCGAGTTGCAATTTCTTAAATGCGCATTCAAAATATTTCAATGCGATTTTCCGATGGCATAAGATGACAATGGTGATGCGGGTTCATTGTATGGGGCATCGTATGCGTGTTCAATATGCACCAATATTAAATAGGGACACCTTTAATCTCCTTGGATTGTGGTTTGTACTTTTTTGCTTCAGTCTTCCATTGCTCCATGGTCTTTCTACCAAATAAACTCCATTGAATTCACAAAAAGCTCCTCCGGAAATACGTCGCAGTGCAGCGAATCTGTTTCTATGTCCAATTGTCCATGCCCTTTCTATTTATTTTTCTTTTTTTTATGTCATTGGCAGAGTACGCTTTAGATATTGATAATCGTTCTTGATATCTCCCTTTCCTTTAAGTTTTATTGGTTTTATACCGTTTTTTAAGATTTTTCCGAGCACTTTTCAAATAACAAGTCCGAAATCGCGTGACAAATAATAACCCTGTGTAGAGGAAGTAGGAGTTAAATACGTTCCAAAGTTTCGACAAAGCCCGCGATGTCGCCCTTAAAAAGTTGCGTTGGGTGTTTACTCAGAAGGTGTCGGCACGTCACTTGACTCTGCGATGATAATCCAACCTATCCCTAGCATAACTCAACCTCTTTCAGTTACTTCAGAAGTTCTAGTTCATGAAACAAATAAAAATGAAGGCCCGACGGATTAGTGATTTCCCGAAGAGAGTGTGGACTCTGGACTTTAAATGGAACTTTTCCCCTCGAACAAACCGAGCTCGGCCCAGCTCGAATTCTCCATTGAAAAGTATGTACTTTTTACAAAAAAAAGTAGGGGCTGGGGAGCCCAGTCGGTTAGACACTCGCCTAGCATGCGAAATGTCCCAGGTTCGTGTCCGGGCATCGCCAAAATAACTGCCGACCTATAAACGACCTATATTGGCCCGTGCAGCCAAAAATGTCCGACGAAAAATACCGTGTAAGGGAGTGCACGTTAAATATGCTCCAAAGTCCTGACGCTGCGTGCGATGTCGCCCTTAACGGTTGAGTTGGGTGAATATTCAGGTGTTGGCTCGTCACTTGACTGTGGCTCTAAAATACGGCGCCCGTCGCCAATTGCCCTCGTGTAGCTCTAGTGCGACGATAATTCAAACCTAACCTAACCTAACCTGAACAGAACTGAATATAACTCTCCCCCTCGAACAAAGCACGTGCGGCCCAGCTCGAATTGTCCATTGAAAAGTAATTTTAACAAAAAATGTAGGTTACAACTGCGTCAAGCTGACTCGGCGAGCGGCGACGAATGCGTTGAATCTTCGATTCGCTCCATCAGGTGTCGGTGTGGGTATCCCAGTGGTGATCAACATTATGAGTTTGCATATGACATCTAAGGACCATCCCACAAGGCTTACGTAGAGAGACTTCGCACAAACTATGCATAGAGGAAAAATAATAATAATTTCTATTAAACCCAGTCAGACTCGGTTACAGCGACCTCATTTTCAATGATAACTCGTTTATAAAGCCATAAATGCCTAGTCACTTGACTTGAATTGACCATCGACCTTAATGCTATATTATGTCTTTCGTATGAAGACACCTTTATTAAATGATTTTTGTAATTACTACTTTGTGTTATAACGCTGAAAATATACACTCTTAAAACAAACGAGCTATTTTTAACTCGGTCTGAGTTAATTTTCACTCCTTCTAGTGTCGAAAATGCTCTTCCCCAAAAGGAATACATACAGGTTTCCGTTACAAATATT
The DNA here is from genome assembly GCA_023701765.1 of Hylyphantes graminicola. Lineage (NCBI taxonomy): Eukaryota > Metazoa > Arthropoda > Arachnida > Araneae > Linyphiidae > Hylyphantes > Hylyphantes graminicola. Next base: position 76,172,097 of record CM043115.1, on the reverse strand, counting down.
CATAAACATGTGCTTTAGATGTTATAGCATATTATTTAACTATATTTTGAAATTCTAATACTCGATTGATTTTATAATTTAATTTCGTTGTCAGATTTGTAACGCCTCATCACATCTGAAACTTTGTAATTTTCATATCATAGCAAAGATAACCAGGATTATGTCACTCTAAATAACTAATAATATATTTTTTTAAGTACTGAATATAATAAGTTGAAACTTACATTACAAAGAATAATTCTACTGACTAAAGATCAGGTTTTTGCAACTAAACAATAATTTTAAAACTAAAATTCAAAAACCCTCTGTATAAAAATTTAATGTGCAATTTTAAAAGAACTACTATTAAAACATATTGTTAAAGGTCTTGTTTAACTACAGCTAATTAAGTAGCAAAAGCAAAATAAAAAAGAGGAAGTTATTTCTAACTCAACAGCACCAAAATAAAGATACAAATTACCTTTAAGAATATCAGCCGTTAATAAACTGAAACAAAAAATTGAAGTTCTCTACCACTTAAACGGTCATAATTTAAAGCCCTTCCATGCTAATAACAATATGTCGAAAAAAAAAGTTATGAAAATGAAACTCAATCTTTTTTTCTCTCCAGAAAACTGATGTGTTATTAGGCACGTGTTCTTGATAATAGATCAGAACTAAAGTATGATATGGATTTAATTGTACAAGATAATGTGCAAAAATTTTATGTGCATTTCATAAAAAAATGGGCTGCTTTACCTATTTAATTCCTGGTATTATCCTTTATTAATTTGATATTTCTGGTATTTGTATGATGCACGTTAAAAGTTTGTAGGGTTTTTTTTTTCAGAGGTTGTAAAAATACTTTTGTTTTAATAAAATATCCAAATATTTTTTTGATGGAAAATTTTTCTAGCCATCTTTATCAACAGTTAGGAAACTGATGATCCCAGTGGATAAGGTGCCTGTCTTGCATGCTAAAGGTCTTAGGTTCGGGTATAGCCAACATGACTGTTGATCTATAAACGGTCTGTGCAGCCAGAAATACTCCATTCATGGGGAGTACGTGTTAAAAAGGCTCCGTAATCCCGATGTCGCTTTCGATGTCGATATTAAAGAGTTGAGTTGGGTACCTCTTCAGGTGTCAGCTCGTCACTTGACCGTGGTTCTCATCTATGACACCCGCCGAGCCCTCGTGTAACTCTACTGCTTCGTTGACTCAACTCCCCGACTGGTTGCATATATTTGGGTTGCTAAAGGTATTTTTTAAATCTTTAATAAGGCTTCTTTAATATTTTCGTTAGTGATTTTTCAATAACTAGTTTTACAATATGCTACACTCTTAACATAAAATAGTGAAATCCACTCCTGTAGGAGAAGTGCATTTTAGACACTGGAAAGGAGTGAATATTAACTCAGACTGAGTTAAAATCACTCGTTTGGAGTGATACTGTCGGAGGTTTAACAAACAAAGCATCCACTCCTATAGGGGAAGTGCATTTTCGACACTGGAGAGTGAAAATTAACTCAGGCTGAGTTAAAATCGCTTGTTTGTTTTAAGAGTGTAACTTCTTCAAAACAACGTGAACAACAAAAAACTACTCCACACCAATCATCATTAACAAAAACACATATAAAAAAGGCGAAGAACTAACAATCTCAGACTAGGAAAGGACGATAAAAAAATCCGGCAAAGTTAGATTTTTAGCGGAGAGGTATGGAAATAAATTATCTACTCCCCCTCCCCCCTTTTTTTTACCCACTACTCATTTCTTCTCTTCTAGTCGAATCTCCTTCTTCGGCTGAAAGTGAGATATCCAAAAAGGCCCGGGGGCTCGATCTGTCCCGAAATCGGGAGAGAAAAAAAATATCCCGAATAAAATACGGGAGAGTAATCTGTGTTTGGGGGTGGGTGGGGGGGGGGGGGATTCGGGAGATAATCAGGAAAACCCCCTTCCCCCTTTTTGCATTTTTTCATTATTATTATTATGATGTGGAGGCGGTGGTTTGACTCAGTTGGGTCTGTTGCTTAAAAATGGTGTTTGGTAAAATGAGTTCAAATAAGAAGTTCCATAAAATAAAATTGCATTATTTTTTTTATACTTTGATTCTCACTAAAAACTTTTATAGTACGGACATACATACGTATCTGAAAAAAAAAAAAAACATAAAATACAAGACTTAATGCTTCAACGAAATTCCTTCAACGAAATTCCTTCAACGAAATTCCTTCAAACGAAAGAAAAACAAAATCGGACGTTCAGAGAGGAAGTTAATTTATGCTGTAGAGACGAACGTACATTCAGATATAAAAAACGTATAACATACAGCTCATTGGTGACAAACCTTTTAAACAAACATACATTTTTTTTTAATTTGACAGTTAGAACGGAAGTTGAAAGGGGAATGGACGGATGGACGGACGATTACTCTACTTAAAAATACGCGATAGGCACGAAAATGTGGAGTGAAACCTACGAAAAACGAAAAAAAGGTCAATCTTAAAAACCATTCAGTTTTTTTTATTATTTTTTTTGGTCGGAAAGGACACTACAGTCAAATTAAAGAAGTTTTTTTTTATTCAACTGGTAAGCAGTAAAATATGCGTAATGATACAATTACTTTTCTTGTATGCGAATAGGCTTTATTTATATTTTAATGTCTGCGATCAAGTTTGTAAAAAAGGATTTCGTTTCGGACTTAAAGAAATTTCAGCCAAATTGTTTGAAAATTTGTTTTACGACAAGCAAAAGTTGGTATTTTTAATTAGCATAGTTAACCACCATATATTTTTAAACATATGTTGTAATTATTACATTTTCTGCTTTTCTCTATTTTATCTTTTATTTATCTTTTTTTTTTTCAAAAAGAATATGAATGTAGTTTCTTCGTGTAAAAGCAGTATACATTTTGTGTAAAAAATATCTGTTTCACAATACTGTAATTAATAATGCATGAATTCAAAAAATAGCGGAAAATTACTGGCAATTCAATATTGAAAGCTGGTTGCTTTTGTAATATGATACTAACATTAGTATAATTATTGGCATATTCCCTCAAAAAACATAGTTAAATCCATTTTTCTTCACAATAGTAATCTATAATATTGAAACGCATGATTATATTTAATGATACAAAAGGACACTATTAAAATTAATTTGGAAAATTACTTTGAATGAAAGAAAAATGAATATAATGTCTAAAAAATATAACTGATGCAAAATAAATGAACATGTTTCTATGTATGTTTACGTTAAGGTTAGTTATCAATTTTCAATAAATATTCTAGTAAAACAATACATAATTTGTGATTTTTAAGCACACTATAATTATTTGTATAAATTGATGTAATTGCAAAGCATTTATTTCGTTTTTTTAAGCAGCTTTAACCCTTTTTTTTGCATTGAATTCTGAATACCTCAAAGTTTAGATAGTTGGTATTTTGTAGAATATAATATAGAAGAAAGTATTTTATTTATTTTTAAATAATAAAGGGTATCGTATCAAAAATATTCTCTAAAGCACAACTAAGATATAAGGTCCGTCCAGTTGAATTGACCCTGTTTCCGGACACTATATCTATGTTGTATTTGATAAACGAGAGCTTTATAACTTTCCTTTTGACATTAATATCTAAAGTAGTTTTAAACAAAAATTTCACATACAATTCCGTCACACCAAAGACGTGCCTTTCTGGATCGTTGCCATTCTGGGGAACACCTTTAGGCAATTTTATTCCTAAATCTCCCATCCTTTTTATACCCTTGTCTGACATTCGATTTTATTTTTTGTGTGCATCCCTTAGTCATATATTTGTTTCTGTCGGTAGGGTAGTAACGATATTGAGTTACGTATTATTCTTCGAGTTTTTAAAGGTGTGATGTGTTTACCAATCTTCATTATGATTCCTCTATTTTTATATGAGCCTCTCTTCGTATTTTGCTTGTAGATTAGAGGCAAATTGGCATAAGTCAATTATGATAATTTTTTTTACCCTTTTTGCTACAAGGGAATATGAAACGTTGTCATTCAGTTGGTTTCGTTAGTTTGTCGCATTCGAGAACATGTACCACCATTAACGATGAATTTTAAATCTTTCCTTACCGAATAAAAACGTTAAGGTTTTCAAATTCATTTTTCGTGTAACCTTAATTTGTCTTCATAAACATAAACTGTGGTCCTCAAGTGGTTTATATTTTGTCTATTTAGATAGAATTAAGCAGAAAGATTATTTCGTGTTTTAATTTTTTTTCTATCTTCATGAATGGGTTAAACTGAGGTAATTATTACAATAGGTGCGTGTCTAGAAATTCAAATATATTTCTTGCAACAAATTTATCCTGAAAACCTTTTCATTAGAAATTGGTGTTAACGCACTTTTAAGGTACGTTAAAAGCAATCGGTTACAGTCTGTAACATATACAGGTTGCATACCGTAAGATGGGGTAACTTTGGGACTGGGTGGGTAACATTGGGACAACGGGTCAATTTTAGTTTGCAGGGTTCCCTGAGGGACACACTGCGTAGGTTCAATCTGCAAACGCGTTCTTTGTTTAGTCCTGTACTGTGAGGCTACCTGACGGCAGTTTTCAGAGCCAGTTTACCACTACTTTGTGAATGCCAAGTTTTATTTCTTGCCATTGGTTTTCACAAAATTCTTGTTTTGATGAAACTTTCTCTTCTGCCTCAAGAACTGTGAACTTCAGATCACTTTCAAGTACGTATACACAATACCAAACATGTTCTTAAGTATCTTATATAGAATTAACAATGTTATTAAAGTATTTTGTTTTATATAACCTATAAACTGTAAATTTTCAGCTCTTTACGGGGTAACTTTGGGACAGCCCCAAAGTTTGTATACTGGGGTTTTTTTTACAATAGTTTTTTTTTCAGCATTGCATTGGACAATAAGATGCCTAGAAATTATAAAAGAGCTCTTGGCACACGGCCCTACAGAAATTACACTGAAAAAAATTTACAAGAGGCTTTACTAGCAATAAAGAACAAGACACTGTCGATCCGAAATGCGGCCTCCAAGTATAAAATACCCAAAAAAAAAAAAAAATACACTACACCTGAAATCCCAGGAAAAACATACCTAACCCGTAGGTCGGGCTACAGATAGGTCGTCGTCTGTCGTAGGTCGGGTCAAATAAGTAAAAAAAAAACTATGCGTTTGGACATTCCCGGCAATTGAGTGCGACACTAATGTTAACCTACCTACCTGGTGCAACGTTAATTAAACCAAACAAACGACGAACTCTTCTTACTTTACTCCGTTATAACCATTTTCCGGATTTCTGCCTCCAAGAGAAATGTGTGCCCAATCAAGTTGGTTGACACAGAAATATGGAAAGCAGTTTAAATTAGGTTTTTCCAAATTAAATCCGAAGAGTTTAGAGAAATCCGAAGAGAGACATTTGGCCGTAAACTCAAAATGTTATCAGATAATTACAAATTAAAAACCTACATCCAACGCTAAACGAAATAAAAAATGTCATTTTTTAAAACACTAACACCAGTATTACTCTGTAACCAAGGTAAATACGCTGCATTGTTCATGTATTTATTCCTTTCGCCGACGCTGAAAAGAAACGCCACTTTCTTTATTGACTTGATGATTGCGACTCCTATTTTCGTAATGATGTTAAGGGTTTTGTTGCTAGGATTTGTTTCAATGTTAATACAAATAATACAATGCGGCGTATTTTTGTGATTTGTAAAAACTCACTTAGAATAAGGAAGAATACAACACTCTGGAAAATTGAAACACCTGTGGGGTTCTCAATTTCGTTTGTCTTCTATTTTGCATGCATTGTTATTTTTACATTCAATTGTCTAATATGAAATACAAGGTAATGAAGGTAGTGCGATGTGGTCGAAAATCCGAAGTTTGAGATTTTGTGTTTCCTGCATGTTTTGGAAGGTTTTGATTGGGCATTGCTAGGTGGTTCTTGGGCATTGCTAGGTCCATCTGTTTGTTTGAGACCAATCTACAGTTCAATCTTGAAAGAGCTGCTGACCAAAGAGTTCTACACTCTTACGAGTGTAGAAACGAGTGAAATCCACTCCAGTAGGAGAAGTGCATTTTATACACTGGAAAGGAGTGAATATTAACTCGGACTGACTTACAATCACTCGTTTGGAGTGATCTTGTCGGAGGTTTAACACACAAAGGATCCACTCCAAAAGAGGAAGTGCATTCTCAAGACTGGAGGTGTGAAAATTAACTCAGACTGAGTTAAAATCGCTCGTTTGTTTTAAGAGTGTAGTGCTGGTTCTAGGAAAGGGGTTCTTGGACATTGGTAGGTCCATCTGTTTGTCTGAGACCAATCTACAGTTCAATCTTGAAAGAGCTGCTGGACAAAGAGTTCTATAGTAGGGTGGAGGAACGACTAATACACTCTTAAAACAAACACCCCTAATTTAACTCAGTCTGAGTGGATTTCACTCCTCCAGACTGGAAAATGCACTTCTCCTTTTATAGTAGATCCTTTGTGTGTTAAACCTCCGACAGGATCACTCCAAACGAGTGATTTTAACTCAGTCTAAGTAAATATACATGCCTTTACGGTGTCGAAAATGCACTTCTCCAACTGGAGTGGATTTCACTCTTTTGTTTTTAGAGTGTACTCAGCTGCCATCGGCAGCCATGGCTCACTATGGCCCGAATAGGGTGGCAAAAGTGCTATTTAATTTGTAATTTTGATACTGAGAAAGGAAGCACACCCAGGGCAAAGGCGGGAATACGCTGATGCGCTCCTCCGACAGGATCACTCGTTTGGAGTTTTCCTGTCGGAGGTTTAACACACAAAGTCAGGGCCGTGTGGTGCTATGATGCAAAGAGGCGGCCGCATCAGGCGGCAATTGAGTAGGGGGCGGCAAAATTCGAGTTTCTAACCTTCATTTTTTTTTCAAATACTGTTCAAAAAAATTAACTTAGTATTTGCTAAATCTGTGTAAAATAAATACTTCTAAATCTTCAAATATAGGAAGAAAAAGAGCGGCAATTCTAATGAATATCCGAAATAGTGAGAAGGAAAATAGATCTAACACAAGGCTTCAACAGAGAGAGGGAGATCTACAAAAAAGCCACTGCAAGGAGACTGCATGATGTTGTTTTTATTTGGGTTGTCTTGTACAGTTGTACACAACTAGCAACCAGGGCCGTCGCGAGCGGGGGGTGAAGGGGACGTCTCGCCCCCCAAGTTTTTTTGAAAAATGGACATTCGGCAAATTTTCGTAATTTTTATTTTGATACCGAAGTGTAAATTTCAGTGAAATGTGCACACAAATCCGAACACAACGCAAATGCCGACTGACAAAGCAGCTCATTCATCAAACTATGATTATCATTTTTATTTTAATAGCGGACAGTGACATTATTTAGTGGAATGTGTGTACCGATTAAAATCGGGACTCAACGCAAATGCCGACTCTCTACGAAACTCCTGACCAACCTTAAAGTCATTCAGCAAATTTAAGAAATGTTATTCGCTTATTTATTTACTACTACCATACCGAACAAGTCCATTTACAGATAGGTACATTTATATTTTAATACCGGACAGGGAGGGGGTGTAATTATTTAGTGAAATGTGTACACCAATCAAAATCGGAACACAACGCAAATGCCTACTCTCAAAACTCCTGACATACCATAAAGTCATTCGGCAAACTTTAGAAATGTTTGTTATTTATATTTTAATACTGAATTGCGAAATTATTTAGTGAAATGTGTACACCTATTAAAATCCGGACACGACGCAAATGCAGACTCGCAAAACTCCTGATAAATCATAAAGTCATTCGGTAAATTTTAGAAATGGCTGGCAACTGGTATTTATATTTTAATAATAATTAGTAAGGCATTAAAAGAAAATTTAGACATTATAGCACAAAAGTTTGTAAATATTTGTTTATTAATGTTCACAATGCTTTCAAATAATTTAAATTAAATTGCTCGCTGTTAGGTGGCCTTCTATCTATTTTATTCTTTTATATATGAGGATATGCATTGGGGGGCGGTTTGATGGAGGGGGGGGGGGGTAACCCTATGAGATTACTTATACTAGATAAAAAGTTTTTCCCTAAAATAAATGCGTTTAAAAATTTAAATTTAAAAGAAAATGCTTTTTTTGTATAAAAAGTATTGATAATTGAGGTTTACATTTGAAGGGCAAACATTTAAAACCCAATATCTCCAACTTAAAACTTAAGTTACTTTTGCACTCAAACTTTAACATACAGTATTTAGTTAGCTTCGCGAACCATATAAATAAAAGTGGTTTAAGTCAAAGCTGGAGGATCTGGACTTTGATGCTCCCTGCTTTCAGTGAGCCGAAATTATCATTATCAGTGGTTCTCGTCGCATTGGAAAACCAACTAAAATGCAACTGATGTCAATTACTTCGTTTCAATTTATGACTAAAACAGATAATTAGAATCTACTACTTTGAACATCAAACTATTATTGACTTAATTTGATTTTTTTTTTAAAACAAATTGAAGACAACATGTATCTTCAAAGCCTAGGTTTCACTCTTCTAGGTTCTACTCAGCACAACGCAATTTTTTTTAAATATTAAACTTTTCAAATTATATGTATATATAATGAGCATCACTAATGCAAAAATATATATATGAAATAATTGGGAATAATTAATCATTAGGGATTGATAGAGCACATTCATTGAAAGTTTATCAAAAATGTACCAATTTGGAGATCTGTGACTCAAAAACGCCAATTTTATAACAGTTTTATAAAATCCATTAATGATTGGTTGAAAATTATGATATTGGGGATAGCTTTTGCATAGACAATAGACATCCGAAATAATAATTAAAAATAGCAGCAATTCACACTAGACCTTGGTTCACCAGATAGACTTAAAAATCTATCCTGGAACACACCAAAAGCTCAAACACTTGACGCGCTTGTTCCAGAAGTGGGTGGTCCAATTGTCCCCTTTTTCCCTTCCCCCAAAGCTTGAAAGGGGCATCCTATTTCTACAAAGGGTACCCCTGAAGGAATAAGGTTTCGGGGAAGACTTGTCCCTTCCACTCTGAAGTCAGATAAGAAATCTAAATGACTTTTACAACCTTATTGGGAATAGGATTGTGGGCTGTGTTTCCCAAAACACAAAAGGTGTCTAGACAAGTGCCACTTACGGTCGTATCCACCAGCCACGGGATCAACCTGAGACAGCCTAATCTAGCTTTGTTGCTCCAACTGCTTGATCGTGTTTTAAATCGGCATCCCTATCCACCAGCGCAGGATTTAGTCGTCCGCAGAACATCTTCCGGAAGTCTTCTATGATTGGCCAACTGCAATTTCAGGCTTTATTTGATTGGTTGGTTGGTATGATATAGGTGTATGTATTTTCCGGCTTGCTTTATATGATTAACTTTGAATACGGATTGTAAAAAACAAAGTGAAATATATATGTTTATTTATTGTGCTTTGAAGTATTTTTTTCGTAGCAATATCTCTCTTCTGGTAGTGTTTCAATTTGAAAATGGATTTTTTAGTTGCTTCATGTGAAAGGGACCTGGTTTTCTTGCTGATCGCCAATGAACAAGATTTAGCAACACTTTTTTTAAAATATGTTTGGCTCAAAAAATTAGTCAATTTTATAAATAAAAAAATATCTAATATTAGTGTTACGATCCAAGTAGACACTGTTTTCATTAAAAAAAAGTATAACATTACAAGGAAAATAAAATTAAAAGGATTGTAGAAAATAGTACACAAAAAATAATATAGATGGGGCTACTGCATGTGAAAATCGTTACATTTTCAATGCTCCGATGCATCGTTATTTATTGTTAATAAAAAGTTTATATACTATGAAAAACATTTTGGTAAGCTTAAATAAATTTGGTGTCCACTCCGATTATATCTCGCCTTCCAATGTATTCTAAATTTTCTAAATCATTTAAATCTTCCTCATCATAAGACTCGTTAGAAATCGGCCATCTTTTCTGTTCGCAAAACTGCTCGAACGCTATTGGTAGATGGAATGTAGTACTAGGTTTAAACAGAGACATAACATAGAGTGGACTGCGCATTGGCAAACCTAAAGTGTCCTAAACATCTAACTTACACAGTCACATGACTGTGTCGCGTTTGGCTCGCATCTATGGCGAGTTTACCATTTGGCGAGTTTTTCCACAACGACCTGAACACAGAGGTTGACAATCTAATGTTATGATAAAGAAGCTTGGAAAGGAGCAAGGATGAATCGCTAGTATTTTAAGATCCTCTTAAGATTGTTTCTTTGATTTTGTGCGTCTATTTAAGATTACTTGAACAATTGAATGTGGACTCTTTTTAAAAATTAATTTAAAAGAACATTAGTAGGTTTATGTAGAGTGTTGCTGTAATATAAGTTGGTATTGACATGGTGAATATTTTCTGCCGTCTCTATAACTTTCGTTCTAACGGTCCGATTAAAAAAAAATCAAATATATATATTTTTTTGAAATATTGCTTCTTCCTTTATTTAAAAAAAATCAAATATATATATACTTTGAAATATTGCTTCTTCCTTTATTTCATCTGGAATGAATCAACTTTCTAAAACACATCAACATAGTCCAAATTCAACAAATGCTCGACTTTTTAAATATAAAAAACTCAAAAACTACGATTGCAAAAACAGGTTTAGTTTTGACCAAATTGTAAAAAAAATATTCTACTTCTAAGCTGTCAATGTTCAGACCATTAATTTAATTGACTTGGCCCAAAATATTTATTATAATTAGAGTTCTAACAACGTTGATTTAATCATGAATATGATTCTTCAGTATAAAAGAGCTTTTAGAATAAATTCCCTCGATATAAATTATAGTTTATGACGAACACACAAGTACTAAAAGTATGCCGAACTAAATAAATTTTACCCGTGAAAGTGTGACTAATCCTTTTTTATACCCCTCTTTACAATTTGGAATTCACAATAATTTGGCATCTTGCACAAAACGTTACTGAATTAAGAGTACAACATTCACGATTGTTAACATGCTCAGAGATTAAAAGAATGTAATTAAATATTTGTTATTTAAGCCAAAAGAGAAAAATTCCAACAATGCGCAAAAAATCGTCTGCAAAAACATTAAAAAAAAATTCAAGCTGCCGTGATTGGTAGAAACCCACGTGACATGGATATTGATGGTAGTCTCCACTTCGGTTTGCTAGCTGATATTCAGGTCTTGCGACAATTTGGAATAGTTCGTAACGAAACGGTAGCGTTAAGTTGCCATATGTAGCAACCTTTCCCCTCTTGGCGATTTGTGATGTTTAGGACATAATGCTAATCTGCAAGGGATAGCGGTTTTTTAGAAAAAACTGATTTTCCATTTTCCATCGGTTTTTCCCTAAAAAACCGTTTTTCGGTACCGTAGGACCTCATACAAAAAAACCGGTTTTCAATCAAAACCGGGCCCACCGGTTTTTTGAAAATCGGTTTTGGTTTTCCATCCCTAAGCTGCTTTACTATGAATGCGCAGTCCACTCTATGTTATGTCTCTGGGTTTAAACCACCTCGAGAGGTGGTTTATTCTCGAACGACTAGTCTAGGTTTATTCTCGCGATTACGTGTTGGTGGATACCGTTTTGCGAGTAGTCCCGCACTAGAACCTGTTCAGAGAATAAACCGCGCCTAATCGTGGTTGGTGGATACGACCGTTAAAGTTACAGTATGGTTCTTTTCTGGGGGGAGAACACCCGATGTATCTTGACTTCGTATAGCTTCCCACGAAATTTTCTATTGATTGTTCCGAAAAGGGGAAAGTCTTTCAAGGAACCGTAGATCGTAGATGAGGCTTTCAAGATCTTTTCTTTTGTCGGAACCTCTACATATCAGCCTTTTGTAGGATAAGTTTACGCAGACGTCCAGATGTGTTTTTTAGTAATAAAAGTAGTGATGACCACACATGGCGACACGGTCGGGTCACATAAGGGGGGCGTACATTGGGTCCAATTGGGTGGTTGCTTTTTGTTGTTAAACTGCTCGCTCATTTTACCTTTCAATTTCATTACTTTCACAGGCCACTTGCGGAGGCCACATGATCTCTAGAAACCTTGTACTTTTATTTTGTTTTGGTTTTTTAACTTACTTTTTTAAGAGGAGCTTGAGAGACAAAACGTATCGGTGTCCACTGTTTTTGTTTCATTTCGTAGATGCGATGATACTCGTATGATTATCTTTATCATTATTTAAACAATCACTCAACTTATCTACCTTTATTTTTAACATATCTTCTAAAACTTAAATTGGAACTAAAAGAAAATCAAATAGTACTCTTGATTTATACTTTACGAATGTGTTGCGGCTAACAAAAAAAATGAACAAGAGCATATAGGAAAAAAATAATGCTTTTTTAAACTTTGAACACCAAGAATATCGAGATGAAACTTTAATTGTTCTTTGGAAATGAGGTAAGAATCTACTATTTTTTTAAAAATTATTATATAAGTTAATTAACTAATTAAATGTATTATCATTTTATGAAGATAAATTACATATTTTTTATTAAAAAAAATGTATTTGTATTTAAAAGAATATAAATTCATAAAAATAACCCCAATTTATAATTATAGATAAAAAATGTTAAACGTAAATTTTACAATTGGAATTGCATGTCAAAGATACTTTTCCATAATTTTATGAAGTCAATTAATTTTTGTTTTGTACAATCATGTAGATATTTAATTACTATTGAAAAATGATAAAAGATCAAATATTTTTTTTATTTAACTAATTACACTTAACTAATATTAAAGCACTAAATACGCATAGTTTATATTTATAACATATTAATAAAAATGTTTTTATATTAAATAAAAAGTATATCATTATTAATTAATTAACATGAAAAAGTAAATAATAATAGAATTAATTAACTAATTGATTCAAAATAAGTATTTATGTCGAATGAAGATGTAATATGCAGGCATTACCCCATTTCCAAAGAATAAAGTTTATAATTTAAATAACTTGGATTAAAAAAAAAACGAAATATGTGTTTTTACCCAACAGTTGTGAATAATGTAAAATGATTAAAAATATCTTACATATGGGTGATGGATAGAAATTTTTTCAGTTTTTAAGTTAAAATATAATTAGTATGAAAACTTTTTTAAAAAATCAAGGGCGGCATTTTAATGATTTGCATCATATGAAAAAAGCATACCACACGGCCCTGCACAAAGTATCCACTCCAGTAGTAGAAGTGCATTTTCTAGACTGGAGGAGTGAAAATTAACTAAGACTGAGTTAAAATCGCTCGTTCGTTTTAAGAGAGTAGGTACCCGATTTTCCAGTGCGTGCCGGAAGTTGTAAATGTGTTTTAAAAAAAAAAATCGCTCATGTGCAATTGTTAGCTGCAGAACTATTAGGTTTTGAGATGACCTTAAAGGTATCTACACTACAAATGAAAAACTTCAATCATTATAGCTTAAATTTAGGAAAAACATTAAATTTTGTTAATATGTATATAATGCATTGATATTAATTTTACAATAATATAGATTTTTAATTTAAACTAATAGATTTTACGCTAATATCAATACATCGTTCGTTTACAAAACTGATGACTCTGGGTTGCCATTACGCTAAGGTTGTCATTATTCTATCTACACCTGTGGAACCAAAAAGTAAGTAAAATAATCATTTGCAGTAACGTCAAACCATTGCTGCGAGACACGTCAATGTCCATTAAAAGGAGTTGACTTATCGCCAATTGGCGTGATTATCTAACTCTAAAAAGATATCCCCGTCGACATGACTGAAAATGCTTTGCTTCATTTACAATTACAAGACAACGGAGATAGGAGGGGAAAGGGGGGGTGTCTTTCAATTTGTTGCGTTTAACCCTTCGCCCCCTCTTGCGTAGACCCTGAGGCGATAAAGGGAGTGGGTTTATACGAAAGGGACCAAGGGTCAGATCTGCCCTTAACAGAGCCAAGCTATAGAACAATCGAAGAGACAAACTCGAAGTTGTTAGTTTTTCTTATATAATTTTGGAAAAGTCTTTTTCTGTTATAATCCTCAAGAGTACGAGTTATAAGTTAATTAAATGTGGCATTCTTAATATTATTTAATCTATTCTACAGGGACCAAGGAAACATGATTACTTAATTTTTGGCTTAGAGTTAATACTATTTTAATTATTTAATACTACTGGTTTGTTTCAGATCACGTAACTCTCCCAATTCGTCATTCATGTTCTTTCGTGATTTCATTTGTCTTTTATTGGTTTCACCGTAAATGTATCTTTTCGTCTGCTGTGTGCTATCACAGTTCTTTACGTGCAACTGGTTTTCATCGATATTTATAAAAGCTTTACCGATATTAATTCGATTGAATTTCAACTATACAAAATATTACCAAATATAATATGCGATATAATATATTTGCTATATAATTTTTGAAAAATCTATCTCAGTCCTTATGAGTGCAAGTTAAAAAAAATATTTAACAACGGTATTGGTTCCAATTCTCAATAATGTATTTTACCGGCCATTTTAATAAGGAGAAAATTAATAAGGTTATTGTGCTTGGTCAGCACACAAACCTGATTATCTCTACCAACCAACACAAAAATAATTCGAGAGTAATGAAAACAAAACCACAGAGCTATTGCCAGATTCACCGTGAAAACCCCCATTTCTTTTAGTTATAAACTAATACAAGCATGTTTTACGTCATGAGTGGCAACAGCGCCACAAATACTGTTTTTCATTTTTTTTTTGTTCTTTCTGGAATTTTGATTGATGATAAAATGATATAATTATTTCAATTTAACATTAAACAAACAAGTATTGGAAATGCTAAATAGAGTTTTAGGCAGTGTTTTCATAGTGTTTTCTTTCGATTTTATTTTATTGTTAGTTTAGTCGACATTGTTCTTCTATAGTAGTTCTTTTTACTTTACTGTTATCTGTAGAATAGATTTATCTAAATTCTAAAAAATACTAAATAGAATATATCCTATCTATCCTAAGAATTTACTGTTTTTTTTTTACGTGGATTGAGAATGGAACTGAAACAACCAATCGCGGAAGAGGGCGAAATTAAAATTGGAAAATTATGTCATCTGAAACAACGTCATTTGGAATTTGCTCGCTTGGTACTTCTCGGTACAACGACCTGCAAATTCAAATGTGACTCTCTGAAATTCCGACTGTCACGCCGACATTTGGCAGCAAATTTAAACTGCAATAAGGACTTGGCGTGTGTATCTCGTAACTCGGGACAGGAATGGCTGATTGTGGGACGGCGAGGCACGTTTGGCGGGAATCTGCTTTTGGCGATTATTAAACATTGTTTCAATGGGGCTGACTCTCGCTACCAATTTTGACGCTTAGATTACAATGATTCTAAGCTCTCTGCAGACGTTAAAGTATGCCTGTATTTTATTTTGCCGAGATAACCCAAGCCAAATGGCTACTCCAGGGATCTTTTACATGCCACATAATCATACGGCATGCGTTCTCATGACTTTCCCATCCAGAAATATGTGACGACTCAGCCGGGCTGGGTTTATGAGGAGGACACGTACCCGCAAACTGGGTTTATAAGGAGGACACGTAATACTTCTCAGCCACTGTTAATAAAATCCTGTATGTTTGGATACGCAGAGAAGGACAGGCTTATTATTCCGTATGATCCAAAAATCAAACGCTTTTTCTTGTTGTGGGATCTTAAGTTTCTTTTTCCGCAGTTAATGTCAACAAAAAAATATTTATTTTCTAGGTTTTCGACCTGTTTGGGTTAATATTTACGCACATGGCATTTTCTCTATGGTGTTCCGATGGGGTTAAAAGTTTCGAATAGGAAGTACAATAAAAGTTAAAAAACCAAATACATTTTTATTCGATATTTCGACTGTTCTTGCTTCATCAAACTCACGATAAATTTTATTCAATAATGACATACATTATTTAAAAGAAACGCAATATTATAAATCTGTATGTGATTGTGTGATGGTTCACATTACTTGTTAATAAGTAATTTAATACTTGTCTTTATCACGGAAAAACTATTTTAAGCCCACTTTGTTATTAAGTGCATGTATTTAAAGCTAAGACATCAGTTTAGATCACAAAACCACATTTAGCAGCTTTGTTATTTGGTGACTTTTATGCAACACACATAGTCAACTAGTCAAAATTATTTATTATATAACAGTGGACATTTTGTGAAGTTTTACTTTAGTTTCTACCACAATCTTAACACCTAGTTGACACATAATTCAAATCAAAACCTTAATCATATGGCTATTTTAGTGAGATTGAGGACTTATTTGGTGATATGTAAAATAAAAGTTTCCAACTTTATTTTGCAAAACTTCCATTGTAATTTCTACCGTAATCGTAATTGTTTTGTGTTCAAATTATATTCATTTTAAAATTTATATTGCTTTTAAACTGCATACTGTTCTGTAAAAATATAAACAGATTTTCTTTGTAAATTATAAGACTTTTCTGGTGGGGCCCCAGTTTTTTCTGTAAAAACCAACTAATTTTTTGCAGTGTACGGTATATAATTTCCACATTCTATCATTGTTCAAATATGGCCTTCATTATTCCAATTAGCAAAGCCATATGACTTTTTTAGTAGCCAAAAAAAAAAAACTTACTAGCCTTTAGTACATTACATGTTTGAGAATATACGTACATCTGAATTATGCATAATCCCACATGTTCTTTTAATTCTACAAATATAGACTATCCTTAACCTCCCCTCCAGCGTTTGTTCTTAAAAGTTCCAAAAAGCCGCCATCTTGCTATTAGTGTCACCTTTTCGCCCGCCAAATGAAAAAGGAATTCTTGATTGTCGCTTAGGGTTTAATTGGACACTGGATGTCCCGGATGTTTTACTACGGGGCCGATGAAAGTATTTTAATGAGAATTCTTCACTTGATGGATCGGGAAACGGAATTAGGAAAAGATGGCGGGGGCGAAAAAAAAATGGCCGTTAGTTGGATTCTTCAACAATTACTTGGATGCGAGTTAAATTAAGAAATAATGGCGAAGGTCAAAAACCAAAAATTACTTTGCACCCATAGTGGTTTGGAATGTAATAATTAACTGGAATATATTGGATAGGTTTTTTTATTGTTTTTGAGGTCATAAATTGTCTAGGGCTAATATGGGTGTGCAAGATTTAGATTCAATTGAAAACTATTTGTTGAAATCACTATTATGAAACGATAAGAGGAGTGATTTTACACCTTTTAATTAGAATAAAAGTTCCAATCTTGAGTGATTGTAAGAACGACGTAATATTAAGGATGTGAATCATTGAATTCATTAAGGGGAAATGGGCGTCCTTTACTGGGGGTCTCCAAACTTAAGTGCCTCAATGTTAATCCAATGGGAAAAAACAATTTTCTTTTCAACATTTCCCGGCTGTATTGAATATATTTACACACATTTTTTGAAAATAATAAATGTCCATATCTTCCCACTTTTTGAAATTGCCCAAAATATTTTGTGTAAATTTATTGAAAATTAAAAAGAAATATTCGAACCCATTTCAAAAAGTGGGAAGATCAGGACCCGTAAGTCAGCTACATTTATCACATAAGAAATCCGCTTGTAAAAATATAGAGACGGAGAAATGTGGCAAAGAAAATATTTTTTCTCTATAATATTAACACGGATGCACTTTGCTTTGGAGATCCATGGCCAAGCAAGCCCATTCTCCCTTAAGGGAACTGGGGAGGAAAAAATGTCAAAAATATCGATTTTGGTATTTTAATAAAAAGTTATAGCTTGAACTTTTATCTTTAAGAACATATCTTACTTTTAACGATCCGAAAATAATTCGAAATACAGTTGGAGTTTTCGTAAACACCGAAATCCGAAAATCGTACGTTAAGTGGAAGTTATTATTTTCTTTACTTGCCATTTTCTTACTTGCTTTTCTTTACTTGCCAAGTGTTTTAGTGGTTTGTCGTACATTCGAATTGTTCCTTGCGATTCAAAAATTTGTGTATTGCTTTGAAATTGTGGAAAATTTTTATTGATAATCTTTCAAACATGGATGGATTCATGGATTTTGGAATCTGATAAAAAATTTTACCATTTTACTCAGTTTTACTTTCAGCATATCACGAAAATAATCAAAAATTTCCAAGTAACATAAATGTTTAATTTTAATTAATTAACCAATAGGGACAAATAAAAAAATCCATGCACAGTTTTGTTAACATATATTTAAATATCTTATATAAAAAGAATTGGACATTATAGAAAAAAATTTAATCGCAAGGAACATTTTTAAAATAAGCTAAAAAAATTAATATTTTTTAAATAAAGAAACTATTGCAAATTTTTCTTTTATTATTTTGTATTTTCATTAAATTTTATGTCCCTGAGCTATAAAAAAAATTTCATCCATTTCGGTCTGTAACTTTAAAAAAAATTTATTTGCCTCCCCGGTCCTCTTAAGAATGTTATTCAGAATTCTATTTTTTTAAATTAGACAAATCAACGAGAAAATATATTGCGTTGGAACAACGGGCAAATTTCAGGTCTGGAGTATCAGCATAAATGTTGAATTAAATAAACATTTTTCTCGAGCTTTGATCGATGAACCAATGTCGCGTGAGAAGAGAACACCAATCGAAGGAGAGTCAAAAATGAAAGCCGTGAGGAATACGTCACCTGAAACAAGACAATGGAATATAGGGTAAAAAAAATATATTATCGATAAGTAACTCGTTATGAGTGTGGCCAAAGTCGATTTCTGTTGAACACTTTGACTTAATATGACTTGGACAGCACTATTTATGTTTTCAGTAGGCATTGCTAATTATAATTATATCGCTAATTATAACATCGGTAACTATTAAAATCAAAACTCCATTGAAGCACAAATGTTTGTTTGTCCATTCTTAGCTTATTCAGTATTTATTCAAAGAATTAATGCATTACTATTACATATGAATAGTGAATTTGTTTCATAAAAATAACGTTACTTAATAGTAAACAGTTTTTTCATCTACACGTTTCAAGTGACATTTAGAGTCATAAATACATATTTGCACTCACCATTCCATGTAACCCTCTTTCTTCGTTATTTAATAAACTTATTTACACCTTTTTATCTGGACGATGGAAAAGTGCACCTCTATTTTTTAAACTTTAAAAAACCCCAACCCTGACAAATAGGTCTTGTTTCGTCCATTTTTCTTCGCCCAGATATTAGATATTACATTCCCAACGAGCACGCTATAAATCTCTGAACAACAACACAACAAGAAAACACCAAAGAAGAAACTCTCCAGAAATATATATCTATACAAAAACGGACTTTTCTCGAGATAAAAGAAAATCCCCATTTGGTTCCGGTGAGGGACATAACAAATACGTTATTTTTAGAAAGCACTTGTTATTTTTCTTACAATTTTCCGTTATTTAACCCTTTAATGATTGTATAACTTTCAAGGAAACGCTCATAAAGGTGGCTTGAAATTATATAAAAAAATTCTCCTTGAAAATTATATAAAAATTTGTGCATTAGCAAAGTATATTCATTAAAAAAATTCTCTATTTTTTTCAGCCTGAAGTTTTTTTTAAGTCATTAGGAAAAGCCAACATTCAGGTTTATTACAATTTTATACTGGTTTTTCAGGAAGCAGGGAAAATTTAAATAAAAACAAGTAGGGTTGTAACAAATTTGTCACTCTACCCGCTTAAACGCAACATTTGTGCAACAGGAAAAAAGGCGCCAAACACAATATTAATTCTATTAGGTATAAACATTTACACGCTAAATTTGTCTATATTCATTTATTTTATTTCAAAAATTCAATAATTATTCTGTAATTTTTTATCATTTGCAAAAATTAATTTATATTTCACAGAATGAATATGTAATATTCCTCTATTTTAATAGAACCAAAACATTTCACATCCAACTGACAAAGAATATCTTTGTGAAATATATTTGACGTCATTTCAAAGTGATCGATGTCATAAAAATAAATGTCTTTTAATTTATTTTTTTAAAAAAAGTTTCCCGAGTGATTGTTGCGAATGGCAATTTCGATTTGATTCTAATAAAAATGGCTTTTTATGCTTTTTAAGTGAGCATTAAATTTTTCAGTTTTTTTGAATAATTAAGGTACTTCGAATTCGAATTTTTTCTGATATTTTCAAGTAGTACTTCTAAGTAGTGGTATACACTTCTAGTTTTGATTTTCAATTGGTTGTCTATTCCACTCGTTATACTTGTCGACTTTGCATTTGCCAACTGGTTTGACAGTCAGCGTGTAAATCTATAACCTTTTTTCAACCCAACTAAACTGTTGTGGCTTTGGTTATTAGCGTATCTGTTGTACCATAAAATATTAATATAACTCAAAAATTATTGCGACACGTGCGTGATTATTTACAAACGAGGTAGAAGTTATTGTTTCAGACACGGCACTTTACCTGCGAACGACAGGTGAAAGAACAAAACTTTTATCTTCCCATTCCCAATTGGTTGGTTGGTTGACATATATTTTCAGGTTCGTGTGCTTGTTCAGAGACCCGCTTATAAACCTTCGTCAAGATAGACAGACACAACACACACATACACACTCACACTTACATATGCGACAGATGCTGGCATCTATCGCGCGCCACCTCCACAATTTAGACATGTCCCTGAAGGGGAGGGATATAGTCTCCAGGGACATGTACACGTGGGAAACTGCGCAATGACCGCCCACAGGACTTTCGGACCCAACAGATTTAACGAGCGCGCACTCCGCATGTACTCGACAAACACAAACATACATGCTTGAACGGGATTCGAGCCCGGACTCAGAAGCTCCAAGGGCTAACACCTTAACCACTGCGCCGCCGGGTCGGCATTGCACAATAAACAAGTAACAAGGAATAACACGTGGTTCTCCTCTTTCCCATCTGGGGTGCGAATAACTAATTCCCTCTCCTGTTGTCCGGGGGAAACAAAACGGGAAAAGAGAGGAATTGTGGGAAGCCACACACTTGCACCCGCCCGACAGAGATGAAGTGACGTAATGTGAGCGGGAGGGGAGGGGTGGGGGGGGGGGATAAGTCATGGGGTTCGGAGATTTTTCTATACATATTTTTACCCACTTCTCCTACGAAAGACAATGTCTTTTGAATTTTAGAATTGGCATGGTGCGATGGTTGGTAGACCATGGGGGCCTATACAGGTCTGGCCTATATATGTCTGAATATATAGACCCCCTGTCATGGGGGTCTATATATTCAGGTTTGTGTGCTTGGTCAGAGAATCGCTAATAAATACCTTTGTCAAGTAAGACAGACACAACACACACACATATAAGGGGATCCGTCTAGTTTTTAGGGACAGACGCCAACTAGAGGATCCCCAGCATTGACCACCCCAGAGGTATTAATTTGGTATGGGAACTTGAAGGACTTTGTGATCACGACGGATTTAACGTGCACCAGTCACCATTAGCGTACAGGAGAGGAGCTCGAACTCACAACCTTATGGCCAGTCCAAGACTTTACCGACCAGGCTGTTCCGCAATTTAATGGTGGGTTATGAAAGCTTCAAGCCATGTATAATTCGTTTAAAGGTACTGGCCTCTTCTTAGCCATGTTTAAACTTATCATGCTGGGCAAACATCACATCGAAAAAGACGTTCTGTATTGGGACTAGTGCATATTAAATCTGCTTCATTTCATTGCCCTGAGGCCATGTTGTCGCTGCATAAAGTTCGCGTAAGTTGACCATTATACGTGTCTGCCCAACACATTCTGTAAAACAGGGCCTCTTATTCTATTTTGCGTATGACATATTGAGGGTAGCCCCAGGGCCGTGTGGTGTGTTTTTTACATATGATGCAAATCGTTAAAATGCCGCTCTTGATTTTAAAGTTTTAAAAGTTTTCATACAAAATATATTTTAACTAAAAAAACTGAAAATTTTTCTATCCATCACCCATATGAAAAAAAAAATACCGGTTCAGTCTTCGATTAATTGGTATTTGAAAAAATATGACCCTAGTTACACATCATATCATTCTTATATATATTTCAAAGCCTGTAATTGACAAGGAGTACTTTAAATTTTATAAAGGAATAAAATGAAATATTCATATTATAATAAATTATTTGTGGAATAATATCTTAAATAAAATGCTTGTGTTTAATTTTTATAGAATTAAAATATTTCAATGAAATAGGATATTTTAGTGTCGTACGGGAAACACTAAATCAGTATATTATAGGAACTACACAACAAGGCAATATTTTTATAGGAACTACAATAAACAACTAAAAAATATATAAAAAATTATATTAATACTTCTTCAAGCTGTATTAATACATCATATTTGGTACTTCAACTTTTTAATATTTCATCAATAATTTGGAGTAAATAAATATTTCACACATCTGCCCCTTCTTTATCCTCAAAAGTTAATGCCACTTTTAAGCACCAAAATTGGAGATAAAAACATTTATAAAACAAATATATGAAAATCATAAAGACGTACCTATAAACAGAAATACCCATCATACGACGAAAGGCTAGATTTAAGTGAAAATAAGATTGGGGCAAAATTTTTTGGGTGTTTACTTCGAAAGTAAATGTTATACAATGACATATCAATAAAAATCTGCTAACCACCTATCCTCAGTTGACCATTTCCATGTTCCCAAGCTTTTCGAGTGACTTTTAACGATGTTTTCCCATAGCGCAAACTACAGATTGTTACTAAGATCCCCCTTCCGCATTTCGCAGAAAATCCCATTTGCTTTTGTACTCAGCCAATTAAAAAAGCAAGGCAAGACGGCAATAAAATACGAAGTTTTTTTTTACTACAATAGGCTCACACTTTCCGTTCCTGAAAAAGCATCGTCCCTTTTGCCCCCACATCTTGCCATCACAAATTGCCAGCTTCTTGATCTAAGTTTGGGAGGGCGACTAATGTTTTATCTTTTAAAGCAATAAATTTCCCACTATCAGGACAAATGTCCGAGGCCGGTCACATGAACCTACACTATGAACGAACCTAGACTGAAGGAAGGGGGGGGGGGGGTGTGGGGGAGCGCACAAGGCAAGGAGGAGAACCCCCGTGGTGACTCGAAACGTTTTAGTTTAAGTCCCACAGGGTTGAAACGATTGCGCGATACTTGTTAAACAACAATTGGCTACAACTTGCCCATTTTTTTTAATTCAATTTTTTTTTTTTGCAATATACAATTTATGATAAATAGGACGAGAGTTTTAAGAAATTACGGACTTCATTAATGTCGCCCAGTGATTTGATTTTCATATTACAAGGCAACATTTTTCTTTCACTGGGCGACATTAGTGTCGCTTAGTCACTATGCTAAAAAATTCACTGATTTAGCAAAATCTAGTTAAAAGTATTTAATTTTGCAGTGCAGCTCTAGGTTGATATTGCAATACATTGTTTAATTACAAAACTTAGTGGTAAAATTATAACGTTAGGAATAAATCAGTTTTAATTAAAAATTAGATTTTTAAAGTACTTCATTTTCTTATTACACATTACTCATTCGTAAGATGGCTAAATCTTAATTTAAAAATATTCTTTAAAAAAAATACATTCATACATATCTGATACAAAATTACTGAATATAATTAAATAGAAGTAAAATAATCAAACCCTATTTTTTAAACAGCTGCAATATAAAACATTTAACTGATTGTTTTATATAATATAAATGCTTTAGATCTTTTGCAACTGCTTGAAGAATATATTTGTAACACAAGTCAAACTTGTTGCTTGGGACCAGGTTCAAACTCAATTATTATTTTTTTAAAAGTAAAATGTCATAACACTTATTTTTACAGAAGAAATCAAAGTACAAATCGAACTCTTGTAAGTTTTGTTATATCTTAATGCACATAAACTCTCCCTATTCCCCTTAAAAAACCAACTGCTATGTAGTTCTCCAAATAGTAAAATAACTGAAAGACTGAAGGTCGAATATAAATGAAAGACAGCAGACCGGAAACACTTCCAGTGTTTTGGTGTTGTGTTACAAGTTGTGTACAAGTGCGATGCTATACTTTCATCTTCGGCTATAAATTTCGTCGCCCTCCCACATTCCCAAAAAAGGGATGGGGGGTCTCCTAGAAGTGCCTTTTTTGTAGACCGCCCTCTCTCTGTTGAAGATAAGAAACCGATAGAAAGAGCGCATGGGGATTAATACCCCAATTCCCGCTCAACCCGGCCCAGATCGGGAATGGCTTATATCTATTTTCCCTCTCACTATTTCGGATATTCATTAGAATTGCCGCTCTTTTTCTTCCTATATTTGAACATTTAGAAGTATTTATTTTACACAGATTTAGTAAATACTAAAAGTTAATTTTTGGAACCAGTATTTAAAAAAAAATGGAGTTTAGAATCTCGAATTTTGCCGCCCCCTACTCAATTGCCGCCTGATGCGGCCGCCTCTCTGCATCATAGCACCACACGGCCCTGGGTAGCCCGCCCTGAAGAATCACTTACCTAAAAAAGTTGGCGAATTATGCCTTGGCATTATACTGATAGTGTCTGTTTTGTTATTACCTAGATCGATTTATTTAAACATTGCTAACAAACTCATTGTTTAGGTGCAGAGACCTTACCTAAAAATGGTTTTGGTCGGCCTCGTCTTTGGACCTCTGTTTAAAAGTCCCGTCCAGATTTTTTTTAAAATTTCTTTTCTACTTCATATCTATAGGGAGAAGCAAACATTAATATTATTTTAACAACAGGTTTATTATTATTTTTTTAATTTGTTAGCTTATTATACTAATTTTGACCTTTTTTTAAGCTTTTTTTTTATGAATATCACTGCTCTAGACTGTTTTTTTTCTGATAACAAAACTTTAAATTCAGGCAAGATATCGATTAGATAATTTTACATAATGTGAAATAAATGTCTCGAATTAACTGAAAACGTAATAGTTTGACGGGGGCTTCCAAAGAATTACACATCGAAAAAAATACACTCGTACACTGTAAAAACAAGGGAGTATTATTACACTTGTTTTGGTTAATGAAATGCTATATAAGGTGTAAATATACACGACTTGTGGTGTTAGCACCAACATAGGTGTTATCATTCACTCAAAATGGTTTTTATTTAAACTTAAGACAAAATTGGTGTTAACGTACACCAAGAATGCAGCCTTTCGACGACATTTTGAAAACGAAACACCAAATTTGGTGTTACAGATCGAGCCAATCTAGCAATTCTTTGGTTGTAACGGGAAAATTAGAGCTGTGTTTTGATAATTTATTCGTGATGTGCATGGTTTGAGTCTTATTTTAAAAATTGCTGGATATAAAACTTATTTCAGCGTGCACTTATTACTTTTTAATGATTGTCTGTGTGTTTGCATTCAGTTAGACCTAAACAACAGCATGAGTTTGATTTTGATGATGATAAATCGTGTGTTCGACATTGCCGAAAATGCAAAGTAAGCGGAACAATTATATTTATTCTTTATATAGTAACTGAATTACTACTGAATAATTTAACTAAGACTTCAATATTAGCGATTCTGGTTAAAACGAGAAAATTAGGGTTATGTTTATACCTTTGTGCGCTAGTATATATGATTAAAAGACATTGAAATGAAAAGTATAATTACAGTATTTTCCAATATGTCATTTAGCTTATTGATATCTGATCTGAATTATTTCAGTGATTAACTTTTCGATTATGAAATCATCATTGCACTCTCATAAATGATATTTCATTTACGTTTTGTTTGAAAAACCTATTTTACTATACTATAAAATAAAATAACTATTTACTATAAAATAGTTGAACAGAGTTTAATTGTGACAATTTATAGCTATATAGATAGTTGAGTAACAAATTAAACAATATCTGGCCACCCTATTGATATCTTTAATTTACGTTAAATATTCCTAAACATCAATTTTGCTTGAGTTAGGTTTTTTTATAATACTTGTACTTTTTCATTTTATGTTTCGTAGCATGGATAAAATTATCCTCGTTGAGTTCAACCCAAGTCACAAATCAACTCAAGTTACAAAATTAGCTATTTTTAACATTACAAATATGTCTTGTTGTTCAGGATTTGTACGAAATCAGTTAACACCAAAAAGTGTTTTTAAAAAATAACCATTTTATCCTTTTGATTCTGAAATTAGTACCAGAACACTCTGTTAGGTTGTTAGGTGTATAAGTACTCCAAATCAATGGTGGCGTTTCATCACACCAAAAATGGTGGCAACAGAGTAGCCACCAAATGTGGTGTTTCTACACACCAGTCAATTATCGGTGTTTCATTACACCGATTTACTGGTGGGTTTCCTTACACCACTTTTGGTGGCTACTTTGTTGCCACCATTTTTGGCGTGAAGATACACCAAAATTATTTACAGTGTACATAATTATTTAACTGTTTTAAAAAATGGAGATACATTTTTTCAACTAATATAAAATCTTGAAACGTCTGAAATTTTTTTCCAAGAAACATCACAAAACCTAAAAATACGTCTACCCTAAACTTTCCAAGACACTGTTCAATTACCGAGCACAAAAACCATTCATCGCCATGTTAGCCCCCGCAGGGCCTCTGTAAAATCTGATTTCAGAAAAGACTTAGAAAACTTATCAAAAGTAAGAAATTTTTATTACTTTTTGTGCCGAAGAGAGATTTTTATCGGCTACAAGATATTCAAGTCGAGAAAAGGCAGAGTTAACATGGAGATGCTTGGCGAGAAAACTAGTGAAGGCGTCGGAACGTTCGCCAAGCAACCCTACTAGGCAAACTGTTCATTTCGTTCTTTAAAAGGATTAATTCAAAAATAACTCTCTCTGGAATGCTGACGCATAATCCCCTTCATCTGGCTGTCATTTTTTTCCAGCAACACACATATTTTTTTTTAAAAAAATGTATAAATTTAATATATAGTAGTATAAATTTAATATATTTATTCTTAATATTGGCATTCAAGTTAATCCCACAGACGTTTAAAAAAATGACTGTTTACACTCTTAAAACGAACGAGGGATTTTAACTCAGTCTGAGTTAATTTTCACTCTTTTCCAGTCTCGAAAATGCGCTTCTCCTACTGGAGTGGATTTCACTCTTTTGTTTAGGTTAGTTAGGGGGAGAACTTTGCGTACTTTTGTTACCCTTTCATTCCCAACTTTGTATTTTTCATTCTAAATATCTAAAATTTGTTAAATAGATTCGTTATGCATGAAATGGTAAAATACATTGAAAACATCTTAATTTAAAAAAAAAAATTAAGGAAAAAATTGTTAAACAAAACTTTGAATAAATTATACATAACAATAATGTTTTCAATACGTTATTCGTTAAAAATAGTAAAAATCATTTTTTTTAAACACCTAAAAAAGCAAGCATGAAGAATGTAGGGTCAATGTATTTAATAAAATCGTTTCACAGTGAATTTTATTTTACCATGTTTTTCATATTTTCATTCAATTAAAACAAACAATTTAATTTTTGAAAAGACACACTTTTTACATCTAACGATAAAAAGAAAATATTTTATAGAAAAATGTATGCAGGAATTTGATAAAAGTTTTTGGAAGTAAGTGCGAGTTTAACTTAGTGAGAAAAAAAATAGCAACCTAATAATTCCAAAAGGTTTTAACATGTGCTCCACTAACTGTTTTGAGCAGTGTGCTTTGCTGTAAGTGTTTGTTTGGGCTTACTTCAAAGCGATGATGGCTTCATTTGGCGAACCGGTTTTTGTATTGTTTTTTGGCAGATAACATCCCCATCTTCTTCTATAAGCTCTGTAGGAGAAGGTAATTTTTCCGCGTTGAAGATTCTTATGTTAATGGAAAGACACAAAAAAGTGGCTTTTATTATGAGATTGTGTTTTTTGCTCATCAAATCGATTTGTTTTGTTTTCAAACGTCGTAATATTTGATATTTTGTTTATCTTTTTTTTTCCGTTTTCGGGAAATGATCGAGGAAGTTATGCGCGAAAATATTTTCCAATGGGGAATACGTTGAAAATGGAAGAATGGAGGAAATGGATTTTGACGAATTCGTAATTCAACTGTTGAAAATGTCGAGTGTATTTTTTTGAATTATGTATAAATGAATAGTATTTGTTATTTAGGTTTATAACGCTTTAAAAAATATTTTTTCAAATTTCATTTTTTGTTTGGTACATTAGATGTTATAGATCTTGGAGGTTATTCTCACTATCATTAGTTTGTTACAGACAGCAGTTTGCTGCATACAATTACAGCATTCGTTAAACGTTTAAGACAGTATAATTTAGCAATTATATGACTTTTTATTTAAGTTATTGCTTACTTTCTACTTAATATTCCACTACACTGTAAAAACAAGGGAGTATTATTACACTTGTTTTGGGTTTATGAAATGCTAAATAAGGTGTAAATATAGACGACTTGTAGTGTCAGCACTAAAATAGGTGTCATCATTCACTCAAAATGGTTTTTATTTAAACTTAAAAAATAATTGGTGTTAACGTACACCAAGAAGGGTTTAACTGTAGCCTTTTGACGACATTTTGAAAACGAAGCACCAAATTCGATGTTACAAATCGGGCCAATCCAACAATTCTATGGTTGTAACGGGAAAATTAGAGCCGATAATTTATTCGTGTTGTGCATGGTTTGGTCTTAGTTTTTAATAGCTAGATAGAAAACTTATTTCGGCGTGCATTTTTATTACTTTTAAATGATTGTCTGTGAGTTTGCACTCAGTTAGCCCTAAATAACAGCATGAGTTTGATTTTGATGATGATAAATCGTGTTTGTATTTGCTGAAAATTCAAAGTAAGCGGAACAATTATATGTATTCTTTATAAAGATAAATGAATTACTACTGAATAATTTAATTAAAACTTTAATATTAGCAATTCTGGTTGTAACGAGTAAATTAGGGTTGTGTTTATATATTTGCGCGGGTATATATTATTAAAAGATATTGAAATGATTAGTATAATTACAGTATTTTACCATAAGTAGTTTAGCTTATTGATATCTGAATTGTTCCAGTTATTAACTTTTCGATTATGAAATCATCATAGCACTTTTATAAATGATATTTTATTTACGTTTTGTTTGAAAAAACAATAAAATAGTTAAACTGAAGTTACTTGCACAATTTTATAGCTATAAAGATAGTTGAGTAACAAATTAAACAATGTTTGGTCACCCTATTGATATCTTTTATGCACGTTAAATATTCCTAAACATTAATTTCGTTTGCATTTATGTTTTTGTATAATATATGTACATTTTCATTTTATCTTTTGTAGTATGGATAAAGGTATTCTCGTTGAGCTCAACTCAAGTCGCAAATCTACTCAAGTTACAAAATTAGTTATTTTTAACATTACAAATATGTTTGTTGTTCAGGTTTTGTAAGAAATCAGTTTACCCCAAAAAGTGTTTTTAAAAAATAACCATTTTATCCTTTTGATTCTGAAATAAGTTACCAGAACACCCTGTTAGGTCGTTAGGTGCTTAAGTTCACCAAATCACTGGTGGCGTTTTATTGCACCAAAAATGGTGGCAACAGAGTAGCCACCAAATGTGGTGTTTCTACACACCAGTCAATTATCGGTGTTTCATTGCACCAATTAACTGATGGTGTTTCATTACACCGATTAAGTGGTGGTGTTTCCTTACACCACTTTTGGTGGCTACTTTGTTGCCACCATTTTTGGTGTGAAGATACACCAAAATTATTTACAGTGTAGCTGAATACGTAACTGATTGAATAAAATGCGCTTAAATATTCAAAGATTAACAGGTTAACTATCATTAACGGTGATTGTAAAAAAAAATTATCCATGCAAAAATAAACTTTATTTTTGTTTATCTAATTACATAAAATTTATTGCAAATGAAAACAATAGTAATAAACAATTTAGGGAGGACACATTAAGTTACATTGAAAACGAGTTTTACTTAAAATTAATGATTTAAGTTAGAGTAAAACAATGACTTAGGATTTCCATTTCTACATTATACTAAACATTATAACATACAATAGGACCTTACACATAATGAACACATTTATTCAATAGTTTGATTCATAACGTGATATTTCACTAATTTCGTCTTTATTGCTTTTTGTCCTGGCAAGGAGAGGAAATTTTAACCATTTTGTGAGGAGGTCATCAAAGCTTCTAAATTCGCCTTAAATCCGAGTTGAGCGTAAATGCAAACACGATGGCAAATACAAGACGTTTTTAACAAAGAGTAGTTATTTATCGTTCCTGTTTTTTTTGTTTGTAAACTCATTTGTAGAGCACCAAAGCAATAAATATTAATTTTTTGGTGAATGAGATTACCTCGAAGTTAGGAGTAGGGGCAGAAAAATTTCATTGATATTTCATATGTTGACATGAAATGTTAGAAATATCTATCTTACATACGTTATGTCAAAGATTTTTTTTTTTGTTACAGTGACTACTTGCATACAGTGATTTTATAAGATGTTCTTTAACATTTGACAATTATTTAAAATGACAGTAAATCTGAACTGTTTGTGGTTTTGCCAAGAGTTTTCCCAAAGCAAATGTGTACTTTAACGATCTTATCAGTACAATTTGGTGCTGCAGACCCCAGTGATCAGTAGGGCGCTTGCCTTTCATTCGAAAGGTTCTGGTTAGAGACCGAACAGATCAAAATTGCTGCCAATCTATAAACGGTGTGTACAGCCATAAATATCCCCATATATAATGTTCCGATAGTTCCGATATTGCTAGTTAAATATACTATCCAAAGTCCCAATACCGCGTACGATGCCGCTTAACCCTTTCAGTCCCAATGACGATTTGGCATCGTTTTAGAATTTTTTTTTCTGATCGTCTATAGCCATTTATGATATCAAAAAGCACATCATTCGATTCTTCAAACTTTTTTCATTAGAAAATATTTTTTATTTATCCCAATGGATGTCAGTACTATTATTTTATATTTAATTATGATCAGAAAAATGATGATGCCAAATGTCATCACTGGGACTGATATTGTTAATGAGTTAAATTTCAGGAAAACACATCAAAATAAACTCTTCCGTCCCTTTTACACATCTTAACGCGGCATACTCCTTAGAACACTGGGCACAGTGGATGCTGGGGTAGATTAATATTAGCTGTTTCGTCCGTGTTTAAGGATTACACTTTAAATATGTTCCAGATTTCCGAATCCGCTTTACGATGTTGAATTTAAGAAAGTTCCATTGGCTGTGGTTCTAACTTATGACGCCTGTCTCCAATAGCCTTCCTGTGCATCTAATGCGACGTCAATTCAACTACGATGATAACCTACAGGTGCCTTTTAATATTTTCCCGCATATAGGAAAATCTACAAAGCAGAAAACGCTGTATATTGACCTAAGAGTTCAATAGTAGGGTAGAGACTGAACCTGGCAACAACACCATGGACCAACTCGGTGACAATCTAGGGTGGCTTGTGGGGCACGATGGCCGAGTGGTTCGGATCGCAGGCCATAACACAAGCAGTCTGCGCACTGTGACGGGTGCGTGTTCGATTCCCGCCATTTCCCTGGGTGTACTTCCTTTCTCAGTATCAAAAATATAAATTAACTAGCGCTTTTGCCACTCTATTCGGGCTCCGTAGTGAGCCATGGCTGCCGATGGCAGCTCAGTACGAGTCCTTCCTCTACCCTACTGTAGAACACTTTGATATTGATAAATTTCAGACAACAGGTCTGAATAAACTCTTCCTTCCTCATTTACACATCTTAACGCGGCCTTTAGAACACTGGACGAAGTGGATGCCCGGCTAGAGCAATATTTGCCTTTTCGTCGCTCTTGAAAGGCAGCAAAGGGGGGCGGTATTAGGGAATTTATGGGAAGGAAGGGTAAACAATCTCTTTACAAAGTCCTGATGGGCGAACATTCAGGGATTAGAACGGGGGGGGGGGGGGGAGGGAAGTGTTGATTCGTGCAGGGGATCGATGGCGAGTCACTCCTCGCGAATTTGCCGGGGTGGTGACTCCCCGATATATCGGAGTCGGAAGGGGTGTCTGGAGGAATGGGATAACTGAGTGTGTGTTGGAGGGTGGTGTAAGTGGTCAATTGCTTTGTTTCACGTACCGTTAAATCCTTCCTGATTTCCATAGGGCTGGAGAGCCCACTTGGTTAAGGCGTTCACCTTGCATGACGAAGGATCCCTGGTTCAAGTCCGGGCATCGCCAAAATAGCTGTACCTATAAACGGACCCTGCAGCTAAAAATATACCCCATGTATGGTGAATTAAACGACTTTGGTAGAGGTTAGCATGGTATGAGAGCGTCGGGTATTTGTACCAGGAAAAACTGTAAAATTTGGATTGAAGTTATTCCATAAATGGTGTGGCGGAAATAGTAACCTACAATTGAAGAGCTTAGTGGAAGAACGTGCTAAGTGACATTTAAGTGAGATTTTTGTGTCAATGAACATATTACTAGCTTCTTTAACGATAGCAAGTTTCCCCTTATTCATAAACTTTAAGTTTAGTATATTTTTTACACTTTACAAATTCCGTTTTTAACAGATCTGAGTGAAAACGAAAAACTTTAAAGCTCCCTTTCTCGTTTTCACCTTTTTGTCACTTAGCACGTTCTTCCACTAAGCTCTTCAATTATGTTTTTATTTGAGAAAATAATAGAATATACAATACCTGTTCGCATTCACTATTTTCTATATAATATAAAATCGTAATAAAAGATAAAAGAACAGAAACTGTATACACTCTTAAAACAAAAGAGTGAAATTAATCCACTCCCTGTAGGAGAAGCGCATTTTCGACCCTGGAAAGGAGTGAGTATTAACTCAGACTGAGTTAAAATCAGTCGTTTGGAGTGATCCTGTCGCAGGTTTAACATACAAAGTATCCACTCCCTTAGGGAAAGTGCATTTTCGACACTGGAGAATTGCAAATTTACTCAGACTGAGTTAAAATCGCTCGTTTGTTTTAAGAGTGTACATGCATTTTTAATTCTCCCAGTCCAATTAAAATTAATGAATTCATCTTCAAGTATAAAAAATCGGATCCCTTTGAACGATTACTAAAATACTATTAATTAATTATTCTGAATAACGTTAGTCTTTCGTCCGTTTTTCTTGATGGTAAGCCGGTGTATAGTAAGCCCTGATGCGGTATTGCACACCGTAGAGTTTGCAAATAAAGCGAGCCTTTTTGCCCCGGACTTTAAATCATGTTTTTAAGAATAGTGTTAAACTACTTATGGATAAAAGGCTGTCTGTATTACGGCACGCCACTTTCTTACGCATCATACAATACATTTTTATGGATAAATTTTTTATTATTTTCATAAAGATACGTTTGCCAATTTTGTTTTATAGATATAAAACTATGTGTGCTTTACATTCATTGGGCATGCTTCATGTCCTGAGTGGCAACAGAAATGAGGAATCTAAATAATGTCAAAGTGGTAACCAGTGCACAAATCAGAGCACCGTTCGAAGGAAGTGTCGGATTAAAAGCTGGATGGAATTACGTCACATGAAATAAGCCAATTCCAATATTATTTTTATATCTTAACTTGATAAAAACATTGCTTCGGAAGCATTTAGTATGATTTCGTCTAATATTGTTGTTTCTCTTTTTACCACAATAAATTTTACGTGAACCAGACTGGTGAGCTCTTTTTTATGGTTTAAATGGTTGCGGCATTATTTATTTGATAGCATCATTGAGTAACATATTTGCTTGGCTATTAACGGGATGACAAGATAAAAAAAATTAAACATTTTCCCGACTGTTTTATTCCCCTTAATTTCAAACGGAAATCCAGCAGTTCAAATATAATGTTAGTGAAAATCTACTTTCTTAATATACTTCTTTCCTAAAATACCCATTGAAGGAATTGAA
Organism: Hylyphantes graminicola; assembly: GCA_023701765.1. NCBI lineage: Eukaryota > Metazoa > Arthropoda > Arachnida > Araneae > Linyphiidae > Hylyphantes > Hylyphantes graminicola. Next base: position 76,138,223 of record CM043115.1, on the reverse strand, counting down.
ATCCAACGGTCCTGCCTATATGCGCGCGTTAAAGGCAAACGTTTTTAAACTGGTCTACTTCCGCTGTAAATCCGGCAGTTCTTATATAACGACCGCACAAAATCCACTTTCTTACTACATTTCTTCGCTAAAATGCCCATATTAAGGGATTAAAATCCCATGGCTGAACCATGTCAGAAAGCCGTCTCCTTAAATCCGGCGACGCATATCCCGGTCAAATGTGTCGACATGGGGCCTTCCATGTCCTTGGCTATGCTGTACATAGTACAAAAAAAGAAATGAGGAAGACGACAACCGGAGCATATAGTCGACGGAATGCGTTGTTTGTTTTATGAGCGGCCTTATCGCCCGATTGCCCGGGCAGTGTCGGCCCGCGATAAGGCTTGCCCGGAAAGTCGTTAAACCCCTTTTCCCGAAGCCGGGCACCCAGAGATACCGCGGGATTTTTCTTGACACTTTGGGCACAAAGAGAAGACGCGTAGACAGCCTTTTATGATGGGTAGAATATATCGAAAACGAGAGTGTAAGAGAGACTGTCGCGTCTGCGGGATATTTACTGTAATTTTTGGGGGTTTAAAACAGTTTGGCTTATACATCATGAATTTGATTTTTTTTTTGTTTTTAACTCCTCTATAAGTTTTCTCCAAAATTTTCTCTCTCTCACGGATTCTTTGGGGCCCGGATTGCCGAGTGGTTTGTACCATTACGCTAGCATTCTGCGTGATGTAACGGGTCCGCCTTCGCCCTAGGTGTTCTTCCTTTCTCTATTACAGTAAAAATTCTTTAGGTGTCTGTCTTACTTGACGAGGGCTTATAAAGCTGGTCTCTGATCAAGCACACAAGCTGGAATATCTATGTATCTACGCCTACCCCTATCACTACGGATTTCTTAACTTCTCTTGTACATATCTTAAATGATGATGAAAAACTAAACTGTCACTGGTCATCTTTAAATCGTTGAATAATCGTTGTTGTCAAAGGATAACTTCGTAATGCTCATCTTGCTTTGGTCTCAAGGATTCTTGCATTATAGTTGTGACTTCTCAATTACAATCAATTTCTCATATGGTTTCGACACTCGCTTTTAGTGGGCCTTGATTTGAATCCCGGATAAGGAAGCGATGTTTTTGTGATACCGAGTACATAATTAGAAAGTGCACTTTTGACTTCGTGTTTGAGAAAATAATAGAATATACAATACCTGTTCGCATTCACTATTTTCTATATAATATAAAATCGTAATAAAAGATAAAAGAACAGAAACTGTATACACTCTTAAAACAAAAGAGTGAAATTAATCCACTCCCTGTAGGAGAAGCGCATTTTCGACCCTGGAAAGGAGTGAGTATTAACTCAGACTGAGTTAAAATCAGTCGTTTGGAGTGATCCTGTCGCAGGTTTAACATACAAAGTATCCACTCCCTTAGGGAAAGTGCATTTTCGACACTGGAGAATTGCAAATTTACTCAGACTGAGTTAAAATCGCTCGTTTGTTTTAAGAGTGTACATGCATTTTTAATTCTCCCAGTCCAATTAAAATTAATGAATTCATCTTCAAGTATAAAAAATCGGATCCCTTTGAACGATTACTAAAATACTATTAATTAATTATTCTGAATAACGTTAGTCTTTCGTCCGTTTTTCTTGATGGTAAGCCGGTGTATAGTAAGCCCTGATGCGGTATTGCACACCGTAGAGTTTGCAAATAAAGCGAGCCTTTTTGCCCCGGACTTTAAATCATGTTTTTAAGAATAGTGTTAAACTACTTATGGATAAAAGGCTGTCTGTATTACGGCACGCCACTTTCTTACGCATCATACAATACATTTTTATGGATAAATTTTTTATTATTTTCATAAAGATACGTTTGCCAATTTTGTTTTATAGATATAAAACTATGTGTGCTTTACATTCATTGGGCATGCTTCATGTCCTGAGTGGCAACAGAAATGAGGAATCTAAATAATGTCAAAGTGGTAACCAGTGCACAAATCAGAGCACCGTTCGAAGGAAGTGTCGGATTAAAAGCTGGATGGAATTACGTCACATGAAATAAGCCAATTCCAATATTATTTTTATATCTTAACTTGATAAAAACATTGCTTCGGAAGCATTTAGTATGATTTCGTCTAATATTGTTGTTTCTCTTTTTACCACAATAAATTTTACGTGAACCAGACTGGTGAGCTCTTTTTTATGGTTTAAATGGTTGCGGCATTATTTATTTGATAGCATCATTGAGTAACATATTTGCTTGGCTATTAACGGGATGACAAGATAAAAAAAATTAAACATTTTCCCGACTGTTTTATTCCCCTTAATTTCAAACGGAAATCCAGCAGTTCAAATATAATGTTAGTGAAAATCTACTTTCTTAATATACTTCTTTCCTAAAATACCCATTGAAGGAATTGAAATCCAACGGTCCTGCCTATATGCGCGCGTTAAAGGCAAACGTTTTTAAACTGGTCTACTTCCGCTGTAAATCCGGCAGTTCTTATATAACGACCGCACAAAATCCACTTTCTTACTACATTTCTTCGCTAAAATGCCCATATTAAGGGATTAAAATCCCATGGCTGAACCATGTCAGAAAGCCGTCTCCTTAAATCCGGCGACGCATATCCCGGTCAAATGTGTCGACATGGGGCCTTCCATGTCCTTGGCTATGCTGTACATAGTACAAAAAAAGAAATGAGGAAGACGACAACCGGAGCATATAGTCGACGGAATGCGTTGTTTGTTTTATGAGCGGCCTTATCGCCCGATTGCCCGGGCAGTGTCGGCCCGCGATAAGGCTTGCCCGGAAAGTCGTTAAACCCCTTTTCCCGAAGCCGGGCACCCAGAGATACCGCGGGATTTTTCTTGACACTTTGGGCACAAAGAGAAGACGCGTAGACAGCCTTTTATGATGGGTAGAATATATCGAAAACGAGAGTGTAAGAGAGACTGTCGCGTCTGCGGGATATTTACTGTAATTTTTGGGGGTTTAAAACAGTTTGGCTTATACATCATGAATTTGATTTTTTTTTTGTTTTTAACTCCTCTATAAGTTTTCTCCAAAATTTTCTCTCTCTCACGGATTCTTTGGGGCCCGGATTGCCGAGTGGTTTGTACCATTACGCTAGCATTCTGCGTGATGTAACGGGTCCGCCTTCGCCCTAGGTGTTCTTCCTTTCTCTATTACAGTAAAAATTCTTTAGGTGTCTGTCTTACTTGACGAGGGCTTATAAAGCTGGTCTCTGATCAAGCACACAAGCTGGAATATCTATGTATCTACGCCTACCCCTATCACTACGGATTTCTTAACTTCTCTTGTACATATCTTAAATGATGATGAAAAACTAAACTGTCACTGGTCATCTTTAAATCGTTGAATAATCGTTGTTGTCAAAGGATAACTTCGTAATGCTCATCTTGCTTTGGTCTCAAGGATTCTTGCATTATAGTTGTGACTTCTCAATTACAATCAATTTCTCATATGGTTTCGACACTCGCTTTTAGTGGGCCTTGATTTGAATCCCGGATAAGGAAGCGATGTTTTTGTGATACCGAGTACATAATTAGAAAGTGCACTTTAAATGTGCGGGTTCAGTAGTCGGTTACAGCGCAGTTACTACGGGTACAGGTTATAAGAGGAAAAATATCCATATCCTTCTGCGACGTGGCCAAATTGACTAGATGCCATCCTTTCGAAGAGGAAGTCAGACTTCTACCATAACAGGTGCTCCAGACCATAGGCCATTAGAAGCTACTGCGCCCCTCTTGCCTTCCAGGTGACACCCTGGAGGCACACGATCAAAACAACGTCAATTTTATCATTTACTACTACGCATCAATTTTTTTTTAAAAAAAATTTAAATTTAAAGCTTAAAAAACATGACTACGGTATTTCTTAGAACTCTTCTTTTAAAACAAAACATTTAACGAACAATGACAAATTGAAATCTTTCGTTTAAGGAGACAACAAAACTGATGAATAAATATCTGTAGAAGAAGAAACACTGATCGATAGTATCATTCCATCAGTAACCATACCGATGCAAATCCTTTAATGCACAGGAGTAGCCTCGGAAAAACGGCGAACAAGGGGAAAAACTAGGGAAGAATCCCGGCCATTAGAATCCCTACACTGTGGGGATTTACTTTTAACTGTCAACGAGAGACGGGGAAATGGAACGAGTCGCTATGTTTCACCTGTTTTTATGGTTTAATTTGATTTGTAGTAGATGTTGTTAATAGTGTTTTTTCCCAATACTCTAACATGCTGATGTTGTGAAGGATAATGAAAAAATACACTAAATAGATAATGAGACCAGCACAAAGGTTATTACTATTTCTTTTAATATCATCTTCAAAAGCCATATAGTAATTCAATAAAAAGTTGATCGACAAGCAATATCATCTTGTAATCTTAAGCGGTAAAGGGATCATAATGTAGTGAATGTTTTTGTTGTTGTTAGACGCGTTTACATACGAATCATCGAATCCATGGAATGCCAAACCCTCCATTAGCAGAAAAAGTGGTCGAGCATGATTTCTAACCCAAATGATAGTCTGCGGCCGTATCCATGGAATGAAACGGCAAACCCTTTTCCATTGTAGGGTTTGCAAAAGCCTTAAAATGAACAGTGCAATTCCAGTTCTGCTTGGGCGAAAATCCCCAAGAGGGAAAAATTGTTGAGTTTGCTCTTAATTCCACGGTTTCGCTGGCTTCGCTGTTGTGTCCAGGAAATGTGCATAATAGTGAAAGGGTTAGATTGGGAAGAAGCTGTCGGCCCTATGAATGTAGTAACTGAATTGTATCATTGTTCTCTTACTAAAGGACTTGAAAAAATATAACTAAAAAAACAATCTGAAAATAACTTTTTGGTAATCTCGAACCAGGGACTGGGGAGCCCAGTAGTAGGCATTCGCCTAGCATGCGAAGGTCCCAGGTTCGGGTCCCGGCATAGTGACAATAACTACCTTCTTTATAAAATGTCAAACGAATAATACCTCATGTAGATGGAGTGCACGTTAAATATCCTTCAAAGTCCTAACGCTGCGAACGATGTCGCTCTTAACGGTTGCGTCGGGTGCCTACTCAGATGTTGGCTCGTCACTTAACTGGGGCTCTAAAGTACGACGCCAGTCACCAATAGCCCTGTAGCTCTACACTCTTAAAAACAAAAGTGAAATCTACTCCTGTAGGAGAAGTGCATTTTCGACACTGGAAAGGAATGCATGAATATTGAATCAGACTAAGTTAAAATCACTCGTTTGGAGTGATCCTGTCGCGGGTTTAACATACAGAGGATCAACTCCTATAGGGGAAGTGCATTTTCGACACTGGAAGGGAGTGAATATTATCTCAGACTGAGTTAAAAATCACTCGTTTGGAGTGATCCTGTCTCAGATTCAACAAGGATCCACTCCTGGAGGAGAAGTGCAATTTTCGACACTGGAAAAGTGAAAATTAACTCAGACTGAGTTGAAATAGCTCGTTCGTTTTAAGAGTGTACACTCATAAAACGAACGAGCGATTTTTACTCAGTCTGATTAATGTTCACTCCTCCAGTCTGGAAAATGCACTTCTCCTTTTGGAGTGGATCCTTTGTGTGTTAAACCTCCGACAGGATCACTCCAAACGAGTGATTTTAACTCAGTCTGAGTTAATATTTACTCTTTTCCAGTGTCGGAAATGCACTTCTCCAACAGGAGTAGATATCACTCTTTTGTTTTAAGAGTGTAGTGCGACGATATATTCAAACTAAACTAAACTATTCCAACAAAGTACCCCAAACATCTCCAGCACGGGAAACAAACAGGCGAAGCCGTACAAAGACCGCTCTCCTATTTATCTTTTTGTTGTGCGTGTTATTTTTCCCCCCTTCCCTCCGTTGGTGGTGGGGATTTTGTACTTTTCGCTGAGTCGTCCTTAAAACACAGAGTCGTGCCTGCTTAATGCGCTGGGATTTTTGCACAGTCAGTGCAGTGTATCGGGTAATAATGCCTTGCGCTGCTTCAAGAGGTTTTTTTTTTTTCGAATGGAGATATTAATAGTTTTATGGGGGATAATGGTTGGGGTATATTGGAAAAAAGGTTCCATTTTGTTTAATGTGGATTGTGATCGGATTAGGATATTAAAAAAATAAATGTTGCAAGAGGAAATGTAATTATGGTTGCTTTTGTTATAAAAGCTTTTTTAGATTTAATCATTTCTTTAGTAAATTCTTCATAAACATTGTATGTAATTGACGTAACGGATATAAACCATTTTTTCTTTGTAAGATGTATGGTTGTTTTTCCTAAATAACCGTAAACTTTTTTTTTCTAAAATACGGCTGCATCATTGGCGGTCAAGCCTTTGCAGACTTACCATATTACCCAGAACTGAGAGCCATTTTTTGTTGCACCATCTAGGCGACTCTCGCTTCCGAGAGTATAATAAATCTGAGCTCTCTGTGGATGTTAAAGTATACGGAGATTTAATTTTGTTGAGAGGACCCAAGCCAAATGGACCCTCCAGGGATCCTTTACATGCCACATAATCAAATGACATGCGTGTCCAAGATTTTCCCATCTAGAATATCCGACGACTCAGCCGGTGCCCGAACCCGCGATCCTAGACTTGAGGCGGACACGTTAAACCTCTCAGCCACTGAGCCACATAACCGTAAACTAATGGGCAGGTTTCTCGTCTTGAGTGACAACAGGAGTGAAATTAAATTTATTCTCAAGCTTCGATTGCCGAATTAATCGCGTGGGAACAGATTCTTAATCAGAGCACCTATTGAAGGAACAGCAAGAGTGAAAACTGAAAAATTACGTCACCTGAAAGAAGCTCATTGCGAAGCTAAATATACTATTCTAACTAATTACAGCTAACTTATTTACTATTAATCAGTTTTCGAAACGGTCTTGTCAACGATTTGTTAGCTCAGGTGTTGCTGCAGTGGGGAAGTAGTCCAAAGTATCAACTTATAAGCAATCAAATTGAGCACACCAACCGGAAAATACTGTACTAACCACCTACCTTAAGAAGCAAATTCGTCGCTCGACACGGAACCTAAATTACGAGGCGTATTTTGCTGTGTTAAATCTCGTAAAGGAAACAAGAAATATATTGTCGAAAACGACCAAATTACCAAACAAACAAATGTTTCGGGTCGAATGGCGAGTGATATATTGTAAACTTTTTGTTTGGTGTTTTACTCGACAAGTAGGATTTATATACATATCAGGTAAATACATTTCATATTGCATATCAATATCAATCCTAGTTTACTATTCATTAAACTTCTTAGTCCTGATTTAAATGTTGTACAAATTTGTGCTAAAAATTTAAAATATCTTTAGTTGGTTTTTTAAGCGATATATTTATATAAATAGTTACTCATCTAATATTTAAATTCATCGTTAAAAATGAATTTAAAGTTTAATTACAATAAAAAACTTTGATTTACTATCATTATAGTATTTTATACTAGGTCATTGAAAATAAAAAGCGCTGGTGCAGATTTTCTTTAAGTTTTATCATCTTTAGACCAATTTAAAATCCTACACGTATAATCTTAATCTAAACATACTTTTCATACAAATATATTAAAAAAAAGTATGTAATAATTACTTAGGGACATTTTTTGGTCATTACCCATTTTTTTGTATTATAAATGCAACAAAGGAGAATGTATATCACTTATTTGCAGTTAATGGATTTTTTAAAAATTGTTTTTAATGCAAAATGTCTTGAATACTAACTACTAATAGAACTTTTTGAAAAGTTTGAAAAAAAATAGTTTTTTTTTAAGAACTCTAATATCGTATTGACACGCGTTCAACTTCCTTTTTTTTACAGAAATTAATGACTGATACCTGTAATCAAAGGCTAAAATATGATATTTGGATATTCTTCCATCGGGCCAGGTAAATTTCGTAACTAATTTAAGTGTGAATTGTTTATCGTCAGGCCGCAAGAGATTATACTAACATCTCGAATTCACTGAACCTACAACTGCTTAGGTAAACCTATCCTCCTAGAGGTAAACCGTTTTGTTTCAAATTAATCATTGCATTTCAACTTAGTATTTGAACAAGAAGTTCTTAAAGAACTAAAATAGCCTACTTTCCTGTTACTTAAATACTTACTAAAATTCTTATCTTGAAAAAACTGGGTTCGTAACAGTAAGTGACATTAACAACCGTTTTTCCGCATTAAATTTAAAATAAATTTCACTAAACGCAGCATCTAAACTAAACACAGCATCTTTCACTAAACACAGCATCTTTCACTAAACACAGCTTCATTTGCAATTATAAATAAATATTTAATTTTTCGTAGAACAAAAACCGAAAAACTACTCCTCAATAAACATTTACTTGCTAAATTCAGCTAGTTTCATTTATTTTATTTCGAAAATTAAATAATTATAACTTAAATCGTTTGCAAAAGTTTATATTTCAAAGAATAAATATGTAGTATTCCTCACTTTCAAATTGAATGAAAACAATTTATATCACCATACAAAGATCTCGTAGTGAAATATATATTTGACGTCATCTTAAATTGATCGATGTCTCAAAAATAAATTTATTTTAATTTATTGTCTAAAAGAATAAAAGTTTCTCAAGCAATTGTTACGATGGCAATGGTGATTTAATTCTAATAAAAATGGCTTCCTATGCTTTTTAAATGAGCATTAAATTTTGATGTTTTTAAAATAATTGAAGTACTTCGAATTCGAATTCTTTTCTGAAATTTTCAATGTATTCTAATTTCGATGCGCTGAATTTTTTGACGTATCTCACTTGTCCGTAGCATTTGTAGTTAAATTCAGCGATTTAAATGACTCGAAATTGAATTTCAATGCTAATTCAATGGGAAATTCGTTGTCAAATAGTAGATTTATGTCCGTCCTATCGTATAGAAAGACGGACAAAAAGTATGAAAGTTGGGTGTTTGAGGTTATACCTTTCTAATAAAAAAAGAATTTTTAAGATCGGATTGCTAGAACTGATTTTGGAAGGGGGGTACGGACGGACGGACATCGACCGCATGTCAATACCTACTTTTTCATTTTTTTTTTAATTCTTCAAATTAAAAAAAAAAAAGAAAAGTAGGCTAAAAATGCAATTTAATTAAGTCGCCCTTTTGACTCTAGAGGTAACCGTGATGCACTATTTGGTAACCTGGATCAGTTGGTTACTTTTGATGTGTCATCCGATGTCTATGCATCTTTTTTTTTCTCCACTCTAAAACATAACTTACTATTATCCTGACATTTCCGCCAGACACATAAATTTCACTCAGAGGGACATATAAAATTAATTTTTATTTTCCCAACAAGATATGTTTTTTAAAATTTATAAATAGTCTACAGGGTATATACCCTTAAACGAATACCGGATTGCGTTTTGTTGACTCTTTTTATATTGCAAGCATATATTTATTTCAGCGTGAACATTTTTGTACCATGAAAATTGGTAAAGAGTTTTTGGTGTGACTGCACATTTTAAAATTAATATATTTTTTTATGAATATTTTTTTCTCATTTCAATCATAGTAAAAAACTAAGATATATTTTTTTGTTTTAACATTAAAAAGACATGCATAAAAAACCTTAAAAACCGATTAAATTGAAATTAATAGAAGTTTCACAAAATACATAATGCAACGACACTTAACAAGTAGTAATTATTATTTTAACAAGGATCAGATCATTGAATGCACCCTTTATCCTAGATTTTTTTTTACGGAAGAGGAATTCTGGCCACAGAATTAAGAATCTTAAATATGTAACAATGCCCGTTTAACAAAGTACTAACTGTCATATATTTTTTAAAGCATAATTGCTAAAGTGGTCTTAATATAGTTTATTTTTGCAAAAATTTAATGATAGTACACGTGATTAAAAAGTATAGTTGCTTAACTAAATAAAAATGAGAACTTCATAATATGGAAATACAAAGAATTATTCGGGTACAATAGTTATTGAAAAATGTACTTCAACACACGCAGACATCATTAACCCCTTAAGACCCAAGCAAAATCCTACACGTATATTCTTAATCTAAACAAACTTTTTACGCAAATATATGCTAAAAAGTATGTTTTTCAACGAAATTAAAGAAAGCCTTAAACTTTAAAAATACACATTTTTTAGGCTATAAATGAAACAAAAAAAGACCTTATCACTTATTTGTAGTTAACAGAATATTTTAACATTGTTTTAATGCAAAATTCCTTTAAAATTAACTACTAAAAGTACTTTTTAAAAAGTTTGAAATATTTTTTTAAACTCTAATATCGTATTGATTCTAGTTCAACTTCATTTTTTTATGGAAATAAATGACTGATACCTGTAATCAAAGGCTGAAAACTGATATTATGGTTATACCATTAAAAACCTGCTGAATACTATAAAGACCTAACTTACCAAATAAAAACGGAAACTTTAAGCTTTGCTTTAAAATTCATTTTTTGTGTCACCTTAATAGGTCCTACATAAATTCTCCAGTGTTATATCGTCTTCATTTTCCTCATATTTTGTTCAGATAACAGACCCCCCACCCCCCTTTAAATCAAATTATTCTAAAAATCGGTAAATATTCATTTACAGCTCTTTCAAACCGTTCCAAAATTTTCTCATCAATTATTCTAAAATCATAAAAGGTCGCGGAACGACACCAATTATGCGTCATAAAAGTCAAGTCTAGCTTCCTGATTTTTTTATCAAATTCCACAGCCAAAAAAAATCAAGAATTTTCTTTTTAATAGGCAAGTGAGTTCATAATGATTCTGCTTCATAACTCCCTCTATTAAAATCCGATGAACTTCTCCAGAATAATTCTAAAATTCGAAGGATTTTGCCCTCTTTTGTTTCGTTGTGTAACTTCGCTTCTATTTGACTTTACACGGTCAATGTTCACAGTTACGGTTGAAGAGATCTCTTTTCACCTTTACATAACGGGGGAGTGTTTCTATTCATTTGAAATCGAGATTTTAATTGAAATGGGAATTTTCTTTTAGTTTCTGTACTTCTTTGTGATTTGTGTTATGTTTTAAGAACATGTTTTTTTGCTGTTTTTTTTACATTCTTTTACGTAAAGTGTAATTTTTTTTTTAAATGAGCTTTTGATGGGTTTTTTTTTCACTTCGTAAAAAATTAAAAAAAAGAATATATTTGTTGATCACTTTAAGGGTTATCGTATTCCTAAAATAGAAATCAATTGTTAGATATTAAACGTTTTACAGAGAACGACCCATGCAGATCGTTGGATATTTGCTACTTTAAGATAGTTTTCTGCGAGGTTTTTGAAAAACCGCTTTAAAAAAAGTTGTAGTGCGGTCTTGAGAAAACTATATAAACTGCGATACCTGCGACTAGATTAGTTTTGAAGGGCTGGTGAGCCCAGTCGGTTAAGCACTCGCTTAGCATGCGGAAGGTCCCAGGTTCGGGTCCGGGCATCGCCAAAATAGCTGCCGACCTATAAACGGCCCGTGCAACCAAAAATGTCCGACGAATAATACCCCGTGTAAGGGAGTGCACGTTAAATATCCTTCAAAGTCCTAACGCTGCGTACGATGTCACCCTTAACGGTTGCGTTGGGTGCCTATTCAGGTGTTGGCTCGTCACCTGACTGTGGTTCTAAAATACGACGCCCGAATTTACGATACGAATTTATAGGAGATTTTCGAAAATTAAATTTAATAAACTAACCCCCCTTAGAAAACGGCGTCACTTGACTATGGTTCTAAATTATGACGCCCGTCGCCAATAGCCCTCGTGTAGTTCCAGTGCGACGATAATTCAAACCAAACCAAAAGATTAGTTTTGAAGTTGAAAAGTTGTAGGATTTGGTCGCATTATTTAGAGACCGGGAATTTTGAACCTTGTCATTATCTTTTCTATGGGGCTCCCTGTGGTCAGAGTCTCGATCTCCGGATCAGAAGGTCCCGCGATCGAGTCCTGGTCGCTCACCGAGTATATGCGGAGTACGTGCTCGTTAAATAGGTTGGGTCTGAAATTCCTGTGGGCAGTCATTGCGCAGTTTTCCACGCGTACAGGCCACGGTCTCCAAAGCAAAGAGCATCATCAGTGTTAATCCAATATTTTCTCTGCCACATTTCTCCGGCTGTATTGAATATTTTACAAACGAATTCTTATATGTGATAAATGTAGCTGACTTACAGGTCCCGAAAATCAAGCTTTTTGAAATGGGCTCGAATTTTTTTCAAAAATATTGAATAAATAATTTCACAAAAGTAATCGAATCAATTTTACAAAGTTTGATTATAAAGACCTGTAAGCTATCTACATTTACAATTAAAAAAAACACGTTTGTCCAAATATTCAGAACAGACCGAGAAATGTGGCAGAGAAAATAGTTTTTCCCTTTGGATTATCATTGAGGCACTTGAGTTTGGAGCCCCCCGGTCCAGCGCGCCCATTTCCCCTTAAGGGGTCATAGGAGTCTTAAAAATGTGCAAAGAAGGTACTACAAAACATAGTTTGATCTTTCATGTCATTTTTGAACTACTCAATGTATAAGTATAATTTTTTTATATGTAATTCTACAAGATTTATTTATTATAAAACAAGTTTTAAAATTTATGAAACTTTAGCCAAAACTAAAATAAATGATATTAAACATGAAGGTACTTGAACACACTGTGATTAGGCTTGCGCGGCAAATTGTGAGGTCAAAATTGAAAAAATGAATAAGAAAATGACTTTATATTGTACAAATATGTGCAAACAAAGACTTATACCTAAATTCTCAGCTCAATTTTAATTAGAAATTATTTTTAAAAAAAATTAAAATCAAAATGTTTAAATTTTTATTAATTTTTTTAGAAAAAAGTTCTTAAAATAATTTCTAATTAAAATAGAGCTGAGAATTTAGGTATAAGTCCTAGTTTGTACATATTTGTACAATATAAAGTCATTTTCTTGGCCATTTTTTCAATTTTGACCTCACAATTTGCCGCGCAAGCCTAATCACAGTGTGTTCAAGTACCTTCATGTTTAATATCATTTATTTTAGTTTTGGCTAAAGTTTCATAAATTTTAAAATTTGTTTTATAATAAATAAATCCTGTAGACTTACATATAAAAAATTATACTTATATATTGAGTAGTTAAAAAATTACACGAAAGATCAAGCAAAACTTTGTAGTACCTTCTTTGCACATTTTTAAGACTCCTGTGACCCCTTAATACAACGGTGGCTCCCAACCCCATGGAAATACGTCTCACTTTTCCGCTCACCGTTTACTTGAGAATGAAATTCCGGGCACACAGAGAGAATGATTATATAGAGATGAAAACGCCTGGAGGGAGAAACACAATAAGATGGAAAAATTCCACGGAACATATCTATGGGGGGAAAGGAAAAGTAGAGTGGAGAAAAATAGGCACTTCTATATGGATTCATGATTTGTGTTGTTTTCCTTCAAGCAGTGTATTTATTTTTGTGTTACAGTTGAACTCCCTCAGGGATACAAACGGGGCTGGGGAGCCCAGTCGGTTAGGCATTCGATTCGCCTGGCATGCGAAAGGTCCCAGTTTCGGGTCCGGGCATCACCAAAATAACTGCCGACCTATAAACGGCCCTTGCATCCGAAAATTCCCGATGAATAATACCTTGTGTAGATGGAGAACCCGTTAAATATCCTCCAAAGTCCTAACGCTGCATACGATGTCGCCCTTAACGGTTGCGTTGGGTGCTTACCCTGGTATCGGCTCGTCACTTGACTGTGGTTCTGAAATACGACGCCCTTCGCCAACAGCCCTCGTGAAGCTTTAGTGCGACGATAATTCAAATCAAACCAAACCAAGGATACAAACCCATAGAACCTGCCTGTGTCAGTTTTTCCAGTAACATACATAATTTTCAAAATTTTATGATATTACTTTTCTTAAAAAATTGAAGTATGGAGGATTTATTTATAATTTTCTGCTACAGAATTAAAATTTTTTTTTAAAAAATCTAAATTAAAATTTTATTTTCATGTAAAATTTTTCATTATGGATACCTACAGCCGGAGAAATGTGTCAGAGAAAATAGTTTTTTTCCCCATTGGATTAAAACTGAGGCTCTTGAGTTTTTTTTTTAGACCTGCGGTCCAGCTCGACCATTTCTCCTTATGGTTGTGTTGTACGCTAAATTGTCACTCTCACCAAGTATAAGAATCGACTTCATAAAAACACTTGATAAAGTTCAAAACGGTGTCTCCATGTGTTGAATATTTTGAGTCATATTAAAACTTTAATGCTATATTAATAATTCAACAACCTGATATATTCCTTCAAATTCAATTTATTTTGCTGTTACTACGATTATAATAGCAGTGAGGGAAAATGCTAACATTGTAAAGCAATACTTTTGCAGAAGTCATTATTTGTAAATGAATAAATTATGTTTTTTTCTCTAATGGGGCTGAAATTTTGGCTGCCAAGCCTTTGCACACTCGGCATATTCCCCAGAACTGAGAGCCATTTTTTTTTGTGTGGCACTAGGTGACTCTCGCTTCTAATTTTGACTCTCGGATTACAATAAATCTGAGCTCTCTGTGAATGTTCAAATAGGCCGATATGTGCATTATGTCTACGAGCCTGAAATACTAAGTACGAATAACAATAAATAACATTAGTTAATTAATGTTTAGAGTGATACTGGCGTTCAGTGATAGATTCACACTAAGGTGTCGTTGAACAACAGGTGTGAAGAACAGAGCTAACCTCTCTTCCCGTTGGGCGTCATAGTGGCGTCGTCGCTTCCCCCCCCCCCCCACTCTGTTTGAGAAAATAGGGAAAAAGCGAGAGTAAAAAGGGAATTTCGAGTGGAAAATGACCGGTCGCTCACATCCATACAGAAAAAAGAATAGGAGTTTTTTAACGTAGAAAAAGCAAAATTTTTTGTCGTTGTTATTGTACAATGTGAAGAATGAATACAATGTGAATGAATGAATAGGTTATTTTTGAATTATCGCACTAGAGCTACACGAGGGCTAATATCGACGGGCGTCGTATTTTAGAACCACAGTCAGATGACGAGCCAACACCTGAATAGGCACCCAACGAATGAATGAATACAATGAGAATGAATGCAATGTGAATGAATGCAATGTGAATGAATGAATGCAATGTGAATGAATGCAATGTGAATGAATGAATACAATGTGAATGAATACATTGTGAATGAATATTATACAACGTGTTACATGTGTGCATTCTTTAAATTATGAATGACTCATTTGTGAACACCTTTCATACTTTCATTTCCGAATTATAAACGTTCTTTTTTTACAAATTCTTTTTTTTACTTCACTTGTCCTAGATAAATCGTTCAGTGCTATGGTCTTCATTTGTTATATAGTGTGTTTATTTAGATATACTTAAGCAGAAATCTTATTTTCGCGTGGCAAATTTTCTTATTAATAGCCGTTTAATGAGCTAAGGCACCAATGAAATACAGAATGATAAGTGTTCGTAACCCACAACGCGTAAAGATATTGTGCAACAACGTTAATTCAACCCAAACCACGGCCTACTCAACTACTAAGGCCGAAGAAGCTCTCCTAAACACGCTCAGGGCTGGAAGTTTTTACGTCATAGTTTCGAGTGACATCTTTACGAAGATGAAGACAACCTTCTCGAAACCTGTTCGGAACTACTCGTTCACGGCTGACCACATTTTCAGAGTTCCGAATACGTCCGAACTAGTTTCTCGATCTTCGGCACTCTGTACAGTGGCGTCAGAAATTCCGTCTACGCTCATGCTTGGGAGAGCTTCTCTGGCCTTGTTATCGAAGTTGGCCGTCCCCAAACCTGCAACGAAAAAACTCACTGAGAACTACAATTAATTTACAATGAACTAGAAATTCTTTTGATTAATAGACTAATATTACGATTCAGGACCAACACCTCCCCTCAAGTTGCCGCGACCACTTAAGGTAGGCGAATACCCAAAATTCTAAAATTTTTACTATTACTTTAATCTTTTCCAAATTTGGTATAGTGATTTCAAATATAATGAATAATACTATTTAGGAATTTTTTATAATTTAAATAAAATTTATTTATTTTAAACGGTGTTTTTCTACTAAAAAAAAAGAGGTTTACGCTAACAAGTCTACCACATTAAATTTTCATCCTATAAACATTAATTATGTGTTAAATTCTTCGTTTTGAACTGATGCATGCAATGACCTTCTAGAATTACATACAAATTACAAGAAAAGAAGTTATTAAGAAAAATGTCATAAATTAACCACAAAAAAGATATTTTTTTCGATTATTTTACACTTGGAAATTTAAAAAAAAAACTTATATATATATACACCAGAGGTTCATGGCACAGATATATATTGAAATAGCATCTGCAAAAAATTTCAGGAAAATTAATGTAAAACTTTTTATGCTAGAAGTGTTAACCCCTAACTGCCTAGCGTAAAGCCCTTTTTTTAGTTGAAAAACACCGTTTAAAATAAATCAATTATATTTAAATAAAAAAATTGCTCAAAAATCATTGTTCATTGTATTTGAAATCACTATGCCAAATTTTGAAAAGATTAAATCAATAGTAAAACTTTTAGAATTTTGGGTGTTCGCCTACCTTATCTACCACGCATTCCCACCTGTTGTCTAAAATATGTCGCTCGATAAACCATTATTCCAGTCAATCTACCTTGAAAGTACGACGGAAAGAAAAGAAAAACAATCCTCATACGATTTCCCCTCCCCATTGCCGCAAACAATAAATCGATTGTAGCTGAAGATGAAAAAAAGCACTCGATTCTTAGGTGACAATGAATCATATGGAGCTTAGAATGAAATGTTTGGCGAAGAAAAGAAAAATGTGGCCATCTGAAAGTCGCCAAATTAAGGCGATGCATCCGCACCATCTGTATGCAGCTAGTGCTGAGAGCCGATTTAAAATAAAACTGATTTAAAATGACCGATCTCAAATTTAAAATAAACTTTTTTTTTCTCAGATAGTAAGCGGAGAAGGGTATTATTTAAATTTTAACAAACGATTACCTTCACACTAATTGTGCAGTTGTTCGTACAGATAATTTTTGCAGTTCTTACTAGTAACTGAGGTTATGAACTGCATTAGTTCAAAATTTGATTTTGTAACTAAAAACTTTCTTTAAAACTGCCCGAGGCACTTTATCACCCGTTTAATGCCCTCCATGCCGAAATGACCGATCTACCGTGCGTTCATTACACTAATGGCTTTGGTGAACCGCTAGTTCACCAACTTTTTCACTACTCTCTTTCCAACCTGTAGCCCATCGACAGCAGCAATAAATCGATTCTCGCCGAAGAAGAAAGGCACTCGATTCTTTCTTGGCAGTGACACTGAATCGAGTGCTCGCCGGAGTGTGCTTCCCATCCGTCTCCGTTACTCATCCTCCGTCGGCCGCGATCATCCCGCACTTTGTCACCGCCGATCCTGGCAAAGAGAAAAAAATCATCCGGAATCGGCTTAGTAAGGGGAAAATAATCGATTTCTTTTCTTTTGCTATGCTTTTCGTGATTGTCGTTGTTTTTTTCGGGAGTATGCGATGTTTTGGCTTAAGTATACTAATGATAATTGGGTAGGAAAATTATTAAGTTATTTTGGAGTTATCCGTGACTTAATTCTCCGTGACTTAAATTCTGGAGGCTTTTGAGCCCAGTCGGTTAGGCACTCGCCTAGCATGCGAAAGGTTCCAGGTTCGGGTCGGGGCATTGCCAAAATATCTACCCACCTATAAACGGCCCGTGCAGTCAAAATGTCCGACGAATAATACCCCGTGTATAGGAGTGCCCGTTAAATATCCTTCAAACTCAAAGTCCTAACGCTGCGTACGATGTCGTCCTTAACGGTTGCGTTGGGTGAAAATTCAGGTGTCGGCTCGTCACTTGAATGTGGTTCTAAAATACGACGCCAGTTGCCAGTAGCCCTCGTGTAGCTCTAGTGCGACGATAATTCAAAACCTAACCTGTGCTGTGTGTGTGTGTTTTTCTTCGGGAGTATGAGATGTTTTGGCGTAAGTATACTAATGATAATGATTGAGTTGTAAAATTATTGAGTTAATTTGGAGTTATCCGAGACTTTTTAAATTAAGACTGAGGTACAGGGCAAGGTAAAAATGTCCTGTGAAGTTTAAAAACAAATCCGAAAATTGAAAAGGAAAAACAAAATAGAATGCAAAAAAGTAGGATAAAAACTCCGAGTCACACCTTTCAGCTTTCATTCCTGTACTTTTTCCGATTTTTGCTCTTTTTCTACGAGACATTGTTTCACAATTCGAGGCTCGAATTTTTTTTAATGTCTGTTTGCTACTCAAGAACTGAAACATACCCATTATAAAAAGATTCTGCAATAAAAATTTTGAAGTACTTTTTTAAAAAAGAGTTTTTCCATCGAGTTCACTGTTTTGAAAAAAAAATAATAATAAATAGAACTTTATACCGATTGTAGGAATCTACACTTGCCTACGATATTTTTTTCGATATAGACTAGGCTACGAAATTGGAAACCGACACACTGTATCGATAACTGCCACTTTTTCAACTTTATTACGCTAATATGTGGAAGCCTGTGCATACTAAGAAGTGTGAGTAGTTTTAAACCACATTGTTATTCAAGAGCGGTGGCAATTATTGTCGGATTATCTTACATATTGGACTATAAAAGTGACTTGTTCAAACACATTTCTTCAAGAACGTTTTTTACCCCTTGAAAAATTCAATCTTCCTCTTGTAAACCCTCCAAAGAAATTTCACCCAAAGCAAGCATCGCATGTCCGAATTTGAAACCAGCTTTGAACTTAAAAAAAAAAAAAAAAACTGAGACGGTTCCAAGAACCACAAGCTCTTCAGGAGAAACACCCACTTGTAGGACTTCAAAAAAAAAAGAACAAAAAAAAAACTTGTTGATTTTTCGAACAAAAACGTTTCGGGGACTCTGTCGTAATGGCTCGCTCTCTTGACAAAAAAATATTGAGAGAAAAAAATGTCATTGAGCGATGTGATAAAAAGAAATTCGAAGAAATGGTTTTTAGATAGAAAAAATACGTCGACAAATGACGCCGACCATTTTTGATGGCTGAAAGTGAACCGGGAACAATGGTTTCCGCACTTGAGAAAGACTTGGACGCTCGCTTGAGGGTGGGGGGGGGGGGGTCAGCTTTTATTGTAGTGTGGTCACTCTGTTTGCAGGGGAAGAAATTTATTGCGTTTTTCTTCATTTCATTTTTGTCGGAATGGTTAGTATTGTTGTGTGTGAAATTGCGTCGGGGTGACTCGTTGGGTTTGAGGCGTCATATGCCACGAAGGATGCTTTCTTGAGTTCTGTCGGCGTCTACTATTTACATTGAGACTGGGGATCTCAATTGGTATAGTATTTGGCTTGCTTGCGAAAGATCGCGGGATCGGGGCAAGGCATTGAAAACATGTGCAGAAGAAAAGCCTGAAAAATGCCCTTGGTAGAGGGAGGGTTCGTAAAATATGCTCCCAAAGTCTCGACGCTGTAATTCGATTGTCTCTTTAAAAGTTGAGTTGGGTGCCTTTAGTGTCGGCTTGTCACTTGAATGAGGTTCTAAATAACATCTCGTGTAGTGCGACGATAATCCAACTTAACCTTTTATCCACGTTTTTTTTTTTTTTTGCTATGTTGATAGTTTCCCGGATACCTTAATTTTTAACTACGTAAGCGTTACTTCTTGCAAAGTGGAAATTTTTTTAACAGCATAAGGAGCTTTGACGTGCTCTGCTACACAAACTAAACTCAATAACATTCATGGGCAGGGCTTTCCACGTACGTTTATCAGGCTGAAAAAAAACATCCCCAGTTGGTATAGCATTCGGTACAATGTTATGAAAACTGGGACCACGGTTGTACACTGGTCGATTCCCGGTTGCCCAACCTGCTTTCCTAATATGAACTGAAAAGGCAGCTAAAATCAATATAAATAATCTGAGCAAACAAAAATTAGGCTTTTATTCTAAATGATTTTCTGGCCTGGGGACAATGATACACTCTTAAAACAAGCACTCCTAATTTAACTCAGTCTGAGTGGATTTCACTCCTCCAGACTGGAAAATGCACTTCTCCTTTTGGAGTGGATCCCTTGTGTGTTAAATCTCCGACAGGATCACTCCAAACGAGTGATTTTAACTCAATCTGAGAAAATATGCATGCCTTTAGGGTGTCGAAAATGCACTTCTCCAACTGGAGTGGAATTCACTCTTTTGTTTTAAGAGTGTACGTTCTACGTTTGCGGGGGAGAAAATTGAATATTTAAAGGATCTGTCTCGTTAGAATAGAATTCGTATCATTCACATGCAAATTCATAAAGTTTGTCTACACGTCCTTTGCATTAGTCGAAGTCTTCACTCCAGGATCAGTAATCATTTGCATTTATACGAATGAGTGAGTTCGTTACCCGTCTGTCCTCTTAGTGATATGTTTCAGCTTAGTTTGGGGGCAACTATCGCTCCTCCCGCTCTTGGAGAGGCTGGTGTGGCGCGGTGGGCTCAGGCGCCAATGAATGATGTCGTAATATAAGGCTAGTGCACGTTTACTCTCTATGCTGTATTTTGAACCAGTCGGTAAGGTTGTCAGCTTGGATTTCCGGTTTCATCAATAGCAGCAATCTGAGGTGTTAGCAAATTGACTGAAGTATAAATATGTTTCACTGCATGAGATATAAATAAAAAAATATTCATAATTTCATTTCTTAAATTTTAAAAAAATTATATTTCTATAGTAGATGGGTACAAATCGCACATCCATAAATCAAATTTTAAAATAAAGTAAATTATTAAATGTATCGATATATAAAAAAAATCATGTGCTGCTTATAAAGCCGTACAATAAAGTGAAGAACAACGAATTTCTCGAATCCGACGTCAACGTGGACAGCCGTCAATGTTCGTCATACATTTTAAATTATTTCCTCAGAGAAATACTAGGTTACTATTAATAATCTATTATTTCTTTTGTTACTGTATAATGTCATCCTAATAACTACTAATTTATTTTGCACTTAAAAAAAATGTTTGTAATAAATAAGAGAAAATGATTTTTTTTTAAATTTAGAAGCTATTTACATAATAGACTTTGACGAGTCAGCTTCAAAGGAGGACCCATACATTGTTCGACCAGCCGTCCTCTGGGATGGTAAAATTTCTGCGTTTTTTTTATCCCTGTCCATTACTTTTACTAAATCTACACGATGCGACGTGTCGATCCCCTTATATGCATCCCGAATTTAGCCGAAAAAGCGAGCGTAAATAAAGCCAGCCCTCTCTCTGTCTCCACCTTCGCGGCTCCTCTGATGATGCTGAAGAATAGAAAACATCCCCGTCACTTGACCGTGGTTCGAAATAATGCCACCCATCGCCAATAGCCCTCGCGCTACTCTAGTGCAATAATAACTCAACACAACCCCTCTGAATAAATACCGAATTTAGCCAAAAAAATATGTGTAAAACATAGTTAGGAAAAAGAATAGAGCGGTCCGTGTATGTGCGCAGTAACGCACGAAATAAGCAGGTTAGAGCGGTGCATCTTGGGGATACCTCGGTGCCAGTATGTTATGCGCAGTTCTCAAAAAAACCTGACAGCCCTGCTTCAAACCTATTGAATGGATAGATCCATCTACTAATCCTTCCTTACTCTATGATGTAAATAGAGGCAACCCTTCCTTCGCTCCGCGGCTCCTCTGGGGATGCGTATATTAGGTATCATCCTCGTCACTCGACTGTGGTTCTAAGTAATGTCATTAATGACTAATAGCCATCATGGTTTCTTTAGTGCGACGGTAATTCAACTAAACACAACCCCTATGAATCCAGAATTTAGCCAAAAAACGTGTGTAAATAAAGCTAAATTTCTCTCTCTCCACCTTCGCGTCTTCTCTGATGATTCTGAGATGAGGTTTCATCTTCGGCACTTGACTGTGGTTCGAAATAATACCGCCTGTCGCTAATAGCCCTCGAGTAGCTCTCCCGATGATAATTCAACTCAACCCAACTCCTATGCATACCTCCCGAAATTAGCCGAAAAGCGGGCGTAAATAAAGCCAATTCTCTCTATCTTCGTGGATCTTATTTTGTTTCTAACAGAAGATTTCCTCCCCGTTACTTGACTGTGGTTCGAAATAATGCCACCTGTCTCCAATAGCTTTCGTATAGCTCTCCTGGTGATAATTCTACTCAACCCCTGTGCAACCCGAAATTAGCCGAAAAACCGTGTGTAAATAAAGCCAACCCTCTCTCTCTCTGTCTCCATCTTCGCGGCTTTCTTCTGACGATTCTGAAAGAGTAGGTTTCGGGGTGAGGGTCTTCCTCCAAGGCCGAGTCTCGTTTATTTCTGCGTTTCACCGGAGCTATTTCTGTGAGCACCCCTTTCCAACAAGCAGCTGTTGATGCCTCCTCAACTCCACTCCCTTCCAGTCGTGGTTGTCGTCTGCAAGTTCCGGTTTCTTTTTGACAAGAGGTCTGCAACCCTCTCTTGATGTGGTAGTAAAGTTGGATGCTGGCCACCGACGCGCATGGGTGAGTTTGCGTTTTGCATGGGAGGGGACATCTTTCTTCATTCTTGATGATCGTATCACACGAGGAGGAATGGTGTATTAACCTCTTCGCCCTAGAGGTACACATACGTAGACCATTGTAGAATTCTCTTCTCAACTTTAGTTTACAATTTTTCTGTATAGTAACTTAGCAATAGAAACTAGAATGTTCAAGCTTTCCGAAAATACCAATACCGAAGCTTGTATACTTGTATTTAAAAATGACGTAAGAGGGTCAGGTTTAGTTTGTTTTAGTTTAAATTATCGCCACACTAGAGCTGCCTATTGGAGACGGCAGTCGTAATTTAGAACCAAAGAAGAGGGTCTAGCAGATTTCGTTGGTTTATGTTCCTTTATCGCACATTTTGAATTTTAAAAAAGTTTAAAAAAAATATATTAATCATAAAAACTGACAGGGCTAGTTTGCTTATTCATAGCACACCAAAACAGTGTTTTTTTAACCCTCAAAAATCCAAATTTCACAAAATTGACGTGAACTTCAACAAATTTAAAAACTATTTTTTTTCAAAAGTGCTTAAAAAACATACTTCTAAATTCATGATTTTTCAAAAAATATGTTTATTTAAACAGTATATACATAAAATTTATTGCAGGTGTGGAGGGGTTAAGGGAATAACCATTTGCATAGCGAAAGGTAAAGGGGACGTTTCACAACATAACTTTTCTTTCAAAATAGAACTGAAAGAAGAAGCGGATGTGGAAATCTTTCTTGTGGTCGCGACCTCTTTTCGCACTTTCACCCAGGTTTCTTTACTAGTTACTGGTTTTGGCAGGCTTAGAACTAAATTTAGTTACAGAAAGAAAGGTTGATAGTAAAGGTGTCATGGAATTCCGTAAGAAAGAAGTGCTGGAAAATTATGGAATTTTTTATAACATTATTTTCTATATTAAATGTTACCTAACAGTAAAATCTCGCAAAATGTTTAGTGCCTCGGTTAGAGTTAAATGCTTTAGATTAATGGACAGACCATCGTGTTTCAGCAATTGTAGCATCTTAATTGCGCGTCTATTGCAGTTGACAAAAGTAACGAATTAATAAAAAACACGTCTTTTAAAAATACATAGGTTTTGCTGTAACTCGCCACCATATTTTTTCTGTAGATCAAATGTTTTGTCTTTTACACAAATACTGTTTTGGGTACCAGACCATAGGTAATCCTAGTCTTTATATAAGTTTATTATGATATATATACCAGTTTAATTCCCTGTTTTTTTTTGCACTGAATAGCACAGCCTTAAGCCACATTTGAGTAGCAACATAACAAAATGTTGGAAAACTGCCCAACTTTTCATAACACCCATCTTTGATGACTCAATCTTATCTTACTCATATTCTGTAGTTCGAGTTTCTCTCTGACAAGAAGAGTATCTTCTACCTAGGTTGGATGTCGGCCATCTAAGCTTAAGGATGAGTGATTTTTGCACGTGCGGGACATGGATCATTTTTATCACTGAAACGACATCTATATATTGTATACATAGTGTTTGTTGATTAATTTAAAAATTAAAAGTTTTTCTGTGTATTTTGCACACATTACAACTTTTGTTTTCCATACATAAGGAAAGTACACCAGAGTTTATGAAATAATTGAAACAGCATCATTTCCAATTACTTTAACACTCGGAGAAATTAATTTCGTGGGAACAAAATTAAATTTGATAGTACTAATTGTAGTTGAAAGAGAGTTATAGAGACGGAAAGTATAAACAATCATTAGCTGATATGGAGGTGTGGACGAACAGACTGACAAACAGACGGACGGACGGTATCAATCACAATATCAAGTCCCCAATTAAAATCATTTGTAATTTTTCCAAAATTAAAATATAAATGAAATTAGACTGTAAAAAAGAAGCATTCAATCATTATTTCTTTAAAAATATTTGGCCGTAAAAAGTTTTTTAAATAACTCTACTTCAACTGTAAATATTCAGTTTCCTGCATCATCAAAACATACTTATAAATTATTTGTGTGCAGCTTTTGATTTTTTTTATAACTTCTCTTTATTACTGGTAATTGGGTTGTCGAATAATGCACCTTATGAATAGTTTGATAGAATCGTAATTTTGTGACGCCTTACACTCTTAAAACAAAAGAGTGAAATCCACTCCAGTTGGAGAAGTGCATTTTCGACGCTGGAAAGGAGTGAATATTAACTCAGACTGAGTTAAAATCACTCGTTTGGAGTGATCCTGTCGGAAATTTAACACATAAAGGATCCACTCCAAAAGGAGAAGTGCTTTTTCTAGACTGGATAAGTAAAAAATAACTCAGACTGAGTTAAAATCGCTCGTTCATTTTTAGAGTGTAGTCGCACTACAAATGCTATAAACGTAGGCTTCAGGTGGTGCAATGCAGATCAGGGATTTCTCATATGAGAAGTTGTTTTTCCGATGATACCTTTAGTCGAGTCTTTCGAGATTAACTGAATCGTGTATTTCGCAATGTTTTTTCTTGGCAAAAACATTTAGTTCTGGAAAGTGAAATACGCTGCCAATGTAAATAGGCTTTCTTCTTTTATTCTTTGCCTAATATTTTTAAGACAGAGGAGTATCATAGATCATGATTGTAGTTAGAAATGCTCTTTCTACATTCCAGTGCATTTAGGGTAAAGTAATTTTCGAACAGCCTAAAACAGCTTTAAAACTGTTAAAAGTTGTTAAATTTTGAGACCCTACATCCCCGCCATTTGCATCCCTACTCCCCACCTCTTCTTGAATATTCAATGCACTAAGAAATGTTTTTTTTACATGGCCGGAAGCTTAATAGGATTCTTGGATGGACTTCTTTCTGCAAAAATATCAACAGGTTCGTGTTCGATTAAGATGTCATTGCCCATCCCACCTTTACCGATATGTTTCTCCGCATGGATTTGTAGCATTAAATGCCCCGAGTTGTGAAAGGAAGCATTTGTCCCTACACCGTAATCTTACGTGTCGGCACTGTACGCATTCCCACAAATTGAAGTCCGACGAATACCCCATGTAAGGGAGTGCACGTTAAATATCCTTCAAAATCCAAACGCTGCGTACGATGTCGCCCTTAACGGTTGCGTTGGGTGCCCATTCAGGTGTCGGCTCGTCACTTGACCGTGGTTCTAAAATATGACGCCCGTCGCCAATAGCCCTCGGGTAGCTCTAGTGCGATGATAATTCAAACCTCCTATAACCTACAAATCGAAATTGATTGACTTGAAGTCACCACACTCATCTTGCGTCCGCTCCTCAATTCCCCCACAAGATGAATTCGTAACAAAAACCATCACATATAATCTCTTCCCCCTCCCCCACCTTTCATGTTTTCACACCCAATTAATTTCCATTCCCCCCCCTCCCACTCAACCGAAATAGACGACTAAAAGAAAGAAGGGGGGCGTCAAACGGGCGTATCTGGCAACACCTCTTCTCCGCAGACATCGCTCATCTACACCCCCCAATAAAGCATCATCTGGGAAAAAGTGGCGTGGTGGTAAAATAACAATTGAAATGAGATACATTCTTTTACTTAAAAGTAATTCTTTTTTTTCCAACATGGCCGCTTTTTTGATCGGATGAAGCCTGCAGCAGCATATTCCCCATAACCGAGAGCCATTTTTCTTTTTATGACATCATCTAGGCGGCTCGCGCTACCAACTTCGACGCTCAGATTGCAAAGTATGGACAGACGCTGATTGGCGAATTTTATAAGATAGGTTCCGAGTGTCATATATTTAAAACAGAAAAAATAACCTTAAAAATCAGACGGTTATAAATTAATAAATAAGAGTGCAGATAGACGGGCGAGTTGGCAGAATGACATACGTATGTGGACAGTTGTACAAAAAGTATAAAATATAGAATAACCGATGAAGATCTGAACAGTGAACAGTTAAAAAATGAAGTTGAAGTTGAAAGAAAGGAAGAACGGACAAAAGTAAAACGGACAGACGATAAAAATAACCAACATAAGTCAAAAATAGGTCAACAGGTATAAAATATAGGTCCCTGATGTCGTATCTTTCAATCGGACGGATTTTGAAAGGGGAGTAACCACAACCCTGAAAGATGGAAATCTCCACCATGTCAATCACCAACTATTCCCATTTTTAGAAAAATTTCGCATTTTGTTTGTCGAAAGAAATACGGATCTCGTTATTGGAACCTTCCAAAGCGATTCATCCTTGCGGGTTTTAACGGTAACAATGGCATTGCTAATGTCGAGTCACAAGGAACTTTCACATGCGACGGAAGAAATACCCGTATGGATTCTTTCTGCCTGCTTTTTTTTTCAATTAAGTTGCTGTAATTCAAATGTATTTGAAGTGTGAAAAAATTTACAGTCGCACATTGCAGAAGCGCTTAAAACATTGCCATTGGTTGAATCCTTCTCCGTAATACGGCGAATAGTTACTTGTGAAACATCCCTTACTATCTATATGAAGAGTACACGGGAAGAACAACTTGACTTTTTAGGAGTGAGTTTCCACAGGAAACCGGTTTTTCTTTCGGTTCTTCATTCGCGGTTCAAACGTTTTATTCGTATCCACTGATCTCTGGCGTGAATCAGGGTTGCTGCGAAAGAAAAACAAAGCGAGTAACCCGTTTTCTTTATACCGGTTTAGGCGATTTCTCGCTATCATTGCCAAAGAGGTCTTTTGAGGAAAGACTTCTACGAAATCAAGTGGTTTTTTCCTTGTACTTTCATATATCAATGAGAGATAGAGACGTATAAACCTGTTGCCTGACTTTCAAATTTTCAAGCAAAACTTTATTTAAAAATGATCAATTTATAATGTTACTAAATTTTACAATTTAAAATACGGAACAGTCATTTTTAATCATACGCAATAGCAATAAAACTTAAAACAATGTAAAGAAATTTAAATTTCATATAAATGTAAACTCATGCTGTTGAAAAATTCGAACTCATGCTGTTGACTTCTACCGATTGCGTATCCAGAGGGCTATTTAAGAATTATATCAATCGACAGATTTGTGTAATTTGGAAATTTAAGGAATTAGTTACTCTAGAAATCATACTTGTGAAATACGCCACTGTTCCGCGCATGCTGCGATATTCGGAAGAAGAGGCAACTAGTTGCACATAACTCTTACTCTCGTAACAATAGATTTTCTTTATTTCTGCCGCCATGCGATGTCTTCACGGCAAGAGGGTTGTGTTATGCGGTGAAAAAATGCGTGTTGTGAGGGACTGGGCATAAATTGTGAAAAGGGTTTGACAAGAGATACTTATATTTTACGTAGTAGTTTTGTGCGTGCGTGTGTGGATTGTGTTATAACTGATCATTTGCCCATGAATGACAAATTTGGGAATACCATTAACAAATTTATTTACAAATAAAAACTTAATTTTGAGTTTTTGAAATTTGTTTTTCTTGTTACTTATAATTTGTTCTACGTAAATTGATCAGAGCCATGGTCTTCACTTGTCCATTTTTTTTGTTTATACACTCTTAAAACGAACGAGCGATTTTAACGCAGTCTGAGTTAATTTTCACTCCTCCAGTCTAGAAAATGCACTTTCCCGAAAGGAGTGGATCCTTTGTGCGTTAAACCTCCGACAGGATCACCCCAAACGAGTGATTTTAACTCAGTCTGAGTTGATATTCACTCCTTTCCAGTGTCGAAAATGCACTTATCCTACTGGAGTGGATTTCCCTCTTTTGTTTTAAGAGTGTAGATAAGTTAAGCATTTATTTAGATAAACTTAAGCAGAAAGCTTATTTTCCCTTTTCAAATTTTCTTTACAATAGTCGTGAATGAAAGATAACAAGTTTCCCCTTTTTCATAAACTTTATCTTATGTACATTCTTACCTTTTAACATTTTTGTCAATTGGCTAGTTCTTCTACTAAGCTCTAAGATTACTATTTTCAACTGGCTGCGTACGATGTCGCCCTTAACAGTTGCGTTGGGTGCCTATTCAGGTGTCGGCTCGTCACTTGACTGTGATTCTAAAATACGACGCCCGTCGATAATAGCCCTCGTGTATATCTAGTGCGACGATAATTCAAAAATTTCGTAGCCTATTTTCAACTGAATTGTAGCATACAAACATTTATCATAAAGATTTATTTGTAGTTGAAGGTTTTCGTTTTTCAGTAATACCTTTATTATCTAAAAAGTTCTATAGCAGCTCCATGGTGAATGCGCATTTTTTTCTAAACCCTTATTATTCCGTCCGATAGATCCTGGAAGCTCTCGTACCAAATTTCAAATCTATAGCTCTTCTACTTTGAACTGTAGAGTGCTCTCAAACAGGCAGTCAAACGGACCGATATAGCCCTCGTGTAGCTCTAGTGAGGCGATAATTCAAACTAAACCAAACCAAACGGAGCAATGATCACAAACCACTTTGTCAGAATAGGCACCTGAAAATTCTGTACGCAACAAGCGTAAAATACTTTTAACATATATTTAAACCTATATTTTTAAAATACTATTATTTTAAACAAACTACGCGAAAGTGAATAAGTAACGAAACTCTGAAAAGTTAAAATAAATATGTAAATATAGCAATATTAAATTGAAAATCCATTTTTTTTTTAAATTCTGTCACGACTTAAAAATGTGTAACTTGACTACTCAAGTCGTTGATGACGATAGAAGTTTTTGGAATCACGGAGTTCAAAAAAACATGGAGATGGCTGCCGAGTAAAAACCAATACAAAAACGGGTTGCCAATTGAAGCTATCGATCGCCTTCTAGTAAGCCCAAACAAACGCTCTTGGCGTAGAATTTGGCGTTATTCTATAGTGGAATTTATATAGTCTTACTACATCGACTCGGCTATTTGTGACTCTACTACTAAACTTCTCGGCGCAACAGCCCATTAGAAGGCCAAGGCCTGCCGTGCCCATTTCAGCTTTCGTGACCCAGGGCTATGGGGTGCCAGGCATATGTCCCGGTAAGGTGGTCAGCCTCACGCGGAATTTTTGACTTCAATAAAACTAATTTAATCTATAATTTCAACGTATTTTTAAGAGGGATTGTCAGTCCCATAGAGCTAATGTATAAGCTTTCGAATCATAACTTCCGCAGAAGTATTGCTTTGCCATGTTAGCCCTTTTTCACCAGGTACGGGAATCAACATAACATCCAAATGGAATAAATTTTAAACGAAAATGCTATCTTTAGTTATTTAATTATATATTTTGGAAGTTTTAAATTGCCAAAAATATGCAGCTGAGGGTGACACTATTTTAAACTTCGTCTCTTAATAATTAAATAAGCGGATGTGATGAAAGTGGTGTTATGATGATTCCCATACCTATTGAAAATGGGATAACATAACAAAGCAATTCTTTTGCAAAAGTTGTGATTTCAAAACTAATGCATTATCTCTATGGGACTGACGGTCCCTCAAAATAAAAGAAATTACTAGCGTCTTGTATCAGATCTCGTGCTAACTCTACAATTGCGAAAATAGTCATATTTTGACTTTTAATTAGCGCTTTTTATCCTTTTCAGTCCCAATGAAATTTGGCATTATCATTTTAGAATTTTTTTCTGATCCTTCATAGCCATTTATGATATCAAAAAGCACATCCTTCGATTCTTCAACCTTTTTTTCTTATCCCAATAGATGTCAGCCCTGTTATTTTTTTTTAAAATTATGATCAGAAAAATTTTGATGCCAAATGGCATCACTGGGTCTGAAAGGGAATACAATGATACGTTCCAGCATGAACTAACATTATGCGAGCGATTTCTTTGGGGCTTACTGGAGTTGCTTGGTGACTTTCCGACTGCTTCAAATTTGTTTCTCGCCAAGCTTCTCCATCTTTTTCTTTAACTCTATGATTAGAATATCTACTTCTCAATTCCTCTTCTTTTTTTTTTCTATCTGTTCACAGGGAAGGGGGGGGGGGGAGGGGGGAGGGGTAAAGTGGCAGAATCTGCCCGACCGTGTCTCAAATACGACAGTTTTCATTTCCATGTTTATTTCTCTTACTTTCTTCGATGATTTTTTTTTCCTTCTTCCTGACTCGTACCTTATTTCCCCAAAAAATCACACAAGTTATTTTAAAACTTTTATTTTTTGCGCATTTGACTTGAAATCCTGATACGACACGTCTTTTTCATTTATTTTGTAAAAAAAAAAAATGTTTTTTCGATTGAGTACGAGAAAAAAAAATTAAATTGGCTTTTTTCCTAAGCAAGGAAAACGATTTAAATCCGAGCTGAGACTTAGTTTTAAATATGTCGTCAGACGCCTTTTTTTTTAAAAAAAAAGTTGACAATTAAATGATAAAATAAAAACAATGTTGCGCTTGAAATAGTATCAGTGTTACGGACTTTAGTTTTCAATTTTCCAGTTCTGGAATGTAGACTACTTGAGCAGGTGAATAACAAAGTGCATATTTTAATGGATGATTTTAGCCATTACAGCATCAGATTTCTCTACAGACATTTTAAATACAGGGTGTCCGTAAAAGAATGTGCGAGTTTTAATGGTATATTACAGGAGTTTTATTTGTACTAAATATAACAAATCGCACGTGAAATTGAAGGAAAACTAAAAGTTTTTTTCTATAGTTTTTTCTATTTTTCTAAATCAATGCGTGCGCCTTTGGTGATATTGCACACATCCAAATGGAAATGCAATTTTTCCCATACTGTCTGCAACAAAACCAGATTAATAGAAGCAACAGTCAGTGCAACTGTGAAAATGATGTAGTGGTACAAGCGCATGCGCTTATCTGAAACTGTTGGAGTTATTCTTTATTCGTCACCTTCAACCACAACTGTCGAACGATTACAGCTGATACTATTACAAATTTGAAACTCGGACATTCTTTTACGGACAACCTGTATATAAATGACATGAGAATTGTATAGGGGAAATCTTTTCACTTTATATAGGAAATTATTTTTTTTCTGCTTAGTTTCATATAAATGACTTATACTTTTACGAACTGGCCTTTGTACAAATCCACATTTATTTTATATTCATCACTGTAGGATGACTTTGTATAGCCTTGATATATTTCTTTGATATGGTAAATAATTATTATAACTAAAGGAAAAGTATTATAAACTCAACTATAGAAATAATTCTTTCTATTTTAACACATAATTGATAAGAATGGAAGAATATACAAAAAAAAAATGCCACACTTGTTTTCATAACTTTGTCTGGAAGTTCCCGGGGCCCCTTGGCAATCAATTTATTTCTGTCTTTGAAATAAAAAGTTTTTTCTTCTTAAAAAAACACCCCTTACCTTCTTACTATATTCTACACCATTTAAAAATTATGGAAAGCAAAACCTGTGATATGGCTCAATCAAGAATAGAAAATATGGTGTAATATTTTACGAGATGTAGCAGTTGCAGGTTTTAAGAACCGTATTTTTGGTGAAAGCACCAAATACAGTGTGTTCCAAAAGGGCGTTTACAAACTTAACGCATGCTGGTATGTCACATCATGTTGAACAATATTTTCAAAGGAACTTGTGTAAGAAAATTAAAACTGCATTAGTCCATTGGTCTGCACTCTCAGAAATAACACTTTCTTTTTTGACGATTCATGAATCCTCAAGCCTCATTCGTTAATTTTGAGGATTGTTTCGTCAAACTATCACGTGACTTTTGAGTAAACGCGGATCCTCACTTTTACGATCGTGATTTGACGATTCTGTGTCTTGATTTTTGAGGAAACTGAATCTCATTGTTGCACTCACATGCTCAAAAATGACGAAATATTTCTTTCGATTAAACTACATTCAAATCCTCCTAAAAATGAAGATTAAAATATCCTCACTTTGAAAAAACGAAAACTCGGAGCATTTGCCAGTAAACGGAATCGCCAAAATTAAGGAAAATTTCGTCTTTTTTGAGCATTCATTTTTGAGAGTGTGTCCAAGAGGCGGACCAGTCCGACGGCCACCTAGATCCCCTGACCTGACTCCCCTGGATTTCTAATTGTGGGGACGCATGACGTGTACTAGACACCAGCAACATTGGATATGGACCTTATCACCAGGATTGCGGCAGCACGTGTCCGTGACACTTCAGGCCAATTTCAACGTGTTCGTGAATCTATGAGCCGACTGTGAAACGTGCAATGAGGCGACTGGAACGAATTTTGAACATTTGCTGTGATATAATGATGTTTTGTAATAAAAAAACACCGCTTTCGATATCATTTTTTTTTTCTCATCATCCAAACCTACTCTTATCGCTCTCTTGCGGTCTCAGTTTGAATTTTCGGACACAATTCACTATGTAAATCTGGTTCATCCTGATATGACAGACCAGCATGTCAATTTTGTAAACTCCTTTTTGGGACACCCTGTCTATTCTACACCATTAAAAAATTATGGAAAACAAAAACAGTTTTTTTTTTCCAAAAACAGTTTTTCAGTCACAGCGGTCAAGCCTTTGCAGACTCGGCATATTCCTCAGAACAGAGATCCATTCTTTTGTGGCACCATACAGGCGACTCTCAATACCAATTTTGACGAGCAGATTACAATGAATCTGAGTTCTCTGTGGATGTTAAAGTATGCCGAGTTTTATTTTTGCCGAGAGAACCCAAGCCAAATGGGCTCTCTATGGATCTTTAAAATGCCACATAATCATATGGCATGTGTGCCCAAGATTTTTCCATACATAAAATCCAACGACTCAGCCAGGGCGCGAACCCACGATTTTGGGCTTAAGAGGAGGACACGTTCAACCTCTCAGCCTTTGAGTCGCTTCTCAACCATAGTATAAAATTAAAACATTCATGGTTTTTCCTTCAAACTTCGACCTGTTACTCACCAGGATAAAAATAAAATCATTTTATCCCATTACCCATACTCGACAACATTGACTGGCATTCATTTTATTCAAGCACTTTTTTTTGTGTTTGTGCTAGGCAGACAGACAGAAAAAAAAACTGTTAATGGTAAATCAATAACTGCCGAACATCTTTGCCCGATTACGATTATATTTGTGTATCAGTAACAGAAATGTGCTTTTCTCTCTATCGATTACTTGTCGGTAGAAGTGGAAGTTATTTCTCACGGGTGTTCTATGATCGCTGTCATTCCTCTGAGTTGGTTTGTAAAAGTTAGATACATATATTTTTAGCTATCTTGTTATACTTATTTATCACATTTCTGTATTAATCCAAAACTGTAACAGACTTGTATTCTTTGTCAGACTACGTTTTTTTGTCATTAATATTGTCATTAATTGTTTTTTTTTTGTCATTTTCTGATATTAATAACAGCTGGGTTTTCCAATATTAATGAAAATGGAACAGCCACTAGTATAGTGACTTCACGGTTACGTAAACCGTTGTCCTAAACCTCACGAACAAAACACTTGGCAGATTATTCGTCTAAACTAAAACGATCAGGACTGCAGTGACTCCACAGTTAGTTCAAGCATTGTCTACTTTAACACAAACAAACTAAAAGCTCCGTTAAATGTTCCTGAATTGTTTGAAAACAAAATATCTTACAACAGTATATGCGATTTTTAGCTATCATCCCCAAAGAGGCTATGAAGGAAAGCCTTCTACGAAATCAAGTGGTTCTTCCTGTGTACTCTTCATATCTGTATGGTTTGAAGGTAATCTCTAGACAAACTTCAGGGATTAATCAAAAACCCAAAAGCACATCTACAAACTAAACAACTCTGATGAAACTTAACTTTGTAAACGCGTTGGAAGCTGGCAAAAATATTGCTACCGTGTTTCTGTAGCAACTTTGTGTAAAGTTACACCGCAAAATAACCGCAAAATAGGAGGAAGCTTGTTTGTGGAGTAGCGTTCCGCCAAAGCGTTAGAGTACAGTTGACGTTAATGTGGGATCCATTTATAAAAATAATAAAAGAGAAGATATGTAATAGTCCAGACAAACTAAGACAAAAACACCGTCATCCTCGACAAAATTGCTTCACAAGCATTTTAAATGGAATTCGTATCAGAAAATGGTGTATTTTAACACATCCAAAATCGGACAAAATCCGACCATGGGAACCCCCCCCAAAAATGCATTTCAAAATGGCGGCCATTTTCCCATGTTATCGCATTTCTTAGTATCAGATTACATGTTTCTAATGGCTAATTTTAATATGACAATAACTATAATATTATAATAAAATTTTCTTGTGTATCTGGTTAGAAGTCCAAATTTGGCTGAGTCGTCAAACTTTCTGGATGAGAATGCCATTTAAAACCCTTATGAAGCAATTTTGTCTAGGTCAAATTGTATTTTGCATAGACTATAATAGAATAACATATATTACACAAGAGAGTATAATTCTTATTTAACTGATCTAGAAATAAAGAAATATTTTATTTTGTCTAAAATCCTCTCTAAACAAAATATTCTTTATTGTTTTACATATTGCCAAATATTTTGCTAACTAATCATATAGTAAGTTTAAACTGCAAACACGTGGCGAAATGATGATAAAATGTTAGAGTAACAAGCTTGTTCAACTCAACTTGTTTGTTATTTTGGTGTCTGGGCTCGAGATTAGATACGGGAAAGTGGACAATGGATGCGACATTGGTAGTAAAAAAATAGATTATTTAAAAGCCTATTTCTGTGTTTCCAAACAGTAGTTTTGCTTGCAAATGTTTTTTTTTGCATATTTCTTACATCCAGTATGTTCAGACAAAAAAAAATTCTTGTAAAGTTTCGTTGAATTTCTATTGTCATGTTACGTTAGTTTCCTTTTAAATGATTCCAAAAAAAATAACTGTCACAAAAAAAATTCGTTGTCGCGCAAAGTAAGCGAAGACATTTGAATTTGTGTTTACATTTTTATAAAAACAAAAGTGTTCTTAGAATTCCCATCGAATCTAAAATTCCATGCAAGAACACAATCTCGAATCTTCTTGGTTACCGGATGATTGCCTCTCGTCTCCAGTTTCAATTCTTCTCTCTCTCCTGAGAGCAAGACAACCGTCGCGTCAAGTTACCTTCATCCTGTGTGTTGTGTTTTGCATATTGTGTCTCTCGCAACCCAAATGCGTCTGGGCGACTGAGTACATGCGAACGCATGTTTCTGTGAAAATGCGTTTTGTTTAAGGTTAGGTTGAATTATCGTTGTACTACACTCTTGAAACAAACGAGCGATTTTAACTCAGTCTGAGTTAATTTTCACTCATTTCGGTGTCTAAAATTCACTTCCCCTATAGGAACGGATTTCACTCTTTTGTTTTGTTAAACCTCCAACAATATTAACAACAAACGAGCGTTTAAAAGTTATTAGGAGCGATTTAAAGCGATTACGAGCGATTTAGGGGTTAATTTCACTCCTTTCCAGTGTCGGAAATGATGGGAGTGGATTTCACTGTTTTGTTTTAAGAGTGTATACAACTACATGGTGGCTATTGGCAACGAGTGTCGTAACTGATAACCACAGTCAAGTGACGAGCGGACGCCCAAGTAAGCACCCAAGTCAACTTTTAAGACCGACATCGTATAATACTTTGTATAGCCCAGCTGACATGCACTCCCTCTACATGGGCTATAATTAATCGGACTTTTGGCTGAACAAACCTGGGACCTAACCTGGGACCTTTCGCATGCAAGGAAGCCCCTTTACCGATTGGGCTCCAGTTTCCAAAAGTTAGGGCACTATATGACTGAGGGCCCATTGGGTATCGTTAGTTCGACCATACCACAGGTCTGGGGCATGAATTTCAGATTGAACTAAGGTTCACTCAGTTTTTTTTTATCCTTTCAAGAAAATAAATTAGTTTTAAGTGAGACTTTCAGAAGAGACAGTCTTCGACTTTGTCGTAGTTGTCAACCTGGCCAATCACAAACGCGTAAAGCAATTCACCAACTTATAAAAGTAATTTATTGTTCAAAATGAAACAACTATTACTACGTCACGCACATTAAAGTAACTAGTGCAGAAACTTTATTTAAAGAAGATTTTACTTTAGTACACTGCGTACACTGCTCCTAGCCGTTCTATTGCTATTCTTATTATTGTATGTAATGAAAATTACGTTTCTCTCGTAGTCCGTTAACTTTCATATTATTCTGACGACTACTTTTGACTTTTTACTAACTTTAAATTGAAGCTTTAATTTAAACATCCATGTAATACTTTTATTTTCAAACTAGTTCTACTCAAAATCAGTTGAAGTTTGATTGCTTTCATGTCCTCTACCAAAAAAATGCCCCTATTTTTTTTTCAATGTGTTCATTGTGCAATGCAGGGAAAGAATTTTCGCTAAAATTGCACTTTAAAAATTACTTCAAAATCAACCTTCGTAGAAAAAAACCTAATATCGCAATTTTAAACATTACACATCTGCCCTTTATCTACTAAGTTAACGAAAATATTTAGATCAAAAATCTAGCGCCTCCGAGCCATGAAAAGGGGATATTGAGACTCGTGAACTTAATAACGGGATGGTGTGTCTGGCCCGAATTTTTCCCCAAATATCCCTCACACCAATATAAGAGACAGGGGTTAACGTATTTGGCGAAAAGTCGCAAGTTTGTGAAATTAAGTACAACTGCGCAGAGTGACACTCTCTAAGAAAAACAAGGAGCAACTGGAAGAGACTGCTTTCCTGTTACTTAAATACCATAAGTTCTTATGCTAGTACGGATGAACAGACAGACGAACAAAATGAATCAAATATAGAGGGGTATCTGATATGCTCATATCTTTTGTAACAAAAAACAGTAATTAAAAATAAGACAATTAAAGCGAAAATTGAAACGTGGCGTTGAAAATGTTCTGCTGAAGACAAACGGACAGAAAATTGTAAGACGAAAGGACAAATAATATTAATGATAGTTTCCGATTTTTTTTCTTCTAATTTTATATATATTTTTAAATGATACTGTTGATGAATGAGATGAATGATGAAATGTAATTTAAATGATGTGTTGATGAAATGAGAGCTGAGTTTTGAAGGGAGTTGTATTGTACTGTTGGTTATCTTTTAGCTAAACACAAGCTAGCTAGCACAAAATTTTATTTTTAGTCCATAAATTGTTACCGATGAAGTTTTCTTTTATGTGATCTTGTAATATTGTTGCTCCAATTTCGAAATAAAATGATGAATTTTTAAATAACATTTGATTTGTAAATATCTCCCAATCTGTTATAATATGGGAATTTCCACTAAATGCAAACTTCTTGATAAATTATGAGTGCATGTGAAGAGTACACTGAAAGAACCGCTTTATTTCGTAGAAGGGTTTCCTTAGTAGCCTCTTTGGGTATGATAGGGAGAAATAGCCCAAACTGGCGTAAAGAAATCGGTTACTCGCTTTGTTTATATTTCGCGGCAACCCTGATTCAAGCCAGAGATAAGTGGATACGACACACACGTTTGTACCACAAATGAAGAACCGAAAGATAAACCGGTTTTCGGTCGCCAATGTCCGCCAAGCAGACACAATTACGGAAAGACTCTAAGGAAATCAAGGAGTTCTTCTCGTATACTCTTCATATGTCTTCAAATTATCGGCATTGGGCGACTCTTTGGCAGGAATTCCTCTATAGTTGGCACCTTTTCAGTGTCGTGTGGCAGTCCTATATTTCTTCCTGTCACGGTGTACTCCCTCGGGGTTTTTAAGGGACATTTAAATTATATTTGGGGTGAAAAGGGGAAAGTATTTGGGGCAACTGTGGAAGTGGCGCTTATTTATTACACAAGAAAGTGTAAGCCAAAATTGGATGAAGAGGATATCCAAAAAATATATTCGAAAGTCTTTTGATATTTAAATCTGTTTAGCAATATAGAGCTGTGCATATATAAGAAATTTAACTATAATATGTTAAAATATTTTGAACTGCTAAAAATCTGTGACTTTTTGGCTGTGGCAGAACCACAATCCTCGTTAATTATTAAATTTTTTATGGTAAATTATAAATTATGTGGGTTTTTACACCTTACTATATATTACAACTGTAGCAACAATTCCTTTAAAAAAGTCTTCAGTAATAACTGTTATTCAATTGAATAAAATAAAATTGAGAAAAGTAATTTAGCCTTTTTTTTATTCGAAAATTTTATGTTTTTACAAGTAAACGACTTATAAACGTTATAAAAGACTTTAAAGCGTTTCTCAAAATCACTTCTGTCAGCCCACTTTATTCTATGAAGCTTAAGTTCAGTAGTAACGAGAACATAAGCCAAAAAATACATATAAATGTACGTCAGGTCCAGGACGCCTCTGGCTTTATATTGTAATCACTAAATTAAACAAACAAAGCAATTCAAGATTATGCATTCGAAACGAGATCTGGATGTTGTTCTGTTGAAACTGGGAAATCAAACCCTCGATAAACGGTACGTGTGTGCATGGGGCTCAGAAGCCCACCTCTTGCTCTCCGAGTAAACATATCCATATTTATAGATATTATTCCTTGGTTATCTAAACTAGAAACTTTGCGGCGACTCAACCATTTTCACCCAGCCAGAGGGTTCCAAACTTTTTCTTATAATAACTAGTTCTTAATTTCATTCAATAGAGAATCAATTTATTCTATTAAGTTAAATCAGCAAAAATGGGGCTACTAATCCTTACAAATTAGAATATTTTGATGTTTTAATAAATCATTCTTAATTAACAAAAAAATTAGTAATATACGGAACACTCATTGAACAACACTGAAATATATGTTTTGTTATTATACTGACGATTTTAGAATTAAGGTTGTCAGTTAGGCGATTAAGGTTGTATTTTCTAACTCTCTATTTTAGTAAATATTTGCAGCTTAGTCGATATTTCTCTTTTAAAAAATCTGTATACACTTCAATTTTTTTTATGTTAAATACAATAATAAGCAACGTATTTTTGCAATCTATGCTTTTCAAACTTTTCTAATATTGTAATATTGAAAAAAAAAATAACCTTTTTATGATCATAAATTATCTTGAGTGTTTAATCTTAACGTTTAACGTTTTTTACAGAGCTTTTTAGTGTTTAAATTACCCCCTCCCTCCTTTCCCTAAACAAACCCCCTCTGGATTCCCGCAATGTCGCCGAAATTTCTCAAAAACTAAAGTTTTGGTCCGTTAAATGAAGTTTATAATTATACAATATTATATTACAACGGAAAACATTTGGTGACTGTAGTTTGGATACCCCGGGCGAAAAGGTTAGGGATCAGTTGGCAGAGAGTGAAAATTCGAGTATTGGTAAACATAAATATTGCATTTCTGCCTTTCGTGATTTAGTTGCGAAATTAAGTGGATCGCGCCAGATGCTTCCAGCACGTGCTGCGTTTTAAGTTTAGTTAGCTTTTAGTTAGTTTAGTTTCGTGAGACGTTTCTAGTTTTTCGTCTACAACTTTACTGTTGTAGTTTATGAGCCGCTAAATTCGTATTAAATGAACAACTTTAACTTATTGGCTTGGAAATTAGTGATTATTAACACAGTTTATGAGCCACTGCTAAAAAATTTATTTGTTTTTGCCGAGACTTAAAATTCGGGGGAAAAGGGTGTGTCACGAGAGAAACATTTTCTTTGGTAAAGAGGAATTGTTGTAGTAAATTGTAAATCCTTTTTTGTATTTTTACTATGAATAGTTTCCATATAAAATATAATGTACAGATGGATAGAAATGTTATTTAAAAAACAATTTTTAATTGTAAATCTCAAACATCAAGTTCCACTTATGTCTCGAGTTTATTCAGGAGTTGTTATTTTTTTAAAAGTCAAGTTTATCGTAAGAACGAGAAGATAGAGTAAAGTGAAAACAGAATGTAGAAGAAAGCTGTTTGTATTTAAAAAAAAACAATTTTCAAATTTGTGTATTATGTAAATTTATTCAAATTCTCAAAAATCATTCTTATTTTCAGTAACTTCTGCGGTCGCAAAGAAGTCTGATGTGCAGATATAAACGGGTGAGTACATTTGTGTTTTACATGCAACTTTTTTTTAATGTTATGTTGTAAACAGCATATCTACGAGGAAAATACAAAGTGTTCGGTATTATTATTATCTGGCTTAAGGCTATGTTATTTTGTTTAATAGTTACCAAGAAAATTTGCATAATTTAATTTCATCACTTTATATTATCGCTTAGATTTAACACTTTATATTATCGCTTAGATTCATACGTTACCTCACAAAGTCAAAATAACGAGCCTACCAATGTTGTTTAAGAGACACATACGGTGCAAAATTCGACATTTTCTTGCATTATTATCGCTTAGATTCATACGTTACCTCACAAAGTCAAAATAACGAGCCTACCAATGTTGTTTAAGAGACACATACGGTGCAAAATTCGACATTTTCTTGCATTTCTTCTTTTAAAAGGAACATAATTACACTTTATATAAATGTGATTTGTGCAGACTTCTGTAACAATTGCCCATATCGTAGATCTAGTTGAATAGTTTAGAATGTTAAATCGTGCCTTCAATTTTGTGCAATTTTGCCGCTTTTCCGATTACAAATTACAATGTAACAACTATTTATTGCAAATGGACAATTAATGCAGATGGACTTTGTTAAATATGTGAAATTAGATGATCGTTGGATTTCTCTGTTACCTCTCTCTGATTCGTGATTCTTAATCTGTAACAAGTGAAACTCTGTAATTGCGGATAATAGTTTATTAAAGTAAAGACTGATTGTTGGTTCAAGTGAGGTTTCCATTAAAACATTTATTGCGCGAAATGTTGTCAAATATTTCAATGGGTTACGGGTTTCACATTCACAGATTGTTAAGGCTACAATGTTTCGAATGGATAATATCAGTTAAGGGAGGTTCAATGAGTTTGAGGAAATTTTAGCTCGCACAACTTTGATTCCTTAACGCTGAGAGAGACGAGTTTAATTTATCTGTGATATGCAGATTCTGGGGGTGGAAGTTCCAAGGTCTACTTAACTTCGGGGCTGCAGAAGTTTGCTGCGACGTCAAACTTAAAAACGATTGTTCCGACGACGTTGTTTTAAAAATGACCTGTAGATAGTTTTGTATCTGAACTTGTGTAAAACTTAAACTGTACGGCAAAGCTTTAGAAAATACCATGAAAAGACTTTTCTCTATAAGTTTAACTACCTTTAAAAAAAGGTCAGTAATAAGAAAATGGTAAGTTTAAAAATAAAAGGCATTATTCAAAGTGTGGGTTTTTCAGAGTTAAGCTTGTTTAATAGTAAACGCACGAAATACACAACTAATTGCTGATACGAAAACAGTTGCAACGCTATCAAGCCCACCATACCGTTGTGTGTATTTAAAGCAATGCAAAAAAAAAGAAGGGGTACCCAAATCTGTTTCGTAGCTGCACTAAAAACTGCAATACGACTTTAAATGTCGCCCAGAGGAATCATTAAAGCAATGGAAAGGACCTTAAATGGGTGATAAAACATCGGGAAAAGCGCACACTGGTTCTAGGATTTATAGAAATAAGCACACAAAAATGAGTTGTTATTGATGGAACGGGGGTTTGAGAAGTATGCAAGGGATTTGCGGAAACCCGCGAAATCCAGCGAAGTTTTTATTTTTGAAATTCCGAATGTGTGTTTTATGGCGTTTTGCATAAATGGGCATGCCTGTGTGTATTAGTAAAAACTCAAAGAAGTTTATAAGTATTTTCAAAGAACAAGTGTTGTTCGTTTCATGTATTCGAGGCTTTTTTTTTTCGTTGTAAAATTGATGAATCTGCTGAAACCTATAAAATTTATTTAATAAATCGTCTTTGAAAAAAAACATCGAAATTTGTTGGTTAGTAATGTTAAAGTTATCTTCATATTGTAATGTCCTGCGGAAAAAGTAAAGGTTTCACCTGACACTCACAGCTTACACCAAACTGAATGGTATTATCAGCTATTTAGTTATCTTAGAGCAAGATTACGCACCCTACAGTGTAGGGTAGGGAGGATACATGTATATTCCGGCTTGTGCGCTTGATGACTGTGCCCGCTTATAAACCTTCTTCAAGTAAGACAGACACCGAAAGAATTTTTACTGTCACAGAGAGAGAAATTACACACAGGGCAAAGGCGGGAAACGAACCCGCACCGGTACTAAAAATTGTATGTTTGGTTCCTAAATATGTAACATCTGGGTAGTGGAATGTTTCACTATAATTTCGGTTTTCAGATGAATCCTTTTCGAGGTTTTGAAAACATAAACCTGACAAATACAACCGAATACCGAAGATTTGGCAAAACATTTCACCACACAGTCGTTGCAACTACTAAGAACATTTTTTGTTGTTGAAACCAAGCGTCAAATTTTTTAACAGTGTAGGGAGTTTTTACTTGATTAGCGAAGTACAAAGCAAAGAATTAATAGTTATGGATGTTTATATAATAATAACTTATGCATCCCCTTTCTAACTTTCTTCCTGAAGAACGTGCCGAAAAAATCTGAAAATAATGATAATAAAACATTAGAGCTCCAATCTGCAATGATTTGGCTTCGACAAAAATGAAACCGTTTCTTAAGTTCAAAGTGTTAAATAGCAGTTGAAAATTACATTATAGGTATTTTCCTTTGCATCCCCAAAAAAAACGCGCGCGCCGTTATTTTCTTTTGATTTGTGCAAAACGAGGTGGCGAATGGCATCTTTAATTTGTTTTTGGGGGCGGTTTTTCAGGGGAATTGCCCCGGAGATTTCCCGAGAATGATTTGGGGGCATGGATTCGAATGTAGATAGATTAGTTTAATCGTCGTAAAAAAAAATCGCGGGGGACATTTTTAGGATATTACCTCACTTCCAAAGACAGTCCGCATGCAAATCCAAGTTAAATATATGTTGTGTCTCTTTTGGTTTAACACCTTCAAATACATTCATAAATATAAAATATTTACGTAGAAAAAAATATCTGTCGGAAACAAAAAATTAGAAAGCACATGTTTCTTTATTTGAGGTAACGGTTTGCTGTTGCTCAAATATACAAGAAACACCCTTTCCCTAAAAATTACACCCTTATTACTAGAAAATATTGTATGAAGCGGCTATCATTTATTTTTTATCACTGTACACATGATGTCCCTACTAAAAATGATCCATAGAGATCAATACAAAAATCTATTGACATAAGTGCAGCTTTATTGATGTCTACTTATTTCTACGGATGTCATTATTGTTATCAGTAGAAGCTATTGATATCAGTAACCTACTGATAATATTTCTTATTGATATCAATAGAGCTCTATAGACACCAGTAAACAAAATATCAGTAAGCTACTGATCTCAAATGACATCAATAGGCATGCACTGATATCTATATAGATCAGTAGAGATTTGTATAGATATCAATAGAGATTTCTATTGGTACCAGTTGGCCATTTCCACATATACAAATTTTCTATTGATCTCTACTGACCATTTTTAGTAGGGGTACGTCTATTTATTTAGATGTATACTTCCAACACACTTTAATAAATTAGGTTTTATATATTATCCTCTTGCGACCTGGCGAAGCTGGGGAGCCCAGTTGGTTAGGCACTTGCCTATCATGCGGCAGGTCCCAGGTTCGGGTACAGGCATCGCCAAAATAACTGCCGACCTATAAACGGCCCGTGCAGCCAAAATGCCGACGAATAATACCCCGTGTAAGGGAGTGCACGTTAAACATCCTTCAAAGTCCTAACGCTGCGTACGATTTCGTCCTTAACGGTTGCGTTGGGTGCCTACACAGAGAGCCCTCGTGTAGCTCGAGTGCGACGGTAATTCAAACTAAAATAAACTTACTTTTTCCTTAAGAGCGATATTCTCGAAACCATATTATGGCGTTAGTTAAGTGCGGAACTCATGCAAAAATTTGAAGTCCTTGGCGCTTTTAGGGTGAGCCGTAGAGTGGTTTCAGACAGACAGAATGACTGGCACATAGTCTTTCAGACGAATTATTGCTAATACCAAATCTCCAAT
This sequence comes from Hylyphantes graminicola, assembly GCA_023701765.1. Taxonomy (NCBI): domain Eukaryota; kingdom Metazoa; phylum Arthropoda; class Arachnida; order Araneae; family Linyphiidae; genus Hylyphantes; species Hylyphantes graminicola. Next base: position 76,093,824 of record CM043115.1, on the reverse strand, counting down.
TCAGGGTTTCGAAATGCTTTCATTAATTTTCATCATAGTACTTTCATCACCTGATATTTCATATTAGATAATTGAAACTAAACATATTAAAGTGAAGAGTACACGGGAAAAACCGATTGATTTTGTAGGGAAGTTTCCTTAGCAGGTCACTTTGGCGATGATAGCGAGTGATTGCCTAAACTTGTGTAAGGAAACCAGTTCCTGCACAGAGATCATAGTTAGAGTAATAGAGTGGTACATCACGTGACCTCCGATATGGGATATTACGTGACAGGGGGTCACGTGACCTCCGATACGAATAGGGGTATATCACGTGACCTCCGATACGACGCGACGGGACGCGCAAGGAGCTCCCAGAAGAGCCCCAATGAAGCCAGTGTTGTAGGTCACGTGATCTTCCACGCTAATACATTAACTACTATCTTTGTGGTTCCTAGCTACCAAGATTTAGGCGATTGACGTTCTCGGAGCTTGGACCAAGTGAAGAAGAAAGAGAGAAACCGGTTTTCTGCCGCCAATATCCGCCAAGTAGACAATTGCGGGCGTCCGCCTAATAAGTCAATCGGTTCTTCCCGTGAACTCTTCAAGTGTGCTAAAAATGCTCATTATGTCATAGGACTGACAGACACCCTAAGAGTGTCTGAAGGTAAAATGGATGGTAAGGTAAAGCGCGAGACGCACAATTTATTTACCCCCTTCCTGCCCTTTTCCCAAAGAAATGAGCAACTTTAATCACGGCCACTTTTAGGAGGAAGTATTTCTTCGGCCCCATCCATTTGCGCCCGCTTAATTAAAGACGAGGAATAAATGGCCCGAGACGACGGGAGACGACGTCGGGAATTGACGACGATTTATCTGTTGCCCCCCTTCTTTTTCAAGGGTGGGTGTTGAAGGGGGGGGGGGGAGGAGGGCTTGTTATTAAGTGTTAACATTTTCATAGGGTCATTGACATCGGTGGAAGATTTAAGGTGGTTTTCAAATGTATGAGGATTTGGATTGGGTAAGTGTCACAAAAGAGCTATTACTCTAGCTTTGTAGTAGGGCTGGGGAGTCTAGGCATTCGCCTAGTATGCGAAAGGTCCCAGGTTCGGGTCCGGGCATCGCCAAAATAACTGCTGACCTATTAACGACCAGTGCAGCCAAACATGTCCGACGAATAATACCCCGTGTAGAGGGAGCGCACGTTAAAAATGCTCCAAAGTTCCGACGATATCGCCCTTAACGGTTGCGTTGGGGGCCTATACAGGTGTCGGCTCGTCGCTTGAATATGATTCTAAAATATGATGACCATCGCCAATAGCCCTCGTTTAGCTCTAGTGCGACGGTAATTTAAACTAAACTAAAAAAAATTTCTAACAAGTTATTTTGGAACTAAGCATTTGCAAACTACTTAAAATATATTCGGAACATATTTAGAAATTGTGGATCCCTTTTTTTTCTTCTTTTCTATACACAACAGGTGGATGAACGTTCCTAATAATTCACTTTTAAGAATACAAAAAATGAAAATAAAAATTCCATTCCTTTCAGTTAGACGATTCGAATGTTCCAAAAATCACAGCTTTGTTGCCAGATTCCTCTCCCCTGACATGCAAAGTGCCCCCGGTTTGTGGGTTTTCCCTACAGAAATAAATATATTCAAAAATATATGAAGTAGCTAAAAAGATGAAATTGCAACGTATTTTATTAACTTCCAGTTGGCAACAGCGGTGAAGAGTTTGTTTATTAGTATTTTCGAGGTTACGGTTTGGGATAAGTGCGGAGGATTGTGTTAGCGTTTATTTTCAGTTTCTGTTGATTGAACAAAAATTTATATTCTTTTAGAAAAATTATTTTTAAAATTTATTTGTTTTCTTTTTTAATTTACTTTTGATTTCATCAAAATATTCAACTGCACATAGCAGGTATTAAATTTTATAAAGTTAAATAGGTATACGTTATTGGAATTTGGAGTATTTTTTTCCTTGCTCATAAATTATGTAATTTCACAGTCATTTTTAAAAAAAAATATTTACTCTGATAAAAAACGAAACTCATAAATCAGTCCTGAACAAGGTGAATTAAGTTGAAATGCATATTAATGTTGTGTTTTTTGCAATTAGAAGAAAATGAAAAATGAACAATTTGTTACTTTACTTTTCGTTGTTACTGTAAGGAAAACAGTTTGATATTAATGTTAAATAAAACCAATACATAATATATACATACATAGTAACACAGTCAGATTTCAAAAACTCTTTAACGAGCATTTAAAATCCCGTAATAGTTATGGCTAGGTGAATAAAGACGAACGAATAATATTAATTGAATTTTTGTACAAAAATTAATGAAAATAGTCAATTGTAGTTTAAACTACAACAAAGTTACATTTGCTACTAAATAGCTGTTGCTTGGCGATTTTTTTTTCTGTAATATGTACAAATAGTGTGCGAAAGTGGTTCTAGGTGACAGTTACTGTTACAAACCTTTTTTTTTTAAACAGAAATTTAGTGCGTATTGAAGTAACCTTAAAGTTAGCCGTGTCAGTTTTTTTAGAACTACTGCCTTTTCATTTTGGAATAAATGCATAAAATAAGAAATTTTTGATCTCGTAAGCAAAACCGATATGTGTCAAAATCTTATACGACTAGTTTTAATGCGATGTCAATCCAGAAACAATTTACTGATTTATGTTTGTCCCTAGATACAGGGTGTCCAAAATGGACAACCTGTTTTTAAAAATTAATAAAAAAGAAATGGATAGGGATATTAACAGGATTTTTGCAGAAAACGAATGAGTCATGTCTGGAATTTGATATGGAACACTTTATTATGTTTGTTGTGTTTATTACTACCGCTTGCGTATACACCGAAAAGAATGACATGATCAGTAGACTGAAAATTTCGGACCACGTGTCTTTCTTTTCGGTGCATACGCATGGCCTAGTTCTTTCATACAGCCAACACATGGTATTGCAGCGCCATCTGTCTTTTGAATTGAACATAATTAAGTGTAATAACATAATAACGTAATAAACACAACTAACATAATAAAGTGTTGAGTGTTCCATATCAAATTCCAGACATGACTCATTCATTTTCTGCAAGAATTGTGTTAATATCTCTATCCATTTCTGTTTTTTTTTAATTATTTTTTAAAAAATAGGTAGTTCATATTGGGATACCCTTTGAATTATGGTCTCACTAGAGCTACACGAGGGCAATTGGCATCAACGGACGTTGTATTTTTCGAACCACTGTCAAGTGAAGAGCCGGCACCTGAATAGGCACCCAACACAACCGATAAGGGCAACATCCTACGGATCGTTAGGACCTTGATTTATATTTAACTTGCACTTCCTCTACACGTGGTATTATTTGTCAGACATTTTTATCTTGGCCAGTGTTCTAGACCAAAAGTATCATATACTTAGTTTGATGCGAGATTTTTTTTCTTGAAACCTTACGAAATTTCCCTATCGAAACCTAGCGATTTCAAGAGTTTTAACTTTTTCTCCATTCCTTCCGTATAAGCACCAGGGAGCGAAGATATCTCCTCTGGGGGATTTAAGAACTTTCTTTTTTTAAAGATGTGTGGGGTGTGTTTATGCGTGTTTCGTGCCCCGAATATCGCTAGGGAGTTGTCTGGTGCAACGGGCTGAAAGAGGTTAGAGTCAGATGGAAATGCCTGGTCCGAAATACTACCTTGATCAAAAAATTCCCGAAATAATCACCGTGAAGCACTCCTATCGTTTCGATTTGAGTTTTTTTGTGTGTGTGTTAAGTTGGTAAATCTGTTGTTGATATTCCCTCCAAATCTTAGCGTCATAGCTTGACATTTTCAAAAGTTACGTAGCCAAGAGATAATCTATCTCAGTCCGCAAAATTTGATACAAATTCGTTGTTGCAAATTTAAATCCATTTCTAAAAAATCGAGAACACATAGATAGATGCACTCTTGGCAACGTAACTTTTGCAAATGTCAAGCTATGACGCTAAGATTTGGACGGAAGATTTGGAGAACAGATGTACCAACTTAACAAACAAAACAAATCTCAAATCGAAACGATGGGAGCGCTTCACCTTGGTTATTCCGGGAAATTTTTGGAGCAAGGTAGTAGGTGAAAACGTGTGAATTTATTTGTTAAATAAATGCTATATGCTCCCTTAATATCGTAATATGTAAAACGCTTTATTTCGTAAGTGCCGTAACATTTAGTCACAAGTGTTACGACATTTTGCAGTTTTATCGACATCACGAATGCTTTCATGTTCCGCTTGAGGCAGTTTAAGCCCATCTGATATTCACTGTGCCTTTCTCTAAACTAAGCTCATAGCTAACATGGGTTTTAAATGGTCCATGTACCACGAATGTTTGTTACAATTCTGTCTGCTTTAGCGGAGTTAGTAGAGTGACCTTCTCACGACAGATTAACTGCCGAGAGCATCGGATCTCTATTAGGCCTTCCAAATTAGCGATTGGGAAGGGAAAAGAAGCACTACCAAATTCCACTAAAAATCGTTCTGCTTGTGTACTTATTGGTATAAATCGATATTGATTAACATTCATGCGACTACGCAAGTCATGTCGTGTGAGCATGTAAATATGTGTGTAAGTAGCCTAAATATATGGTAATGTTCTAATGCACACACAAATGAACGCTCAAGGCAGTTTTATACCTTCTAGCCAGATCTGAGATTCACCGTGCGTTCTCTGAACTAACTTCACGGCTTAAGTAGGTTTTAAATGGTCCCTTTTTTAAATGGTCACGAAGTTAGTTACGATTTTATTTACAATGGTTGAGAGGTTTGTGAAGTAGTCATGAATTCACAAACCTTCGTACGCATATGTCATATGAGTGCACGCATATGTATGCATGTTCATATGTGTGTACGCATAGTCTCTGCACTCCTGTCATGCGTGGCTCTTAAGATCACATTTCTATCTGTATTGTTATATATTTGTTTTAATTATTTTGAATTCTCACAGCCAAATTAAATATCGACGTACAGTTTTTGGGAATATGTCGAGTCTGCCAAAAATTAAGGCCCAAACCAGAATCCCTGTCTAGAAAAAAAAAGCTCCCATGTCTCACTAATGCTACATTCATTCAAACAAAATCCGAACCATATTCTGCCTGTTGTGGACACAACTCAGCTTCACTAGCCAGCCCCTTTTCGCATACGCAGCCCCTCCCTATTATTCCCTCCTCCCCGGCGGAATCGCTTTCGAGGTCACGCGCTGGAACTATCTCTCAGTATTGGGGTAAAAACAGGGCAGAGGGGTATTCGGAAGTCTCTGCATATAAATCCCGGAGAGTGTGTCGAAGAAGCTATGCCTTCTGAGTATTTCTGATATACTCTATTCCCTTGCATGGGTGTATGATTTCATAGGGTCCCGTGGGCACTCGTTACTAATAGTGGAACAATACTGGGATATTTTTAAAGAGTTAAGGGTTAAAATTCTCCTTCTGTGAATTATTATTTTTTATTTATTTGAAATTTGCATCCTGCATTACTTAAAGCTCTGTCCAAAAAAATGTTAGATAGGCCTAAATGGTGTTTGGTATTATGGACCAAATTATCTTTTGTCGATAATCAGGAGAAAAACTGAAAGGTTACAACTGCATTGACGGCACATCTACACTAAACTTTGTATTATTCCTGACAAAACAAACCACCCGACAGTTAAATCCTCGGACATTTGCTGATAGTGTACAAATATATTATTCAAAGATAAGTAAGAGCACATATTTTAACTGGGTTGTATAACCAGCATTTTCTAGCGTATATCGTTTCTAACAAGTTGTTGAAAAAAAAAAGGAATTTGGAAACTCATTGGTGGGTATAGCACTGCCGTGGGCAGGTAAACTGCAGTAATCGCAACTACGAGTTGAACCATTTTTGATCTGAAATTGAAAAAAAAAATCCAGTATGTTTTCTTAATTGTTAGACTAATTGAGTTCTTGCAACAATGGTCCAAGTCATTATGGAAGTTGCTGCAGTTTACATGCCCACGGCAGAACAGTTGAGCGGGCTGGTTTTTTACTGTGTTTTAGCCTGTTACCTGTTGGTTGGTAATGGATAATTTATTAAGCACTCGCTTAGCATGCGGAAGGTCCCAGGTTCGGGTCCGGGCATCACCAAAATAGCTGCCGACCTATAAAAGGCCCGTGCAGCCAAAAATGTCCGACGAATAATTCCTTGTGTAAGGGAGTGCTCGTTAACTATGCTTCAAAGTCTTAACGCTGCGTACGATGTCGGCCTTAACGGTTGTGTTGGGTGCCTATTCAGGTGCCGGCTCGTCACTTGACTGTGGTTCTAAAATGCGACGCCCGTCGCCAATAACCCTCGTGTAGCTCTAGTGCGACGATAATTCAAACCTAACCTAACCGTCCGTTCTTCTCTGGCATTATTAGTTAAGTCAGCTGTGATGCGAGTGACTGTGTGTACCTCACAATTTAAATCTTCTTTTAATGTCTGACAGCCAATTTATCTATTTTTTAAAAAAATATCCCCTTTTTTGAGTGTACGTATTTATCGCAACAGCGAGGGTGTACGTGAGAAGACAACGGAATTTTCAAAGTATAAACTTTTCAGTTTATTTTTCGATAAAGTATCGTGTTCCCAAGTAGACATAGAGTAACTCTAAAGAGAGCGCGTTGCTAAATCCCTCTTTGGACCCTGTAAATTGGCTTCTCTGCTTCAAGCATGTTGTAGTCGAAAAACAGGTTTTACAGAACTTCTTATTAGTCCTGTTAAAGCTCCATTAGATTATGTTTTAGCATATTTTTATAAATGCTTGGTATTCCTGAAAGGGCAAACCCGTGAATAATGAATACTAATTTTGAGTCACAATTAGATAAATAGACATTAAACTTAATTGACTATTTAAACTAGTGCATATGTTCTGCCACTCTTACTTGTTTCAACTAAAGAAATCCAAATAACTCAGTTATATGAAACTGAATACAAATACAGAAAATAAGTATATTTTTAGTGTTAAGTTGCTAAGTGATTCATTTACTAAATTTTTTTTTCGAGTAAATTAATCCGTGATAAGTTCTGATGTCACGATTTCAAATATGTGTTTACAAACAATTCAGAGGCCGGCAAAACGTAGACGAGACAGTACTTAACCCTCTTTTCTTGAACAGTAAAGGTATTTATTCCGAATTCCGAAAGCGAAAGATAAAAAAAATAAAAAAACTCTCTCACAAACAAAGAAACACAATCTACGTATCTCAACAAACAGTCCTATAAAGGGAGATTAGAGGATGGCGAGATTACCGGCAGAACAAGTGCCTACACACAGACAAAAAAAAAAAAAACGCCAAAAAATCTGTGCCAATTACTCACGGGGCGCTGGGCAGGGTCTCGAGGGTGGTCAAAGATGGCCGACTGGCTTTTGCATACTCCCACCGTGGAAGTGGGCTGGGTGCAAAAGCGGGACGAGTCTGATAGTTGTAAAATCGGTCTTAGTTAGGACATATTTAACTGCCACAAATATAAAATGACCAAATATAATCACTCATTGAACTTTTAGCATCTACCCTTTATATATACGTAGCATTTGAATTTTGTAGGGGCTGGGGAGCCCGGTCGCCTAGCATGCGAAAGGTTCCCAGGTTCGGGTCTGGCCAAAAATGTCCGACGATTAATTAAGTGACGATTTTCCATTTTTGCGGAATATTTTTCCATCGTTTACATTCACTCATAAACTTTAAACAAAATGTTCACTTACTGCACTCTCACCCCCAAAGTCATCTGTAAATAGCAACGACCTCTTTGAAGATTGTTTAATAAAACGAGAAGGGGCTTAGAAAACTTTCTATTTCGTTTAGTTCTGTGCGCGATGTTCTCCTCTGGTTGATATCTTTTTGAGCAAGATTAAGTTTTGTTTCGACTCCGCCGTTTTATGACCGGCCCCGCTTTGTTATAATGATCGTTACCCGTAATTTGCTTGTGTGCATTTTTTTTATTATTTTTAAAACTTGGATGTTAATTTTTTCTTCTTCTTGGGTTTATTTTTTTAAATAAGATGAAGAGGGCGTGATATGTTTTACGGTCTTGTAAGAGAGAAATAAAAAAAGAGGTTTTTGTTTAAGTTTATTGTTTTGTTACGGGTATAAAAGGAAAATGGAAAGATGGCTGTAAATGTTTGTTATAAAAGAAACATTCTTAAATTGTTATTTAGGCTCATATTTGAACAAGAGGTTTTAATTATATATGCGTAACTTTTATTTTATTTAAAATTTGCTCATATGTTTGAATATTTTATTGTGAAGTAAAATAATAAGCGAATATTAGAATCGATTGTTTAGAATAGATATTCTTTGTTTACAAAATTCAGGTGCTATAAACAGATGAAGGGTAGATACTTATTAAAAAAAATGAGCGATAGTATTTGATCATTATTTCGACAAACTAAAGTTGGATTAACTTTACCCCTGTGTTTTGCCGCTGGTTAAATGTTTAAAAAAATAATGAATTTTGAAAAAGTTAAATAATTTTAAAAAGGTTTTCATTATGCCAAAATACTTTTAATGTAACCACATCCTATTCATAGGATCTTTTTGTTCGATATAGATACAATATAGATTTTAAGATATGTGACAGAATCACTATTACTTTTTTAAAATCCCAATTAATATTTTCTCATATACTATAAAATAACTGTCGATTAAAAAATGCAGCTATGGTGTAACAAAATGATTGAGACAATTTCCATTTTTTAAGAGGGCGGGGATTTATCCTAAACTACTATGAAATATTCCAAATGTTTTGATGATTTATATCAACACATATTACGGCAAACATTTTTAAAATATAGAATATCAAAATATCAAAAAATATAGTATCTACAAATAAGATGGTACGTAGAACGGCAAGTTAGGATAGTCATTTTTTTTTTAAATGCTCAAGTCTCTGAATTTTTTTTATACAGATGTTTGTTCTTATACAAAATTTTAGCTTAGATCAGCGTAAATATTTATTCTTCTTCTTATCTCCTGCCTGGTATGAAGTTGTCAGACAAAATATTTCTTAAAAATGACTTACCTTCTTATGAATTTTGAAGAAATTTTGTAATCTCTAGATCCAACTCTACATACCATATAATTCCATAGAGACCATAAATTTGCTTAAACATGCATTACAAAATGTCAAAAGCATTTTATAAATTTCAAGGCAATTTAATTATACTGACTAATACTTTTTAATTTAACTGGCTGTTAACGGTACTTTATGAAAAATGTGAAACAAATTACAAATTGCAAAGTGTCCCCAAAGTTTCTTAGACCCCTGTATAAGTGTATTATCCGGTAAAAATGGATGTATGTTTAGCTCTTAAGCTATGATAATGCTTAAATAAATAGCGATAGCCACAAATAATCTGCCCCAAATAACAAGCATAAAACCCATCACCATTTTCCTCGTAATCATAACAATACAAACAAAGACCGAAACTGCACTTCCTGGCCCATTCAATTACCAGTTATGGATCGTCACCAAACCGTTGTGCAATTTCATTCGATACACAAAAATCGGAAGATAATCCAAAGAGGATCTTTTTATTTTCGTCGAAGACATTCTGACTAAGGAACTTAGAGAATAGTCCGACTCGTGTCTGCGTTACTGTGACAAAGTAGCAACTGAGATCGACTTCGCTTTGTGTATACTACACTGCTCACAACAATTAGGGGAGCGCATATTTTAAACTCTTTCAACCCCAAAGTTTCCATTTGGAATCATGAGCTTGCGATTTTTTTCTCACTAAGCTGAGCTTGAACTTACTTATCGTTAGATATAAGAATCATGTCTTTTGAGGATGTAAATAAAGTTTGTTTTAATCTAATGAAAATATGAAAACATGGTAAAATAAAATTCACTCCCAAAAAATTTTTATGAAATAAATTGACCCTAAATTCTTCACTCTTGCATTCTCAGATATATAAACATTTATTTTACCTATTTTTTAAAAATAAAAATTTGAAAAAATTATTGTTATATTTTATTCTTAATTTTTTATATCAATCCCCCCCCCTCCCTTAAATTTTATTTAAAAAATTAATATTTTCCCGCCTGTTTTTTACCATTTCATTCTCATGCATAAGGAATCTATTTCACAAATTTTGGATTTTTAGAATTAAAAACAAAGCGCTGAAACTGAAAGGGTTAACAAAAGTACGCAAAGTGCTCCCCTAATTGTTTTGAGCAGTGTAGCTTTAACAGACAAAATAATGATACAGGTTTAAATTGGTGGATCTAGCTTGTAGTTTTCCGTGAAACTGCTAAACTACAAAGCATTTTCACAGAAAACTACAAGCTGTAAGCTACTGTAAGTTTGATAGTCCAAAGTTGTTTTTAGACACGTGTTCATTGTTGTAAAACAACACCATTAAGTTTTTTAAAAAATACACTGGGTGTTGAAATTAGATATTAATATTTGTAAATAGGTTACCAAAACATAAAAGAAGTTTTTGGGCTTGATTTGCGCATTACTTACATTTAACTGGCTGCTAGCCTTCATGCAGTCGACTTATGTCCAATGTATAAAATATTCATATATCCAATTTCTTCATTGAGTAACATTGGGAATTTAGTTCCATTTTCGAAAATTCATGTCCATTAAGTTTATCTCAAACAAAATACAAGAAACTTTAACACCAATTACACCTTAATAACTAATCTATGTAAGACAAAATAAACTACATGAAAAACGTATATAATAAGCTTGAAGTTAATGTTTAATTGATAAATTAAGGTGTGAATAGTACTATTCCTGAAAAACTGTTATTAATGAGTAAAGATCATGTTCTGCTCAACATTGTCAATACGTTCCAAATGCTGGTGTACAGCTTTGTCCTATTGATGCTGGGGCATTCCTACATTACATCTCCCCGTGCCGCAGGGAATATCTAACGTACTGGTTTCTCAGAACGAAATTGGTGCAACTCATAATATTCAGGTTTTTGTTTGAAGCTTGAGGAAACTTTCTTTTATACCATCTCAAATAGTGAAGTTTTGTTGTTCAGAGTGGACTACTCTCACTACGTCCCTCGTAAAATAATAACCCGTGCAGAGGCCTTGTTTACCTTAGGTGTTGATCAGAATCCCATTGTTTTAAGCCTTGGTTTCCTCGGAGTCTGTCGCCAGAAAAATGTGCACGCTATTATACGTGGATGACCTCACCCTACGGCCACCGCTTCATCGGAACGTTACATTGACACGAAACTGGAAACCTAGCGAACTCACTCAACTAACTCTATTGTTGTTTTGGTTTTCGTCTTTGCTTGTCAAAAATGGAAAATTTAGGTTCTTCGTGATTACTCACAAAATCAATTAGAATTTCTTCCTCGGCAAGCGTTAAAAAAACTCTCGCCTTCCGTCATTTTCTCATTTTTTTTTATTTTGGGCAAGCACACCGCAACAACAAAAAACGTTGTGCTCAGGATTTAACCAACGCACTCAACAGCAACTCAATCTGGCGGTCTTGTTGAGTCGTCCGGCAACGCTCCCGAGGAAACCACTCTAGCGTAATCAATGTCGGTAGTTTGTATGACGTCACTCACCGCACTTGTCCGACCGCTTAAATCTGTTGACAGACACCGTGGAAACCGAGGCTTTACGTGGCAGCGGTTATCACTGCCATGCCGCAGGTCCGGATTGAGAAAGGTTCATTCAGCCTTTCCATCCTCTTCAGTAGGTCGATAAAAATGAAGACAAGCGGGCTTGGGAATGCGGTGTTTTCTGTTTTCCGTGTACACTCTTAACATAAAATAGTGAAATCCACTCCTGTAGGAGAAGTGCATTTTAGACACTGGAAAACAGTGAATATTATCTCAGACTGAGTTAAAATGACTCGTTTGGAGTGATCCTGTCGGAGGTTCAACACACAAAGGATCCACTCCTTTCGGAGAAGTGCATTTTTAAAACTGGAGGAGCAAAGGATCCACTCCAAGAGGATCCTTTGCATTTCCATCCTTTGCAGAGGGAAGTGCATTTTCCAGACTAGAGGAGTGAAAATCAATCAGACTGAGTTAAAATCGCTCGTTTGTTTTAAGAGTGTATGTGCCACTTTTCTTCGTAGAGTAGTGATATATCCAAGTGCGGGTGTATATCTGCCGGCTCCACATAAAAGGAAGGACGGTTATTCGGAAAGTTTTAATAGTACGGCCGGAAACTGCGATGCCCGTTTATGGCACCCGATTGACCTAATCCCATTTAATCGGGGAATTGGCTTTTTTTCCCCTCCTTCGCACTACGTAAGAAGGCGAGAACTATTTGGTCTCTGATTCACTTGTTATGGTTCTTATGTCTTTTTCCCATCACAATTCAATACCAATGATGCCATTTGGCATTATCCTTTTTCGGATCGTAATTTAAAAAATAATAGGTCTGACACCTATTGGGATTAATTAAAAATATTTTCTAATAGAAAAAAGTTTGAAGAATCGAATGATCTTTATGATATCATAAATGGCTATAGACGATCAGGAAAAAATTTCCAAAATGATGATGCCAAATTGTCATTGGGACTGAAAGGGTTTAGAAGTGAAATGAACACGATTGACTACGGGTCTCAGTGTCAAAGTGCCTCTGTGTTAATCCAATAGGAAAAAATCTTTTTAAAGCCATATTCTCCGAAGGTATTGAATATTTTTACAAACTTTTTTTCTCCAATAATAAATGTAGATAACTAACATGTCTCTACAATCCCACTTTTTGATGTGGGTTCGATTACTTTTTAATAAAATTTTCATTAATATAAAAAAAATATTCGAACGGATGAGGCTGCTTTTGCAGACTCGGCTAATTTCCTAGTCATTTTTTTGACAAAATCTAAGCAGGGAGTGATGAAATAATTCCACTAAGAAAAGTAATCTTCGATATGAAATTGTCATAGTCATAGTTGTTGTTACATAACTATAGACATTTCTGACTTGCTGTGTTGTCGTGTGCCTCCGGGACACAGCTCGGAAAGCAGTAGCATCAGTTGGCACTAAGTCTTGAGTACCCAGTTAGGGTGGATGTCCGACTTCTACTTCTGACGAGAGGGCGTCACCTCCTCAATTTAGGTACGTCGCAGGAGGGCATTTTTCTCCAGACAACCTACACCCATGGTACTGCACTATGACCGCCCACAGAACTTTCGGACCCACAGATTTTACAAGCACGTTTGTCGCATGCATACAAGATAGCATAAATATTCTGGCCTTACCAGAGATTCGAATTCCGGGCTCACTCGCTCGACAAGTAAGTGTCGAAACGAAATAACCAAACTGGATGGTCGATTTCTGCCTTGAAATGCAATTATAAAAATTATTGCCAAACATTCAATGTTGTATAATATATCTGAATAAACAGTTGTGAGTACATCTATAAAATAATAACAAAACGGTGCAAAACGTAATTTTTTAGAAGAACATCATCTGAAACAAATGTTTGCCACGTATAACGCCTAAGCTCCTTTCTCGGACTTTTCCCGTTGATCTACCATATTGTCCCAAGGGTGCCACGTGGATTCCCGTGACAAGACGAGATACAACGAGAGATCACGAGATGGTGGAGGGAAAAAATGGAGTCTTCTTTTTAACACAAAAGATTTTCGTACATCGGGAAGAGGAGATTTTTTTTACGACTGCAAAAATCTTGATGAGAAATAAGAATGAATAAAAATGGCATGAAAAAAAAACAAGGCAAAAAATAACAAAAAATCACTGCTGATTTGCAAGCGTATACTCGATACGTCCTTTACTTGAAAAATAAATCGAAATCTTTAATCGAAAACTCGTCTTCAGTAATAACTTGAGGGATTAAAAATGATTTTTTATGGAATTAATAAAATGTGCTCCTTCTCGTTTTTTCACTTAAAGAAAATGGCAACTATTTATGACCGTGAACTGTTTTTGCTATGAGTTTGTAACGCTCACGTTACGAAATTTTTTGCAACTGAAAAATTAATAGTTTCTAGATTTCAATTTGAAATCATATCAGTAAAAATGAGATGCTTTGAAACTATTTTAATGTGCGGGAAGATGGTGTAAGTCATATATTTGTTTAAATAAATATTATTCGGTTAAAGTAGCCCAGTATACATAGTTAAAGATGTTCTTGGATGCTTTTCTGTTACTACATAAAATTCCAGATTGTCATACGAGCGAAATATATCGTTTTACAATAGTTCACGAGTTCTGTCATATTAAATTTTATTACTATGTCGACAAAGTTTTAATAGACATGAAACCTCTCTTAACAACTAGAACTAAAATAATTAAATTTTTTGAATATTACCGGTGAGATCCCGTTGTTTGCCAAAACATTTCGTAAAATTCTTGTAATATCGTAAAATTTTGAAAAACCTGCCCCGTCTCCATATAATTATTGTAATAGTTCCTTGACGAGTAGAGGTTTAAATTATTTGGAAAACAAATACATAAAAAAATGAATAATTTGACAGAGAGAGAAACGGTATTTAAATATTAACACTATTTAACGATCTTACAAAAATTTAAATTTAATAAGAGTATGTTTAATTTAGGTTTAAATAATTAGCACAAAAAAAGTTACTCAATGTTCAAAAATCACAAAAAACAGCTCTTATTACAACACCAAACGAATAAAGATTCTTGGGGTGACATAGGACGTATTGCTTCATAAACATAAAAAACGGTTGGTGGGCCCTAACTGCTCATTTTTAGTATAAGCCCTTGATGTAAAAGTTACCCCACTAGAAAGCTATCTCAGGGCTTATCTCCCATTAACAGAGTAAAAAACCCATTAGCATATAATGAGTCAAATTATATGCTACAGGGTAAAAATTCATAGGTTATTTTTCATGTCCATTATAGATTGATATATATTTTTTTTTAAATATAAAATTTTATGTTTCGAACACTAATTATTGAATGTTGTCAATTTTCAATGTGTCGTAAAATTGTTGCATAAAATGTTTCCCAATTCATCATTAAAGGTTTTCATTTTTGATAAGCTATTTAAAAAGTTTTAAAATTACTTCAATTTTAAGGATGTTGTTACACTTTCCAATTTTTTTTTTCAGAAAAACTTTCAAGATGTTTTCTTTACTCTGTTTCCAGTTTCTAGAAAAAAGCAGCTCCTATTACTTTAATGGAGAAGTTAAATACATTCTGAATTAAAATATTTAATCACTGCTAAAAAGTTTACATTTTAATTTATTTTTTCGAATGTGTTTCGTGTTGTAAATCAAAATATGATATTTTAATCCCCTACATCTCCAAAGTCCTGTGAAAGTTGATGAACTACTACTGCATTTAAATTTTGTCGCTCAACATTTTAAACGAAATTTGAGCTATCTTACTTAAAATGACTGGAGCGAGAAAGTTTCAAATGAACCAGTTAGTTACGAAATTTTGATAAGAAGTTTGAATATTTTGAAAAACCTAATAAATCCTGTAGCATTTGATAGGGTCACGTGATAAACTTATTTGATATCCAACAACGAAATATTTTATTTCATGAATTTAAATTTTGTAAAATTTTAACGGTTTTTCAAAGTTTTAAATCTTTATTTCCACTTAAACTTTCAAGATAATATTTTGTTTCATTATTCAGAACATCCAATGATTTTTTTTCCCGTTAATAAAAAATTATATATTTAAAAGTTTTAACTTGAGTGATAATTTAATATTTATATGTAGCCGGTCCACTGGCGCAATGGTTAGTGTACTAGCCTTAGGAGCTGCTGGGTTCGGGTTCGAATCCCGGTTAAGGCATGGATGTTTGTGTTTGTCAATAAATGTTGTTATTTGTCTATGTGTTTGTGGCGTCCTTCTTTGTGTGTCTCTTGTGACTGTCTCTTCTGGCGAGCGGGGTAATGGGCTATATAGCCTACTCCCTTCCCTTCTAGAGGGCGCAATTACTGTCATTTGTCATAATATTTATATGTATTAAACTTATAACTAACTTTTATTATTTATATAACTTATAGCAATGTAGTCCCATACATACTTTTTTACAACTGTAGGGAGATATAGTCAGGTTGAAGTTCTAAAATATCCTTCACAGTTATGTATCCCACATGGGGTAATACCCCCGACCCTATTGTCTTGCACGGTCACGAACTTCAACAAAAATAAACCCTCGCAATATCTCTCGCGCACACAGATATTTCACAGGCAATCTCTTCAACTTTTATTTTTCTTTACGGTGTGAATTCGAAATGCAAAAGCCGAGGGAGATTTCTCTCTGAGGGATGACAATTTCCCTTATCCTCTGGGGAAAATCTAAATATGAAGAAATTGTTATTTTTGAAGAACTACTGTACTATGTAGTTGTTGTTTCAAGGCAGATCAGTACCATGCAATTTTCAAAAATAGATTTTTTTTAATTTTAGTTTTTGGAAAAATAAGTTTCAAGAGCTTTCCAACGATGCCCTTTGTATGACATTCAGACAAATCTAACCTAGTTAAAATTTAATTTAGATATGGATCAGCAGTATTTTCATAATGTAAGTTTTCAAATTTAAATATAATTTTTCTCAGGAATTCTCAGATTGTTGTTTTTACAGGTTCATCTACTCTTTTCTTAAAAACTACTTCATGTATAAACGTAACATTTTACAGGATTATTGTTTCTGGGTGTTTTGCTTAAGGGGGTTCAGTATGTTGTGTATCGGTAATGTAAAATTGGCCAATTGCAATGTACCTTTTCACAATGACTAATGATCAGATCATCTTAAAATTTTCTGCGTGTGTTATACCAACCTTATATATTAATCTGAGGTTAATTTTTTTTAAAATAACTGTTAGATTTTTTTTAAATAAAACAAGTTTTAAAGTACCCAAAACATCAGGAAATTTTTCACTTTTTTGCCCCATAAAATTTTTTTCACTTTAGTTTTATTAACATTTATAACCTCAGATTAATCTATACTATGTATTACATCATATAAAAAAAAAGTTAACGAGAAAACATAGCATAGTTTTTGAGAAAAGGTACATCGAAGTTCAAAAAATCAAGTTCTGAAAAAAACGCGTTTAAAGTTTTTATTGTTAACCCATTTCTTTACGAAGCCATGACATTAAAATGGCTTTTAATGTTAAAAATATTTTTCTAATCGTCTTGATACTTTGCGACAGTATTAATAAAGGTTGTAATAGTATTTTAAGCCAATATTTTATTATTATTATTTTTTCACCGATTTTGGGGTACTGAACCCCCTTAATGGAATGAGCGGGCCGTTTATAGGTCGGCAGTTATTTTGGCGATGTCCGGACCCGAACCTAGGACCTTTTGCGTTCAAGACGTACTCCTAACCATTGTTAATATTAAGGAAATATGCACCTTCAAAAGCAATGAATCGCCAAATATAGTAACTCTTGCTGAAACCAAAATATTTCTTAGCCCTTTTCATTTTACGAGTGATAGTTTGGACTCGTCTAAAGCACACGTCATACACTCTTAAAACAAAAGAGTGAAATACACTCCAGTTGGAGAAGTGCATTTTCGACACTGGAAAGGAATGAATATTAACTCAGACTGAGCTAAAATCACTCGTGTGGAGTGATCCTGTCGGAGGTTTAACACACAAAGGATCCACTCCAAAAAGAGAAATGCATTTTCCAGACTGGAGGAGTGAAAATTAATCAGACTGAGGTAAAATCGCTCGTTCGTTTTAAGAGTGTAGATGCTAAGAAGTGGTGGGAGGACTATAGAGCTAGTTAGTTCAATTTCAAACTAAACATGTACTGCTAAATTCAGTCGGTTTGGTCAACGTACTACTACACATACCCGTTTCTGGTATTCATACGGCCGTCACCAATATATAGCATTCGTGTATAGCTACGATAATTAAAACGGTTCCTAACCCTCCAAAGCTATTCTAAAGAACGAGGGACCAATAACACTTCATTAACAATTTAGATCCTTATAAAACCATTTTTATGTCCCGCTCTGGAAGATGGGAGTTTTCCCTCTTTTTTTTTCCCTACAAGAGAAAAAACTCGTTTGAATTTTCTAAATGTGTGCTTGCCCTACGGCTGACCTGTGTTTGAACCAAAACCTTTACACATTTACAAACCTAGCGTCTCTAGTAGACCTGGGTTAGAATTCTTTTAAACAAAGACTAGGTGTGTGTAAAACTACTATTCTTTCAATTAGACTCAATAAATCTATGCATATTGTATAACATGTACATAAATGTATACATATTGTGTTTACATTATGTATACATATTATGTTTACATTCCAATTACCAATTTATTAAAAAAAATTATATTTTGAATTTCGTTCGAAAGAATTAATTTCAAAAGTTAGTCAATTCTGTAAAAACAATACATATCACGAGTTCGTTAACCTACTATATTTACATTATTCATACAAAGACAAAAGAATTATTCACCCCATTTTGTTCAAAGAAATGCTTTTTGTATTAGTTTTTTTTTTTATAAAATGATTTTTTTCTTGTAAGAAAAGAACAATTAAGGCGTTAAAAGGGATTTAAGTTTTTAACAAGAACCAATGTTAATTATTTTTATCGATACATGCGGGTACGAATTCCTTAAATTCGTTTCATAAAAGAAATGTTCTTGTACTTTTTTTTTCACATTAAGTTAAAATTTTTTTGTTATCTTTCCTATTTTAGTTTTCTTAATAATTTAACTGCTTTGTAGGGTGGAATATAGATATATTTTTAAAAATGAACATGATAGAGATATCGTTGCCTAAATACTTTATTTTTTAAGATTTAAATATTATTTTAAAAAGTGCGATGTGTTGTTAGATAAGGATAAAAAAATTATCTTATTACGTTAAAATAATTTAAAATATTTGAAAACTAACTCTATTTAAGAGTTAATAAAATTTAAAGGTACAGTCATAATAATGACATAAAAGCAGCATTCATGGTTATGATTGTTTAATAGCTATAAATGTTCAATATCTGTTTGCATATCTATTTTTATAATAGTGAACATAAATTGTGGTGTTCGACTTAGATATGTTTGAAGTTGTTTATCAATATTTGTTACTTTTGAATTCGTCTAAATAAACACAAATTAATAGCAAAAATCTATCCTAATCACTAGTGATCTCCATAGATGCCTTAGTAATTTTCACTGGATCTTCGATTAGCCTCTTAAGACCCGAGCGAACATATTTTTGTGTGCTATAAATGCAACAAAAAAGGCCGTATCACTTATTTGTAGTTAACAGATTATTTTAACATTGTTTTTAATGCAAAATAACTTTAAAATTAACTACTAAAATATCTTTTTGAAAATTTTGAAAACAAAATTCAAAATATTTTTTTAAAGAACTCTAATATCGCATCGACACTCATTCAACTTCATTTTTTCATAGAAATAAATGACTGATACCTGTAATCAAATGCTGAAAAGTGATATTTGGATCTTCTTCTATCGGAACACGTCCATTTCGGAACTAATTAACGTGTTAATTGTTTGTGGGGATGTTTTAAAAAATGTCCTCAAAGGGAGACGCCAGGTCGCAATACTTTAATTGAAAAACCACACCGAAACTGTTTTCAAAAGGCATAACATGCCATGGTAATTTTATATTTCCTTACAATTACCCCACATTGCTTTTAATCCCTGTAGCGTCAAGAAAGGACTGCGAATAAAACTGTAAATGCGAGTTCACATTGTGGGTGAGATTTTATGATTGTTATAATTTCTACAAAATATAAAACGTGTTTTTAATGGAGTAAATATAAAGCGTTTTGTTACTCCGAAATTAGAGACATATATTTTCGGCAATTATCCTTCCTCGTTTTAGTTGGAATGTGAGATATTTGTTATTTTGAAAGAAATGCTTTCTCTTATTCTTGTTCTTTTCTATGAATTGTTATTTTTAAGTTTTACTTTCATTGGTATTGATATGATATAAAACTATTTTTCGTTGGTGTTACGTTTAAAGCTTCTTGTTTTTTACAACTGAATTGATAAAGTCAGGGGAAGCAGTTACATATATTATAAATGAAATGCAGTTGTAAATGTTTTCCTTATTAAGATTTGAGCTTTTTACCAATGACATTTGTATCTACTTTTTCTTAAATATTTATTGCTGAAAGCTAGTCAATTTTATTTTGTCGGTTATTGTATCAAATGTTGTTATATTTTGGTATAAGAAAAGTGTGCATTGCTTAATAAATGTGACATTAAATACTCATTATATTTATATGACAAGTGTGCATTTGTATAATAAAGTGGTTGTTGTATGCATTGGGATATTTCACAGAAATCTAATTTGTATTCCAATGATAACATTCTTATTAGTTCCATAAGGTTTCTTGATTTTGAAATGTTGCTTGAAAAAACTGGGAAACTGAGATGAACAGTTTTTAAAAGTGACCTTCTTGTATTTTTGGTTTAGTTTGTATAATAATTTGCGAGTTCGACTTTTAAAAATAGTATTGAGCTTTATCATAATATTTTTTTCCAAACTCAAGAACTATGCATAGTTTTAAAAAATCATAACAAGTAAATAAAACTAAATGTACCAATCTTTCATACTCCTACTTTCTCGCAATGGTTGCGAAGATTTATAACGGGTTTCCGAAATCCTTTTTTAATTCCTTGAGCATAATTCACACATAACGTCGCACTTATTGCAATGGTCTGGCAATTAACTACGTCACTTGGAAACTGAAAAAGATGAATATTACTCCGGATTTTACTTTTAAATAAAAATTTTCTTTTTCTCTGTTCAGTTTCCAAATGTGTTTCTTTTCTATTCTTTGTTTCGAAAAAAACACACACAATAACCTGCATTTTTATAAAACTGACTTAACATTTATCATTACAAAAACTGTAGTTGTGTTCATTATTTACGATATCGGTTAATTAACTGCATCAAAATATACTGTTGCTATAGTTGTTAAAAGGAGCTATGGTGAGGTAAAATGTTTAGGACACTACTTACACTCATTACTGTTTCTTTTAATGACGTAAAGAAAGTAGATTCTTAGACTTATTTCGCATAATTCCTATATCGCCACTTTTTACAACTAAGTCAACAAAAGATGGCTCAAACATGTGTAATACTTAAATTAAAGTGTTTTTTTTTGTTTTGTGAAATTTTAGAGTTTTTTTGTGAAATTTTAAAGTTTTTTTTTAAAATTGTAATGGGTTTTTTTGTGAAATAGTTCTACCCTAGCTTATTGATTTCTTTTAAATATAAAGATCTTAAAGATTATATAAATAAACAACAAAATTACATTGAAAAGCTCAAATTATTGCCTGTCTACTTTGCAACTTTCTTAGTCTAGTTAGAAATATAATGCAATTATCCAACGCAGCTTATTCTAAATCACCAATAGTTGGAAAATTTCATATGACACTAAGTTGATAAAAAGGCAACTTGACAAATGCTTAATGAAAAATATTATTTAAAATTAGTGCATTCCAGAAACCTGGTTATAAGGATATGACAACATAGCTCAATTTTATCAATTGTGTGCATTTTTTACTTTTTTACATATTGAAATAAAACCAAATAAATCATACAGAAGAAATAAAACAAACACACTTTTCTATATTGAACTTTTATTCCAAATCCCAAAAACCAAAATTGTACTATATTTTTAAACTTGAATCTGAATAATGTACATGAAATTTCCTTCAACGTTCACATATTTTTTTTATTCCTGTCTGTTTGCAGTAGTAAACTATCATGGTACAACTGTCTAATATGATATTGGCTGTTTGGTGTGTCGATGTTAGGATTCCATCTTGAAGCCCAAACTCCTTTACATCATCAATCGAATATCTTTTTCTTTATTCCAATCATCAGCAATTCTCTGCCCATTCGCCTTCCGCATTTTGGCACCAAGTAGCTGGGGATGTACTGGAAATGCTCTTTGCTGGGTTCATCTCGAAGAGAACTTCTATTTCCATCTATTCCTTCTTCCTCTTTGGGCATTGCAGTCAAGAGTCGTTTCCGTCTTGTAAAATGGGTCCAAATCCCCAATATTCCATTGGTGAGCAGCCATTATTCGCATAACCTTTCTTGAAGGCAGGAATGTGAGTAAAGGACATCATCTTCTTTACTATGTAGAAGCTTCTTTTTTAACGAAGCTGACTCTCCTTTTCTTTTTTTTAACTGAAGATCAGCATATTTTCTTTCTTGAGGTTACCTTTCTTGAAGGCAGGAATGTGAGTAAAGGACATCATCATCTTTACTGTGTAGAAGCTTCTTTTTTAACGAAGCTGACTCTCCTTTTCTTTTTTTTAACTGAAGATCAGCATATTTTCTTTCTTGAGGTTACCTTTCTTGAAGGCAGGAATGTGAGTAAAGGACATCATCATCTTTACTGTGTAGAAGCTTCTTTTTTAACGAAGCTGACTCTCCTTTTCTTTTTTTAACTGAAGATCAGCATATTTTCTTTCTTGAGGTTACCTTTCTTGAAGGCAGGAATGTGAGTAAAGGACATCATCTTCTTTACTGTGTAGAAGCTTCTTTTTTAACGAAGCTGTCTCTCCTTTTCTTTTTTTTAAACTGAAGATCAGCATATTTTCCTTCTTGAGGTTACTGTCTGATTTAGAGAGTCTTCCAAACAGCAGATTAAAACTGCTGCTACCTTCTGAGTATCTGCTCACTTCTAAAACGTATTTTTTTTGCCTGTCAAAAAGGCGTTTTTCGACGGACTTTCTGCAGCGGTGGCTCTTCGCGTTGTGGTAGACGAACATATAACTAATGTTTTCTCTCACAGCTAAGAATACAGCCACATCCCTTAATACTTTATTATTTTTCTTTCACTTGGAACTAACATTTCTCCTCTTGTAACTTTTACTATAAACTCTTCCTCTGTTTCTACCCTCATCCAGTTCTCCTAAGATGCATTGTAGATTCGTCCACATAATGAAATGAGTCGTTGAATACAACATATTCCTTTTCCGAGCCAGAAGGATTTCTATTTATTCTCATACCCTTTATAAAAGGCGGGGATGTTTTTTAAGGAATTAAAGTTCCATATGTGCGCTCCTTGATTGAAGCTTTGCTCTCATAATTTTCTTTCTTTTTCTTTTTTTATTTTGAAGATCAGGAATTATTTTCCCTTAGGGTACTCTGTCTTCTTTTCGAGAGCAATATCTAAACAACAGATTATATAATTATATCTGTTGCTACCTTCTTTTTTCTGTTCGCTAGATAAAAAGATACCCATTTTTCTGTCAATTGACAATGGTGAACGAAATCTCATATGATTCAGGCATTTTAGCGGTCGATTGGAGAACTGTCACTTTTTCTGTACCAAATTATTCCATTCTGGACGGCGAACTACCAAGACATCTCTTTTCTTCTTCTTTCTATTCTTTTCTTATTCCTCTGACTTCCCCAATTCTAATTTTTAACATCAAACGGCTACATGATGAAATCTCAGCTACACACTTCAAAATGGTAACTCGGAAATCTATTGAGCTGAAAATAGTTCTTGAAAATCCGTAGGTTGGCACGTTAAAATGAAGACTGAAGAAGAACTTTATATTGAGACAGTGGGATTATTCGGCAATTTTGAAGACAACACACACGAAAAATAAAGAAACTACAATTATTCGTCACCGGACTTGCATCCGAACTTCAGGACATCAGTGTCCTCAGATTGTTCCAGGTTGAGTTTCAATGTGCGTAAAAGAATAAGCTCCTCCAAGAAGTTTTTAATGTCGATGGACAGAGCTTGCTTGACATTGTTATGGAACTCGCTAGAAATCTGAAAAAGAAAAAGAAATTATATTACAATAAAGCTTTACAAATTGGTACATTCATATTTAAAGGTTCTAAGGTACATCAAACGGCGCTGACTCGATTCTACTGGATACTTGAAGTGTTTGGTTACGGCGAAGGAAAATATCCACCATGCCCCAAATGCCACGGCATTCCCTTTTGCATAATGCCTGGTACAGTAACCCCTCGGTAAATCGCGCTTCCGTATAACGCGCATTCGGATATATCGCGTCTTGTGCCATGTCTCCCAATTTTTTCAATTTAATTAATATAATATTTATCAAGTCGCTCGTTATATCGCGCATTCGGTTATATCGCGGTTTTTTGCTTGTCTTCCGGGAAGCGTGATATAACGAGGGGTTGCTGTATTTTCAATTGAAAAAGCTGTGAAAATTCCACATATGCTGTTGGATTTAATGGACATTTTTAACTTCAAGGATCTAGTTTCACCAGACCAGATGGGGTTAGATTAACTATTTATTTGCCTTAATATCGCACTAAACCTACACGAGTGGTATAGCTGACGGGCTTCATAATTCAGGAAAATTGGTTAAGTGACACAGCCGACACTTGAGCTTGCAACCAACGCAACATGCAGCGTATCGTACTCGGCGCCAGGACTTTGGATCCCAACAGTTTTTAAAAGCACAAGTCCCTTATGCGTGGTGCTATTTATTACATTATTATTTTTTGCCGGACGCAATTCGTTCACATTATGGCTAAGACCTGGACAAACCTTCGGATGGTATCTTCATAGACAGGTCGTCTTAACCCACCACTGGCACTAATATTGTGTAAGCTATTGTGAAAATAACCGAGTGCTGGACTGTTTAATTTTTTATATTTGAGCTTTTATTACAAAATTATAGAAAATCTCTGATTCGATTGCAGATGTTGACATTAGCAATTTATATAATTTTACTTAGAGAAGTAAACAATAAATTTGGGGAAACTAAATGTATCATTTTATAAGAATGTATTTTCCTTATTGGTGTATAATCACTTATTCAAATCTTCGTTAAACAGTAAAATATTAGTTAATTAGTTTAACCCTTATTCAAATCTCCGTTAAACAGTAAAATATTAGATAATTATAAATAAAATAAATTTGGACATGGAAGACCTCCGGACTTACCTTTTCAATATTATCCATTGCATTTGGCAAATTCGGGTCATCTTTTTCTTTGAGGATGACTTCCTTGTCCTTGCCATTAACTTCTTCGTTGACGGGCTTAATTTGAGAATCATCAGGCTTTGGCGACATTTCTTTGCGTTCTTTTTCCAAGATAGACATCAGTGCCACGTTTCGGCGCTTGGAGGGTGCTTGAACAAGTGAGCCTTTTTTCTTGTCGGCGACTTGCTTTTTCACTTGGGGCCTTGAGAAGGTGTCCCCCATGCCGTCAACAATACTCCAGTCCAGCTTGTCTCTGAAAATCTCAATCTTGCCGGCTTCATCGCTGGAGTTTTCTTCATTGCTGGCAATTCCGTCGCCAGCAGCAGCATCATCTGGCGGACATTCTTGAATAGCGCCTTTTGGAATGGTTTCCGTAGAGTTGCCGCTTTGAGGATCGACGCACAGTGCTAAGTCGGTTGCGCTGTCGTTGAGAGCGCGATATCCTTTGAAGTGGACTTGTCTTTTGCCGACGAGGTCCTCCCAAAAATGAAGGTCGTTCACGTCATCGTAGCTTGGGATAATCTCCTGGTTAAGAAACAAATAGTCATTAAGTACTTTGTTCATTAAGTTCGATATTCTTAAGAAAATATATTGTGTCTAATTATCATCTAAATGCATCAGCACGTTAAAGCAATTTTAATATATTCTAATACATTTAAAAAGTATAATTTTTTAAACATTCATAAACGATGTCGCTCTAAGGTAGCATTGGGGTCCAGCTCATGTTAACATTAAGCATAGACTCGTAAATTTAATGTAAAAATACAGAAATATGATGTAGTTTTAAATAGGTCACACAGCAAGAAAAACTAATGAAAATCGTCAATTTTTCATTTTTAACAGTAATTTTAAAGCTTTAAAAAACTTTATTTATTAAAAAAAAAATTTCAATCTAACTATTGTGTAAAGAATGCTTAGTCTTATATTTATGTCTTAACTAAAGAAAAAGTTATGAAGACTACTACGTTTGGTTTTTTATGTAACACATTCAGTCAAAAATATATAAAAATATCAATTATTTTTTATACAAAACATTGATTTAAAAAGGTGGTTCTTATCTTAATTCAATCCACCAGTTTTCGGATCACTTTTATTGAAAACAAATTTTTTTTTAATTTGAAATATTCAGATTAATTTGCATAAGAACTGTTTTGAAAAAAAAAAAGTCGATTTTAATGCTTTCATGAAGAGTGCCTGTTCAAATAAATTTTCTTCACTAATATGTTTAACTGTGATAAACTTTGCCTACAAATACTTTGAATTGAATGTCAAAGTTTAAAATATCCTAAATTACTTTTAGGATAATACGTCACTCCTCAACAGGACACATTTAGACTTAGAAAAATTAAGAAATGTAAATTACCTCTTTGAGATCCTTATTATTGATGAAGGCCCAAGCATTGCCGCTGAAATAAAAAACAAAGTTAATTAAGTTGTTATTAATTAAATTATTAAAATAAATTTAGTTACTTTATATAGGGTAGGGTAGGGTATTTTACATATATATTCCGACTTGTGTGCTTGCTCAGTGAGCCGCTTATAAGTCTTCGTCAAGTAAGACAGACACAGAAAGATTTTTTACTGTCACAAAGAGAGGAAATACACCCAGGGCGAAGGCGGGAATCGAACCCGCGCCCGTTACAGCACGCAGACTGCTGGCTTGCGATGCTTACCACTCGGCCATCCGGGCCCCACTTTATATTATGATAGATTTACTAATATTTGAACATTCTTATTATTCAACAATTATTATAGCAAAATATATTTACTCGAGTATATATATAATTTTAATTTTTTGCAGTCAAACCCGGTTTATAGGAACTAAAAGAGAGTGCCAATATAGCTAACATTTACTACTAACTTAATAATCAGAAACTTTTGGCAGCACTTTAGTAAATGCGTGATATATTTAAAATCATTAAAAATTAGTCTAAATACCAATACAAGATACAATAATTTTCTCTATAAGAACAACAATGCAAAATGTACAGAATTTTCAAATAGAATTTTTTTTAAAAAAACCATACATCTATTAAAAGAGATTGAAAAGATTAATAATAATTTCAGTATTAGTCTAAAGCTTAACAGGCAGGAAAAATGCTTTCGTTTCATATTTTTTAAAGAAAATTAAGAAATTTCATGATAACTAAGTTGGACAGTAACTATCTGTTTGAGAACGTATTTTTTAGTCTTATACTTACAAGAATTTTCTAACTTGTTTCACAACGGATGCCATGATGGTCGATCTTAGATTTGATTGCAGTCACAAAGAAGTGTTGTGATATCACTTAGTTAAGATATGTTGATAATCGGTTTGAATATCGGATGCGTTTCAAAAACTACGAAAGATTTTTGCGTACTTAGTTAGTGAAAGTCTGGTTTGCATCTGACGAAAAGTGGAATAAATACATTGTTGTTATAACGCGTTCAATTGTTTTAAAGTAACTTTAATTGTTCTTATAATCATGCATTGTTGATTTATTTATAGGTGGTTTCCACTGTCTTTCTTTTGAATCAAAATATCAAAATAGTTTTTCATTGTTGAAAATTACTGTAATATCATACTTTAGGAATAATACCATATCATACCAACTACCATAATAATTCCATAAGGGGGGGTTGGGCAGTCTCTAAGCCTGTTTAAGCTATACAAGTGCTTATAATTATAAATTAATTAAACCTAATTAAAACATGAAAATAAAATTAGTTTAAATTTGATTTATTCGTTTAGTTTAATTTAGTTTCAGTAAACTGATCCAATATAGTTTAGTATCATTTTAATAAAACTAAATTAAATGAGTTAAATCAATTGAACCAAAATAAATAATTTAAATTATTTTAGCCTAAATATGAAACTGTCTTGGTAACACACACATACTTTTTTATACAACTGTATGGATATAGTCAGGGGGGGGGGGGGGGGTCTTGCACGGTCACGAACATCAACAAAAATAAACCCTCGCAATATCTCTCGCGCACACAGATATTTCACAGGCAATCTCTTCAATTTTTATTTTTATTTACGGTGTGAATTCGAAATGCAAAGGCCGAGGGAGATTTCTCTCTGGGGGATGACAATTTCACTTATCCTTTGGGGGAAATCTAAATATGATGAAATTGTTATTTTTGAAGAGCTACTATACTATGAAGTTGTTGTTTTAATTGACCAAAAAAAGGACTTAACTTCGATAAGAAAGTTATAACATTTGACCGTGATTGACTTTTGAACTGTCAACGGGGCTATTCCATAGAAATGTCAACTTCGACATTCCAAGTCAAGTTATCCTCCTCCAAATACATTCCAAGTTTTCAAATTATGGTTTAATGAGGCAGGACGATAAAGGACAGGTATTCACATTTCCCGAAAAAGAAGATTCCCGACGCCTAAAGCACACTTCATAGATGCCAAGAAGTGGGGGAGGACTATAGAGCTAGATAGTTGAAATACGAACTAAACGAGTACTGAGAAATTCAGTCGTATCCGTTACCCTCGTATCCCGACTACCCATATCCGTTTGCGTATCTATACGGCCGTCACCAATAGCATTCGTATAGCTCTAGTGCTACGATAATTCAAACTATACCTAACCCTCCAAATCAGCTATTTTGAAGAACGAGGGACCAATAACACTTTCTTACATTTTAGATCCTTATAAAACCATTTTTATGTCCCGCTCTGGAAGATGGGAGTATTCCCTACAGGAGAAAAAACTCGTTTGAATTTTTCAAAATGTGTGCTTGCCCTACGGCTGACCCGTGTTTGAACCAAAACCTTTACACATTTACAAACCTAGCGTCTCTAGTTGACCTCGGTTAGAATATTTGGTCTTCCAAACAGCCTTATACACGAAACATATAGTTCCACAATTTCAGTCCCAGTGATGCCATTTGGCATCATCATGTTTCTAAACATAACCGAAAAAAATGATAGGGCTGATATCTATTGTGATTAATAAAATATTTTCTAATATAAAAAAGTTTGAAGGGTCGAATTATGTACTTTTTGATAGCATAAATGGCTAATAGACAATCATAATTTTTTTTTCTAAAATGATGATGCCGAATTATCACTGGGGCTGAAAGGGTTAAGTTCTTTAAAAAAAACTAGATGTGTGTAACACTACTTTACTTTCAATTACCTCTCAATAAATCTATCCATTGCAGGGTAATATGAGGTAATTTCAATAAATTTAAAGCAAAAAATGTTCTATGGCAGCTACCATTTCTGTAATCGCGATCTCCTTCGAAATCTTATTATGACTTCCGACTTGTACTAGGAATTCGTGTAAAACAATTCGGAATCTTTAGCTCTTTTAGTTTGAAGGCAAAAGGGCAAACAGACTGGCCAATGTTTAAAAACCACTTTTTTAGAATATGCACCCTCCAAAACGGGTGGGAAACACAAGATCTCCATTTCGGATTTTCGTTCCCATTGCAATGCTTTTAAAACGTCTTACCCCATTCGCAATACATTTATATTAGGTAATTTAAAGTAATATATATTGTTGTTTAAAGTGTTTACATTAAATGTATTAAAGATATTTTACGATAAATATTTTACGAATATATATTTTACGAATAATAATTTATATTTTACGAATATTAATATATATTTTACGAAAAATATTTTACGATATTTTTAAATTGCATACATAAAAATTATATCAGTTAAATATATTTTCCATTATCTCATTCCTATAAAAAATGAATTGAATAAAGCAATCTTAAGCCAATTTCTGAGTAATTACATGCCAACGATATTTTTCAATTGCATACATAAAAATTATATCAGTTAAATATTTTTTCCATTATCTCATTCCTATAAAAATGAATTGAATAAAGTAATCTAAACCTAAGCGTTAGATATACTTGATTATACTAAGCAAATTCTTGAGACTACTAAATGTATGTATGCATGAAATCATGTCATGTTTACATTATGTATACGTATTATTTTACATATTGTATACTTGTCATGTTTACATGCGTATACGTATCATGTCTACATTTGTGTATACGTATGTCTTCATTATGTATACATATCATGTTTGCATTATCTATACATATTTTGTTTACATTATGTATACATACTATGTTTAAAATATTGTATACATGTCGTGTTTACATGTGTATTCATATGTTTACACTTATTTGTGTGTACGTACACTCTTAAAAATGAATGCTCAAAACCGACGAAATGCTCCTTAATTTTGACGATTCCATTACTGGCAATTGCTCCGAGTTTTCGTTTCCTCAAAGTGAGGAAATTTGAATCGTCATTTTTATGAGGATTTGAATGTCGTCTAATCTTGGAACTATTTCGTCATTTTTGAGCATGAGATTCAGTTCCCGCAAAATCAAGACACAGAATCGTCAAATCACGATCGTAAAAGTGAGGATTCGCGTTTACTCAAAAGTCACGTGATAGTTTGACGAAACAATCCTCAAAATCAACGAAATGAGGCTTCAGGATTCATGAATCGTCAAAAATGAAAGTGTTATTTCTGAGAGTGTATAATGTCTACATTAGGTATACATATTATGGTCACATTCCAATTACTAATTTTTTACTAAAAATTTATATCCTGAAGTTCGTTCGAAAGGATTAATTTCAAAAGTTAGTCAATTCTGTAAAAACAATAAAATATCATGAGTTCGTTAACCTACTATATTTATATTCATTCAAAAAACAAAATAAGTTTTAAAAGTGGTATTGTCCGCATTTTGTTCAAAGAAATGCTTTTTGTATTAGTTTCTTTTTATACAGCATGATTTTTTCTTGTAAGAAAAGAACAATTAAGTCGTTAAAAGGGATTTAAGTTTTAAACAAGAACCAATGTTAATTATTTTTATCGATACATGCGGGTACGAATTCCTTAAATTCGAAGAAGTGTTCTTATACTTTTTTTTTCAAATTAAGTTAACCTTTTTTGTTATCTTTCCTATTTTAGTTTTTCTTAATAATTTAACTGCTTTGAAGGGTGGGACATCGATATATTTTTAAAAATGAACCTGATAGAGGTATCGTTGCCTAAATACTTTATTTTTGAATATTAAAACATCATTTTAAAAGGTGCGATGTGTTGTTAGATAAGGACTTTATTAGAAGAAAAATTATCTTATTGCGTTCAAATTATTTGAAATATTTAAAAAAAAAACATTATTTTAGAGTTAATAAAATTTAAAGGTACATTCATAATTACAGTGGTGGCCAAATGTGTGGACACTTTTTTAAAGTTTTATATTTTTCAACTTTGTGTGATTACAGAATATATTAATTGTATATCAAATTAAACAATTGTATATCTAATTAAAAGTAATTTAATCTTTATGAGGAACACTGTCTGCAGATCGCTGAAGCAGTCTGTGAGACCTTAGGTACCATATAATCTATATCCATGGACACAACATTATCATCATCAAAGTAATTTCATGTAGAATTAAAGATAAATACAGTATTACAATATCTGTATTACAAATAAGTTATGCAACTAATAGTATGATCTTTCTTAGTTTTGCAAGCCATTGAACCACCAACTTGTATTGCAATTTCAGCATAAGATAATTCATTGATTGTGCTTGTTTGTTCAACTAAAATGAGCATAACTTTATTTGTGATACAGATACCTTAATTCTGTTTTTTAATGAAATTCTACATTAAATTAACTTCAATTTAATATTTAAATGTTCGAATTGAAGCGAAATTTAATGGATGTAATCACACAGGTAAAAGTTGAAACGCATGAAACTTTCAAAAAGTGTCCACACTTTTGGCCACCACTGTATGATATAAAGCAACATTTATGGAAATGAATGTTTCACATATATAGCTATAAATGTTCAATATTTGTTTGTATACCTGTTTACATAGTAATGAACATTAATTGCGGTATTCGACATAGATATATTTCAAGTTGTTTATCAATATTTGTTACAATTGAATATTTCTAAGTAATCAGAAATTAATTGCAAAAATCTATCCTAATCATATATTCTTATTATCTAAACATACTTTTCATACAAATATATGCTAAAAAGAATGCTTTGCAAAGTAATTTTATGAAAAATCTTTAATATAGTTACTTAGGGTCACGCCTTAAACTCTAAAAATACACATTTTTTGTGCTATAAATGCAACAAAACAGGCCGTATCACTTATTTTTATTTGACAGATTATTTTAACATTGTTTTTAATGCAAAATAACTTTAAAATTAACTACTAAAATATCTTTTTGAAGAGTTTGAAAAACAAAATTTAAAATATTTTTTTAAGAACTCTAATATCGTATTGGCACTCGTTCAGCTTCTTTTTTTATAGAAATTAATGACTGATACCTGTAACCAAATGCTAAAAGTGATATTTGGATCTTCTTCTATCGGAACACGTCAATTTCGGAACTAATTAACGTGTTCATTGTTTGTGGGGATGTTTTAAAAAATGAATGAAATGGAGACGCCAGGTCGCAAGAGGTTAATTGAAAAACCACACCGAAACTGTTTTCAAAAGGCATAACATGCCATGGTAATTTTATATTCCTTTACAATTATCTTCCCCCACATTGCTTTTAATCCCTGTAGCGTCAAGATAGGACTGCGAATAAAACTGTAAATGCGAGTTCACATTGTGGGTGAGGTTTTATGATTGCTACAATTTCTACAAAATATAAAACGTGTTTTTAATGGAGTAAATAGAAAGCGTTTTGTTACTCCGAAATTAGAGACATATATTTTCGGCAATTATCCTTCCTCGTTGTAGTTGGAATGTGAGATATTTGTTATTTTGAAAGAAATTTTTTCTTTTATTCTTGTTCTTTTCTATGTATAGTTATTTGAAAGTTTTACTTTCATTGGTATAGTTATGATATAAAACTATTTTTCGCTGGTGTTACGTTTAAAGCTTCTTGTTTTTACAATTGTATTGATATAGTCAGGGGAAACAGTTAAATATATTATAAATGAAATGCACAGTTGTAAATGTTTTAATTATTAAGATTTGAGCTTTTTACCACTGACATTTGTATCTACTTTTTCCTTTATTGCTGAAAACTAGTCAATTTTATTTTGTCGGTTATTGTATCAAATGTTGTTATATTTTGGTATAAAAAACGTGCATTGCTTTCTAAATTTGACATTAAATACTCATCATATTTATATGATAAACGTGCTTTTGTATAAAAAAGTGGTTGTTGTATGCATTGGGATATTTCACAGAACTCTAATTTGTATTCCAATGATAACATTCTTATTATGAATTCGAATTATCTTGAATTTGAAATGTTACTTGAAAAAACTGGGAAACTGAGATGGACAGTTTTTAAAAGTGACCTTCTTGTATTTTTGGTTTAGTTTGTATAATAATTTGCGAGTTCGACTTTTAAAAATAGTATTGAACTTTATCATAATATTTTTTTCCAAACTCAAGAACTATGCATAGTTTTAAAAAATCATATAACAGGTAAATAAAACTAAATGTACTGATCTTTCACACTCCTGCTTTCTCGCAATGGTTGCGAAGATTTATAACGGGTTTTCGAAATCCTTTTTTAATTCCTTGAGCATAATTCACACATAACGACGCACTTATTGCAATGGTCTGGCAATTAACTACGTCACTTGGAAACTGAAAAAGATGAATATTACTCCGGATTTTACTTTTAAATAAAAATTTTCTTTTTCTCTGTGCAGTTTCCAAATTTGTTTCTTTTCTATTCTTTGTTTCGAAAAAAAAACACAATAATGAATTTTTATAAAACTGACTTAACATTTATCATTACAAAAACTGTAGTTGTGTTCATTATTTACGATATCGGTTAATTAACTGCATCAAAATATACTGTTGCTATAGTTGTTAAAAGGAGCTATGGTGAGGTAAAATGTTTAGGACACTACTTACACTCATTCACTGTTTCTTTTAATGACGTAAAGAAAGTAGGTTCTTAGACTTATTTCGCATAATTCCTATATCTTTACTTTTACAACTAAGTCAACAAAAGATGGCTCAAACATGTGTAATACTTAAATTAAAGTGAAATTTTTTGTTTTGTGAAATTTTAATGTTTTTTGTGAAATTTTAATGTTTTTTTTTGTGAAATTTTAATGTTTTTTGTGTGAAATTTTAATGTTTTTTTAAATAGTTCTACCCTAGCTTATTGATTTCTTTTAAATATGAAGATCTTAAAGATTGTATAAATAAACAACAAAATTACATTGAAAAGCTCAAATTATTGCCTGTCTACTTTGCAACTTTCTTAGTCTAGTTAGAAATATAATACAATTATCCAACGCAGCTTATTCTAAATCACCACCAGTTGGAAAATTTCAGATGACACTAAGTTGATAAAAAGGCAACTTGACAAATGCTTAATGAAAAATATTATTTAAAATTAGTGCATTCCAGAAACCTGGTTATAAGGATATGACAACATAGCTCAATTTTATCAATTGTGTGCATTCTTTACTTTTTTATATACTAAACAAATAAATCATACAGAAGAAATAAAACAAACACACTTTTCTCTATTGAACTTTTATTCCAAACCCCAAAAACCAAAATTGTAATATATTTTTAAACTTGAATCTGAATAATGTACATGAAATTTCCTTCAACGTTCACATATTTTTCATTCCTGTCTGTTTGCAGTTGTAAACTATCATATGATATATAACTGTCTAATATGATATTGGCTGTATGGTGTGTCGATGCTAGGATTCCATCTTGAAGCCCAAACTCCTCTACATCAGCGATCAAATATCTTTACCTTGGTTTCAATCATCAGCAATTCTCTGCATTACGCCGTCCGCATTTTGGCACCAAATAGCTGGGGATGTACTGGAAATGCTCTTTGCTTGTGGTTCATCTCGAAGAGCCCTTTATTTCCATCTATTCCTTCTTCCTCTTTGGGCATTGTAGTCAAGAGTCGTGTCCGTCTTGTTAAATGGGTCAAAATTCCCAATATTCCATGGATGAGCAGCCAGGAGGTTTCCTGTATTATTCGCATACCTTTTCTTGAAGGCAGGAATGTGAGTAAAGGACATCATCTTCTTTACTATGTAGAAGCTTCTTTTTTTAACAAGCTGACCCTCTTTTTCCTTTCTTTAACTGAAGAGCAGCATATATTCCTTCTTGAGGTTACCTTTCTTGAAGGCAGGAATGTGAGTAAAGGACATCATCTTCTTTACTGTGTAGAAGCTTCTTTTTTAACGAAGCTGTGACTCTCCTTTTCTTTTTAAACTGAAGATCAGCATATTTTTCCCTCGTGAGGTTACCTTTTCTGAAGGCAGGAATGTGAGTAAAGGACATCATCATCTTTACTACGTAGAAGCTTCTTTTTTAACGAAGCTGACTCTCCTTTTCTTTTTTTTTAAACTGAAGATCAGCATATTTTTCCCTCGTGAGGTTACCTTTTTTGAAGGCAGGAATGTGAGTAAAGGACATCATCATCTTTACTACGTAGAAGCTTCTTTTTTAACGAAGCTGTCTCTCCTTTTCTTTTTTTTAAACTGAAGATCAGCATATTTTCCTTCTTGAGGTTACTGTCTGATTTAGAGAGTCTGCCAAACAGCAGATTAAAACTGCTGCTACATTCTGAGTATCTGCTCACTTCTAAAACGTATTTTTTTGCCTGTCAAAAAGGCGTTTTTCGACGGACTTTCTGCAGCGGTGGCTCTTCGCGTTGTGGTAGACGAACAGATAACTAATGTTTTCTCTCACAGCTAAGAATACAGCCACATCCCTTAATACTTTATTATTTTTCTTTCACTTGGAACTAACATTTCTCCTCTTGTAACTTTTACTATAAACTCTTCCTCTGTTTCTACCCTCATCCAGTTCTCCTAAGATGCATTGTAGATTCGTCCACATAATGA
Organism: Hylyphantes graminicola; assembly: GCA_023701765.1. NCBI lineage: Eukaryota > Metazoa > Arthropoda > Arachnida > Araneae > Linyphiidae > Hylyphantes > Hylyphantes graminicola. The sequence goes on along the minus strand of CM043115.1, from coordinate 76,058,084 downwards.
AATGAGTCGTTGAATACAACATATTCCTTTTCCGAGCCAGAAGGATTTCTATTTATTCTCTTACCCTTTATAAAAGGCGGGGATGTTTTTTAAGGAATTAAAGTTCCATATGTGCGCTCCTTGATTGAAGCTTTGCTCTCATAATTTTCTTTCTTTTTCTTTTTTTATTTTGAAGATCAGGAATTATTTTCCCTTAGGGTACTCTGTCTTCTTTTCGAGAGCAATATCTAAACAACAGATTATATAATTATATCTGTTGCTACCTTCTTTTTTCTGTTCGCTAGATAAAAAGATACCCATTTTTCTGTCAATTGACAATGGTGAACGAAATCTCATATGATTCAGGCATTTTAGCGGTCGATTGGAAAACTGTCACTTTTTCTGTACCAAATTATTCCATTCTGGACGGCGAACTTCCAAGACATCTCTTTTCTTCTTCTTTCTATTCTTTTCTTATTCCTCTGACTTCCCCAATTCTAATTTTTAACATCAAACGGCTACATGATGAAATCTCAGCTACACACTTCAAAATGGTGACTCGGAAATCTATTGAGCTGAAAATAGTTCTTGAAAATCCGTAGGTTGGCACGTTAAAATGAAGACTGAAGAAGAACTTTATATTGAGACAGTGGGATTATTCGGCAATTTTGAAGACAACACACACTAAAAATAAAGAAACTACAATTATTCGTCACCGTACTTGCATCCGAACTTCAGGACATCAGTGTCCTCAGATTGTTCCAGGTTGAGTTTCAATGTGCGTAAAAGAATAAGCTCCTCCAAGAAGTTTTTAATATCGATGTACAGAGCTTGCTTGACATTGTTATGGAACTCGCTAGAAATCTGAAAAAGAAAAATTAATTATATTACAATAAAGCTTTACAAATTGGCACATTCATATTTAAAGGCTCAAGAGTACATCCAACTACACTGTTTCGACTCTCTACTGGTCACTTGAAGTGTTTGGTTACGGAGAAGGAAAACATCCATCATGCCCCAAATGCTACGGTGCTACGCTTAAAATGCCTGGGATTTTCACTTGAAAAAGCTGTGAAAAATCCACATCTGCTGTTGGACTTAATATACATTTTTAACTTCACGGATCTAGTCTAGTTCCACTAGACCAGATGGGGTTAGTTTAACTAAATTTTTGCATTAATATCGCACTAAAACCTCACGAGGGGTATAGCCAACGGGCTTCATAATTCAGGACCATTGGTTAAGTGACTCAGCCGACACTTGAGCTTGCAACCAACGCAACATGTAGCGTATCGTACTCGGCGTCAGGACCTTGGATCCCAACTGTTTTTAAAAGCACAAGTCCCTTATGCGTGGTGCTATTTATTACATTATTATTTTTTGCCGGACACGATTCGTTTAATTATGGCTAAGACCAGGACAAACCTTCAGATGGTATCTTCATAGACAGGTCGTCTTAACCCACCACTGGCACTAATCAGAAAAGAGGCTTGCTATTGTAAAAAATAGCCGAGTGCTGGAGTGTTTAATTTTTTTACTTGAACTTTTATTACAAAATTATAGAAAATATATGATTCGATTTCGGATTTTGACATTATCAACTTATATAATTATACTTAGAGAATTGCACAATAAATAGGGAAACTAAATGTAACATTTTATAACAATGTATTTTCTTTATTGGGGTATAATCCCTTATTCAAATCTTCGTTAAACAGTAAAATTTTAGTTAATTATAAATAAAATAACTGTGGACATGGTGGACCTCCGGACTTACCTTTTCAATATTATCCATCACCTTTGGCAAATTTGTGTCATCTTTTTCTCTGAGGATGACTTCCTTGTCCTTGGCATTAACTTCTTCTTTGACGGGCTTAATTTGAGAATCATCAAGCTTTGGCGACATTTCTTTGCGTTCCTTTTCCAAGATGGACATCAGTGCCACGTTTCGGCGCTTGGAAGGTGCTCGAACAAGTGAGCCTTTTTTCTTGTCGGCGACTTGCTTTTTCACTTGGGGCCTTGAGAAGGTGTCCCCCATGCCGTCAACAATACTCCAGTCCAGCTTGTCTCTGAAAATCTCAATCTTGCCGGTTTCATCGCTGGAGTTTTCTTCATTGCTGGCAATTCCGTCGCCAGCAGCAGCAGGATCATTTGGCGAAGTTTCTTGAATAGCGCCATTTGGAATGGTTTCCGTTGAGTTGTCGCGTTGAGGACCGCCGCACAATGTCAAGTCGGTTGTGCTGTCGTTGAGAACGCGATACCCTTTGAAGTGGACCTGTTTTTTGCCGACGAGGTCCTCCCAAAAGTGGAGGTCGTTCACGTCATCGTAGCTTGGGATAACCTCCTGTATAAGATACAAATTGTCATTAAGTACTTTGTTCGATATTCTTAAAAAAATATACTGTGTCTAATTGTCATCTAGATGCATCAGCACGTTAAAGCAATTTTAATACATTAAAAAAGTATAATTTTTTAAACATTCATAAACGATATCGCTCCAAGGTAGCATTGAGGTCCAGCTCATGTTAACATTGAGCATATTCTCGTAAATTTAATGTAGGAATACATAAATATGATGTACTTTTAAATAGGTCACACAGCGAGAAAAACTAATGAAAATCGTCAATTTTTCCTTTTTAACAGTAATTTTAAAGCTTTAAAAAACTTCATTTATTTAAAACAAATTATATCTAACTATTGTGTAAAAGAATGCATAGTCTTATATTTATGTCTTAATTAAAGGAAAAGTTATGAAGCACTGCTACGTTTGGTTTTTTATGTAACAAATTCAGTCAAAAATATATAAAAATATCAATTATTTTTTATACAAAAACATTGATTTAAAAAGTTGGTTCTTATCTTATCTTAATTCAATCCACCAGTTTAAAGATCACTTTTATTAAAAACACAATTTTTTAAAATTTGAAATATTCATAATAAATTGTAAAAGAACTGTTTTGAAAAAAAAAGTCGATTTTTATGCTTTCATGAAAAGTGGCCGTTCAAATAAATTTCTTCACTAATATGTTTAACTGTGATAAACTTTGCCTACAAATACTTTGAATTGAATGTTAAAGTTTAAAATATCCTAAACTACTTTTAGGATAATACGTCACTCCTCAACAGGAAACATTTAGACTTGGAAAAATTTAAAAATGTAAATTACCTCTTTGAGATCCTTATTATTGATGAAGGCCCAAGCATTGCCGCTGAAATAAAAAACAAAGTTAATTAAGTTGTTATTAATTAAATTATTAGAATAAATTTAGTTACTTTATATTATGATAGATTTACTAATATTTGAACATTCTTTTTATTCAACAATTATTATAGCAAAATGTATTACACGAGTATATATATAATTTTAATTTTTTGCAGTCAAACCCGGTTTATAGGAACTAAAAGAGAGTGCCAATATAGCTAACATTTACTACTAACTTGATAATCAGAAACTTTTGGCAACACTTTTGTAAATGCTTGATATATTTAAAATCATAAAAATTAGTATAAATAGCAGTACAAGGTGCAATAAATTTCTCTATGAGAACAACAATACAAAATGTATAAAATTTTCAAAAAGAATTTTAAAAACAACAGAAATCTATTAAAAGAGATTTAAAAGATCAACAATAATTTTAGTATTGGTATTAATTTTAGTATAGCTTAACAGGACAGAAAAATGTTTTTGATTCATATCGTGAAATTTCGTAAATTATTTTTTAATAACTAAGTTGGACAGTAACTATCTGTTTGAGGATATATATTATTTAATCTTATACTTACAAGAATTTTCTAACTTGTTTCACAATGGATACCATGATGGTCGATCTCAGATTTGATTGCAGTCAAAGAAGTGTTATGATATCACTTTGTTAAGATATGTTGAGAATTGGTTTGAATATCGGATGCGTTTCAAAAACTACAAAAGATTTTTGCGTACTTAGTTAGTGAAAGTCAGGTTTGCATCTGACGAAAAGTGGAATTAATACATTGTTGTTATAACGCGTCCAATTGTTTTAAAGTAATTTTAATTGTTCTAATAATTATGCATTGTTGATTTAGTTATAGGTGGTTTCCAATGTCTTTCTTGTGTAGCAAAACGGTTTTCATTATTGAAAATTATCATATTACCATATAAATAATACCATATCATACCAATTACCATAGAAATTCCATATGGGGGGGGGGGGGGCAGTCTCTAAGACTGCTTGAGTTATAAATAAGTTCTAATGATAAGTCAATTGAACCAAGTGAACAAAATAATAATAAACTTCGTTTAAATTGGGTTTATTCGTTTAGTTTAATTTAGTTTCAGTAAACTGATCTAATACAGTTTAATTTAGTTTCATTTTTATAAAACTAAATTAAATAAGCTAAATCAATTGAACCAAAATAAATAATTTAAATTACTTTAGCCTAAATATGATTTAAAATTTAAGCTTATTGCAAATTGAGGTTTGGTATTTAGTTTTATTTAATTTCACCGACATTATATTTAAAATGCTTTTAACAGCTTATAAAATTAACTATTTGCATGTATAATAAAATATTAGTAAATAAATTAATTTAATTTAATTAAAAAGTTACATCCATGAATCTCATCAAGTCTTTTTAAAATAAATTTACACTTAGTTTAGTTCACACTATGCATACAAGTTTGATAAAGGTTTAATTGGTTAAATTTGGTTTAATTTTATTCACTTGAAGTGGTTACAAGTATTTAGTTCGATTTTAGATTTCAAATGAAATTAAATAAAATATTAGCCCAATTTAATAATTGAATCAATAAATAAATCGAAATAAATCAAGTCATTATTATAACCCAAATAGAATAAATTTAATTCATTAAACCAATATAAATCAAGTTTAAGCATACTTTAAATTTATTTTAAGCGTATTTTATGAAATTTTTTAACTGCATTACAATTTGAATAAGTTCAATTTTTAATTTTTTTCAATATGACAAACACCAACAACAAATTTCAATTTTTATGATAAATGACTAACGAACTACTAAATATATTTCAAAACAACCCTTTTAACTATAATTAATTTTTCAAAGCAATTTATTGGTATTTAGTACTGATATTATTATGCTTTGAATACTGCCAAAGACGTAATTTCGCAACAGTTAATAACCACACTCTTTAATTTTGAATACACTTTTCCTACTGTCATCTATGAGGATAATTAGTAACTAAAACTTCCAAATGGAATGCAATAGATAAAAGAAGAAAAGAAATTTGCCGAGTGGGAGCTCTGATTTAATAGAATAAAGTGTATTATGTTACTTGTTGCCAAACTGAAGCAGTACACTCTTAAAACAAAAGAGTGAATTCCACTCCAGTTGGAGAAGTGCATTTTCGACACTGGAAAGGAGTGAATATTATCTCAGACTGAGTTAAAATCACTCGTTTGGAGTGATCCTGTTGGAGGTTTAACACACAAAGGATCCACTCCAAAAGAAGAAGTGCATTTTCCAGACTATAGGAGTAAAAATCAACCAGACTGAGTTAAAATTGCTCGTTCGTTTTAAGAGTGTAGGCATTAGAGGGTTAATCAAGTCCACTAGGTCCAAAAACGTCTCTTTCGCAATTGTTGTTTTGATACAACACAAAGAAACTAAAAGAAAGAAAAAAGAAACACTAACTCGTGCCGGCATCACTCCCGGAATCGTTCCCAATCTCGGCCAATAGCTGCCGGAATTTCCCTCTCGTCCTGTTCCTTCGAGGGTATAAGTTTTTTTTTTCCCAGAGCCAAAATGGTGTGGCTTCGAAATGGATATTTGTTCGAGTATCCCTCCCGGTCTTTATTTCAAATACCAGTTTTCCAGCAACTGCGATGAATGCTTGAAATACATTCTTAAAATAAAAGAGTGAAGTCCACTCCAATAGGAGAAGTGCATTTTCGACACTGGAAAGGAGTTAAAATTAACTCCTGAATCGCTCCTAATCGCTTTACATCGCTCCTAATCACCTTAAAATCACTCGTTTGTTGTTAATTTTGCTGGAGGTTTAACAAAACAAAAATATGAAAACCACTTCTATAGGGGAAATGCATTTTCGACACCGAAAGAAGTGAAAATTAACTCAGACTGAGTTAAAATGAATCATTTGTTTTAAGAGTGTAGATAGCCCAAGAAACGTACAAAATGCCAATACTTAAAGGTTTCCTGGGCTTAAAAGGATGCAACGCGACGTTTCCTAGGGGTGTGGCAGAAAGGTTTCTTTCCATTCTTCGAAGCTATACGAAAAGACACCTTAAGTTTTGCAGCATTGAAATGTTCTAGGAGGAAGAAGCGGCTGTGCTGGCGCAGAAATTTTGCCTCTGATTGGTCGCTCCATTGCGATACGTTCACCCTGATACGCCAAAATCGAATGAACAAATAATTAATATTTCATTCTAACTGAAGCAAAAACTAATAAAAAAAATTTAAATATGTCTTGAAATAGCGAATAAATTGGTTTATTGCATGTGAAACACCTTTCTTTATTCGATTCTCGCACTCAAAAATACGAACTATTTATACTTTTTCTTGTAGAACGTTTCTATACTGCAAACTTAATACGAGTTTTACTGTAGAAGTCTACGTCGCTTCTGACACTCTCCGTTTGGCTGCAACGGCGAATTTCAGACTTTGGGCTGGACACTACTGTTTACATGCCCGTCTTTTCCGTTTCAACATTGTTTCGTCCCCTGCGTGTACTCGTTTGTGATTCTGGACAAATTATGAACGCTACCCACTTGGACGAATGCTCCGCATTAACTCCGCATTTTACCTCAAGCTGTAGAATAATATTATAATGGACTAGTTTCCAACCACCAGACTGGCATTTGTATAATAATAAGGGTTTCCTGAGTACACTGGGATAGACGTGCTAGTTATATCTGTGGAGTCCACAGTCCCGATGGTGTTAACGTACGATGTCGCTTGAAGTTCCGTTGGGTGCCAGCTGAGGTACCGACCTCGTTATTTGACCGAGGTTCTAAATCACGAGGCGTCAGTGTTGTAGCATCTATAGCAAGCTATAGAGACAACCAGAAACGATTAAATAACCAAACTTAAAATGGACTTATTACTCTAGCAGTCTCAGTCTCAAAATGGACTTATTACTCTAGCAGTCTGCGTGCTGTAACGGGAGCGGGCTCGATTCCCGCTTTCGCCCTGGGTGCATGTTCCTTGCTTGTGACAGTAAAAATTCTTTCTCTATCTGTCTTGCATGACGAAGGCTTCATAATCGGGTCTCTGATCAAGCACACAAGCCCCCTATCCGTTCCCTCCAACACTCTTAAAACAAAAGAGTGAAATCTACTTCTATGGAGAAGTGCAGGAGTGAAAATTGACTCAGA